>OY730195.1:73353915-74553915 GCA_963422505.1 Pseudognaphalium luteoalbum
AATGAAAATGTTTGTTTGGATTATTTCTCTGTTGATGATATTCCGGGCCAGCCGAGACCTATAGCTATTGACTATTCGTTTGTTGATCTATCATATATTCAAAGGATTGTCAATGACACTGGTTCGGAGACTGAACAAGGGTATGTATTCGATATGGATGATGATGTGTCGGTTGATGATGAACATTTGGGTTCAGATGAGCATTACGATGATGGACCTGTTATTGAGACAGATTCGAGTGATGATGAGGGGCCTGCTAAAACTTCTCATGGAGAATCTAGTTCAACTCATGCAGTGCCTGCTCAGGATTCTGCATCAGTACCGCCAACTCAAGAGGCATCTGAAAGTGAAACTGCTGAAGAAAGAGTAGAAAAACATAATCAATGGTGGCCTCAAGGTAGATCTGCAAAACTAGTATCAGTGACTTGCAAAACTTACAAGGTTCGCGGAGATTACACAGGTTTGATCAAGAGTTGGAAGGTTCGTCAAAGGATGATTATGATTAAGAGAATGGATGGTATTCAGTATTTCAAACTGAGATTCAATCAATTGAGAACGCTGCCAAAGGGGGAGATCAACAGGTTAGCTTAGTTACACTTGATTAACCCTGTCAATGATGATTATGCTAATTACATTCAGAGGACATTGCATCAAGAGGTTAGAACTAAAAGATACAATAAGTTGAAGCTGACGCTGGGAACAAAGTATACTTACAAGAAGAAGTTGGATCCTACGACAGGTCACCCTATGGTTAAAGTTCATTATCCACCGGCTGACTGTCTGACCGAAATACCTCTGGAGCAGGTTCCTTATAATTTATTACGAAGATTTGTTTATTGGGAACTTGATCCACATACTGGTGAAGCGGTGATAGTATTTGTTCCTGATTCAGAACCGTAGCTAGAATTTGGGGGTATTTGGAATTTGAAAATGATTACGTTTCGAGTTTTTGATCCTATGAGTTTGATAAATCTTCATGAAAAGGATTTGAGAAAACTCTTCAATAATAGGATTCGGGTTAATGAAAATAACGAATTCAACAAGAAGCTTGCAAGACAATTTCAGAAGGTTGTTGAAGTTTGTGTTACTTATGGAATACACGCAGATGGGAAGTTTCCTGCGGGTTGGGTTTGATCAAAGACTCTGAAGATTTTTGAAGAGCAAGCTGAAGACACGGGGGAGTTTGTTGATGCATATCAGTATGTCTGTCAGTTGGTCTATCGAGTTATAAAGTGTCGTTAGTCGTTTAATAGAAATATAGATTTTGTAGTTAGCGACACTTAAGTTTTAGTTTAGGCGACACTTGCCTTAGTGACGCATAGCGACACTTAGGTAAGTGACGCATGAAGGCGGCCACATGCGACACTAGCCAAGTGACGCATGTCTGCCATTTTGTGTTAGTATTTAAGAAAACCTATGGGTTTCTGGCTAGGGTTGACGAAACCCTAGCACCATTTGTTGACAAAACTCACTTGTAATCAACTCTAATACGTTAGTTAAGCTAATAAACTCGTTTTACTTGTTTAATCAATCGTTTCGGTTTGAGTTTATTATTGTTTCATGTGACTGTTTGATTCCGCCTTACAATCATTGTCAACGATCACTTAGATCCGAGGCAGAGGGAACTCACATGTTTGACTCGAAACTTTTACCCAAATATTTGGATATTATAAGTTTATATAAACAACTTTTGTGATAAATAAATGAAATCTAAGAGTTTTCGAGAATTGTGGAAACTTATGGTTTAACGCCGGGAGAAACCGAAAAGATGGAAATGTAGATCGCGACGTCGTGAACGTTTTCTTCCAAAGGAGTGGAGTGATTGAAGGTGATTTGGTGGTATTTTTAGGTGGTTGAAGGTGGCGGTAGAATGGTGGTGTTTGAAAGAGAGAAGAAAAAGAGAGAGAGAAAAGTGGATGTGAGTGTGTGTGTTTGAATGAGTGAAAGGTTGAGGGGGTGATGTCCCTCCCCTTTCTTTGGCCGGTTTTGTGGGGGCCCACCGAAGTGTGGTTCTCCAATTTTTAATCCCGTGCATTCGCGCTCCGTGCGGTGTTTGTTTTCCCGATTGTTTAAACGTTAAATAATTATTTTTATACGTTTTAAAATACGAATGTATAATCAATAATCTTGGTTGAAGTATTTTACCAAATACTTAATAATTGAGTTATAAAATATATCCTGACTTCGTTTTGATTATTCGTGCGCTTAATATTTTAATCGAATAGACACTTGTTTGTACGATACGAAATATTTACGGAATATTATCAAAATAATATTTTGAATATAATAGTGTTATTAAATAATATTATTTTTTTTAATAAAATTGTTTACCAACGTCCGTATTAATTGAATCGAATTACATTCGATTTCAATTGCGTACGATTTAATCAAATCGTATAATTGTATATATTCAACAATATATATTTCAATACATTATTAGCCTACACAGAACTAATTACATATATTAACAGTTGATTAGGCACTAATCACTAGTCATAATTTGACGGGTGTCACATAACTGGTTTTTTTACGTAAAATAAAAAATAAATTTTTCTTTCGGAAAAAAAATTATTTTTCGTTAATCACGCACAATTTAATAGGCTCGATTTACTAAACAAATATTTTTGTTTTGTCTAGAAGTCGTGATTATCAATGATGTAATTTGGTTGTAAATAATTATTTATTTGTTAATTATATGTATCTGTATGTTAAATAGTTTAATTTTTAATTGAGTAAAGTTTTTAAATTTGGTTTGCACAAACGTTTGACTGGCGGTTGAGTGCGCTAGCCAGAGGTAGGAAGGACATTTTTGTGGCAAAATTTTGTTTATGCTCTGTTTGTCATATATTTTATGTACTAATTATTATTGTTTATTTCCTGTACCTTATTTTATGTATGTTATTGTTTGTTAATTTGTTAATTTTAATTTTTACTTATTTTATTTTCTTGTTCTACTTTTTATTTTCTTGTTAGTTTTGCAGTCTTGAACTTTGTGGGTGTGTTCTCTGGAAATCCTCACGAGACTATAACTCATCCACTCGGGATACCGAGAGGTTAAAAGACTTATTGCATACGCTAAATGCAATCGTGACGCCTACGGAAATGTGTTGTTGTATATTTTCAGGGGAGTTTTCTGTTCACTTATTTTATATTCCCTATTTTACGATTCCTTGTTTTGCAATAAGGACATTGCTTTATTTTAAGTAGGGGATGAGGAAAAGAAGTTTGCTTGTCCTAAGTTTTGAATTGGTAAATATTGGTAAATTTCAAGCTAGAGGGTATTCTATGTTGGTCATTTTTCAGCCCAACTTTTTCTTTTAAAATGTATATTTTTTTAAAGTTTAGCAAATCTTGTAACATATCTGGGAAATTCAAAGGATGTAATGAACTTGAAAATATTAGATAGTTCATCATGTGATGTATCGACACGCAATCTATGTATAAGTTGTTGAGCTATATAATAAAATTATTGTATGAAATATGCGATATTCCGAGAGGAACTTTGGCAATGTATGACTTTAGTCTTAATTCTTATATATGATAGCGTGCGATATGCCATAATTTTGAAATTCAATTAATATCATTTGGGGATATACTGGGTGTTGTTTCCTCTGTTGTACATAAGTACAAACCTGGTCTCCGCTAGTATATTTAATGAAAAAGAGCAAAAATAGTTTAAAAAAACTCCTGATTATAAAAATGTAGTCAAATTATGTCGCTTTGTTGTACTAAGGTACAGACCTGCCACCAATGGTTTGACTAAAAAGTTATTATGTTGAACCAAAGTCAAGTTATGTCGCTATGTTGTGTTGAGGCACAGACCTGTCAGCAATGTCTTGACTTGAAAAATGATTATTTTAATTGGATATCCATAATATGTGTAATATTAGTACGTTATATGTATGAGGGTATTTTGCTATTGTGAATCAAGGGTAAAGCTGCTAGAACAATGATAAGTCAAGCTCAATTACCTAAGTATAGATTATTTAGGTGGACAACAATATCGGTAATCCTTGTGAGCTATCTATTATGCATAATAATAATGAATGAGACAATTTACTTTTCCTAGAGGAGTTTCTTGATTGCTAAATCTTAAGGTATGATTATTTTTAAGATAAAAATTTAGTTGTTTAAATGCTAGTTGGTATGTAAGTCCCATTTCGCCGTTTACCTATTCATTCAAATGGGGGATGTTTGATAAATGCCAAAATGTACTAGATTATAGTACTAATTACCTCTTTGTTTGATAGGTTTCTAATGCATTTTGTATGAATAAGATACTTATTTCGTTCATATTTGCATTTAGGAATTCAATCGAGCTTGGATCGAAAAGAAATAGGAAACGAGATAATCGTGAAGAAATGATGCTAAGTGAATAATAAGATAGGCAAGTGAGAACTGGAATTAGTGATAATGTAGCTTGAATCGGAAAGAAAATGAAAGATGAGTTGAAAATGGAAGAAAAGTGTAAATGCTGAGTTTTCGGCTATGCGTTCGTATTTTAGACATAACTTCCTCATACAAACTCCGATTGGGTTGATTCAAGTTGGAGAATTTAGCTAACGGGCGGGGCTACAACTTTCATTTAGACTTCTGAGACTTTTTCATCCATTCAGTGGATGGATTGAAATGTTGGGCTGCCCAAGTACGCAGGCTGAATTTGGGGAAAACTCATCATCCGGCAGATGGAATCCCATTCGGCAGATGGATTTAGTCGGCAGAAAACCCTTAAAACCCTATTTTCCTCATTTTAACCCTAACTTTTACCACAAACTCTAAGTCGACTAAAGTGAGTTCCAGAGGTATTTTGATGGCATTTTGGAGGCACGAGAGGGTTTGGATTAATGTCAATCGATCCTAATACGCGTGGTTCACTATTCGGTTTGCATATCACTTTCTGATTTCAATTCGAACATCGTTTATGTGTTTTGTTTGAATTCATGAATCTGATTTTGTATGACTGAGTCATGAATTAGACTTATTGTTAATTGTTTAGTTTAATAACATTGGATTATGAATATTTGATGGTTATAATTGTGTTTTGGATCAATTGTCTGATTGAAGATTGTTATGTTATCCGTTGAACCTTGAATATTGGTGGTTGTTAGTTATTAATTAACGTGGTTAATAATGTCATTGAGATTGAGTTCCTTTGATGTTATTGATTATTGATGATTATGAATCTAGGTTTATAGTCATTGCTAAATATATTGAGTTTGATAGGTTAAGAGAATAGTAACTAATCAATCTAAAATGAGCAAGCTAATAAGAGATTATTAGTAGGTATTGTTGAGTCATACCGCGAGGATCAATCATAACAAGTCATGAATACTTAATGCACAATCTAGGGAAAAGCACGCAATAGAGCAACATTCTTGCAACGTCGGATTGATGTTTAATGTGGGATCCTAGGTTGTAGATATTAGTTAACCAGAACCGGAGACTAATTTACATTTAACTTGGATTATTTGATTAGTAACTAAGTTAATATAAAAGGAATCACAATCAGACAATTGAAACACATGAACCGGATAATATGAATCTGAGTGTGAAGACTCTAAGCAATTACATGTTTATCTCCTATTGTTTATCTTTTACTCTTTATCTTGTTTGATGTTGTTGGTTTGGTTATTTAGTTCATATTGAACGTTCGTACGGAACTAAAACGTAACCCCTATTTTACTACTTTATTAATAATTCCAATTTAATTGAATAACATCGTTCTTGTGTTCCTGTGTTTGACCTGGACTTACCATAGCTATACTATTCCGATCAGGTATTCTTGCCTGGTTGTGTGATAGTATTAATAAGGTATTTTCATTTATAAATAATAAAAGTAGACGTTTTCACATGAATCTCTAGCTGAAGCTTTATCTCGTTGATTTAATCACAACATAGAATACTGATTAGATCTTTGAGATTAGACTGCAGCTTTGATATAGATTAAACTTATTTGTTATAGATTTTTATATTGAGTTATTTAAAATGAATGAATATATATTATGTCTTAGATTAAATGTATATCACATATCTATATTAGAATTTCACTGACTAAGTTACAACTTAAAATACTAACTAAATCAGCTAGAAATAACATAGAGTAATGATATAGACTTAATTTTGAAACATAAGTAAATATTCATGTTACTTTACAAGTTATAACTTTAGATGAGCATAGCTAACTGAGTATTAAACTTGCTGATTAGATCAGTTAAAGTTAACTGATCAGTGAATATGCTTAACTAAAGTTATAGATTACAAAGTCATTTTATTTAAAGATATTTAAAATTTAATGATAATAAAACAAATAAATAAATAAACTCAAAGAGTTTATTCATTCATTTAGGTTTAACATTCCAAGCTCACTGATGAGAAAGTTAAATCTCTTCTCATCTAAAGGTTTTGTAAACAAGTCAGCGAGTTGGTAGTTAGTTGGAATGAAATGAAGTTCAATATCACCTTTCATCACATGGTCCCTGATGAAATGATATCTAACATCAATTTGCTTCGTCCTTGAGTGCATTACTGGATTATTAGCAATAGCTATGGAACTTTGACTATCACAATAGATTGGTATCTCGGTGAAGTCAAAACCATTGTCAGCGAGTTGATTTCTTATCCAGAGAATTTTAGCAGTACAGGCACTAGTAGCGACATATTCAGCTTTAGCGGTTGAAGTTGAAACTGAATTTTGTTTCTTGCTAGACCAACTGACAAGCTTTTCTCCAAGAAATTGACGGCTACCAGAAGTGCTTTTTCTATCCAGCTTGCATCTAGCATGATCAGAATCAGAATATCCTTTCAGCGAGAAATCTGAACCAGATGGGTACCAGATACCAAGATTTGGTGTACCCTTCAGATATTTGAATATTCTTTTGGCAGTGAGTATATGTGATTCTTTTGGATCATCTTCATATCTAGCACAGAGACATGTAGCAAACATAATGTCTGGTATACTTGCAGTGAGATACAACAGTGATACAATCATACCTCTGTAAGCAGTGATGTTTACAAATTTACCATTTGAATCAGCATGTAATTTCACTGCATGTGACATTGGTGTGGCAAGAGATGAGCAATTAGTGAAATCAAATTTCTTCAATAAATCTTATATTTTCCTTGATTTATAAAAATTCCAGTTTTGGTTTGTTTTATTTGCAAACCAAGGAAAAATGTTAATTCACCCATCATGCTCATCTCATAACTTTTGATCATGAGATCATAAAATTCCTTGCACATGTCATTGTTAGTAGACCCGAAAATGTTATTGTAACACCCCGCAATTTCAACATAATTATAAACGTTAATTGCACGCATTTTTAGGCTAATTCCCTAACTTAGAGTGAATTCGCAACACATTTTAGAGATAAGTCTAGCAAAGCCCAACTAGTTAATACGCGTAGCGTCACATTTCATAATTGGTTGTAATTATGTACATAACAATTGAAACAACGCGATAAAAATATACGATTGTTGGTGAACAAGATTATTTAATAAGATGAAATTATTAAATACCATTAACGTCTATTAAATATTATGTCAATAATATTTACAAAGTTTTCCAAATCGTACAACTTTTATTACGCAAACAGAAAAAAACAAAGTTAAAATTTTTATAACTCAACTAAATTAATTCTATAAAATATTTCAACCAAAATATATTCTAATACATATTTAAAGATTTACTATTTAAAAACATTTTTATGTTTAACGATCGGGTAAACGAACATAGGTAAAATACCACAAAATAGGGACAAAATCCCCTCCCTTTTTGGCTCTAAAATCAGCCAACACACCCCACCCCAACCTCACTTTCCTTTCATTTTCATCATCACATCTCCTTCTTCTCTCTCTCTCAAAACCACCACCACCATCACAAAACCACTAAAAACTACCATCAAACCTCCATAAAACACCTAGCTTCTTTAGAGAAAAACGTTCACGAGATCAAGAGGAGGATTTCAATCTTTTCGGATTTTCCTCGCGACAACTTTGTAAGATCCCGACAATCCCGCAAACACTTAGATTTTGCTATTTTCCTTGATACCTCTTGTTTATAATACTTCATATACCATATTTTAGTGTTTTTATCAACTGATTATGTCCAAATCGAATCTTAAATCTCGTTTTTACAAACTGATCTATGAACAGTTCTAAGTGACGCATCGGGACCCAAAACAGTGTAGCGTCACGTAAGTGACGCACTAAGTGTCGCATAAAACCCTTTCTTTGTGTCACTTCACCAAGTGACGCTACAAACCCTCTTTTTCCGACACTTACACCGACACTCCTACCCGACACTTGTACCCGTCACTTGTTTAAGTGACGCCCCATATGCATCACTTCCTCGAGTGACGTTAATAATTCAGAACTTACCATTATATGCGACACTTCCTAAGTGTCGCTACCCCCAAGGCAAGTGACGCCCTTAAGTGACACATAAAACAGAAGACTTGCAAATCTTTGTTTCACTAACTGTCGAACTTAACCGGAAACGAATATTTACATACAATACAATACACGAACTTTATAAACATTACAAACACACTTATAACATTGAAATGTCGATTTCAAACTATCACCAACGAGTCGTATACATTTTCAAAACTTCAAACATAATCATCGAACAAACACTTGGACATAACTTGGTTGTACGAACACTAGCATGGATGGTAAACTTAGACCTCCACGTACTCATTAAATCTCATACGTCTAGGGCATTAGGAGATTTCGACTAGACTTCTTGGGCTTTAGGCTTTGCTAGCACTCGAACATACTCAACTCAATAGGTGAGTTCACAGCCCCACTTTTAATTGTTTTACCGCTTTCAACTTGGGGTGAGAAACAAAGTCAACGGCTTTATTGATTGCCATAACTATTTTTGCTTACATGATTGTTTATCATACTTGTTTACTCACACGATTTGAGTACTTTGAACTGTTGAACCCTTACAACAAAACTGATATTTATGAAACAACATCTTCATACTATAAACGTGATAAAACTTGGTTGGTAAACCGGAGAACGACCGGTACTTTTCATGTAAACGTTGGAGAACGACCAGCAACGTATTTTAGTGCCAGAAAACGACTGGCCAAGTGGACGGGAGAACGACCCGTGCGTCTTTTGACCGGAGAACGACCGGTACTGTGTTTCCCTGGAGAACGACCAGCAGTATTTATTGCCAGAGAACGACTGACCGAGTTGGACGGGAGAATGACCCGTGCGTATTTAGACCGGAGAACGACCGGTACTATTTTGGAAACACCGGAGAACGACCAACAACGTATTCCAAACTGTATTTTGGGTAACATCCCACGTAAACGGTATTTTGGGTAACATCCCACGTAAACGGTATTTTGGGTAACATCCCATGCAAACTGTATTTTGGGCAACATCTCAACCAAACTATATTTGGATAACATTCCACAAAACTTTTACTTAACTATTATGGCAATAACTATTTATGAACGTATATGTTTTAACAATTGTGCTTACAAACTTGACTCAACTATTGCAAACATAAAACCTGTGAATTCTCTCAACCTCGTTGTTGACTTTTACTATGTTTTTAGGGAATTAGCTGCGCACGTAAGAACCGCCTGCACATACAGAACTAGGGTGACCCACGAAGCTTTAGTGTAACACTCCCAAATTTAATGTTTTGCGGAAGCAAGATTTGGGTGTTACTAATCAATAACAAAGCTCACAGATTAATAGTAAACGACTCTATATGCGTCGTTTTGACAAAATATATTAATATTAAAATGTTTACAATAATCATCCCATACATAGATCGTGTTTGTAATATGAAGAGATTTGAATACATAATTAGTTGTACAAAATCTAATAATGAAGTAAAATCTCTTGAATGTTTGCATGAAGACTCGAGCTAATATGCATCCTGTTGGGTAGTCCAGTTCTACTGCTGTGTACCTGTGATACATGCTAAAATGGGTCAGCTAACGCTGGTGAGCTCACAGGTTTAGATATCAAATAAATTGAGTGTGAACCGCAAGATTTAATCGTTGATTTGCATCCAGCAAATGATAATAGTTATGTATACAGCCATGAGCGCATAGTCTGAGCTTAACTCGAGGGGTCGGTGTAACGCCCCCAAATTTAATGTTGCACGGAAGCAAGCTTTGGGTGTTACTAATCAATAATCAAGCACCAAAGTATAGCAAACGACTTCTAAATGAGACGTTTGTAAAATAGTTCCATACCATTATAAAATAGGGTTTGAAAACATAATGTTTCTGTTACAAAAGTAAGGTCCCCTAGAGTCCGCGTACGTAGCGGGAGATTCTATTACATAACCATAGTTACAAAAGATAATGCTAAAGAATCTCCGTTAAATGCAGTTTGGAAATCATGCGACTCTAGCTAGTAATCCTGGAGTAATCCTACTCCGTACGTGTACCTGAGAATACATGCTAAAAAGGGTCAACACGAATGTTGGTGAATCTCATAGGTTTGTAAGTAAGTAATAGTTTGAACACAAGATTTTTATCAGTTGTGCCCGCAGGTGTAAATCAAGTATCTGCAACCAAGCAAATAATAAGTAAATATGTATATACCATTGCCATGAGCTCATAGTCGAAGCTTAACCCGCAAATCGGTGGTACAACCAAGTACCGTATAGTGCCCCCGCGAGTGCCCAATCCAAACACTCGTACGAAACAAATAAAAGTCACCCGTTTATACATAACGGTTCGTGGTAGCGCTACTACCCCGGGCAGGGAGGGTCATTTCCCTAATGGATCCATTAACTAATATTCGCGCTTAAGTCCATAACTAACGAAACTATGATGGAGGGACTTCAGTGGATTAGTAAGTAACTCATGCAAGCCCATATATGAAAAGTAAGTAATTTAGCACTTGTGTTCAAGAAAACGTAAGCAATGCATCTCACCCCATAAGTAAAACAATAAAAGTGGGGCTGTAAGACTCACCTGAGTCAAGCAAGCGTTTAACTTAATAAACGTAAAGTCTGAAAGCAGTAATAATCCGTAGGTTCCGCGAACCCGCAACCTCCTAATGCCCTAAGCATATAAGGTTGTATGTATAAGTGAATGTCTCAAAAGATCATTCATGCTAGTTGTCCACTCAACTAGTTATGTCCAAGTATTTGTTTGTACGTTTGTGAACATTTTGTTAATAAGTATGGCCCGTTGGTGATGAAGGTGTAATAATAATTCAAGTATTATTATTATGTAATTCATTGTGCTTGTATACCTTGTAAGTGTAGTATTTTATGTATTTAATACTTAGTATAAAAAGTATTTTAAAGCTTCCATTTCATGCGACAATATGTAACCCGACAATGCCATTCACAGACATTGTTCATGCGACATTAGATTAGTTATTCACGGACTTTTATTTATACGAAAATATACTGTTTGTTTATTTATACGACAATAGTATTCACGGATTTTATTTATACGAAAATATGCATTCACGGAGTTAATTTATACGACAATATGTATTCACGGAGTTTATTTATACGAAAATATGTATTCACGGAGTTAATTTATACGACAATATGTATTCACGGAGTTAATTTATACGAAAATATGTATTCACGGAGTTAATTTATACGACAATATGTATTCACGGAGTTTATTTATACGACAATAGTATATATTCATGGAATTTAGTTTTTATGCGACAATACATTCACGGATTTTTTTGTGAATTTTATCTAAAATAGTAATGTTATCAAATCGTTCTGAAATTTTTATAAAAAGTTCCTACATATGTTATGTACTTTCTGTAATTTTTTTATGATTTTTGGAGGTCGTTTGATATTTTATAAAAATTCACAAAGTGTCAGTGTTCAGTTTAATCCGAGATTAGACCACTTATCACAAATCAAATTTTCTGGAGAAATGAGTGCATTTTTGGAATGAGCCAAAGAAGAACTTTTTGTACATAACAAAATTACCAAGATTCCCCAAGTAGTTTCATACGTTTTTGAGGTTTAGAACTCAAGATATGGTCTCAAGAAGGAGGTCATTGTCGGAGGTCATTGTCGGATTTTTACTATTGTCGGACCTATATTTCACCCGTGTTAAAACATCAATTTGGTCAAGTAAAACTTAACGAATTGTTATGAAATTTTTATACAAGGTTCTCCTATGTCTTAGCTTTCCAAAACATACTTTTGCATCGATTTTAACCAAACAAAACTCGAGATGAATTTTTTTAAATTGAAGTAAGTCCAGCAGATCGTTTTTGTGACATATGCTCAATAATCTGGTCATAAGTTAAGTTTTACAAAACTTCACAAGAAGTTCCAGTAGGATTTGGAAAACTAACAAAATTTTTGATCTCTTCCAACTGGTTTAAAGTTCTAATTCGTTCCATAGCCCAAGATATACCTATTTTGATTTGGTCAAGATTCTGGTCAGATTCATCAGATCTGCTATATACTTTTATTTCAGTAACTAAAAATAGCAAATTAACTTCAATTTTCGTGAGGCTTACAGATTATGAAAGTAGACTTCTTACACTTGATTTCAGGCTCAAGAAACGTCCATTTTGGTGTTGTAATGATTTTTATAAAATTCGTGGAAGTGAAAACAGAATCTGGACAGGAAACATAAACTCATAGTTTCGAGATTTAAATTGCATTTTGATTTATGTTTTGGACATGTAATCGTTAAATGGACATCATAACAAGTAATTATATGTTTTCAAAGTAAATATAAAGAAATTTCAAGAGTTCTTACAAAGAAATGATGAGGAGAAGGAGAAAGGTAAGTCGGATGCTCGTTTTCGTAATTTCCGGCGTGGCGGCTCGTGGTGGTTGTATGGTGATGCTATGGTGGTGTGTGGTGGTTGTTTTTGGGCTGGAGATCAGTAAAAAAGAGAGAGAGAGTCGGATTTAGAGAGAGACAAGAGAGAGAGAGATATGGATGGAATGGTTGATTGAATGAAGTGTGAGAGAAGTAAAGAGAGGAGGAGGGAGTCAAGGCATGGGGTGCCATACCTTGGCTGCAGAATTTCGTGGGTGGGACCCACTAGGTGGGTGTTTAAATCATTCCCCCAAAGTTGCACTCCGTGCGGTGTTCGTTTACCCGTTCGTTTCGGCATTTATTTAGGCGTTAAATGTTTATTACACGTATTTAACTAGTGATTTCAAACCCGATATTTTTAACTTGAAGTAATACTTATTATTACTTAGAAGCATTTATAAGAATGTTATGGTGTTGTGTCGGTAGTGATTCGCGGAGTCGTGTTACGATTAATAAATTGCGTGACGTTTCAATTAAACGTTTTTGTTATCGGTCTGAAATACGATACTTCAAATAAATACTTACCATCTGAAATGATATACTTTAATTTATAAAATATATTTTGATGTTTATTTGATTGTCGGGTGCGTTTTGCACGTTTTTGGTTGTTTCTGAGCATTATACATGATACGAAATGCTTATGAAATATTATCGCAATAATATTTGGAAATAAGTATGTTTATCAAATAATTTCGCATTATTTAATAAATTGTGTTCACCAACGTCCAGTTAAGTCGGAAATCCATCCGAGCAAATCATGTAATATCAATTTATTACGTACGTGTGTATATTCAATATACGTTATATTACAAGCAACTTAGTTCTATTTCAAACCAATCACAAGTAAAGCAAGCTTAGAGTAAATTAATACGCCTAAGTATGGGTTGTCACAGTCGGGTCCCTTATACAGAATTCCGAGCGAGGTGCCTCCACGAAAGCCTAATCTACTCTCGTCTTCCCAAATATTAGTACATCCATTGCAGAGGTTAGCGCGACTAACCAGGATGAGGTGGGTCAATCCTATATGGTACCATATACTAATATTCACGCTACTTTCGTATTACTAGACTATACTGAAGGAGGACTTTGATTTGATTAGTTGAAAACAACTCATGTAGTATATAGAAATATGTACTCGCGTTCACGTGTTAAAAACAGAGCAATGTATCGCACCCCTAGTAAAACAGTAAAAAGAGGGGCTATGAGACTCAACTGAGTCTGAAGAGTTTATCTTAATAAACTGAGATTGATTAGCCAAGAATCGAAGTCCAACGACTTGTAACCTGAGGGTGTCCATGACACGCGATGGTTATAACATGATTGGGTATCTCAAAGATCACCCTTGTAGTTGTTTGTTCAACTAGAATGTCCAAATTACCACGATTTGGTTGTTTGTTTAAGTGTTTGAGAATGTGTACGACCCGTTGGTGATTGTTGGTAATAATAATCTTATCATTATTCTTGAAAAACGCGTTCCAAAGTGTTTTAGAAGTCATGTCGCATTCGTGTTTGATGTTATTTAAGTTTAACACTTTGTGTGAAAGTTTAGATGTAACACTGTTACTCGTGATCCTAGGGTAAGGGCGAAGCCCGTTAATGACAGGGGTCCGGGGGCAGCGCCCCTGGTTAGCGGGGTCCAAGGGGCAGAGCCCCTGGCTGGGGTCCAAGGGTCAGCTTGGAAAATTTTTATTTCTACTATATTGCTTTGGTGAAAAACGCACCTGGACTTGAATTTGGGTGAAATCGAGTGATAAAATTTTAGGTCTCGACACTTAGTAAAATTTATGTTGTCTTGGTTCTGTTTCATGCGACATAGCGTGCGACATACGGCTTTGTGTCACTAAGTGCGACATAGTCTGTCGTGTTGCAGGTCATATCTGCGACATAAGGGCTTATGTCGCTAAGGGCGACATCCACAATTTAATGCGACGTAGGGCGTTGTGTCGCTATATGCGACGTCCGTAATTTCTGCGACATAACTATTTGTGTCGCTATATGCGACATCCGTGATCAGTGCGACATAGTGGCTTATGTCGCTATATGCGACATAAGGTCTGATTTAGCGACATAAAGGCTTATGTCGCAGGTGGCCTGGAGCCTCTGCGACATAACGCGCTGTTGGCCGGAAAATGAGCCGAAAAGGTGTTTTCCGGCCTCCGTTTGACCTGAGACTTTTACCCAACCCATATTTGGACATTTCAAGCTTAACTAAATAATTAAAAGCTGAAAACAATAGAAAACGAGAGGTTTCGGAATTTTTCAGAAACTTACAAAGTGGTGAATCGAGAATCCAAAAAGATGCAAACGTAGATCGTGACGCGGTGGTTACTTTTCTTCAAATGAACGAGATGATTCGAGGTGGTGTAGTGGTGTTATTTTGTGATTTTAAGTGATGGTGGTGGTGGTTTTTTATGAGAGAAAGGGAGAGAGAGTTTGGAGATGATGATAATATTGAAATGAGGGAAAAGGGTGGTTTCTCCCCCCCCCCCCCCCCATGGTGGCTGATTTCGGTGGGGGCCCACCGGAGTGTGGGTCTCCACTTTTTAACTCTGTGTATTCGCGCTCCGTGTCGCGTTCTTTTAAACATTAAATAATTATTTTATATATTTAATTATATGTTTTAAAATGTAAATGTTTATTTATTATTTTTGTCGAAGTATTTTACCAAATACTTAATAACTTAAATAGTTTCGTTTGTTTGGGCGTTAAGTGTGTAAGTCGCGTAGACGTTTATTATACAATATGAAATGAAATTGAAATATTATCAAAATAATATTTTTGGGTATGATATCGTCATTAAATAATTTTATGTTATTTAATAAAATTGATTCACCAACGTCCGTATTTACTTGAACCGAATTACATTCGATTTGAAACTTGTACGATTTAATCAAATCTCATATTCGTATATATTCAACAATATATATATCGGTATATTAATTAGCCTAACACAGAACTAATTACCTATATTAACAGAGGGTTAGGCAGTAATCACTAGTCCTAATTTAGCGGGTGTTACATTCTCCCCCTGTTAGGAGAATTTCATCCCGAAATTTATCTCGATGTGTCGTTTGACGTAGAGTCAGTGAATAACTGAGGATCATGAGTCGCATATGGTCTTCCCGTTCCCAAGTGAATTCCGGACCACGCCGCGAATTCCACCTGACCTTAACGATGGGAATACAACTCTGTTTGAGTTGTTTGACCTCACGGTCCATGATTTCCGCAGGTTCTTCAACAAAATGAAGTTTGTCATCGATGCTAATCTCGTCAAGTGGGAGGATGAGTGTCTCATCAGACAGGCATTTCCTTAGGTTAGAAATGTGAAAAGTATGGTGCACGCTGCTGAGCTCAGCTGGCAGCTGCAGTCAATATGCCACAGGGCCAATCCTTTCGAGGATCTCAAAAAGGCCCAATGTATCTGGGATTTAACTTCCCGCGTTTGCCGAATCGGATAACGCCTTTCCAAGGCGATACTTTAAGGAGTACTCGATCCCCAACTTGGAACTCGAGTGGTTTGCGTCTCACGTCAGCATAACTTTTCTGACGATCACGTGCGACTTTGAGTCTGTTTTGGATTTCGACAATTTTCTCGGTTGTTTTGTGTATGAGTTCAGGACCAGTGAGTTGACTGTCTCCCACTTCGGTCCAACAGATCGGGAATCGGCACTTACGACCGTACAGTGCCTCGAATGGTGCAGCCTTAATGCTGGTATGATAACTGTTATTGTAGGAAAACTCGCACAATGGCAGGTGTCTTTCCCAGTTTGCACCGAAGTCAACTACGCAGGCTCGTAGCATGTCTTCCAGTGTCTGAATAGTTCGTTCACTTTGGCCATCAGTTTGAGGATGGTATGCGGTACTCATATCAAGTCGGGTACCCAACGATTTTTGGAGTGATTGCCAAAAGTGAAATGTGAAACGAGCATCCCTGTCAGAGATAATCGAGATTGGGACACCGTGTCTGGAAACAATTTCTTTGATGTAAATTTGTGAGAGGCGTTCCATTTTATCGGTTTCCTTGATTGCCAGGAAATGAGCAGATTTGGTGAGTCGGTCAACGATCACCCAAATGGTATCGCAACCGCTCGAAGACTTGGGTAGTTTGGTTATGAAATCCATGGCAATTTGTTCCCATTTCCATTCCGGAATGTTGGGTTGTTGGAGTAAACCAGAAGGTTTTTGATTTCGGTTTTGACTTTCGAGCAAGTAAGGCACTTGCTGACATATGTGGCGATTTCAGCTTTCATGTTCGGCCACCAATAGAATTCCTTGATGCCGTGATACATTTTGTCGGTTCCCGGATGGATAGAATATTTAGACTTGTGAGCTTTATCCATCACCAAGTCTCGCAGGTTCCCAAAACTAGGCAACCAGATTCGATTTGAGAAGTACCTAACGCCATTAGGTTTGATTTCGAATTGTTTATCAATGCCTCGTAAGGCTTCATTTTTGATGCTATCGGGTTTCAGAGCTTCGAGTTGAGCAGTGTGAATCTGAATGGTGAGATCATTATGAATGGTCATACTGAGGGCTTGAACTCGAAGTGGTTTCAGCCGTTCCTTTCGACTAAGGGCATCGGCAACAACATTTGCCTTGCCTGGGTGGTATTTGATTTCGCAGTCATAATCGGTGAGCAACTCGACCTAGCGACGCTTTCGCATATTAAGGTCTTTTTGGTCGAAGATGTGTTGGAGGATTTTATGATCTGTGAACACGGTACTTCGGGTACCATAAAGGTAGTGTCTCCAGATTTTGAGGGCGAACACCACGGCCCCTAGCTCGAGGTCGTGAGTCGTGTAGTTCTTCTCATGAACTTTGAGTTGTTGGGAAGCGTAAGCAATGACCTTATCTCGTTGCATCAACACGCAACCGAGACCTTAGTGGGAAGCATCGCAGTTACCACGAAGTCGTCGGTGCCTTCGGGTAAGGATATAATAGGAGCACTGCAAAGCTTGAGTTTTAATAGTTGGAATGCTGACTCCTGTTTATCAGTCCAATTGAACTTCTTTTCCTTTTGAGTCAGTGTCGTGAGTGGTTGAGCTATTTTGGAGAAATGTTTGATGAAACGACGATAATACCCGGCCAATCCCAAAAATTGGCGTACTTCGGTTGGGGTGGTTGGCGCTTACCAGTCTTTGATAGCCTCGATTTTCGATGGATCGACGTGAATCCCTTGACTATTCACAACATGTCCAAGGAATTGAACGGATTATATCCAGAACTCACACTTGGAGAATTTGGCATATAAATCCTCATGTTTGAGTAGCTCTAGAATGGTTTTGAGGTGTTGCGCATGTTCTTGTTCGTTGCGCGAATAGATGAGGATGTCATCGATAAAGACAATGACAAACTTGTCGAGGTAGGGTTTGCACACCCGATTCATAAGGTCCATGAATACAGCTGGTGCGTTTGTTAAACCGAAGGGCATCACCTGAAATTCATAATGCCCGTAACGAGTTCGGAAAGCAGTTTTTGGGATGTCGGTGTCGCGAACTCGAAGTTGATGATAACCTGACCGAAGATCGATCTTTGAATAAATACTCGACCCTTGTAGTTGGTCAAACAGGTCATCGATGCGAGGAAGTGGATACCGGTTCTTAACGGTCAACTTGTTCAACTCTTGGTAGTCGATAAACATTCGGAAAGAACCGTCTTTCCTTTTAACAAATAAGACCGGAGCTCCCCAAGGTGAAGAACTCGGTCTAATAAATCCTCTGTCCAGGAGTTCCTGTAACTGGGTGGACAGCTCCTGAAGTTCGGATGGAGCTAGGCGGTAGGGTGCTCGGGCTACCGGTGCGGCACCCGGCACAAGATCGATCGAGAACTCAACCTGTCTATGTGGAGGTAAACCAGGTAGTTCTTCCGGAAAGACTTCAGGAAAGTTTCTAACGATTGGCAAATCCTCAAGTCGCTTCTCCTCTGACTTTTTCTCCGTGATGTGCGCGAGGATTGCAGGATAACCCTTTCTGAGAAATTTTTGGGTTTTCAGACAGGATATGATATTTAGTCTCGTCCCACCGGTTTCCCCCTGTATGATCAAGGTTCTACCGAAGGCGAGAGGGATGCGGACGATTTTGTCATAACAGACGATTTCGGCTCGGTGTTTGGACAACCAGTCCATGCCAATGATGACGTCAAAACTTCCAATTTCAACGGGCATAAGATCTATCGAAAAGGTTTCGTTGGCTAAGTTTAAAGTGCAATTAGGTATCACGCTATCAGTTTCTATGAGTTTACCGTTTGCTAGTTCTACAGTGTACTTAACATCTAGAGCAACAGGGGTGATGTCAAGTAGGGGGTAAAACTCATCGGAAATAAAGCTCCTATCGGCACCAGTATCAAATAGAATAGAGGCAGTTAAGTTGTTGAGGGGGAACATACCCGTGACCATATTCGGGTCCTGGCGGGCGTCCCCAGAATTGAGTACAAAGGCTCTACCCTTAGCATTGTTGTTGTTGTTGTTGTTGTTGTTGGTCTTGTTCTTCAGTTTCGGGCAGTCATTCCTATAGTGCCCAGGGTTCCCACATTCAAAGCAGGCTCGGTGTGGTCTGGTGTTGTTGTTGTTGGCTGTGGACCTACAGTCCTTGGTGAGGTGGCCATGCCTCTTGCAGTTATTGCAATAGGGACCGCAAGAGCCTTCATGGTGGCGGTTGCACTTGGAACAGTAGGGCTTGTTCCCTGTGTAACCCCGTCTGGTGTCGGTGGTTGAGTTGTAGGCCTTGATGGTGTCGGGTTTCTTGTTTTGGGAGTTGTTGTGGTTGTCGGACCACTTTCTTTTGAGATGGTTGGAGGAAGAAGTGGGTGGTTCTGGGTCCTCATTCATGGCCATGAGTTCATGGGCCAATCTGATAGCACCATCAATGGTGTTCTGGTTTGAAGAGGCGACGTTCCCTCGGACAGGTTCCAGAAGACCGCAAATGTATTTTCGGATTTTGTCGGGTTCAGTGCTCACCATCGCAGGGTGAAGGACAGAAAGTTGTTGAAATCTGACGGTATACCCGTCAATGTCAGTTCCCTGAACCTTTAGGTTCCAGAATTCTTCCTCCAGCTTTTGGAGTTGCTCGATGGGGCAATACTTAGCAGTAAGCATTTTCTTCAGTTCCTCCCAAGGGAGTAGGTAAGCGGTGTCGATACCCACAGACTGGGCATATGAGTTCCACCAGGAGAGGGCACCATCTTCGAGGGTGCAAGTGGAGAATTTGACTTTGTCCTCCTCTGCACATTTGTTGATGAGGAAAACAGATTCCATCTTCTCAAACCACCTAATTAATCAGATGGCACCTTCTATGCCCTTGAAGTTGTGTGGTTTGCAGTTCAGGAAGTCCTTGTATGAACAAGGTTTGGATTGGGGCCCGTTGGCAGCTGTGTCTTCGCTGCCCGAACTTGGTTGTCGGGTAGCCATAGCTTGAGCCACGCTTTGGGCTATGAGTTGGGCAATTTCAGTTTCGCTGAAGGTGAATCGCTTCGGTGGCATTTTGCTGAGTAAGATCAAGAAAAGACAATGAGAGTCTTGTGTGAAATTCTGATATATCACAGGTGTATATGATGGAATATAAATTACAAAGTGATAATTATATTTCATTGAAAATACCCAAGTTTGGTACATGATACGAGTTTTCAAAAGATTATATAATATGGGGAGTAAAAAAGGTACCGGGAATTGTTACATCCAGTTCGAATAGTAATAGTCCTACATAGACAGATATAGATTTCAAGATGACAGTCACACTAGTTCTAATGCAAGTTGATCCTTTCCATTAGTGTGACAAGTCGGTCCACGGTGACTGCGAGTCTGCTGGTTTGTCGTGCGTTATCTTATGCCAATGCTAGTCGTTGTACTAGCATCCTTGTGTACTCTTCGGCCTCTTGTAGGTGCTGCTCGCATTGCTCCAACCTGAGTCGTAAAAGCTCGACTTCTACTCCTGATTCCACTACCCGGTCGTGGAGTATGTTCATGTTGCTAACGGTGTTTTCGTGATCTTCGAAGACTTGGTTGATACGCTCAAGCGCTGTGAGTCTCCAATTTTCATTGGTTTCTTGCAAAGTGACTTCCATGGTGTGAAGTCGTTGCTCATGACGGTCCAGCCTAGCGGCCAAGGCCGGCAGAGTGAACTGAGTGTTGTACGGGCCAGCTCGAGGAAACCTGGCGTTCCTCCTAGCTACCCTCGGGTTCTACGACCCGGATTGAAAGTGTGACAAATTGGGTGGTGTGTTTGCCATTCTGAGACAAAGCGTTATGAGGCCTATATTCATATAATACCTATATAATATAGCCTAAGATATTGAGCGAGAGCGAGGCTTAACTATGTATATATACATATCATATAATAGCCTAAAGTGTCTAACACGGACATGTTTGAGTCCCGGTTTCTCTCATGGTTTAAGTCAACTAGTGTATCCTGTTCAGTCATGACTCTTTTCAGGTCTCACATCATATCCTTTTAATTGTACATAGTTGATCAGGCTATGTTAAATTAAACGAATATCATGTAGTCACTGAACCTAATCATACTTAATAGGGAATACTACCTAACGGTCATAGTCTAGGTCCACTAAATGCAACCTAGTTCACTATAACCTTAGGCTCTGATACCAATATGTAACACCCCCAAATTTAATGTTTTGCGGAAGCAAGATTTGGGTGTTACTAATCAATAACAAAGCACACAGATTAATAGTAAACGACTCTATATGCGTCGTTTTGACAAAATATATTAATATTAAAATGTTTACAATAATCATCCCATACATAGCTCGTGTTCGTAATATGAAGAGATTTGAATACATAATTAGTTGTACAAAATCTAATAATGAAGTAAAATCTCTTGAATGTTTGCATGAAGACTCGAGCTAATATGCATCCTGTTGGGCAGTCCAGTTCAACTGCTGTGTACCTGTGATACATGCTAAAATGGGTCAGCTAACGCTGGTGAGCTCACAGGTTTAGATATCAAATAAATTGAGTGTGAACCGCAAGATTTAATCGTTGATTTGCATCCAGCAAATGATTTGCATCTAGCAAATGATAATCGTTGATTTAATCATTTAGCGCATAGTCTGAGCTTAACTCGAGGGGTCGGGTCCCTTATAGAGAATTCCGAGCGAGGTGCCTCCACGAGAACCTAATCTACTCTCTTCTTCCCAAATATTAGTACATCCGTTGCAGAGGTTAGCGCGACTAACCCGGATGAGGTGGGTCAATCCTATATGGTACCATATACTAATATTCACGCTACTTTCGTATTACCAGACTATACTGAAGGAGGACTTTGATTTGATTAGTTGAAAACAACTCATGTAGTATATTGAAATATGTACTCGCGTTCACGTGTTAAAAACAGAGCAATGTATCGCAACCCTAGTAAAACAGTAAAAAGAGGGGCTATGAGACTCACCTGAGTCTGAAGAATTTATCTTAATAAACTGAGATTGATTAGCCAAGAATCGAAGTCCAACGACTTGTAACCTGAGGGTGTCCACGACACGCGATGGTTATAACATGATTGGGTATCTCAAAGATCACCCTTGTAGTTGTTTGTTCAACTAGAATGTCCAAATTACCACGATTTGGTTGTTTGTTTAAGTGTTTGAGAATGTGTACGACCCGTTAATGATTGTTGGTAATAATAATCTTATCATTATTCTTGAAAAATGCGTTCCAAAGTGTTTTAGAAGTCATATCGCATTCGTGTTTAATGTTATACAAGTTTAACACTTTGTGTGAAAGTTTAGATGTAACACTGTTACTCGTGATCCTAGGGTAAGGGCGAAGCCCGTTAATGACAGGGGTCCGGGGGTAGCGCCCCTGGTTAGCGGGGTCCAAGGGGCAGAGCCCCTGGCTGGGGTCCAAGGGTCAGCTTGAAAAATTTTTATTTCTACTATATTGCTTTGGTGAAAAACGCACCTGGACTTGAATTTGGGTGAAATCGAGTGATAAAATTTTAGGTCTCGACACTTAGTAAAATTTATGTTTTCTTGGTTCTGTTTCATGTGACATAGCGTGCGACATACGGCTTTGTGTCACTAAGTGCGACATAGTCTGTTGTGTTGCAGGTCATATCTGTGACATAAGGGCTTATGTCGCTAAGGGCGACATCCACAATTTAATGCGACGTAGGGCGTTGTGTCGCTATATGCGACGTCCGTAATTTCTGCGACATAACTATTTGTGTCGCTATATGCGACATCCGTGATTAGTGCGACATAGTGGCTTATGTCGCTATATGCGACATAAGGTCTGATTTAGTGACATAAAGGCTTATGTCGCAGGTGGCCTGGAGCCTCTGCGACATAACGCGCTGTTGGCTGGAAAATGTGCCGAAAAGGTGTTTTCCGGCCTCCGTTTGACCTGAGACTTTTACCCAACCCATATTTGGACATTTAAAGCTTAACTAAACAATTATAAGCTGAAAATAATAGAAAACGAGAGGTGTCGGAATTTGTCGGAAACTTACAAAGTGGTGAATCGAGAATCCAAAAAGATGCAAATGTAGATCGTGACGCGGTGGTTACTTTTCTTCAAATGAACGAGATGATTCGAGGTGGTTTAGTGGTGTTATTTTGTGATTTTTAGTGATGGTGGTGGTGGTTTTTGATGAGAGAAAGGGAGAGAGAGTTTGGAGATGATGATGATATTGAAATGAGGGAAAGGGGTGGGTTCTCCTCCCCCTTGGTGGCTGATTTCGGTGGGGGCCCACCGGAGTGTGGGTCTCCACCTTTTAACTCCGTGTATTCGCGCTCCGTGTGGCGTTCGTTTAAACATTAAATAATTATTTTATATATTTAATTATATGTTTTAAAATGTAAATGTTTATTTATTATTTTTGTCAAAGTATTTTACCAAATACCTAATAACTTAAATAGTTTCGTTTGTTTGGGCGTTAAGTGTGTAAGTTGCGTAGACGTTTATTATACAATACGAAATGAAATTGAAATATTATCCAAATAATATTTTTGGGTATGATATCGTTATTAAATAATTTTATGTTATTTAATAAAATTGATTCACCAACGTCCGTATTTACTTGAACCGAATTACATTCGATTTGAAACTTGTACGATTTAGTCAAATCTCATATTCGTATATATTCAACAATATATATATCAGTACATTAATTAGCCTAACACATAACTAATTACCTGTATTAACAGAGGGTTAGGCACTAATCACTAGTACTAATTTAGCGGGTGTTACATTTAGGATGCCAACTTTTGAAACTTTTGGATTTCTTTTGTATAACTAAAGTGATTTTAGTCATATTTACGAAATCTACTTTTGTAAACTTAATAACTTTTACATTTGTACGATTTGACGAATCGTAAACTTTGTAACTATTACATTTGGCATATTAATATATTATGTTCTGTTGTAATCATAAGCTCTGATACGTATGCATGTACTGTGTATTGTGGCACTCCCTATACTTAACTAAATGCTTCCGCTAAACTCAATCAATGAATTTGGGGGGTGTTACAGATTGGTATCAGAGCCATTGGTTATAGCGAACTAGATTTCTTAGGTAACTTAGAGACCTTAGAGACCTAGACTATAGCCTTGGCTAGAACGCACATGCATACACACATTTGCATATGTCAAACTATCACTACGACTCATCGATACGAGCAATCCATTATTTGAACCGTGCTACATCCGATTCGTTCAAACTCACTCTGATCTCACGTGAACTTGATCGTATTAAGTGGTTGATGAAAAGAAGTATGTATTTAGCATCATATAATGACGCCTGGCCAACGTGATTATATTATACTAAGTACATATGGGCGTTTCATAGTCACAAGATACGTGATGGGGATCTTGTCAATCCTTTTTAATGTTCTGTAACTAAAAATATGTGAAACTTTCTTCTTAACATCTTTTTCATTGGCATTGACTTCTGCACTCCTTCATCGCAGAACGTCATCATGCCGCCTAAACAAAGAAAGACCCAAAACAGTCATCGAGCACCTACACCTCCTGTCGTCAAAACTACCGAACAGATCATCGAACGACGTGTGGCTGAAGCAATTGCCCAGTATAAGGCAAGCCGCAATCATGATAATGTGGTGCACAACAGTGGGACCACTCCGTCAATAACGAAACACCTGCGAATACCCAACAAGGGTGTTCTTACAAAACTTTCCAGGCCTGCAAACCGAGCACCTTCACCGGGACTGAAGGTTCCATTGGCCTAATTCACTGGATCGAGAAAATGGAATTGGTCTTTGATATCAGCGACTACGCTACCAACAACATGGTGAAATTCGCCACGTGTACTCTCGCCGACAAGGCGTTAACCTGGTGGAACTCTCAGGTCCAAATCCTCAGACGCACAACTGCTTACTCCATCTCATGGGAAACTTTGAAACAGATGATGACAGAAGAGTTTTGCTCTCCCAATGAGGTTCAGAAACTCGAGACGGAACTATGGAACATCTAAATGACTGGCGCTGACATTACCGGTTATAAAACTAGATTTCAAGAGTTTGCACGTCTTGTGCCCTACATGGTGACTCCTGAGAAGGAACGCATCAAACGATACATAACGGGTTTGGCCCCACAAATCAGAGGCATGGTGATGTCCTCCAAACCAATTAGGAGCACAGTTGATCTGGCTCAAAGCTTGACTGATGATGCAACCGTACTGATGCTACTACGGGGAAAAGTGAACCCAACCGTACTGATGCTGGTGATTCAGGTCAGAACAAGCGAAAATGGAATAGTGAGGGTAATGACCGACAGGGTCAGCAAAACAGAAACTCGGGGAACACCCGAGCGTACGTTGCCACCACCACAACTGGATCCAAACCCTACCTTGGCAACAAACCAAAGTGTGATAAGTGCGGGCGACACCACGAGGGTGAATGTTCCCTTTGTGGCAAGTGCAGTCAATGGGGACACCGATCCCATTCATGTAAAACCAACCCTCCCACTCGAACAAACAATGGGTGCTTCGAGTGTAGTGAACCTGGGCACTACCGCAACCAATGCCCACAACTCAACAACTAAAACAATAACCACCGCAATAACGGAAACAACAATCAGAACAACAACTGCCTCGCCAACACTGAAAACGCTCGCGGACGCGCATACATCATAGGGGCAAGAGATGCACAACCAAATCCCTACGCCAACATTGGTACGTTTTAACAAACTATTACGCTTAAACGTTACACTATTTGAATGTCGATTCAGATCTAGCGCTTGGTAAACTTTGACCACATATCGAACGCACAACTTATCAAACTATACCGCGAGTATACATGAACGTTAGAACTTCATGGCAACTTAAAGAGCCATGCAAAACTATTATCATGGTTAACGACATGACTTTTCAGAAAACATACGTAACGGGCGTTCCGACTTGATTTTGAATCTCGGGACGAGATTTCTTTAACATGGGGAGAAAGTAACACCCCTCAATTTCAACATAATTATAAACGTTAATTGCATGCATTTTTAGGCTAATTCCCTAACTTAAAGTGAATTCGCAACACATTTTAGAGATAAGTCTAGGAAAGCCCAACTAGTTAATACGCGTAGCATCACATTTCATAATTGGTTGTAATTATGTATATAACAATTGAAACAACGCGATAAAAATATACAATTGTTGGTGAACAAGATTATTTAATAAGATGAAATTATTAAATACCATTAACGTCTATTAAATATTATGTCAATAATATTTACAAAGTATTCCAAATCGTACAACTTTTATTACGCAAACAGATTCAAAACAAAGTTAAAAATTTTATAACTCAACTAAATTAATTCTATAAAATATTTCAACCAAAATATATTCTAATACATATTTAAAGATTTACTATTTCAAAACATTTTTATATTTAACGATCGGGTAAACGAACACGGGTAAAATACCACAAAATAGGGACAAAATCCCCTCCCTTTTTGGCTCTAAAATCAGCCAACACACCCCACCCTAACCCCACTTTCCTTTCATTTTCGTCATCACATCTCTTTCTTCTCTCTCTCTCAAAACCACAATCACCATCACAAAACCACTAAAAACTACCATCAAACCTCCATAAAACACCTAGCTTCTTTAGAGAAAAACGCTCACGAGATCAAGAGGAGCATTTCAATCTTTTCGGATTTTCCTCGCGACAACTTTGGAAGATCCTGACAATCCCGCAAACTCTTAGATTTTGCTAATTTCCTTGATATCTCTTGTTTATAATACTTAATATACCATGTTTTAGTGTTTTTATCAACTGATTATGTCCAAATCGAAGCTTAAATCTCGTTGTTACAAACTGATCTACGAATAGTTCTAAGTGACTCATCGGGACCCAAAATAGTGTAGCGTCACGTAAGTGACACACTAAGTGTCGCATAAAACCCTTTCTTTGCGTCACTTCTCCAAGTGACGCTACAAACCCTATTTTTCCGACACTTACACCGACACTCCTACCCGACACTTGTACCCGTCACTTGTTTAAGTGACGCCCCATATGCGTCACTTCCTCGAGTGACGCTAATAATTCAGAACTTACCATTATATGCGACACTTCCTAAGTATCGCTACCCCCAAGGCAAGTGACGCCCTTAAGTGACACATAAAACAGAAGACTTGCAAATCTTTGTTTCACTAACTGTCGAACTTAACCGGAAACGAATATTTACATACAATACGATACACGAACTTTATAAACATTACAAATACACTTATACGGGAGAATGACCCGTGCGTATTTAGACCGGAGAACGATTGGTACTATTTTGGAAACACCAGAGAACGACCAACAACGTATTGCAAACTGTATTTTGGGTAACATCCCACGTAAACTGTATTTTGGGTAACATCCCATGCAAACTATATTTTGGGCAACATCCCAAACGAACTATATTTGGATAACATTCCACAAAACATTTACTTAACTATTATGGCAATAACTATTTATGAACGTATTTGTTTTAACAACTGTGCTTACAAACTTGACTCAACTATAGCAAACATAAAACCTGTGAATTCACTCAACCTCATTGTTGACTTTTACTATGTTTTTCAGGGAATTAGCTGCGCGCACGTAAGAACCGCCTGCACATACGGAACTAGGGCGACCCGCGAAGCTTTAGGATGCCAACTTTTGAAACTTTTGGATTTCTTTTGTATAACTAAAGTGATTTTAGTCATATTTACGAAATCTACTTTTGTAAACTTAATAACTTTTACATTTGTACGATTTGACGAATCGTAAACCTTATAACTATTACATTTGACATCTTAATATATTATGTTATGTTGTAATCATAAGCTCTGATACGTATACATGTACTGTGTATTGTGGCACTCCCCATACTTAACTAAATGCTTCCGCTAAACTTAATTAATGAATTTTGGGGGTGTTACAGTTATCATCAACATAAATTTGGAATAATATGACATCTCTATTATCTCTCTTAATAAACAATGTACTATCAATCTTACCTCTGACATACCCACAATTTATTAGATAGACAGAGAGAGTATCATACCAGGTTCTAGAAGCCTGTTTTAGGCCATACAGGGCTTTGTCAAGTTTATAAACATAACCAGGATGTTTAGGATCAGTGAATCTAGGTGGCTGCTTGACATACACTTCTTCCTGCAGCTTGCCATTGAGAAATCCACTTTTCACATCCATTTGATATACTTTGAATTTCTTATGTGCTGCATAGGCTAGAAATAGCCTTATTGCTTCAAGTCTAGCCACTGGTGCAAATGTTTCATCATAATCAATGCCTTCTTGCTGACAGTAACCTTGTGCAACCAGTCTAGCTTTATTTCTGACATCAACTCTATTAGCATCCATTTTGTTTCTGAATACCTATTTTGTTCCAATCACCGATTAACCAGCAGGCTGAGGCACTAATTTCCATACTTTGTTTCTTTCAAACTGAGCAAGTTCTTCTTGCATCGCTGATATCCAGTTATGATCAGTGAGTGCTTCATCCACCTTCTTTGGTTCCATCAGTGAAACAAAGCTAACAAACAGACAAAGCTTAGCAGTTGCTGATCTAGTCTGGACTTTGGATTTTGGATTACCAATAATCAATTGATTATCAATGTGTTTTGTCTATTTAGTCATTCGCCGAGGTTCAGTAGAGACTGTTTTATCCATTGTTTGTCCTCGAGACTGATTAGCATTGGAACAGTGAGTATTTTCATTTTGTGTGCTTTGGTTTGGACAGTGAGTTGATGATGATTGATTTTGATTAGGCAAAGATGATGTTTCTGAATTATTCACATCTGAAGTAGAGATAGAATTATTTTCAGGGACACCATCTTCCCTTTCAGAATCTGATGAAAAGTTTTTATACTTCTCATCATTGACTTTGTTGTTGATTGATGAGTCACTATCCATTTTTGTTAATTCATTAAAATCAAGATTGTCATAATCTTTTAGATCAGTGAGTAACTCATCATAAGCTTCATCAAAAGTAACATCCATTGAATCTTCAATGCATTCTCTTCTTTCATTATAGATTCTTAAAGCTTTTGAGATCATTGAGTAACCAACAAATATACCTTAATCAACTTTTGGATCAAACTTGCCTAAGTGATCTCTTTTGTTTAAGACATAACATGTGCTGCTAAAAACATGGAGAAAACTTATATCAGGTTTTCTCCCCCTTAACACCTCATATGCTGTCTTATCATGTCTCTTGATAATTAATGACCTATTCTGAGTAAAGCAGGCTGAACTTATTGCTTCTGCCCAGAAATAGGTTTTAAGACCAGCATCAATGAGCATTGACATGGCAGATTAAATCAAAGGTCTATTTCTCCTTTCAGCAACCCCATTTTGTTGGGGTGTTCTTGGTGCTGAGAAATTTTGAGAAATACCTTTTGAATCACAAAAACTTTCCAGGTCAACATTTCTAAATTTAGTGCCATTATCACTTCTTAAATGTTTTACCAAACTACCATATAGGTTCTTCATTTTCTTGATAAAGGATATAATCTCACTGGCTGCTTCATTTTTGGTTTTGTGAAAGAATACCCAAGTGTATCTGGAGTATTCATCCACAATTACCAAGCAGTATTTTTTTCCTCCAAGGCTTGGAGTACTTACTGGAGCAAATAGATCCATATGGAGTAGGTAAAAACATTCAGTCACAGATAATGTTTGTTTACTTTTGAAAGATGAGTTGTGATGCTTTCCCTTTTCACATGATGAACAAACTTATCTTTATCATAAGACAATTTTGGAAGTCTAGTGACTAAACCATTCTTGCTTAATTTATTGATATCTTTTATATTTAGATGAGAAAGTTGTTTATGCCATAACCATTTTTCTTCTGAAACAGTTCTGTAATAAAAGCATGCCCCTGACTAAGGTGAGTCCATATTGACCACATATGTATTTCCTTTCCTATTAGCAGCTAACACGGCACTTCCTTTCTTGTTGTAGACAACACCAGCTTCATGATCAAATAGCACCTTGTTTTTGGAGTCACAGAGCTGACTAATGCTCAATAAATTGTGTTCAGACCCTCCACGTAAGCTACTCGTTTGAACATCACATTACCATTTGTTAGAACACCATAACCCCTTGTCTTGCCAATCTTTTTATCACCAAACACTACATCAGGACCTCTTTCATCCTGGTAGACATTGAGCAGGGACTTATATCCAGTCATATGTCTGGAACAACCACTGTCCAGCTACCAGATAGTCTCTTTAAAAATTCCCTACATCAATAAACAAGATTAGTTCAACTGGTGAACCCATCTTGAGATGGGTTCATAGTGGCTGAGCCTTGGTTTTGGCATCCACTGTTTTTCATAAATTATATTTGAATGCTCATTGATGATGATATTCTTTGAAAAAGGTGTTGTTGAGCATTCAGATGACACATGTTGTCTTTCACCACACTTATAACATCTTCTATTTGCATAAGTGGTTGTTTTATTTCTTTTTTATTTAAGTTGCTGAGTTGACACTTGCTTGCAACTTTTCTTGTTGTTTTTGACCTCTTGTTTCTTTGAGTCTTGGTTAGTGATAGAGTTATCAGTGACTGAAACAGTGTCACAGAGGTTGCTGATGTCTTTTTGACCATCAGTGACTGATTCTGTGAACTTTGGAATATCTGATAAATTATCAGTTGTTGAGCTTTTGTGTTCACAATCAGTCTTCCTCATTTTGCAATTATCAGTAAGTAAACCACTTTTTATAAAGTAATTTGGTCCTGGCTCACTAATTATTGATACGGGTTCAAATACAACTTCTGAGAAATATCCACCAGAATTAAAGAGATGATCAACTTTAGTTGAATCAGCGATTGATGCAGCATGTTCATAATTTCCTCCCAAAATAGCTTTTTCTTGTTTTGGAATTTAATTATTTACACACTGATTCACTCTCATGTTTGACTTACACCAAAGCTCCATAACCTTTTTGAGTTCTAAGAATTGTGTTTCAAATTTTACTTTCTCTTGAATACACACTTGATTTGCATGCAATTGTGCTTCAAGATCTAGTTTTAAAATTTTCATTTTTAACACATTTTCTTCCTGATTAAGGAGGTTTGACTTTAAGTCGTTGATCTCATATTTTTGTTGTCTTTGAATGTCATGAGAATTTGACAAGTCAACTATCAAAGATTCAAGCACATTATCTTTCTCAGTAGTTGAATATGACTTAAAACAATGTACCTTGTAGAGAGTCTCAGGATCCCATCCAGATACTGAACATTTATGAGCTACTTCTTTGATGTCTTCATGGAAAGCAACATCATCAGCCATCAGACAGTAATCCTTATCCAAACAAATCAATGCTTCTTCTTCATCAGATGATGAAGATGAGTCAGAGTCACTAAAGGAACCTTCTTCAGCGACAAAACCTTTACCCTTCTTCTTTCTAAATTTGGACATTGCCTTGAGCATCTTGTACTTTGCTTTGTACTTGTTATACTTGTCATTTCTGAAGCTTAGCTTTGGTTCAGGGATAGGATTGATAGATTTGGATCTATAGTCAGCAGCGAAATGACCAGTTTTGCCACATTTATAGCAATCACCTTTTGATTTAAAATTTTCAGATGATGGAGCATCAACGAATCTTTTTGTTGGGACATGTTATTGTGACAACATATATAGCTTGTAATAGAACTAGGGATTATCGTAATCAAGTTTGTAAAATGGTTTTGAATTGTAATGAAAATATTGGTTAGTAAACATTTTAGAGTTAAATGTTAAATGTTGAAAAATATTCACCAAGTTTGACTGGAAACCTACGGTGCGAACCGAGTTGGGTTCACAGGGCAGATGTGTGAGGCGAGCTGAGTCAGTTCGCTAGGCCAAGTTGGGCTGTGAATCGAGTTTGTTCGCAGAGCCCATAATCTGCCAGCCAAGTCGAGTATATATATAAAATTAGGTTTAAACCTAATCAACTTTTGCCATAATACCCATACGAATTTCCTGAGTTTCCAGAGCTATTCTAAGCATTCTAAGAGCTAGGTATTTATAGATTAACGTTAGTTTTAATCAATACAAAGCTAAATAGTAATTGATTTCACTAATACTTGTGAAACAAACCGTTTACAATCCTGATATCGCGTAAAAAGTCACATTTTTACTTGGCAAATAAACTCAAATAATGTTCAAATAAATGAAACTTTGTCAAGAAGGTCAAAATAGAGTTGCACGAGAAAAATCAAGCAAAACGGACGAAAAATTAAGATTCCACACACGTTTGAAGATTCAAGACATCAAGAAAAGATTTAAAGGCAAAAGTACCCCTCACTGAGATTTCTCTTATCCAATATATTCATATTCAAAATATGAATCTAACAAAAGAAGAATTAACAAAAACGGATGAAGAATGAAGATTCTACGTACGCCGAAAGATTCAAATGATTCGAATGAGACATCTAAAGATCAGAGACATATTTTAGGGATTTATTTTCATCAAAGTCTTCGTATTTTATAAACGAATCCAATGCAAAAAGAATCAACTCAAAAAGATGCATAACGAAGGAGATACGCACGAATCAAGAAACGAGGCGAAAGACGGCGAACCGGGGAGGGCAGGTGGCAGCCGCCGCCGGCCACCATGGTGGCGGCGCCGGCTGGCCACCCCATCCCCCGTGCGCTTTTTCGTTCTCGCTCGTAATCGCAGGGTACATGTGCTAGGTCTTTTCCGCGACTTTGTGGTACACGTGCTAGACCTTTACGCGCTTTAGGGTACATGTGCTAGCAACTTTCCCACCTTTTGCTAACATGTGCCCCAAGTTGCTAAAATGCACCACTTTTCCCCTATAAATAGGGAACCCATGGTTCATTTGAGATACACCTTCACATCTTGAAAAAACACACTCCATACACTTTCTATATTCTATATCTTTCTTGTAAAATTAGTATTTCTTCCTTTAGGATAGTTTAATTAATTAGAATAGCTAATTAAATAACTAAGAAAGATTTATACGGAGGTGCTCCGCGGTGCATTATAGCTACGAGTTATTTGTATACCTTTTCAGGTTTTAATCTATCTTCCATATTTAAATATGTTTGTTCTTTATTTTATAAATTTAAATATGCATGCTAGAATTGCCATGATTAACTAGATAACTCAATTGTCTTCTATGATAGTCATTTAGAAAGTTTTAAATATGTAATTGTGTTGTATGTTATGAGATTGCAGATGGTTTATATTATAAATAGATGCAGGAATTAAATCTTTATCGTTTATCTGCCCAACTCATGTTGTGACTAAAACCTTATTCAAAAATGAACGTAGCTAACTCATAGGATATAGGTCACTTAGTTATACTATGTTAGATTGAATCATTGAGCTCTGCATGGCTGGTGTTCTCTAGACCAAATAGGATCCAAGAGACACGGAATATGGGAATAGAGGTAGATTAAGATTAAATTCACATAGACGATATTTTTGAGACAACTTTCGGAATATCCTCGACTTAAATAATACCTTTGTATGCTTATATCAAACTATTGCTTTGATCGTCTTATTGCATGTTCTTGTTTGATTGTTGCCTTAGGATCATAATAATAGTGAAATACAATTGGCATTAAATATCGTGATGTAATATGATGGCCCCTATTCGACTGTTCTCTGGTATAGTACTGGAAACCCCTGCGGCGGAGTACAAATGTATGGAAGTCGAGAATGACCGAAGGTAGTTATATTATGAATCGAATAACTAACGTGTTACTTAAGTTTCCATTTGTAGTACAAACCATCCCTGTATTCTTGCATACCTGAGTAATATTGATAATTCGTACAAATAAGTGATGACATATTATCCGGACGCCTAGACCAGTTAATCCAACCTATTCCGGTGAGGGTAAACCTCGTTCATAAGATTATTTATTCAACAAACTATGTCATGATTCGGACATCTCTGACGATCGAGATTGGGGAATAGGATTCGAGATTAACTGTTAGATACTATGGGTATGCATTTGAGAGAACTTTCGGTGTATGCTTTAATATATGCTGCAACCCACGTGACATTCTATTTTCCTGATTGTGGACACCTCCGCGTTAGCCCGATAGAAGGATGGCAGTGATAGCTCACATTAAATTATGAACTTATCCTCATTAGAACTCTCCATATTAAACAATTCCTAAACCACTTCATAGTAGACAATCGCTTCAATTGTTGAACGCCCGAAGTAACCTCCACCTTTCATTTTATTTTAGTTTAATTTAGAATAGAAAATGTAAAACCAAAACCAAAACCAACTCTTTTCTCCCTAGCTAAATACATAAAAGTTTCTAAATCCCCTAGCTTGAATTTTCCGCGCTTTGAAGAACGATCCTAGGTCATACTTGTCCTTTGCTAGCCCCTTGATTAGCATAATAGTAACCCTAGGTCCCAACCTTATAAATTTAAAACCCACTATTGTGTTGCATCACCATTAGAAATTTCAACGACAGGTGTGTAGCATAATAAGTTTTTGGTGCCGCTGCCAGGGAACGTCAGCAACCGATTTTAGGAATTTAGCAATTTTAGTGTTTAGCGATCCTTTTGAAAGATCAACATCAATCAAAAGTTATCTTTTTACCTTTAGATTTAGTTTAACCACTTTTCAACCAATCATGTCAACACCCTATTTTGACTTGGCTATCCCCACACCAAATGAATCCTTAACCCAACTTTTGGTCATTTCCTCACCTACAAACAACCTACCTTCCTCAAAACAATTATCAGATTTTATGTTCGAACAAAATGTTATAAATAAAAGAGTAACCGGATTTCTAGATAACATTGACGCCATGATAAAATTTTCAGAAAAATTATTCTCTAACATGGAATCTATTTTGAAAAACTTAAGTTTTATTGAGGAAAGTACGTCGGTAATCACTAATGACACCACCCATCCGCTTAGTGATGATGTGTTAATCGTGACTAGAGAAGGAAAAGTAACCAAAGTTGATCCACCACCACCTGATAACACCCCCGAAAACACTTCTTTGCCTACACTTACACCTAGTGAAAATGTGTCGATTGACATCCCTGTCACAACATCTGACCCATCCAAAACTCCAGATAATGTACCTCACACGAGAATACCTTATCCTGGTAGACTAAAGAAGGAAAAGCAAGAAGCCCAATTCGGTAAATATCTGGAAATATTTAAAAGCCTACACTTAAACGTTAGATTATTAGATGCTTTAGTAGAAATGCACTCTTGTGCCAAATTCTTTAAAGAACTCCTTTCAAACAAAGAAAAACTTAGGCAAATAGTTAGTTTACCCTTGAATGCTGAATGTTCTTTAATTGTTCAACGTGGTCTCCCACCTGAATTAGCCTTAGCAGACCTAGGTGCTAGTGTTAATCTTATGCCTTATTCCCTCTATAAGAAATTAGGACTAGATAACCTACTACCCACTCGTATGACCATACAATTAGCTGACAAATCAGTTAAGTTCCCTCGAGGAATTGCTGAAGATGTCATGGTCAAAGTCGATAAGTTCGTTTTTCCAGTAGACTTTATTGTCATGGACATAGAGGAAGACACCCATATCCCGCTCATCCTAGGCAGACCATTCCTAAATACTACCAAAGTTGTAATTGACGTTAATGAAAAATCTTTAAAACTAAGAGTTGGGAAAGAGGAGGTCACCTTTAATGTCGATCGATTAATGAAGCAACCTTTGGAAGAGGACCTTGGTTTGTGTGATACCATGCAGGATATTTTCGATGAACATCTCCACGAAGTACTAGCACTATCAAGCCAGGATCCGATACCCAACACCATAATCACCGTTCGGAAGCTATATAACGAGGACCCTGGGTTACATTCCGCAATCACTTCGCCAATAACATCCGACGAACTACTATTTCCCCTGTTTGAAAAGAAGTCTCCTCGTACCGACTACAAAACAATCGATGTTCCATTAGGATGTGATACACCGATACCTTGGCTAAAAAGAGATAAACCCATATTCAACGGACCAAACCCATTTCCTTCAATCGAAGAAATCCTAGATTCATTCAAGGGAATGAGTGTTGAACCACCGCCAATTGAGCTTCAATTAACCAACCAACCCGAACCACTACCATTTCCAAACCCTGAAATCACCATAAACCAATCCTCATCCGCTCAATTTCAAGAATTCCAATTCACCGATGATGGAGAGATCATCCTCACCAGTAATGGTGAAGCCTCCTCATCATCAGTCAACAAATATGAGCTAAAGACAGACGAATTCTCAAATAAAACCGAGTGGGTTGAAATTATGAAACCCACCAAATTAGGGCTAGTACTTAGTTCCTAATCATTTTATTAATATATGTAATTAGTTGTGTTTAGGGCTAATTATGTGTATCATTTTGTATATTGCTATATATATACACGTACGCGATTTATTTAAATCGTGCATTTTATTATCGGATGGAATCCGACACAATCACAAATACGGACATTGGTGAACAATTTATTATATAATGGGAAATTATTTAATTAACTCATTTTATTTATATATTATTTGGATAATATATACCAACACATTTCGTATCGTCACAAACTAACCGTACGAAAAAGAAACGCGTGAAACGCGTCCAACAAATGAAATAAACCCAAATTATATTTTTATAATTCATTATTAAGTATTTTGATAAAATACTCCAAGTAAAATTATTACGATTATACACATACGAAAATAACGTTTAAAAACGTTACACGAGTTAACAAACGTACAAATACGCAACGAACGCACAAACCGAGACCCGCCAACATTTTAATAACTTAAAGTAAAATATTTAGAATATTGTTTCATTAAAAATATTGCGATTTAAATTGTTAACGAAACACACGTATTAAAACGTATAACGATAATTAAACGTTCAAACGATCGGGGAAACGAACACCACACGGAGCGCAAACGCAGATAAACAATTTGGGAGACTCCCACACCATGTGGAGCCCCCCTAATCCGGCCCAACCTTTCCCCCTCACCTTTCCCTCTCTTTCCCCTTTCTTTACTTACACACTCCAAACACCCCCTCACTTTCTCACTTTCACCACCACACTCAACTCCATTCTCTCTACTCTCTCTCTCTCTCTCTCTCTCTCTCTCTCTCTCTCTCTCTCTCTCTCTTTTTCCCTCTCTAAATTGGCAGCCCCAAACAACCCCAAAAATCACCACCAAATCACCTTGGATCACCAAGCTCCTTTGGAAGAAAACGATCACCGTGACGAGCTCTACGTTCCTACCTTTTCGGTTTCTTCACGCGATCACTTTGTAAGAACCCGACACTTCCAAAAACTCTTGTATTTGACTTATTTACATGTTTAGTTGTTAATCTAGAAAGATTATGTCCAAATAAGGTGTTAAAACTCAATTTCTAAACATTTGTCAAAAATGTCAGTTTTGACCATTTTATAGATCCAACACTTCAGGTTACTCTTGACATAAACAAATAATTTCTGCAAGCTTTATAAACTCATCTAAGACTTGTGTAAAAGTTTCGGGTCAAACCGAAGTCGTTTGACCACAAACCCGACACTTTTTGTTTTGAACAGCCTGTTATGTCGCAGAAGGGCTGGACCTTCTGTGACACAAGCCCTTATGTCACTAAGAATAAGCTACGTCGCACATAGCGACACAAGTCACTATGTCACCAAAATTGAATATGTCGGACATAGCGACACAAGCCACTATGTCGCATCAAATTGCGAATGTCGCAGTAGCGACACAACACCTTATGTCGCATTAAATTACGGATGTCTCACATAGCGACATAAAGACCTATGTCATAGTCCTGACTTGCGACACAACAGCCTATGTCACACTTGGTGTCGCATCCAGTGTTGCACCCAGTGTCGCACAAATCAGAACCTTGAAAACATGGATTTTTACTAAGTGTCAACACTTGAAATTTTATCACTTACAATACCCAAATTCAAATTTTAGATGTGTTTTTCACTAAAGCAATATAGTAGAAATAAAAATTTTCCAAGCTGACCTGGCAGCTCGAACCCAGCCAGAGGCTCTGCCCCTTGGACCCCGCTAGGGGTTGCCACCCCTTGGACCCCGCTACCAGAGGCGCTGCCCCCAGACCCCCATCAGCCAGGACTCTAATATACTATTCACACCAAGCGTTGAACACTTACTACCACAAAATCTTATACGATGATACTCGTAACCGCTATACACATACTTCGATAATTATACAACGAACATAATGATAATAATACTTTGACAATTATTATTACAACTGTCTCCAACGGGCCGTACATGTTTTCAAAACACCAAACAAACAATCAAACAAACCAATGTATTTGGACATAACTAGTTGGATGAACAACTAACATAGGTGATCTTTTGAGATACCTACTTCCGTATTAACCAACGCGCATCTTGGACGCCCTCAGGATACAGTCTTCGAACATCATTGCTTGGTTTAGCAACGCACGTTTATTGAGATAAACGCATCAGACTCACGTGAGTCTTATAGCCCCGCCTTTTACTATTTTTACTCTCGGGGTGGGAATACATGCTCAGATTTGTTTTACATGTGAACACAAGTACAGAACACGATATATTGACTGCATGAGTTGTTTTCCACCACATAGTTTGTTAGTATGGATTTAGCGTGAATGTTAGTGTATGGTACCATATGAGATTGACAATCCCTGTCCAGAGTAGTCGCGCTACCTTGACTGTGATGTCAAATGGACACATTATCATTTGTTCACAAAAGTGTAGATTAGGCACTCACTCGGAGGCACCTCGCTCAGGTCCTTAAAGGCGGATCCTGACCCCTCAGTTAAGCTCAAACTATGGATTCATGGCAGTAATATACACATTTATTTGATTAATTTCAAACATATTATTAAATATTATGGTTCATACATTATGTTTATCATTTACACCTGTGAGCTCACCAGCTTTTAGCTGACCTTTTAGCATGTATTCTCAGGTACACAGCAGTAGTAGGACTACTCAGGAATTTTATAGCTCGAGTCGCATGCAAATATGAACATCAAGAGATTTTTCTACATTATTATATTTTGTATAAGTAGTAATGCCATAGAATCTTTCAGATCAGGATACCAAGCTTATGTAATCCTTATAACTTTTGTAAACTTTTATTACAATCAATGTATTTTGTTAAAACGCATGTAGAGTCGTTCACTTTATCTTATGTGCTTGTGATTATTGATTAGTAGCACCCCAAGTATGCTTCCGCCAAACAATAAATTTATGGGTGTTACAGAAATATTGTCAATTTCCGAGATAGACGATGCGCCATTCCAAGCTGAAGCCATCTCAGGAACACAGGAATGGTGGTTTATTTATATAAATAGGAAATACTAATTAACTAATAAAACAGTAGAAAGGGGGACGTTTTAGTTCCGTGCGAACATTAAGTTGAATTAAACAAATAAAATAAATAAATTGAATAGAAAACAACAAACGGGAAACAATAGGAAAAAACAAGTAATTATGTAGATAACTCCACTCAGATTCATATATTCCGATTCATTGCACGTTAATTATCTAATTGTGATTTCTATTATATTAACTTAAATACTAATCAAAGAATCTAAGTTAAATGTAAATTAGCCAACGTTTCGGGTCCAACTAATTTCTATAACCTAGGGTTCCACATTAAACATCGATCTGATGTCGCAAGAATTGTATATTTTTATCGCGTGCTTTTTCCTAGATTATGCATTAAGTATTCATGATTGGTTATAATTGATCCTTGCGGTATGACTCAATAATACCTATTAATAATCACTTATTAATCTTATTCATCTTAGGTTATTCAATTATTAGTCTCTTAACCTATCAAACTCAATATATTTAGCAATGATCAAAACCTAAGTTCTAACCATCAATAATCAACAATATCAAGGGAAATCAATCTCAATGACATTATCAATCACGTTAAGTAATAACTAATAACCACCAATAAATAAGGATCAACGGATAATATAACTATCTTCAATCAAATAACTTAATAAACGTGCAATTAATATCGTTCAATAATCATTATCCAAGTTTTATTACTACACAACTACTAACGTATCAATTCATCATCAAATCGACATAAACCAGATCATTCAATATCATAAACATGATTGTAATCGAATTAAATGAAGTAAATGCAAACCGAAAGACGAATCACTCGAAACTAAAATGAATAATCTTCAACCTTAGTTTCTCATGCTTCCCGAATGCTCCTCCAGATTGAAACCAGTCGAAAACAGTCGTGGAGAATAAACCCTAGCCGAACTCTGTATTTTTAGGGTTAAAATCGCGTTTTATAGTTTTCTGGAAAATTAATCCATACGGCGTATGGATGAAAAATAAGCCCGGCCCAGCATCGCATGACTTGGGCCTCCACCGCCTCATTCCATACGGCGTATGGGCGTATGGAATGAATTTCCAGACTTCTTCACCATTCGATCATCTTTTACTCATCTCCAATGTTTTCTTGTCCATTTTTATTCTTTTAGCAACTTTTCTTCCAAATAAGCTCGTTTTCCGTTCCTTTTTGATCTAAGCTCCGATTTAACTCCTAAATGTAAATATGAATGAAATAAGTATATTTTATCAAGTAAATGCAACAAAAGTATACAAAAACTACGGAATATCATTATATAAAAGTAGTACTATTTGATGTTATCAGAGATCATCAGTGATCGAGGCATGCACTTTTGCAATACGCAGTTTATGAAACTATTGCAACAATACGGTGTTACCCACTAAATGTCTACGGCCTACCACCCATAGACCAAGGGGCAAGCAGATATTACAAACCGGGCACTAAAAAGGATCTTGGAACGAACAGTTGGTCATCACAAGGAGAGATGGGTAGATAAGCTAGACGATGCTTTATGGGCATTCCGAACAGCTTATAAAACACCATTAGGAACAACCCCTTATAGGCTCGTTTATGGAAAAGCATATCATCTCCTGATTGAACTCGAATACAAAGCTTACTGGGCACTAAAAAACTGTAGCTTAGATCCGTCGATAACGGGAACGCATCGAAAAATGCAACTGAACGAGCTAGAAGAGTTAAGAGATCAAGCTGACGAAAGATCCTACAAATTCAAAGAAAGAACCAAGTTGCTCCACGATTCAAAGCTCCGCCCCACACGCTACAATCCAGGTGATAAGGTTCTACTCTTTAACTCACGGTTTAAGAAGTTTTCTGGTAAATTCAAAACACGGTGGAGCGGTCCATTCACAATCTCTAAGGTATTTCCTTATGGTGCCATCGAACTCGAGGCCCCAGATGGGAATTTCAAAGTAAACGGTCACCGTTTAAAACACTACGTACAAGACTATCCCACAACCGAGGAACTCTATAACTATGAACCACCCTAATAGAATAGTAGGTATGAATGAGTCAAGCTACGAGACTCGATAAACAAAGTGCTCTTGGGAGGCATCCCAAGCCTATCTTATCTTTCCGCATTAATTTTACTTTTATTTCTGATCTAATCCATTCTTATGTAGTACCTCGCCTTATAAGAGGCTGATGATTATGTTTCGACCATTAACCTTTTGTATTTTGTAGGATGAGTTCGCCGCTAGCTAGAGCATAAGCACCCAGTCAGAGACGCTCATGTGCCATGTATCCCTCCCGGAGGTCATCACCAGGTAGTAGCATGAGGACCATCAAGGGATCACAGTCACCGCCCCCTCGATTGGACGAGACCTTGGCAGACTTGGTGGAGGTGAACGTTCAGGAGACATTCCTTTTACGTTCCATCCATGCTAGGTTACCATCATTTCACCAATCTAAGGGACAGACCATAGGGACCTCCAGAGTACCCACCTTTCATCATGGGGTAAATGCCGCGGACCCTGCTATCACTTGGTCGATACTGAGAGCCCTCGAGATCCAACACACTGCTGTCACTGAGATCCACTCTGCTCTGGGCCTTCCTTCCACACCTGTGTGCCCTTTTTAGATCGGACCTGATCCCGCTCTACACATTCCACCGTGGGACCTATTCCCACCTTGGAACCTGACTGTGCAGGACTACCCCACTATTACGGACCCACTAGAGGAGGAGATCACTGCAGTAGATGCTTGGATTCAGGACCCAGAGGATGGCACTGCATCTCCAGTCTATACCATCATGGAGTTAGCATCTCCTACATCGGTCGTGGAAAACACCATCTTTATGGATGATGACTTCACCGATTAGGAGGCGCTCTATGCTAACATGGATTAGTTATTATTAGTTATGTTATTTCTGTTTAGTATTAACGTGTATTGACATTTGTGTTTCCTGAAGAATATTTGTTATGCAGAACTTGACGTGGAAAATATGGAACAAGTTGATTTCCAATGAGCCTGGTCCATTTCCAGCAATTTCACACACTTAAACCTGGTCCATAAAATCTAGTGGCAACGCACGCAACAAAAGGAAGTACCTCTTCTAGCCCTACTTTGCTTGATTAACACACTAAAACTCTAAGTAAAACTCTAAAGTGTGGGATTATAACTCACAAAACAGATAATGACTTCGAAAATATTGACGATCATTCAAAATCTAAGTGTAGGATTAACCTAACTTAGAAATGAAACATTAGGGACAATGTTCTTTTAATTGTGGGATAACAGTAGCATTCGCTACTGAAGTGCAACATAAAATTTTGATCAATCTTTTAAGCAAACTCAAATTTTCAGCAAAATTTTCAAAATTTTGAGAGTCTAAAAAGGATATTTCCGGTCAATGAAAATCCAAAGGTTTGGAAAATCGATAATAATGGGTAACACTCTGTGAAAATTTTTCAAACTAAGTTTCAAAACAAGCTATCGCATGACTAGGCATTAAACCACCAAAACAAGTGAGGAATCTTGAGCCATATAAAAGCATTTATCTTTAATGCTTCACTTTTTGATTGAGAGTGTGCCGATGTATGCCTTTTAAGTTAGAACTTACTTGAGCAATACATTTTGAAACTACAAAGATGGGCGTCATACGTGATGAAGGTGCAATTAGAAGATCTCGACATTTCCTAGGATAAAACCATCTCATAAAAACCCTCGTTTTCAAGCCTAACCCAACCAATGCTCACTTTCAGCATTGAAGATTAAGTAAAAAACCTGTTGAGCCTTAGCCTTTTCATTTCAAAAACTCACTTCAAGAAACCAACCCTTCCTTTACATCTCTTGGCCATAGCCTAAGTTTCTTTTCTGTCAAGAAGAAGTACTGCAAGAAATACATTGAAACCCCCGAAGGATAAAAATACCATCCAAAAAAAGAGAAGAGCAACTCCCAAGACAAGCATAAGTCAACAAAAAACAAAGTTGCCAGGAGGAACCAAAGAACTAAAAGACCCAAGGATCATTTAATGCCAAGGGGAAGGTTCCTCAAAATGAAAACATGAAAAAAAGGCTCTCAAAGAGAGAAATCCAAAAAGAGGTATCACTAAAACGTCAAAGATAAGTCATCACAGACAAAATCTTAGGCTATATCAAAACCCCACTAAACCACCTACAAAACCCCTCTTCCATATCCATCTTTACCCTCTTACAAATTGTCGCACCCCCAGAGCATGTGGCAGCGGAAGTAGGAGGTGTCACGGGGGCTACGACCAAATCAAATATCATAACACCAAGATTAAAGCAAGCGACCTCTATATGAGACGTTTGAAAATAGTTACATTACAATAATTCAAAAGTTTACAAAAGTATTTGGAGTTCGTATAATGAAAGTAGAATTACATAATTATAACTAGTAATATAATAAATGCAATTCAAATTCCTTGATGTTTGAAAACAATACGAATCGAACTAAACTATCCAAAAGCATCCTACTGTCTTGACTCCTGTGGGTAGTCCTACTGCATCTGTAAACCTGAGAATACATACTAAAAGGGTCAACATAAAGTTGGTGAGTTCATAGGTTTGTAAGCAAACAGTTATGAGTATGATCCACAAGATTACCAAAATTGTATCATTCGTCAATGATAAGTAAAAGTATTACATATTGCAATATAAGTATACTATTTGCATGAGTATCATAGTTCGAGCTTAACGTTGTTTGCCTCCGGTAAGTGTACTAATCCGATACACTTCTAATTCACAAATAATATTGCGCCCGTGGGTTGGCTAGAGCAACTAGCCCGGACAAGGTTTGTCAAACCCTGATAGTATTATCCAATAATATTCACGCATATATTAACGAACTATGATGGGTAGAGGGCTTTAGTGGATTATCATAAAATCTCATGCAATTCGTACAAAAAGTTGTTGTCAATACTTGTGATCATAAAAGCAGTTTATATAAAACAGTTGTATGTATTCTCACCCCTGTGAAAAATAGTAAAAAGGGGCTATGAAACTCACCAGAGTTAAGCAGGTAGCAAGCAATAATAATATAGCAAGCAAAGTCCAAAGCGCAACCTTCTAACGTCCTAAATGTATAAGGTTGGGTAAGTAGATGTCTCAAAAGACCATCTATAGCGATTGTATAAGTGGGGGTTTATGTCCACTTAAGCTAATCGGGTAGGTGGGGGGTTTATGTCCACCTAAAGCTAGTTCACTCAACTAGTATGTCCAAGTAAGTTGTTCAAGTTTGTTTATTAAATACGTGTACGACCCATTGGTGAAAAGTTGTAATAATAATTCATTTAGACATTATTATTAAGTTTGTTTTGTTGTATATTATTTATTAGTACATATCGTATGTTGCAAACAGATTATTTAGTTCGTAAAATCCTTAAACCATAGGGCTAAGTTGGTCAACTCGTTAGTCAAAGCTGGTCAAAGTTGGTCAAACCTGGTCAAAGTTGGTCAAACTTGGTCAAAGTCATTAATTAATTCACCTAACCCTATTTTGTTACCATTTTGCCAAAATAATAAGTTTGTCGTTTTTAGGAACCGAGTCCCGTTTTTGTTGACTTGGTCAAACCTACTCGGTTTGACCCGAAACTTTTACCCAGCCCTTAGTTATGTTCATAGATCACAAAAAGTTAGTATCTCTCTTTATAGTAGGTCCATAGGTGTCGGTTTTTAAAAGTTATCAAAATCAGTTCACTTTTTACCATTTCCAGAAAATACATCTCATTGTTGTATTTATTAAAAATAATTCTAATCCGAAATTAAATTCATGAAAAATACCGGTTATTCCTCCACATGTTAAACACTTTCAGTACAGTTTCTATAAATTTTAGAGTAGTCTATGTATTTATAAAAATTGCATGTGTCCTCTGAGGTCCAAAAGTTGACCAATCTGGACATATGCATGAAGATCGAGTTTTTGGGCAAAATCTAAAACTTTTCAAGAAAATGCTATCATAACAACTTTTGTAGCTAACAAAATTTATAAGATTTTGGCAGTGGTTTCAAGTCATTTTGAGTTGTGTATCTCAAGTTATGCTCAAAACACTAAGTTGAAAGTTTCTGACTTTTTCTAACAGCTTGTACACTTTTATCACCAAAATTATTAAAAATAGTAAATGGACTCATACAAATATGAGCCTAGTTGGGTTTGAAAGATAATTTCTTAAACTTGATTTTAGACTATACAAACATCATATTTTAATGAAGGAATGATTTTTATAAAAATCATTGAATTAGCATGAACTTTCTAGACAGAAGCTGTAACATGCATTTTTATGAATTTAAAGTTAAGAAAAATGATTTTTGTGCAATATATTGGACATATACTCTTGAGTGAACATAATAACAAGTTAATAAGAGTGAAATAGAGTAAGAAAGAGTTTCCTTACATTAGAAATGGGATGAGAAGAAGGAGATGATATTTTTGGCTTGATTTTCCTTATAAAATGATGAGTTTTGATGTGGTGGTTGTATGGTGGTTTGTGGTGGTCAATGGTGGTGATATGGTGGTCAATAGTGGTTTATTAGTGATTGTAGGGTGGTTTTTTATCTGTTCTCAAAAATTGAGAGAGAATGAGTTTAGAGAAAGAGAGAGATGGAGAGAAAATGAAAGAGTGAAGTAGTGAATGCATGTGAGGTGAATGGTTGTAGGAAACAAGGTCTTGCATGAAATTTTAGTGGGGAATGGGGGAGGTGGTGGAGTGAACGAAATTTAGGGGCCCCATAGGGCTGGAAATGTTTTTTAAAAAATTGGTTTTCAGACTGTATTGTGTTCTGTGTTCGTTTACTCATTAATTCTTTAATACGTTAAATCGCGTAACGTTTTCTTTTGTCATTTAAATTCACGATATGTTTGGGACTATTATTCATTGAATTATTATTAAAATACTTTATTTTAAGTTGTCAAAATATTAATTAGGGTTTCATTTGGTTGCCGGGTTCAGTTTGCACGTTTTCACCGCATTTGTTACGTTTTAAACAAAACGTCAAGGTTTTCGTGTATTATTATATAAAAATAATAATATATGATAAGTAACTTCTAAAAATACATTTAAGTTATTTATAGAAAGGTTGAAACCAACATCGTATAATGTGCTGGACTCCGTCCGATCGTTTCGCGTAATTACAACTAATTACATATGCGTAATATAAAACAATTACGAGAGTGTATATTCACATAAACATACAAATAGTTACAAGTAATTACAAGTATTTAGCCTAATACTAAACTAAGCACACGTAATTATGTTTTCAGTTAAGTCTAAAAGTAAACCTAAATTGCCGGGTGTCACATTCTCCCCCCTGTTAGGAGAATTTCGTCCCGAAATATGCTCGTAGTCATAGTTTGTGTGGGATCTAACAAAAATGCGAGTATTTATGACGTTTAACTAAGTCTGCGAAAAGAAAGTTCGTTGTTGTGATGCAACACATCCATTCGTATACGTTTAGAGAATTATCTCCGTGTACTATTAGTAGGACAAATATTCCTAAATGGTCAGTCGTAGTAAGTTCATTTACTATAAGGTTCGTTGTAGTAGGAAAACATTCCTATGCGGTTCATAGTAGGAAAACATTTCTATGCGGTTCATAGTAGAAAAACACTCATATGTGGTTCGTAGTAAGAAAATATTCCTATATGTTTCATATTTTGTGTGAGTGTGAATGGTTAGTTGGATTATATCCAATATAAATTGCTGGAAACGTATTTCCAATAAGTAAACTATTAAGAGACCCAAAGATGGTCTATTATAAAAGTCATCAGAAAATGTAAGTCGTAATCCCAAAAGATATATGGAAGAATTTGCTTGCTAAATTCAAAGTGAAAGTTCTACGATATGCTTGGAACTTAGATTGGTAGGGTGCGATTGTGTATTGGACTAAACTAATCCGATATCGTATAAGGATGAAATGATTATGTCATTGTCTCCTTTAGTTTTATCCTCCAATAGTTTCGTATTGGTCGTTGTCATCTCTATCACTAACGTCTCGGTTTGTCTCTATATGAATTAACTTCATCCGATTTTGCAAGATCGAGTATTGTTACTATCAAACCGACTACTAAGAGAATCTTATTTCGTACTAGTCTATGATACCTGTACCTATAGTTGAAAACCACAACACAACTTCTTATCTTAGAATTTTCTTAGAAATGTTTTTGGTGTAATCAGTATTATAGTTTCAAAATGGGATTAAAGGTGAGATCATAGAGAAAGATTGAGTGAAAACCATGTGTTTGTTGATATATATGGTTTTCTTTTGACAAAAACGTTATCGTAATTTTTGATAACTTTATGTATTTTGAAAATTCTATAAAAACTTTTTGTGGCTTGCTGAAGTGAATCTGTTGAAAACTTGAGTTGATGAAAATCCGTTGAAAACTCTTCTCATTAACAAAACGGAAAAACTTTTGTTTAACAAAAATCTATTGAAAAATTTAAGTTGCGGGAAATTTCGAGTAACTGTTTGATGAAAATTCGTTAAAGGCTCGAATTGATGAGGATATGTTGAAAGCTCTAGTCATTGAAAAGTGTTTGAAAATTCTGTTTTTCAAAAATCTGTTGGATGATTTGTGTTTGTGAAAAGTTCGTAGAAAATTTCTAACGAAAGATTTGTTTGAAAACCATTTCCCACACACCGTACATGTTTAGTGAAATATCTAGCATGATACCCATTCCATTCCATCTATCCGCACCCTATCTCGCTGAAATTTACATATGTGAGCCCGGAAACACATTTTCAAATACGCCTGTCAGCGCAACACCTTTTGAGTGAGATTTTGAGAAGAGTTGCTCTTTGGAGAGAACAGTACGATGAACGCTGTAAGCTGTGTTCGGGGGGAGTTACTGTCTACTAATTTCGTCGGCTTGAATGGTTACCATGAGTTAATTCTTAAAAAATATATATATATATTCTATTCCTAAGCGAGTTCTATATTATTTTTTTTGCACACTAGTCTTAATCGCAAGGTAGCGACTTCGTCTCTGGTCTCCATCACCTGGAGATGGGTAGTTTCTATGGTTTCGATATGATTCTGCCGATCCTCAAGGATCCGTGCAACTCGGCCCAGTGCCAGGTGCATCCAACCTAAACGGGGTTTCGTGTTATTCTAACTCCATAGTGTCTATTCTATTTTCGTGGCGGTGTATCCTAGCAACTAGTACCAAAATGGCATGATGAGCGGGTTCCTGTACGTATGGAGAGGTATGCATGTCGGATGATTATCTGCGTCTCAAGAGTTGTGGTTAGCCAATTTCATCGTCGGACATCTACACGAAAACAGTTCCTAGTGGTTGGGGTATCAGTAGTAGTGGTATGAATAGGACAAATTCTAGTTCGAAGTGGTGTTTCTGTCCTCCTAGACATGTGTAGCACGCGTGCTCCATGGGTTTACGATAAATGTGGGAATAAAGAATGTGAAATGACAGGAGTACATGTAGTTCATCTAGGTGTCAAAGTATCGTACGGTTTAAGTTCTATACGTGTTCCCGAGTGATTTGGTTACGAGCGGAAAGAAGAGGGTGAAGTAGGCGTCACTTATTTGGGTGGCGAATCCTTTGGTGGATTCTCCTCAAGTGAGTCCTATTCGATTATTTTATTTCCCGATACAGTTGGGCGAGTGGGTACCGTGGAAATCTCCACAGTAGTATTTAAGGCTAGATCCTCGTTTTCGATGTCAGGTGACGTAGTTGTGGGAGTGGTTGTCGTGAAGAATGGCAAATATGTTTAGTGTACATAAGGTTATTGATAAACGCCAAAATGTACTATATTATAGTACTAATTACCCATTCGTTCAATAGATTTCTAATGCAGTTTGTATGAATACGATACTTTTTTCGTTCATATTTGCATTTAGGAGTTTAATTGGAGCTTGGAGCGAAAAGAAACAGAAAACGAGGTTATTGTGAAGAAAAGTTGCTAAAAGAATAAAACAATGGAAAAGAGAAGCTTGAATCGAAAAGAGAACGAAAGATGAGCTGAAAATGAAGAAAAGATGATCGAATGGTGAAGAAGTCTGGAAATTCATTCCATACGCCGTATGGAAATCCATATGCCGTATGGAATGAGGCGGTGGAGGCCCAAGTCATGCGATGCTGGGCCGGGATTATTTTTCATCCATACGCCGTATGGAAATCCATACGCCATATGGATCACTTTTCCAGAAACTATATAAACTCGTTTTTAAACCCTAAAGGGGAGCTCATTCGGCTAGGGTTTATTTCTTACGACTCCATACGTGTATTTTTGACTTTTTGGAGCATTCGGGAAGCACGAGAAACTATGGTTGAAGATTATTCATATTAGTTTCAAATGATTCGTCTTTTGGTTTGCATTTACTTCGTTTAATTCGATTAGAATGATGTTTTTGATATTGAATGATCTGGTTTATCCTTATTTGATGATGAATTGATACTTTAGTAGTTGTGTAGTAAATGAACCTTGGATAATGATTGTTGAACGATTATAATTACACGTTTAATAAGTTGTTTGATTGAAGATTGTTAAGTTATCCGTAGAACCTTGATTGTTGATGATTGTTAGTTACTACTTAACGTGGTAGATAATGTCATTGAGATTGAGTTCCTTTGATATTATTAACTATTGATGATTATGAGTCTAGGTTTATAGTCATTGCTAAATATGTTGAGTCTGATAGGTTATGATAATAGTAACTAATTAATCTAAAATGAGCAAGCTAATAAGAGATTATTATATTGTTGTGTCATACCATTAGGGTTAATCATAACAAGTTGTGAATATTTAATGCACAATCTAGGGAAACACACGCAATAGAGCAACATTCTTGCGACATCGGATCGATGTTTAATGTGGGACCCAGGTTGTAGAAATTAGTTGGACCCAGAAAGTTGGCTAATTTGCATTTAACTCGGACTCTTTGATTTGTATCTAAGTTAAGTTAATAGAAATCACAATTAGACAATTAACGTGCAATGAATCGGGATATATGAATATGAGCGGAGTTATCCACACAATTACTTGTTCCTCCTATTGTTTCCTATTTGTTATTATAATTAAGTGTTTTATTTATTTTATTTATTATTTCAATTAATATGTTCGTACGGAACTAAAACGTACCCCCTATTTTACTGCTTTATCAATAATTCCAATTTAACTGAATAACATCGTTCCTGTGTTCTTGTGTTCGAACTGGACTTACCATAGCTATACTATACCGATCAGGTATTCTTGCCTGGTTGTGTGATAGTAGTGATTGGTATATCCTGTACTTTATAAATAATAAAACTAGACGCTTTCACACGCATCAAGTTTTTGGCGCCGCTAGCAGGGAACACTTAACCGGTTTGATTGATGTTCTATCGGGGAACGGGTGCTTATTCGATTAAGTTGAAAATCTAAAAAAAAAAAATTGTTTTGTATAAAATTGTTTATATGTTAATTATATGTATATGCTTGTAGTATAGTTTAATTTTTAATGTAGCGAAGTTTTTGAATTTTGTTTGCACCAGCCGACGGTTGAAAGGCTGTTTTGCAAGAAAAAAATTTTCTGCTCTGTTTGTCATATATTTTATGTACTAGTTATTATTGTTTATTTCATGTACCTTATTTTATGTAGGTTATTGTTTGTTAAATTGTTAGTTTTAATTTTTAATTTTTAATTAGTTATTTTATATTTTGTTTTCTTGTTCTACTTTTTGTTTTCTTGTTAGTTTTGCAGTTTCGAACTTTGTGGGTGTGTTCCCTGGAAACCCTCACGAGACTATAACTCGTCCACTCGGGATACCGAGGGGTTTAAAGGCTTGTTGCATATGCTAAATGCAACCGTGATGCCTACGGAAGTGTGCTGTTGTATATTTTCATAATCAGATCAAGAAAGCATTTTTCTTCAAGATCATGGGAGTTTTCTGTTCACTTCTTTTCTATTCCCTATTTTATGATTCCTTGTTTTACAATGAGGACATTGCTTTATTTTAAGTGGGGGATGGGGAAAAGAAGTTTGATTGTCTTGAGTTATAAATCGATAAATATTGGTAGACGAAAGGTGTAAGGCACTCTATGTTAGTCATTTTTCAATCCAAATTTTTCTTTTAAAAATGTATTCTCTTTAATTTTAGAAAATCTTGTAACCAATCTGGGAAATTCAAAGGATAATTTGAACTTAAATTTTAAAATATTAGATAGTTCATCATTTGATGTATCGATGGGCAATCTATGTATAAGTTGTTGAGCTATTAAATAAAATTAATGTAAGAAGTATGCGATATTCCGAGAGGAACTTTAGCAATGTATGACTTTAGTCTTAATTCTTATATATGATAGCGTGCGATATGCCATAATTTTGGTATTTAATTAATATCATTTGGGGAGATACTGGGTGTTGTTTCCTCTGTTGTATGTAAGTATAGACCTGGTCTCCATCAGTATATCTAATGAAAAAGAGCAAAAGAGTTTAACAATTCATGAAAATGTAGTCAAATTATGTCGCTTTGTTGTACTAAGGTACAGACCTGCCACCAATGGTTTGACTAAAAAGTTATTATGCTAAACCAAAGTCAAGTTATGTCGCTCTATTGTGTTGAGGCACAGACCTGTCACCAATGTCTTGACTTGAAAAATGATTGTTTAATTGGATATCCATAATATGTGCAATATTATCACGTTATATGTATGAGGGTATTTTGCTATAGAGAATCAAGGGTAAGGCTGCTAGAATAATGATAAGTCAAGCTCAATTGCCTATTTATAGATTGTTTAGGTGGATAACAATATCGGTAATCCTTGTGAGCCATCTTGTATGCGTAATAATAATGCATGAGAAAATTGGGTTTCCTAGAATAGTTTCTTGATAACTAAATTTTAAAGTTGAATTATTTTTAAGATTAAAATTTGGTTTGCAAAACGCTAGCTTGTATGTAAGTCTCAACGTGCCCTTGTTTGCCTACTAAATTTGGTAGTTTATAAGTTTTAAATCGATAGTCTACTTGAGGACAAGTAGAATTCAAGTGGGGGATGTTTGATAAACGCCAAAATGTACTATATTATAGTATTAATTACCTCTTCGTTCAATAGATTTCTAATGCATTTTGTATGAATAAGATACTTAATTCGTTCATATTAGCATTTAAGAGTTTAATTGGAGCTTTGATATCGTGTAAAAAGTCACATTTTTACCACCGATATCTCTCTCATTCTGGAGAAATATTTAGCACTTGGACTCAAATAATGCAAAAATCATTGATAAAATGCTAAGAAGATCAAAACAAGGTTGCACGAGAAAAATCAGGCAAAAAGGCCGAAAAATGAAGATTTCACGCACGTTTGAAGATTCAAGACATCAGAACGAGGATTCAAGACAAAAGAGCCCATCACCAACATCTATCTGACCCAAGATGTTCGTTTTCAAATTACGAATCCAACAGAAGAAGAATCAACTAAAACGGACAAAGAACGAAGATTCTACACACTCCAGAAGATTCAAACGATTCGTACGACACATCTAAAGTTCAGAGACATATTTTTGGGATTTCTTTTCATCAAAAGCTTCGTTTTTGAATTACGAATCCAACGCAAAAAGAATCAATGCAAACGGACGCGTAACGAAGAAAACACGCACGAATCAAGGAACGCAGCAACCGGCAGCAAACTGGTGCCACTGGCAGCCAGCCGCCGCCGGTTGGCAGCCAGCCGCCGGCTGCTGCTCGTTTCCCGCATGGATTGCGCTTTTTGGTACTTCTTCGTACCTGGTGCTAGACCTTTTCCTACTTTTGGTACCTGGTGCCACTACCTTTTTCGCCTTTTGTACCTGGTGCCACTACCTTTTCCACCTTTTGCTAATGTGTGCTTCCTTTGGCTAAAATGCACCAAAACTCCTCTATAAATAGAGGCATGGGCTCATTTGAAAACACACACCACACACCTTAGAACTTGGAAACACCAAGTAACACTTAAAATTGCCAATATATTTGTATGTTCTTTTCTTTTATTCTTCTTAGTTAATTAGGCTAGCTAATTAACTAGCTAAGGAAGATTTGTATGGAGGTGCTCCAGGACGCATATTTTAGCTACGAGTTATTGTACTTCTTTACAGGTATCAATCTATCTTTCATATTTAATATGTTTGTCCTTTCTTTAATAAATTTAAATATGTATGCTAGAATTGCCATGACTAGCTAAATAACTCAATTGTCTGCTATGATAGTTGTTTAGAAAAGTATTAAATATGTGACTATGTGGTATGTTTTGAGATTGCGGATGGTTTATATTACAAATGGATATAGGAATTAGATCTTTATCGTTTATCTGCCCAACTCATGTTATGACTAAAACTTTATCCAAAAATGAACGTAGCTAACTCATAGGATACAGGTCACTTAGTTATACTATGTTAGATTGAATCACAGAGCTCAGCATGGCCGGTGTTCTCTAGACCACAACAGGATCCAAGAGACACGGAACATGGGAGTAGAGGCAGATTAAGATTAAATTCATGTAGACGATATTTTTGAGACAACTTTCGGAATATCCTCAACTTAGATGATACTTTTGCATGCTTAAATTAAACTGTCGCCTTGATCGTCTTATTGCATGTTCTTGTTTGATTGTTGCCTTAGGATCATCATAATAGTAAAATTTAAATGGCATTAATCCTCGTGAAGTAATATGACGGCCCCTATTCGACTGTTCTTTGATATAGTACTGGAAATGTTTACGGCGGAGTACAAATGTATGGAAGTCAGAACGACCGAAGGTAGTTATATTATGAATCGAATAGCAAACGTATTACCTAGGTTTCCATTTGTAACACAAATCATCCCTATCTTGTAACATCCCCAAGTAATGATGATAACTCGTACGAATAAGTGATGCCATATTATCGGACCGTTTAGACCAATTAACCCAACCTATTCCGGTGAGGATAACCCTCGTTCATAAGATTTTTTATTCAACAAACTATGCCATGATTCGGGCATCTCTGACGACCGAGATTGGGGAATAGGATTCGAGGTTAACTGTTGGATAATGTGGGTGTACATTTGAGAGAACTTTCGGTGTACACTTTAATATATTGTGCAATCCCCGTGACATTCTGTTTTCCTGATTGTGGACACCTCCGCGTCAGCCCGATGGAAGGATTGCAGAATAGCTCACATCAACTTACGAAATTATCCTCATTAGAACTTTCCATATTTAACCACTGCTAAACCACGTCATAGTAGACAATCGCTTTAATTGCTGAACACCCGAAGTAACCTCCACCTTTTATTTTAAGTTTAGTTTAAATTAGGATAAGAAAACCCAAAACCAAAACCAACTCTTTCAATCCCAGCTGAACACATAAAAGTTTCTAAACCCCCTAGTTTCAATTTGTCGTGCTTTGAAGAACGATCCTAGGTCATACTTACCCTGTGCTAATCCTTTTAGCATAATAAGTAACCCTAGGCCCCAGCCTTATAAATTAAAAACACCCGCCGTTGCGCTGCGTCGCCGTCAGGAATTCCGACGACCGGTGCACAGCGCAACAAGTTTTTGGCGCCGCTGTCGGGGAGCGTCAGCAACCCATTTTAGGATTTAGCAACTTTAATGTTTAATCGATCCTTTTGAAAAATTAACATCAATCAAAAGTTACCTTTTTGCCCGTAGGATTAGTTTTATTTTAGTAACCGCTTTTAATTAAATATGACAACACACTTTGATTGGACCAACCCCACACCAAATGAGTCTGTGACCCAACTTTTAGTTGTTTCCTCATCTACAAACCACTTACCTTCCTCAAAACAATATTTGTCAGAATTTATGTTTGAACAAGACGTTATAAACAAAAGAGTAACCGGATTTCAAGATAACATTGACTCCATGATATAAATTTCGGAAAAATTAATCTCTAACATGAAATCCATTTTGGAAAACTTAAGTTTTATTGAGGAAAGTACGTCGATACTCACGAATGACACCACTCATCCGCCAAGTGATGATCTGTTAATCGTGACTAGAGGAGGAAAAGTGACCAAAGTTGATCCACCGCCACCAGATAACACCCCCGAAAACACTTCTTTGCCCACACCTAGTGAAAATGTGTCAATTGACATCCCTGTCACAATACCTGACCCATCACCAGCCAAAACTCCAGATAATGTACCTCGAACAAGAATACCTTATCCTGGTAGACTTAAAAAGGAAAAGCAAGAAGCCCAATTCGGTAAATATATGGACATATTTAAAAGCCTACACTTAAACGTTAGATTATTAGATGCTTTAGTAGAAATGCCCTCGTGTGCTAAATTCTTTAAAGAACTCCTTTCAAACAAAGAAAAACTTAGGAAAATAGTTAGTTTACCCTTGGATGCTGAATGTTCATTAATTGTACAACGTGGTCTCCCACCTAAATTAGGCGATACTGGACGTTTTACTATACCCTGTTTTCTCCAAGGAATTCAAATTAGTAACGCCTTAGCAGACCTAGGTGCTAGTGTTAATCTTATGCCCTATTCCCTTTACAAGAAATTAGGATTAGATGACCTATTACCTACTCGTATGACTATCCAATTAGCTGACAGATCAGTAAAACTCCCCCGAGGAATTGCTGAAGATGTCATGGTCAAAGTCGACAAGTTCATTTTTCCAGTAGACTTTATTGTCATGGACATAGAAGAAGACACACATAGCCAAGGCTGTAATTGATGTTAACGAAAAATCTTTAAAATTAAGAGTTGGGAAAGAGGAAGTCACCTTTAATGTCGATCGATTAATGAAGCAACCTCTGGAAGAGGACCTTAGTTTGCGTGATACCATGCAGGATATTTTTGATGAACATCTTCACGAAGTACTAGCACTATCCAGCCAGGATCCGATACCCAACACCATAATCACCGTTCGAAAACTGTGTAATGAGGACCCTGGGCTGCACTCCGCAATCGCTTCGCCAACAACATCCAACGAACTACTATTTCCGCTGTTTGAAAAGAAGTCCCCTTATATCGATGGCAAAACAATCGATGTTCCACTAGGATGCGGTACACCGATACCTTGGTTAAAGAGAGATAAACCCATGTTCAATGAACCAAACCCATTTCCCTCAATCAGAGAGATCTTGGATTCATTCAAAGAAATGAGTGTTGAGCCACCGTCGTTTGAACTACAATTAGCCAATCAACCCGAATCACTACCGTTTTCAAACCCTGGAATCACCTCACCAGAAATGATGAAGTTTCCTCATCATCAGTCAACAAGTACGAGCTAAAGACAGATGAATTCTCAAATAAAACCGAGTGGGTTAAAATAGCATCAATCTCCACATCTGAGCCTGAGACAGACGAAGCACCATTCCAAGCTGAATATGAAAAGCTGAATAGAGACGAGATAGCTAGAATGAAGCCGTCTATCGAAGAACCACCAAACCTAGAATTAAAAGAACTACCACCTCACCTTGAGTACGCTTACCTCCATGGAACATCACAACTCCCGGTGATAATATCAAAAGAGTTAAAACCCAAGGAGAAAGCTCAGCTCATTGATGTTCTGAAATCGCACAAGAAGGCAATTGCTTGGAAGATTTCCGACATACAAGGAATCAGTCCAAACTATTGCACACACAAGATCCTCATGGAAAATGATTTCAAACCATCCGTACAAAGGCAGAGAAGGGTAAATCCTAAGATCCAGGACGTGGTCAAACAAGAGGTTATCAAACTCTTAGATGCTGGATTGATCTACCCAATATCCGACTCACCTTGGGTTAGCCCTATTCAAGTAGTACCAAAGAAGGGAGGAATGACGGTCATTACAAAGGAAGAAAATGAGCTTATACCAACTCGGATGGTTACCGGTTGGAGAGTCTGCATTGATTATCGGAAGTTAAACGAAGCAACTCTCAAAGATCACTTCCTGCTTCCATTTATTGACCAAAATGGTCGAAAGATTATCAGGAAACAAATTCTACTGTTTCCTCGATGGTTTTTCTGGGTATTTCCAAATCCTGCTCGATCCGAAGGACCAAGAGAAGACGACATTCACATGTCCCTACGGAACATTCGCATACCGACGAATGCCGTTTGGATTATGCAACGCACCTGCAACATTTCAGAGATGCATGGTTGCAATTTTCCACGACATGATTGAACAATGCATGGAAGTCTTTATGGACGATTTCTCTGTCTTTGGAGACTCCTTCGCATCATGTCTGTCCAACCTCGATAGAATGCTCGCCAAGTGTGAAGAATCAAACCTCGTGTTAAATTGGGAAAAATGTCACTTTATGGTGAAGGAAGGAATAGTTTTAGGACATCGAATATCCAAGTCCGGAATTGAAGTAGACAAAGCAAAGGTCGAAACCATCGCCAAACTTCCACCACCAACCAACGTCAAGTCCATTAGAAGCTTTCTAGGACATGCTGGGTTCTACCGCCGATTTATCAAGGACTTCTCCAAGATTTCTCGACCTATCACCCACCTTCTAGGCAAAGACATAAAGTTTGTGTTTGACGAGAACTGCATGAAGGCTTTCAACTACCTGAAAAAGGAACTTACAAATGCACCAATCATGGTTGCTCCAGATTGGAACCTACCATTTGAAATCATGTGCGATGCTAGTGACTTCGCAGTTGGGGCAGTTCTAGGTCAAAGGAAGGATAATCACTTTCGCCCAATCTACTACGCTAGCAAAACACTTACAGATGCTCAAGAAAACTATACAACCACAGAAAAAGAGCTGCTAGCCGTCGTATTTACCTTCGACAAATTCAGATCCTACCTGATATTGTCCAAAACAATAGTATATACGGATCACTCAGCTCTAAAATACCTCTTCAAAAAGCAAGACGCAAAGCCTAGATTGTTACGATGGATTTTACTCCTACAAGAATTCGACATAGAAATAAAGGATAAGAAAGGAGCAGAAAACATCGCTGCAGATCATTTGAGTCGACTTGAAAATCCGTCGATGGAACAACTTGCAGAAAGAGATATTAAAGATCAATTTCCAGAAGAGCAGTTAATGAGTTTAGGAGAACAAGGTTCGCAGTTCACTGATGATCCTTGGTTTGCAGACATTGCCAATTTTGTAGTTGGAGGGATCACAAGAAAGGGAATGATCTCATCGCGAAGACAAAAGTTCTTCCGCGATGCCAAATATTACTTTTAGGATGATCCATATCTGTTCAAGGTCTGTCCCGACCAAATAGTAAGAAGATGTGTTGATGGGAAAGAAGCCGAACATATACTACACCAAAGCCATCACGGACCCACCGGAGGACATCATGTAGCTAATCTGACAGCAAAGAAAGTCTACGACTCAGGATTCTACTGGCCTACCATTTTCAGAGACGCACAAGACTTGGTGAAACGCTACGATATTTGCCAAAGGTTTGGAAATATCACAACGCGTAACGAAATGCCGTTAACGAATATCCAAGCATGTGAAATATTTGACATATGGGGATTAGACTTCATGGGACCATTTCTGAAATCTTACGGAAAAGAATACATTCTAGTAGCTGTCGATTACGTATCAAGATGGGCCGAAGCTCAAGCCTTTCCAACAAATGATTCAAGGGTCGTAACAAAGTTCTTAAAACAGTTATTCTGTCGGTTTGGAACACCTCGAGCAATCATCAGCGATAGAGGGACGCACTTTTGCAATACTCAGTTTATGAAACTATTGCAACAATATGGGGTTACACAGAAAACCTCTACGGCCTATCACCCACAGACAAATGGACAAGCAGAGATTACAAACCGTGCACTAAAAAGGATCTTGGAATGAACAATTGGTCAGCACAAGGAAAGATGGGTAGACAAGCTAGACGATGCTTTATGGGCATTTAGGACAGCTTATAAAACGCCATTAGGAACAACTCCCTATAGGCTCGTGTATGGAAAGACATGTCATCTCCCGATTGAACTAGAATACAAAGCTTACTGGGCACTGAAGAACTGTAGTTTAGATCCTACGATAACAGGAACTCACCGGAGAATGCAGCTAAATGAACTAGCAGAGTTGAGGGATCAAGCTTACGAAAGTTCCTACAAATATAAGGAACGAACCAAGTTACTCCATGATTCAAAGCTCCGCCCCACACGCTTCAATCCAGGTGATAAAGTTCTACTCTTTAACTCCCAATTTAAGAAATTTTCCGGTAAGTTCAAAACACGATGGAGCGGCCCCTTCACAATCTCTAAAGTATTTCCCTATGGTGCCATCGAACTCGAAGCTCCAGATGGAAATTTCAAGGTAAACGGTCACCGACTGAAACACTACGTAGAAGACTTTCCCTCAAATGAGGAAGTCTATAACTATGAACCACCCTAAAATGGGTATAAAAGAGTCAAGCTACGAGACTCAATAAACAAAGCACTCTTGGGAGGCACCCCAAGCCTATCTTACTTTTCTGTATTAATTTTTCTTTACTGTTATGTTTAAACTAATCCAATTTTTATGCAGTGACTCGCCTTACAAAAGACTAATAATCTTAGACTATTAACCTTTCGTATTTTGCAGGAGGAGTTCGCAGTCAGACAGAGCACGAGCCCCCAGTCAGAGACGCTCGCGTGCCATGCACCACTCCCGGAGTTCATCACCGGGTGGTAGCATGAGGACTGTCAGAGGATCCCAGTCACCACCTCCTAGGTTGGATGAGATATCGGCAGACTCGGTGGAGGTGTACGTTCAGGAGTCATTCCTGTTACGTCCCATCCATACCATGTTACCTTCATCTCACCGACCAGCGGGACAGACCGCAGGGACCTCCAGAGTACCCACCTTTGAGTATGGGGTTACTACTGCGGACCCTGCTGTCACTTGGTCTATACTGAGAGCCCTCGAGGTCCAGCACACTGCCATCTCTGAGATCCACACTGCTCTAGGACTTACCTCCACACCTGTGTGCCCCTTTCAGATGGGAGCTGATCCCGCTCCGCACATTCCACCGTGGGACTTATTCCCACCTTGGAGATTGACTGCGCAGGACCATCCCACTTTCATGGACTCACTGGAGGAGGAGACTGCTGCCCTAGATGCTTGGATTCAGGATCCAGGATCCAGAGGATGGCACGACATCTCCTGTCTATACCATCGAGGAGTCAGCATCTCCTACATAAAACACGATCTTTATGGATGATGACTTCACCGATTGGGAGTCGCTCTATCCTGACACGGATTAGCTTTTAGTAGTTATTTTATGATTAGTATTAACTTGTATTAACACTTGTGTTTTCTGAAGGATGTGTACTATGCAGAATTCAAAGTAGAATTTGTAGAACAAATTCATTTTTAATGAGCCTGGTCCATTTCCAGCAAATTCACACACTTGAGCCTGGTCCATAAAATCCAATGGCAACTCACGCAGCACAAGGAAGTATCTCTTCTAACCTTATTTTGCTTAATCTAAACTCGCTAAAATTCTAAGTAAAACTCTAAGTGTGGGATTACAACTCGCAAATAGAGAATGACTTCGAAAATATTGACCCGTATTCAAAAATCTAAGTGTGGGATTAACCTAACTTAGAAATAGAACATTAGGGACAATAATATTTTAAGTGTGGGATAGCAGTAGTATTGACTACTATAATGCAACATAAACTTTTTGATCAAACTTTTTAGCAAAACTCGGATTTTCAGCAAAATTTTCAAAATTTGTGAATCAAAATTAAAAAGGGTAGGTATTTCTGGTCAACAAAAGTTCAAAAGGTTTGGTAAAACGAATATGACAAGCAAAACCCTTTGATAAACTTTCAAACCAAGTTTCGAAACAAGCGATCGCATGACTAGGCACAAAACTACCCAAAAATGAGTGAGGAATCTTGAGCCATATAAAAACATTCATCTTTAATGCTTCACTTTTCAATTGTGAGTGTGCCGATGTATGCTCTTTAGGATCAGAACTTGTTCAAGGAATACATTTCGAGATTACAAAAATGGGCGTCATACGTGACGAAGGTGCAATCAGAAAACCTCGACATTCCCTAGGATAAGAACCCTCTCATAAAACCCTCACTTCCAAACCCAACCAGTGCTCACCTTCAGCGGAAAATATGCTGAGCCTTAGCCTTTTCAAAAACTTCACTCCCTTCTTTCATCTTTTGGCCATAGCCTAAGTTTCTGTGCTGACAGAAGAATTATTATCAAAAGTATGGAGCGTTCCCCAAAGGATGAACACCATCCATAAAAGGAGCTCCAAGAAAAAGAAATCCAGCAAAGAAGTATGGAGCGTTCCCCAAAGGATGAACATCATCCGTAAAAGGAGCTCCAAGAAAAAGAAATCCAGCAAAGAAGTATGGAGCGTTCCCCAAAGGATGAACACCATCCGTAAAAGGAGCTCCAAGAAAAAGAAAATTCAGCAAAGCTGTCAGAAGGAACCTAAAAGCCCAAGGATCATTTAAAGCCAAGGGAAAGGTTCATCAAAAGAAAACTTGAAAGGAAAAGACGCAAAAGAAGGCTCTCAAGGAGAAAAATCCAAAAGGAGCACTACTAAGCACCAAAGATAAGTCATCATAAACAACTCTTAGGCTATACTAATGCCCAAAATAAACCACCTACAAAACCCTTCGCCCATATATACCACTTCCACCATCTTGTGAATGTCTAGGGATAATCAGCACCGTCCCCATTTAAGTATTGTAGATTTGATTCTCGACCAAGCTTATGACAACGGAAGAGCTACATGACTGGCCCCTGAGTGAATTAGAAATTAGGAAACCCGATACACTTGAGTGAATTGAGTGACCACCTGTGAGGGCCCCAGTCATGTATATCTTACATCAAAGGATGGGACCTCATCCGAAATCTTTTTACCAAACTTGCAGTAACCAAAAGCTCGCCGGAATACAAAACACCTCTCATCACAAATTTATGAAGATTTGCTTGAGGACAAGCAAAACTCTAAGTGTGGGATACTTGATATCGTGTAAAAAGTCACGTTTTTACCACCGATATCTCTCTCATTCTGGAGAAATATTTAGCACTTGGACTCAAACAGTGCAAAAATCATTGATAAAATGCTAAGAAGATCAAAACAAGGTTGCACGAGAAAAATCAGGCAAAAAGGTCGAAAAACGAAGATTTCACGCACGTTTGAAGATTCAAGACATCAGAATGAGGATTCAAGACAAAAGAGCCCATCACCAACATCTATCTGACCCAAGATGTTCGTTTTCAAATTACGAATCCAACAGAAGAAGAATCAACTAAAACGGACAAAGAACGAAGATTCTACGCACTCCGGAAGATCTAAACGATTCGTACGACACATCTAAAGTTCAGAGACATATTTTTGGGATTTCTTTTCATCAAAAGCTTCGTTTTTGAATTACGAATCCACCATAAAAAGAATCAATGCAAACGGACGCGTAACGAAGAAAACACACACGAATCGAGGAATGCAGCAACCGGCAGCAGACTGGTGCCACTGGCAGCCAGCCGCCGCCGCCAGGCAGCCAGCCGCCGGCAGCCAGCCGCCGGCTGCTGCCCGACACCCGCACGGATTGCGCTTTTTGGTACTTCTTCGTACCTGGTGCTAGACCTTTTCCTACTTTTGGTACCTGGTGCCACTACCTTTTTCGCCTTTTGTACCTGGTGCCACTACCTTTTAAACCTTTTGCTAATGTGTGCTTCCTTTGGCTAAAATGCACTAAAACTCCTCTATAAATAGAGGCATGGGCTCAATTGAAAACACACACCACACACCTTAGAACTTGGAAACACCAAGTAACACTTAAAATTACCAATATATTTGTATGTTCTTTTCTTTATTCTTCCTAGTTAATTAGGCTAGCTAATTAACTAGTTAAGGAAGATTTGTACGGAGGTGCTCCGGGATGCATATTTTAGCTACGAGTTATTGTACTTCTTTCCAGGTGTCAATCTATCTTTCATATTTAATATGTTTGTCCTTTCTTTAATAAATTTAAATATGTATGCTAGAATTGCCATGATTAGCTAAATAACTCAATTGTCTGCTATGATAGTAGTTTAGAAAAGTATTAAATATGTGACTATGTGGTATGTTTTGAGATTGCGGATGGTTTATATTACAAATGGATATAGGAATTAGATCTTTATCGTTTATCTGCCCAACTCATGTTATGACTAAAACTTTATCCAAAAATGAACGCAGCTAACTCATAGGATACAGGTCACTTAGTTATACTATGTTAGATTGAATCATTGAGCTCAGCATGGCTGGTGTTCTCTAGACCACAACAGGATCCAAGAGACACGGAACATGGGAGTAGAAGTAGATTAAGATTAAATTCATGTAGACGATATTTTTGAGACAACTTTCGGAATATCCTCAACTTAGATGATACTTTTGCATGCTTAAATTAAACTGTCACCTTGATCGTCTTATTGCATGTTCTTGTTTTATTGTTGCCTTAGGATCATCATAATAGTAAAATTTAAATGGCATTAATCCTCGTAAAGTAATATGACAGCCCCTATTCGACTGTTCTTTGATATAGTACTGGAAACGCTTACGGCGGAGTACAAATGTATGGAAGTCAGAACGACCGAAGGTAGTTATATTATGAATCGAATAGCAAACGTATTACCTAGGTTTCCATTTGTAACACAAATCATCCCTGTCTTGTAACATCCCCAAGTAATGATGATAACTCGTACGAATAAGTGATGACATATTATCGGACCGTTTAGACCAGTTAACCCAACCTATTCCGGTGAGGATAACCCTCGTTCATAAGATTTTTTATTCAACAAACTATGCCATGATTCGGGCATCTCTGACGATCGAGATTGGGGAATAGGATTCGAGGTTAACTGTTGGGTAATGTGGGTGTACATTTGAGAGAACTTTCGGTGTACACTTTAATATATTGTGCAATCCCCGTGACATTCTGTTTTCCTGATTGTGGACACCTCCGCGTCAGCCCGATGGAAGGATTGCAGAATAGCTCACATCAACTTACGAAATTATCCTCATTAGAACTTTCCATATTTAACCACTGCTAAACCACGTCATAGTAGACAATCGCTTTAATTGCTGAACACCCGAAGTAACCTCCACCTTTTATTTTAAGTTTAGTTTAAATTAGGATAAGAAAACCCAAAACCAAAACCAACTCTTTCAATCCCAGCTGAACACATAAAAGTTTCTAAAACCCCTAGTTTCAATTTGTCGTGCTTTGAAGAACGATCATAGGTCATACTTGCCCTGTGCTAACCCTTTTAGCATAATAAGTAACCCTAGGCCCCAGCCTTATAAATTAAAAACACCGGCCATTGCGCTGCGTCACCGTCAGGAATTCCGACGACTGGTGCACAGCGTAACAAGCTTGGAGCGAAAAGAAACAGAAAACGAGCTTATTGCGAAGAAAAGTTGCTAAAAAAATAAAACAATGGATAAGAGAAGCTTGAATCGGAAAGAGAACGAAAGATGAGCTGAAAATGAAGAAAAGATGATCGAATGGGGAAGAAGTCTAGAAATTCATTCCATACGCCGTATGGAATGAGGAGGTGGAGGCCCAAGTCATGCGATGCTAGGTCGGGCTTACTTTTCATCCATACACCGTATAGAAATCCATACGCCGTATGGATCACTTTTCCAGAAACTATATAAACTCGTTTTTAAACCCTAAAGGGGGGCTCATTCGGCTAGGGTTTATTTCTTACGACTCCAGACGTGTATTTTTGACTTTTTGGAGCATTCTGGAAGCACGAGAAACTATGGTTGAAGATTATTCATATTAGTTTCAAGTGATTCGTCTTTCGGTTTGCATTTACTTCGTTTAATTCGATTACAATGATGTTTTTGATATTGAATGATCTGGTATATGCTTATTTGATGATGAATTGATACTTTAGTAGTTGTGTAGTAAATGAACCTTGGATAATGATGGTTGAACGATTATAATTGCACGTTTAATAAATTGTTTGATTGAAGATTGTTATGTTATCCGTAGAACCTTGATTGTTGATGGTTGTTAGTTACTACTTAACGTGGTTGATGATGTCACTGAGATTGAGTTCCTTTGATATTATTAACTACTGATGATTATGACTCTAGGTTTATAGTCATTGCTAAATATGTTGAGTCTGATAGGTTAAGATAATAGTAACTAATTAATCTAAAATGAGCAAGCTAATAAGAGATTATTAGTAGGTATTGTTGATTCATACCATTAGGGTTATTCATAACAAGTTGTGAATACTTAATGCACAATCTAGGGAAACACACGCAATAGAGCAACATTCTTGCGACATCGGATCGATGTTTAATGTGGAACTCTAGGTTGTAGAAATTAGTTGGACCCGAAAAGTTGGCTAATTTGCATTTAACTTGGACTCTTTGATTAGTATCTAAGTTAAGTTAATAGAAATCACAATTAGACAATTAACGTGCAATGAATCGGGATATATGAATCTGAGCGGAGTTATCTACACAATTACTTGTTCCTTCCTATTGTTTCCTATTTGTTATTATAATTAAGTGTTTTATTTATTTTATTTATTCTTTCAATTAATATGTTCGTACGGAATAAAAACGTACCCCCTATTTTACTACTTTATCAATAATTCCAATTTAACTGAATAACATCGTTCATGTGTTCCTGTGTTCGACCTGGACTTACCATAGCTATATTATACCGATCAGGTATTCTTGCCTGGTTGTGTGATAGTAGTGATTGGTATATCCTGTACTTTATAAATTATAAAACTAGACGCTTTCACACACATCAAGTTTTTGACGCCGCTGCCGGGGAACACTTAACCGGTTGGACTGATGTTCTATCGGGGAACGGGTGCTTATTTGATTAAGTTTAAAATCTAAAAAAAAATGTTTTGTATAAAATTGTTTATATGTTAATTATATGTATATGCTTGTAGTATAGTTTAATTTTTAATGGAGCGAAGTTTTTGAATTTTGTTTGCACCAGCCGACGGTTGAAAGGCTGTTTTGCAAGAAAAAAATTTTCTGCTCTGTTTGTCATATATTTTATGTACTAGTTATTATTGTTTATTTCATGTACCTTATTTTATGTAGGTTATTGTTTGTTAAATTGTTAGTTTTAATTTTTAATTAGTTATTTTATATTTTGTTTTCTTGTTCTACTTTTTGTTTTGTTGTTAGTTTTGCAGTTTCAAACTTTGTGGGTGTGTTCCCTGGAAACCCTCACGAGACTATAACTCGTCCACTCGGGATACCGAGGGGTTTAAAGGCTTGTTGCATATGCTAAATGCAACCGTGATGCCTACGGAAGTGTGCTGTTGTATATTTTCATAATCAGATCAAGAAAGCATTTTTCTTCAATATCATGGGAGTTTTCTGTTCACTTCTTTTCTATTCCCTATTTTATGATTTCTTGTTTTACAATGAGGACATTGCTTTATTCTAAGTGGGGGTTGGGGAAAAGAAGTTTGATTGTCTTGAGTTATAAATCGATAAATATTGGTAGACTAAAGGTGTAAGGCACTCTATGTTAGTCATTTTTCAACCCAAATTTTTCTTTTAAAAATGTATTCTCTTTAATTTTAGAAAATCTTGTAACAAATCTGGGAAATTCAAAGGATAATTTGAACTTAAATTTTAAAATATTAGATAGTTCCACATGTGATGTATCGATAGGCAATCTATGTATAAGTTGTTGAGCTATTAAATAAAATTAATGTAAGAAGTATGCGATATTCCGAGAGGAACTTTAGCTATGTATGACTTTAGTCTTAATTCTTATATATAATAGCGTGAGATATGCCATAATTTTGGTATTTAATTAATATCATTTGGGGATATACTAGGTGTTCTTTCCTCTGTTGTATGTAAGTACAGACCCGGTCTCCGTCAGTATATCTAATGAAAAAGAGCAAAAGAGTTTAACAACTCATGAAAATGTAGTCAAATTATGTCACTTTGTTTTACTAAGGTACAAACCTGCCACCAATGGTTTGACTAAAAAATTATTATGCTAAACCAAAGTCAAGTTATGTCGCTCTGTTGTGTTGAGGCACAGACCTGTCACCGATGTCTTGACCTGAAAAATGATTGTTTAGTTGGATATCCATAATATGTGCAATATTATCACGTTAAATGTATGAGGGTATTTTGCTATTGGGAATCAAGGGTAAGGCTGCTAGAATAATGATAAGTCAAGCTCAATTGCCTATGTATAGATTGTTTAGGTGCATAACAATATCGGTAATCCTTGTGAGCCATCTTGTATGCGTAATAATAATGCATGAGAAAATTGGGTTTCCTAGAAGAGTTTCTTGATAACTAAATTTTAAAGTTGAATTATTTTTAAGATTAAAATTTGGTTGCAAACCGTTAGCTTGTATGTAAGCCTCAACGTGCCCTTGTTTGCCTACTAAATTTTGTCGTTTATAAGTTTTAAATCGATAGTCTACTTGAGGACAAGTAGAATTCAAGTGGGGGATGTTTGATAAACGCCAAAATATACTATATTATAGTACTAATTACCCCTTCGTTCAATAGATTTCTAATGCATTTTGTATGAATAAGATACTTAATTCGTTCATATTTGCATTCAGGAGTTTAATTGGAGCTTGGAGCGAAAAGAAACAGAAAACGAGCTTATTGCGAACAAAAAGTTGCTACAAAAATTAAACAATCGACAAGAGAAGCTTGAATCGGAAAGAGAACGAAAGATGAGCTGAAAATGAAGAAAAGATGATCGAATGGTGAAGAATTCTGGAAATTCATTCCATACGCCGTATGGAATGAGGCGGTGGAGGCCCAAGTCATGCGATGCTAGGCCGGGCTTACTTTTCATCCATACGCCGTATGGAAATCCATACGCCGTATGGATCACTTTTCCAGAAACTATATAAATTCGTTTTTAAACCCTAAAGGGGAGCTCATTCGGCTATGGTTTATTTCTTACGACTCCAGACGTGTATTTTTGACTTTTTGGAGCATTCGGGAAGCACAAGAAACTATGGTTGAAGATTATTCATATTAGTTTCAAGTGATTCGTCTTTCGGTTTGCATTTACTTCGTTTAATTCGATTACAATGATGTTTTTGATATTGAATTATCTGGTTTATGCTTATTTGATGATGAATTGAAACTTTAGTAGTTGTGTAGTAAATGAACCTTGGATAATGATTGTTGAACGATTATAATTGCACGTTTAATAAGTTGTTTGATTGAAGATTGTTATGTTATCCGTAGAACCTTGATTGTTGATGGTTGTTAGTTACTACTTAACGTGGTTGATGATGTCACTGAGATTGAGTTCCTTTGATATTATTAACTATTGATGATTATGAGTCTAGGTTTATAGTCATTGCTAAATATGTTGAGTCTGATAGGTTAAGATAATAGTAACTAATTAATCTAAAATGAGCAAGCTAATAAGAGATTATTAGTAGGTATTGTTGATTCATACCATTAGGGTTATTCATAACAAGTTGTGAATACTTAATGCACAATCTAGGGAAACACACGCAATAGAGCAACATTCTTGCGACATCGGATCGATGTTTAATGTGGAACTCTAAGTTGTAGAAATTAGTTGGACCCGAAAAGTTGGCTAATTTGCATTTAACTTGGACTCTTTGATTAGTATCTAAGTTAAGTTAATAGAAATCACAATTAGACAATTAACGTGCAATGAATCGGGATATATGAATCTGAGCGGAGTTATCTACACAATTACTTGTTCCTTCCTATTGTTTCCTATTTGTTATTATAATTAAGTGTTTTATTTATTTTATTTATTCTTTCAATTAATATGTTCGTACGGAACAAAAACGTACCCCTTATTTTACTACTTTATCAATAATTCCAATTTAACTGAATAACATCGTTCATGTGTTCCTGTGTTCGACCTGGACTTACCATAGCTATATTATACCGATCAGGTATTCTTGCCTGGTTGTGTGATAGTAGTGATTGGTATATCCTGTACTTTATAAATTATAAAACTAGACGCTTTCACACGCATCAAGTTTTTGACGCCGCTGCCGGGGAACACTTAACCGGTTGGACTAATGTTCTATCGGGGAACGGGTGCTTATTCGATTAAGTTTAAAATCAAAAAAAAAAAAATGTTTTGTATAAAATTGTTTATATGTTAATTATATGTATATGCTTGTAGTATAGTTTAATTTTTAATGGAGCGAAGTTTTTGAATTTTGTTTGCACCAGCCGACGGTTGAAAGGCTGTTTTGCAAGAAAAAAAAATTTATGCTCTGTTTGTCATATATTTTATGTACTAGTTATTATTGTTTATTTCATGTACCTTATTTTATGTAGGTTATTGTTTGTTAAATTGTTAGTTTTAATATTTAATTAGTTATTTTATATTTTGTTTTCTTGTTCTACTTTTTGTTTTCTTGTTAGTTTTGCAGTTTCGAACTTTGTGGGTGTGTTCCCTGGAAACCCTCACGAGACTATAACTCGTCCACTCGGGATACCGAGGGGTTTAAAGGCTTGTTGCATATGCTAAATGCAACCGTGATGCCTACGGAAGTGTGCTGTTGTATATTTTCATAATCAGATCAACAAAGCATTTTTCTTCAAGATCATGGGAGTTTTCTGTTCACTTCTTTTCTATTCCCTATTTTACGATTCCTTGTTTTACAATGAGGACATTGCTTTATTTTAAGTGGGGGATGGGGAAAAGAAGTTTGATTGTCAGAATAAAAGTGTAAGGCACTCTATGTTAGTCATTTTTCAACCCAAATTTTTCTTTTAAAAATGTATTCTCTTTAATTTTAGAAAATCTTGTAACAAATCTGGAAAATTCAAAGGATAATTTGAACTTAAGTTTTAAAATATTAGATAGTTCATCATGTGATGTATCGATAGGCAATCAATGTATAAGTTGTTGAGCTATTAAATAAAATTAATGTAAGAAGTATGCAATATTCCGAGAGGAACATTAGCAATGTATGATTTTAGTCTTAATTCTTATATTTAATAGCGTGAGATATGCCATAATTTTGGTATTTAATTAATATCATTAGGGGATATACTGGGTGTTGTTTCCTCTGTTGTACGTAAGTACAGACCTGGTCTCCGTCAGTATATCTAATGAAAAAGAGCAAAAGAGTTTAACAACTCATGAAAATGTAGTCAAATTATGTCTCTTTGTTTTACTAAGGTACAGACCTGCCACCAATGGTTTGACTAAAAAATTATTATGCTAAACCAAAGTCAAGTTATGTCGCTCTGTTGTGTTGAGGCACAGACCTGTCACCAATGTCTTGACTTGAAAAATGATTGTTTATTTGGATATCCATAATATGTGCAATATTATCACGTTAAATGTATGAGGGTATTTTGCTATTGGGAATCAAGGATAAGGCTGCTAGAATAATGATAAGTCAAGCTCAATTGCCTATGTATAGTTTGTTTAGGTGGATAACAATATCAGTAATCCTTGTGAGCCATCTTGTATGCGTAATAATAATGCATGAGAAAATTGGGTTTCCTAGAAGAGTTTCTTGATAACTAAATTTTAAAGTTGAATTATTTTTAAGATTAAAATTTGGTTGTAAACCGTTAGCGTGTATGTAAGCCTCAACGTGCCCTTGTTTGCCTACTAAATTTTGTCGTTTATAAGTTTTAAATCGATAGTCTACTTGAGGACAAGTAGAATTCAAGTGGGGGATGTTTGATAAACGCCAAAATATACTATATTATAGTACTAATTACCCCTTCGTTCAATAGATTTCTAATACATTTTGTATGAATAAGATACTTAATTCGTTCATATTTGCATTCAGGAGTTTAATTGGAGCTTGGAGCGAAAAGAAACAGAAAACGAGCTTATTGCGAAGAAAAGTTGCCACAAAAATTAAACAATGGACAAGAGAAGCTTGAATCGGAAAGAGAACGAAAGATGAGCTGAAAATGAAGAAAAGATGATTGAATGGTGAAGAAGTCTGGAAATTTATTCCATACGTCGTATGGAATGAGGCGGTGGAGACCCAAGTCATGCGATGCTAGGCCGGGCTTACTTTTCATCCATATGCCGTATGGAAATCCATACGCCGTATGGATCACTTTTCCAGAAACTATATAAACTCGTTTTTAAACCCTAAAGGGGAGCTCATTCGGCTAGGGTTCATTTCTTACGACTCCAGGCGTGTATTTTTTACTTTTTGGAGCATTCAGGAAGCACGAGAAACTATGGTTGAAGATTATTCATATAAGTTTCAAGTGATTCGTCTTTCGGTTTGCATTTACTTCGTTTAATTCGATTACAATGATGTTTTTGATATTGAATGATCTGGTTTATGCTTATTTGATGATGAATTGATACTTTAGTAGTTGTGTAGTAAATGAACCTTGGATAATGATTTTTGAACGATTATAATTGCACGTTTAATAAGTTGTTTGATTGAAGATTGTTATGTTATCCGTAGAACCTTGATTGTTGATGGTTGTTAGTTACTACTTAACGTGGTTGATGATGTCACTGAGATTGAGTTCCTTTGATATTATTAACTATTGATGATTATGAGTCTAGGTTTATAGTCATTGCTAAATATGTTGAGTCTGATAGGTTAAGATAATAATAACTAATTAATCTAAAATGAGCAAGCTAATAAGAGATTATTAGTAGGTATTGTTGAGTCATACCATTAGGGTTATTAATAACAAGTTGTGAATACTTAATGCACAATCTAGGGAAACACACGCAATAGAGCAACATTCTTGCGACATCGAATCGATGTTTAATGTGGGACTCTAGATTGTAGAAATTAGTTGGACCCGGAAAGTTGGCTAATTTGCATTTCACTTGGACTCTTTGTTAGTATCTAAGTTAAGTTAATAGAAATCACAATTAGACAATTAACATGCAATGAATCGGGATATATGAATCTGAGCGGAGTTATCTACACAATTACTTGTTCCTTCCTATTGTTTCCTATTTGTTATTATCATTAAGTGTTTTATTTATTTTATTTATTCTTTCAATTAATATGTTCGTACGGAACTAAAACGTACCCCCCTATTTTACTACTTTATCAATAATTCCAATTTAACTGAATAACATCGTTCATGTGTTCCTGTGTTCGACCTGGACTTACCATAGCTATACTATACCGATCAGGTATTCTTGCCTTGTTGTGTGACAGTAGTGATTGGTATATCCTGTACTTTATAAATAATAAAACTAGACGCTTTCACACGCATCAAGTTTTTGATGCCGCTGCCGGGGAACACTTAACCGGTTGGACTGATGTTCTATCGGGGAATGGGTGCTTATTCAATTAAGTTGAAAATCTAAAAAAAAAAATGTTTTTTATAAAATTATTTATATGTTAATTATATGTATATGCTTGTAGTATAGTTTAGTTTTTAATGGAGCGAAGTTTTTGAATTTTGTTTGCACCAGCCGACGGTTGAAAAGCTGTTTTGCAATAACAAAAATTTCTGCTCTGTTTGTCATATATTTTATGTACTAGTTATTATTGTTTATTTCATGTACCTTATTTTATGTAGGTTATTGTTTGTTAAATTGTTAGTTTTAATTTTTAATTAGTTATTTTATATTTTGTTTTCTTGTTCTACTTTTTGTTTTGTTGTTAGTTTTGCAGTTTCAAACTTTGTGGGTGTGTTCTCTGGAAACCCTCACGAGACTATAACTCGTCCACTCGGGATACCGAGGGGTTTAAAGGCTTGTTGCATATGCTAAATGCAACCGTGACGCCTAGGAAAGTGTGTTGTTGTATATTTTCATAATCAGATCAACAAAGCATTTTTCTTCAAGATCATGGGAGTTTTCTGTTCACTTCTTTTCTATTCCCTATTTTATGATTCCTTGTTTTACACTGAGGACATTGCTTTATTTTAAGTGGGGGTTGGGGAAAAGAAGTTTGATTGTCTTGAGTTATAAATCGATAAATATTGGTAGACTAAAGGTGTAAGGCACTCTATGTTAGTCATTTTTCTACCTAAATTTTTCTTTTAAAAATGTATTCTCTTTAATTTTAGAAAATCTTGTAACAAATCTGGGAAATTCAAAGGATAATTTGAACTTAAATTTTAAAATATTAGATAGTTCATCATTTGATGTATCGATAGGCAATCTATGTATAAGTTGTTGAGCTATTAAATAAAATTAATGTAAGAAGTATGCAATATTCCGAGAGGAACTTTAGCAATGTATGACTTTAGTCTTAATTCTTATATATAATAGCGTGAGATATGCCATAATTTTGGTATTTAATTAATATCATTTGGGGATATACTGGGTGTTGTTTCCTCTGTTGTATGTAAGTACAGACCCGGTCTCCGTCAGTATATCTAATGAAAAAGAGCAAAGAGTTTAACAACTCATGAAAATGTAGTCAAATTATGTCTCTTTGTTTTACTAAGGTACAGACCTGCCACCAATGGTTTGACTAAAAAGTTATTATGCTAAACCAAAGTCAAGTTATGTCGCTCTGTTGTGTTGAGGCACAGACCTGTCACCGATGTCTTGACCTGAAAAATGATTGTTTATTTGGATATCCATAATATGTGCAATATTATCACGTTAAATGTATGAGGGTATTTTGCTATTGGGAATCAAGGGTAAGGCTGCTAGAATAATGATAAGTCAAGCTCAATTGCCTATGTATAGATTGTTTAGGTGCATAACAATATCGGTAATCCTTGTGAGCCATCTTGTATGCGTAATAATAATGCATGAGAAAATTGGGTTTCCTAGAAGAGTTTCTTGATAACTAAATTTTAAAGTTGAATTATTTTTAAGATTAAAATTTGGTTGCAAATCGTTAGCTTGTATGTAAGCCTCAACATGCCCTTGTTTGCAAACCATCTTACATGCCTACTGCTGAGGATTATCAAATGAAAATTCCTGGGATGAAGATTCCAGCAGCTGAAGATGATGTGTTAGACTTGGGATCAACTAAAGATCTTTGTCCAGAAGACTTTGTGGCAAAAATGGCTGAACTCCAAACTGATAAGAAATGGGAGCAGACTGTGAACAAGGATAGCTGGTGGTATGTAGACAGTGGATGCTCGAGACACATGACACGGGAAAGAAGACTACTGATGGACTTCAAAGGTGGTATGAAACAGCGAGTAAACTTCGCTGGTGGCAAAGGAAGAGTAATTACAGGGAAAGGAAAACTTTCGAATGGAACTTTGACTCTTGAAGATGAGAATTATGTTGAACAACTAACTCACAACTTAGTGAGTGTTTCCCAAGTCTGCGATAAAGGTCATCCAGTTCATTTCAATGAAAAGGAAGCCTTAGTCCTGAAGCCGGGATTTGTTATTCCTGAAGATTGGATATTAATGAGGGCACCAAGGAAGAAGGACATCTATGCTATCAACATGGGTGCTCCGGTTACTTCAATGGAGTCTACATATCTATTATCCAAGGCTTCAGAAGATGACTCTATTCTATGGCATAGGAGAATGGCACACTTGAACTTTCGGAAAATGAATTATATAACCAAAAATGGCTTAGTTCTGGGTGTGCCACAAAAACGTTTTGAGTTTGAAGACAAGTTTGTTTCTTGCTTGAAAGGAAAACAACATAAGAAACCACAAAAGTCTAAAACCGAAAACTCAATCTCCTCGCCATTTGAATTGCTACATATGGATCTCTTTGGCCCAATAAGCAAGAGAAGCATTGGTGGCAAATGGTAATGCCTGGTTGTTACAAATGAAATCTCTAGATTCTCATGGGTATTCTTTTTGAAATCTAAGGATGAAACTTCAAGAATGCTTATGGAGTTCTTAGATTTATTAGAGAATGTCTATAAGACGAGAGTAAAGAGGATTCGTAGTGACAATGGTATAGAGTTCAAAAATTCTACGTTGAATGTTTATTGTTTAAGTAAAGGAATTCAACATCAATTCAGTGCACCATATGAGCCACAACAAAATAGTGTTGCTGAAAGGAAGAATAGAACTCTAATTGAGGCAGCGAGAACCATGCTTGGGCTTCCTGTCATGTTTTGGGCAGAAGCGGTATATACAGCATGTCATGTTCTGAATAGAGTTCTGACTCTTAAAAAGCATAACAAGACATGTTATGAACTTTTGAACAAAGAGAAACATAATTTGAAGGGATTTTAGCCCGTTGGTGTATCATGCACCTTATTGAAGACTAGTAATCATTTTAAGTTTGGGGAAAAGGCTGATGAAGGATATTTCCTTGGTTATGTTCCTAATTCACCAAACAAGAAGGTTTTCAATAAAGTCATTGGCCGTGTGGAAACTTTATATAACATTGAAGTTACCAGTTATACTCATGACAAACATAAGGGATTAGATTGGCAATTTGATTATTCAGATCTATTTAAGTCATTTAAAGTCCCTAAATGACTATGTGGTTAATTCGGAAATCCTGGAACATTTATTGTACGATGATGGGGACACTGGCCCTACACATACATCGAATGCTTCTTCATATGGGATGTCTGCACATAAACCATCTACTAGTGCTTCAAAAGAGCCCTCGGTGGAAAGACCTCAAGAGCAAGACAAGTTGTCAGAAGTTACTCAAAGGGTATTGGATAATATCTTTACCCCTACAAGGGAATTGAGAGAAAGAATAACTTCTGATGAGATGTATAGTACTGATGAGGATATGCCACCACTGGAGGAGATTGGCACCAATCTGGATGATGAGATACTTGTTAAACTAGTAATTGTGACTCGAACAAGTAAGAATCATCCATTGGAAAACATCATTGGTGATCAAGACATTCCAATGTTAACCAAGAGTCAAGCTAAAGCTAGTACTTCTGAATACACCAGTTTATATGTGTCAATTAAAGAAACTGGGATCACCAATAAATGTCTTTATGCATGCTTTATCTCACAAGTTGAACCTTAAAACGTTCAATTGGTGCTAAAAGAAAGCTCGTGGGTAGAAGCTATGCAAGAAGAATTGACTCAGTTTAAAAATCTGAACGCTTGAGAGTTGGTTGATTTACCTAGCGGTGAATATCCAATTGGAACTAAATGGGTCTTTAAGTGCAAGAGAGACGATCGGGATATTGTTACTTGCAATAAAGCTCGTTTAGTGGTTTAGGGTTTCAATCAAGAAGAAGGAATAGATTATAACGAAGTGTTTGCACCAGTTGCAAGGCTTGAAGCAATATGGGTATTCTTATCATTTGCAACTTACAAAGAAATAAAAATGTATAAGTTGGATGTTAAGAGTGCCTTTTTGTATGGCAAAGTACAAGAATTGGTGTATGTCTCTCAACAACTAGGGTTTCTTGATCCAGATTATCCAGATATAGCTCTAAACGGATTACATCAAGTACTTAGGGCATGGTATGAGACATTATCAAAGTACCTACTTGAGAATGGATTTACAAGATGTTCAATTGATAGTACACTTTTCGTTAAGTGGAAAAAGAATGACTTTCTGCTTGTTCGAGTATATGTTGATGACATTTTTTTTAGGTCTTCTGACGAAAAGATGTGTCAAGAATTTGAGAAAGTCATGCGAAAAAGGTTCGAGATGTCTACTATGGGAGAGTTGAATTTCTTTTTAGGATTACAAGTTGATCAAAAAGAAGATGGTATGTTCATTCATCAAATGAAGTACACTTATGAACTGTTAGAATGATTCAAGATGGATGAAACGCGTGCATATCATACTCTTATTCCAGAAAATCACGGACTTGGTCCAGATACGTCGAGTGACAAAGATGTGTATCCTACTCTTTATAGGGCCATGATTGGGTCACTAATGTATCTTACTGCATCTAGGCCTGATATAATGTTTGCAGTATGTATATGCGCAAGATATCAAGCTACTCCTAAAGAGTCTCATATGCAAGCTGTTAAACTTTCATTACCTCAGAGGGAAACTAAAGCTGGGACTTTGGTATCCGATTGGAGGAGACTTAGATTTTATTGCTTACACTGATTCTGATTATGGAGGATGCAATCAGAATAGAAAGTCCACAACTGGTGGATGTCATTTTCTAGGAGGAAGACTAGTGTCTTGGCAGTGCAAGAAGAAAACCTCAGTAGCCATTTCTACGTATGAAGCTGAGTATGTTGCAGTAGGTAGCTGTTGCTCTCAAGTGATGTAGATTCAATAGCAAATGAGAGATTATGGATTAAACTTGACCAACACTCCGATGATGATTGACAATGAATCCACCATTTCAATAACCAATAATCATGTAAAGCACAACAAGACGAAGCACATTGATATTCGTCATCATTTCATAAGAGACTGTGCTGAAAAGAAGCTTATTAAGTTAATAAGCTTATTAACTTGGCAGACTTGTACACAAAAGCTTTTGACATGACTCGTTTTGAGACATTGGTTCAACTGAACGGAATGAGGAATCCTAAATAACTAGTCTTCCAAATATGTAATAGTTAGTTGTAAGTTTATTTATGTCTTATATTAAAAAAAAGGAGGGGGGGGGGGGGGGGCGTATGGCATTCATTTGCTTGTTACCTTAGGGGAATCGCCTCCGATAAAAGAACAACAGTAGTTCTTTTAGAAATTGTTTAAGTTTTTATCTGTAAAAAAACTTGGAAGATGATAGTACATTAGGAGAATAAGCTTAAGAATAATTACCTTAAGTATTAGGTACGATGTGTTAGTAGATTCCTATAAGTCACACTAAGATAATGATTTTAACTAGGACTTAACTTATATTTATCTTATTATACACCTATATCCACTAATTATAACTTGTCTTTTAACATGTGATAAGAATAACTTCAGTCTAGTCAGCTTCATTATACGATATATTGGTAGGCAGATTATACTAAGATTTCCGAGCTGTTAAGAAGTGATAATTTCATGTGTTTTCTCTTTTGTGAAACTGCTATATGATGTATGACTTAAGTCTTAATTGTTGAATGATGGTACTGCCATGCACTGTTATCTAAAATAAAAACAAAAAGATACAAAGTATCGAAATTTCAAAAGGTGAGTTATATGTTTCTAAAGAGTATCATTTAGTAACCTCTACCTTACATATGAAAGATACAAAGTATCTAGTGTCAAGTGTATGTTATATGCTTCTAAAGGACATCATTTAGTAACTTCTACCTTACAAATAAAAGATACAATGTTATGTGTTTTACTTGAGTTCTTCAGTATGTTGTATAGTGGAAAACACTAGATATTGTTCACATTAATAATAAATGGTTTGCTCAGAAATCTGCGTATAATTTGTTTATGTGGATCATAATATCGGTAATCGTCTTAAACTGTCTAAGACATATGAACATTCACCTTAGTGAATAATATGCTCAAAAGAAATGATGAGTTATTTTTCAATAATGTGTTATATCGTGTGGATAAAGGTAACTAAGATATAATTTTATAAATATAAGTTTATTATTGGTTAAAGTTGTGATTTTATTGTGCTTATATGAATTTCATAAGGTATGAATACTAACAATCGTCTTAGACTTATTAAAAATCAAATAAGTTTAGCTTATTCTTTCTAATAAGATCCCTAAGCAGATAAAATCTTAATCGTTTGATTATGGGATTTATTTTTTTTGGTTAGTAAGTGTGTTTAAGTTTATTTTTTATTTTTGTAATTCTTTGCGTTATAAATTAATAAAATTTTTCTAATTTACTTATTGTGACACCCCCAAATTTTGGGTTGCGGAAGCGGTCGGGTCGGGTGTTACCAAATCAAATATCACAAGCACAAAGGTACATAATGAACGACTCTAAATGAGACGTTTGAAAATAGTTATACATTTCCAAAATAAAAGTGTATATGTTGCGAGTTCGTAAAATAATTTCAATACATAATTTTAATACAAAATTTATGCAGAGAAATCCAGATGTTTGAAAGTATGCAACTCGAGCTAGCATATCTTGTAGCAATCCTAATCCTGCTGGGCACCTGAGAACACATGCTAAAACGAGTCAGCTATAAAGCTGGTGAGTTCATAGGATTGTTAGTTGATGTGTGCTACGTATAGGCAATTATAATCACAAGTTTTAATTAAGGAAATACTAAATAATACTATCACACAATTCAGGCAAGTGTTATCCTGATCATAGAATATAGCGTTATAAATAAGTCCAGATTCGAACACAGGGAACGTGATTTAATCTATAACTAACTATTTATTTATCCTAATTACAATTATTACAATCAATATACAAACTTACAATAATACACAATAATATACAAGATAGGGGGACGTTTTAGTTCCGATCGAACATATTTATAATTGATACCGATTCTTAATAGATAAGTTTTAAGGAACAACTTAAGAATACTCAATTGGATAGAAGATTATGACTATTTAAACTATTATTTATTAAACTTTTTATATTAACTTATGTCTATTTGCGTGTTGGCTATTATTATTGTGATTTACTAATGTAGAAAACCACAAAGGTTAAGATAATTTTTATATAGCAATATAGTCAAAGGTTATGTAAAATATCACTATTTATTAAGACCTATCAACATATTATTGATACAATTCCTGGTTCGGTTGAATTACAATGCTACTTAACATTTAATGAAACATAATCACTTAATTTAAAAACCCAAAAGACTAATAAAGTTTATCTATAAATCAGTTAATTATGATCATTAACATAATATAACATAGAATTCTTGCATAATAATATTCAATAATATAGTTCCAACATAAACATATAATTCATATAATAAACCTAATAAACATACATTTAAACATTCATAATGAAAGTCTAACAAGCAATTAATTCAAATAAACAATATCCAAAGTAATCCAAAAGGTTAAAAAAGTTACAAGGATAAAGAAACCGAACCAATTGACGAACTAGCTTTTCCTAGGGTTAAAAACCTTCAAACCCTAGCTCCTTAGCCTCCAAATTCGTACCTAAAGCTGTCCTAAAACCCTAACTTTCGTATTTCTCTTCTTTGAATCGTATATGGTATAACTCAGACTAAGCCTCTATTTATAGATTTTCTGGCCGACCCTCCAATCGCCGGTTGGGACTTCCAACGGCCGGTTGGAGTTACTTGAATCCCACTCCAACTCTGCATTTTCCACCGCCTTTGAAACCCTTACGTCCAACCGCCGGTTGGTTAATCCAACCGCCGGTCGGATTGTTTTTCCAGAATATTCCACAAACGAGCTTGGGCTTCAATGCGGGCTTTCTTTCTTCTTAAACGGATTCAACTTGTTTTCTTGGCCCATTTCTTCAATATTATCATCTTAGTCTTCATTTATTTAAGGTTTTAATCTTCTTTTCTTCAATTGCTTCAATTTCTTCAGTTTTGGTCTTATTTTCGTTCCTTTTTCTTCAATCTTCAACTAAAATACATTTCTGCAAATATTAACAAAATAAGTATCTAAAATCATATAAATGCATAATAATGTATACAAATATAGGGATAAATGGTATAAAATATAGTATCTATTTGATGCTTATCAAATATCCCCGCACTTAAGTTCTGTTTGTCCTCAAGTAGAATACTGAATAAAATTTAAAATAAGCATCAACTTATTATTTAAAAATCAGAATACCAAAACTAAAAACCTGTTTTATAAATTAAAATTTTAAACAATTTAATTAACATGGATAACTATAATGTACAAATAAAAATTATTATTATTCGTGCAATATATAGCTCATGAACGATTACTAATATATTTATCCACTTTAAACAATCTATATTTATACTTTTGAATACATCTTTATTATTAGAATGTATATTACTTATGATTTCCATATATGATATACTCTTAAACTTAATCATGCAATTTACTTTTATATTCCAAATAAATATATAAAATCCATTTACATGCAACAGAGCGACATAACTTGATTCAGGTAAAGTAATTTTTAAATCAAACCAGCGGTGACAGGTCTGTACAGCCGTACAACAAAGCGACATAGTTTGATTTTTATTTTTATTCATTTTTTTATCAAGAATTTCTTCTTTCTTCTACTTTATTTAAGAATACTAATTAGAAACCAGGTCTGTACTTCCGTACAACAGAGGAAACAATTAGTAGACTCCCAAATGTTTTTATATAAATATAAAGATATATAAAATTATCGCATGATAAATCTAAGAATTAAGACTTTTATGTCATACATCATATTATGTACCACAAAATAAAAAACAAGTTATTTATATTAATTTCTTAAAATTCAGAAATCTTCATATAGATTGCCTATTAGTACATCATATCATATAACTATATATTACTCATTTATTAAGTAGCCTACATTATATATATAAAACAGTTAATCCACATTAAAGTCTAAACTTTTAAATACAAAACAAAACTTTTAACAAAAGTATTCTAACTAATAAATACTTAGTTATACACTTAAAAAAAAAAATTGGTAAAAATTAAGAACAATAGAAACTTAAATAATTAAAGAAATTCTTTTTCTTATGAACCCTATCCCCACACTTAAATTATACAATGCCCTCATTGTATAAAAATGATAAACAAAAATGAGTAAGGGAAAGAAAAATGGAACAGAAAAACTCTCCTGACTGAATTTTAAAAATTCATCATCGGCTAAAAAAATCCTTCTTGGTTGACTCCTTGATCTCTTGAAAAATAATATACAACATCCACACTTTCGTAGTTAATCACGATTGCATTTAGCATATGAAATAAGCCTTTAAACCCCTCGGTACCCCGAGTGGACGAGTTATAGTCTCGTGAGGGTTTCCAGGGAACATACCCACAAAGTTCATTCCTGAAAATAAAATAAAAATCATAACATATATAAAAATAAACACAGGTTGTCTCCTGAGAAGCACTTTTGTTTAATGTCGGTAAGTTCGACCAAATCCTGTAACCTAATCTTCAAAAGATATATCTGGAATATGCTCCACATTATCTTCATAATATTTCTTTAAACGATGTCCATTAACCTTAAAAATACTTCCATCGAGTGCTACCAAATCCACACTTCCATTAGCATGAACTTGGTAAATCACATATGGTCCGCTCCATCTTGATCGTGATTTACCTGAAAATAAACGAATACGTGAATTATATAAAAGCACATGTTCTCCAGCAACAAATTCTTTATTTCCCCGAAGTCTCGCATCATGCCATTTCTTCGTCCTTTCTTTATAAATCCTTGAATTTTCATAAGCATTCCAACGAAGCTCATCTAACTCATGTAACTGTAAGAAACGATGCCTACCAACCTCATCGGTATCCATGTTGCATTCCCGAAGTACCCAATATGCTTTGTGTTCTATTTCCACTGGTAAATGACAAGCTTTTCCATAAATTAACCTATAAGGAGTACAACCTGTAGGTGTTTTAAATGCGGTCCTGTATGCCCAAAGTGCGTCGTCTAATTTTTTTGACCACTCTTTTCTGTTTGTTCCAACAGAACATTCCAAAATACGTTTTATTGCCCGATTTGTATTTTCAACTTGTCCACTTGTTTGTGGATGATAAGGTGTAGAAAGTCTATGACTAACTCCATATCTCTTTAATACTTTCTCCAATTGAGTATTGCAAAAATGAGTACCCCGATCACTAATCAATGCCTTGGGAGTTCCAAATCTTGAAAATAATTGTTTAAGAAATTTGACCACAACTCTTGCATCATTCGTAGGTAATGCCTTTGCCTCTGCCGACTTGGAAACATAATCCACAGCTACTAATATATACTTATTACCGTGACTCGTAGGAAATGGTCCCATGAAATCAATACCCCAAACATCAAATATTTCACAAACCTGTATACCAGTTTGTGGCATCTCATCTCTTTTAGAAATATTTCCAGCTCTCTGACATGAATCACAATATCTAACGTAAGCATATGTATCTTTAAAAATCGTCGGCCAATAGAATCCTGCATCAAATATTTTCTTTGCCATGTAACTTGGTCCATTATGGCCTCCAAATGGTCCTTCATGACAATACTTTATAATCTGCTGAGCCTCTTCACCATGTACACAACGTCTAATTATGCCATCTGCACAATATCTGAAAAGAAATGGGTCTTCCTAAAAATAATACTTTAAATCGGAAAAGAATTTTCTTCTCTTTTGATAATCCATCCTTGGTAAAATCTTAGTAACCAAATAATTTTCATAATTTGCAAACCAAGGTATATTCATTATTTCTTGTACAGTCATCAACTTCTCATCTGGAAATGTATCTTGAATTTCCTCTTCATCTAGTATTTCTAATTCCGGATTTTCCAACCTTGACAAATGATCAGCTGCAACATTTTCAGCTCCTTTCTTGTCTTTAATTTCAATATCGAATTCCTTCAATAAAAGAATCCATCGCAATAAACGAGGGCGCGCATCCTGCTTATTAAACAAATACTTTAATGCAGAATGGTCAGTATAAACCACAGTTTTAGTTAAGACAAGATAAGAACGAAACTTATCGAATGCAAAAACTACTGCCAAAAGTTCCTTTTCCGTAGTCGTATAATTTTCCTGAGCATCTGTTAATGTCTTACTGGCATAATAGATTGGCTTAAACTTGTTATCAATTTTCTGCCCTAAAACAGCTCCTACTGCATAGTCACTAGCATCACACATTAATTCAAAAGGTAAATTCCAGTCTGGACTAATCATTACTGGAGCAGATATCAACTTTTCCTTCAAGGCACCAAACGATTGTTTGCATTCATCTGTAAACTCGAACTTTGCATCTTTTTCCAACAAATGATTTAATGGTCGTGCAATTTTTGAAAAATCTTTTATGAATCTCTTATAAAATCCGGCATGGCCTAGAAAACTCCTTATTCCTTTTACATTAGTAGAATAAGGTAATTTCGAAATAACCTCAATCTTTGCTTTATCCACCTCAATTCCTCTCTTTGATATTTTATGTCCTAAAACAATCCCTTGTCGAACCATAAAATGACATTTTTCCCAATTAAGAACTAGATTCGCACCTTCACATCTTTGCAACATCCTTTTTAAATTTTCTAAACAAGCATCAAATGAATCCCTAAATACCGAGAAATCATCCATAAATACTTCCATGAAATCTTCCACCATATCGTGAAATATTGCGATCATGCAACGCTGAAATGTAGTTGGTGCATTACATAAACCAAACGGCATTCTTCTATAAGCAAAAGTACCAAACGGACAGGTGAATGTTGTCTTATCTTGATCTTCAGCTGCAATTGGTATTTGAAAATATCCTGAAAATCCATCCAGAAAACAATAGAACTCTTTTCCTGCTAGCCTTTCGATCATTTGATCAATAAATGGTAATGGAAAATGATCTTTTCTGGTAGCATCATTTAATTTCCGGTAATCAATACAAACTCTCCACCCCGTTACCATCCTTGTTGGTATTAATTCGTTCTTCTCATTAGGTACAACTGTCATTCCACCTTTCTTTGGTACGACATGTATTGGACTTACCCACGGACTATCTGAAATAGGATTGATTAATCCTGAATCTAACAGTTTAATGATTTCTTTCCTGACAACGTCTTTCACATTCGGATTAAATCTTCTTAATGGTTGTACAACTGGCTTAAAATCTATCTCCATTAAGATTTTATGAGTGCAATAAGTAAGACTGATTCCCTTGATATCCGTGATCTTCCATGCTATTGCCTTTTTATGTTGTTTAAGAACCTGCACTAAGCGATCTTTTTCTGCTGTCGATAGTTTATAAGATATTATAACTGGCAAATCTGATGTACCTTGTTGATAAGCATATTCTAAATGCGCTGGTAGCTCTTCAAGTTCCAATTGTGGTGGTTCTTCAATAGATGTTTTGAACTCGAAGATTTCTTCCTTCAAATACGGGATATTGTTGACAGAATTTGGTAATAATTCTTGGTTGAGAATTTTAGCAACTGGCTATGATGATTCCTCTGCAGGATGTTGTTGAAGAACAACATTTGCTTCTTCTTCTGAATCTTCATCTTCCTCTAATAGTTTATCAAATTCTGCTAAATCTTTTTCAGTGTCAAATTCTTTAGTCCATTCTGTAAGAATTCCAGTATCTGTTTGATCCTTTTCTATAAAATCTTGAAAAGAAGGGTTATCTATATATTCATAAGCATTTAAATAATAACAAGTATCATCAACATAATCAGGAAATTTCATAGATTTATTAACATCAAAAATAATTTTATCATTTCCTAATCTCATGGTAATCTTTCTATCAAAAACGACTATTAGGGCATGTGTTGTCACTAAAAATGGTCTTCCTAGTATAATAGGGACTTTAGGGTCTTCTACCATATCTAAAATTACAAAATCACATGGAAAAACAAATTTATCAACTTTAATCAAAACATTTTTAATTATTCCCCTAGGATATTGAACAGATCGGTCAGCTAGTTCGATACACATGCGAATAGGTTTTGGTTCTCCTAATCCTAATCGCATAAAAAGTGTATATGGCATTAATGAAATACTAGCTCCTAAATCTGCCAATGCATTTTCAATAGTTATTTCACCAATTTTGCAAGGTATAGTAATACTCCCTGGATCTTTGACTTTTGGAGGTATTTTATTCTGCATTATTGCTGAGCATCTTGCATTCATCGTCACCTTCGTCACATTATCCAGTTTATTTTTGTTTGTCAGCAGCTCCTTAAGATATTTTGCATATTTTGGCATCTGAGCTATAGCTTCAACAAAAGGAATGTTAATATGAAGTTGTTTCAGGTTTTCCAGAAATTTATGGTATTGTTCATCTTCTTTGTCTTTCCAAAAAGCAGCTGGATATGGAGGTTGGGGTGTATAGTCTTTGATGACTTTTTTAACTTTATTTTCTCCATTCTCCTTTTTGTTTGCTTGTATGTCTTCATCAATTGTTTCCTTTTCAACCTGCTTAGATTCAACAATTTTATTAGCTATAATAGGAGAGTCAACATTCTTACCACTTCTGGTAATTACTGCGTTAGCTTGTTCCTTTGGATTTGTTTCAGTAAATCCTGGCAATGTTCCTGGAAATCTCTCCTGCAGTGCTTTAGCAATCTGATGAATTGAGCTCTTAATTTCTTTGATCGAGGCTTCATTATTACGCATTCTGTATCATTTTCTTCATCTCTTTTATTACTTGCTTCAGCCATTTTTCCCAATGCATTCTCTATCACCGTCATTCTGTCATTATAGGAAGTTTGTCCTGTTTTGACATAATATCTTGGTGCTCCTTGTTGATACTGTTGGCCTGGTTGATTAACTCTTCTATAATTAGAAACTTGACGATAATTTGGATTTCCTGGAAAATCCCCATACATAACCTCCTCATTACTTAATTTGCTGTCATTGTTAGGACATTCTTCTTTTAGATGACTTCCTCCACATATTTCACACCCTATCCTGATTGCATGAACTTGTTCATTTACTTTCTTAATATCTCTTCCCATACTTTCCAATTTTGCTGTTATAGCTGCTAGACCATCACTATCTTCAGATATCCTTTTCTTCCAGATGAACCATCATCCCATAACTGAGAATGTTTAGCTAATTCTTCAATTCCGGCTCTTGCCACTGCTGGAGTTTTCTTAGGTACTGGACCTTGTGCATCTAACTGTTGACGTGTTGCTCGATCAACTCCTTTATAAAATACTGTTATCTCTTGTTGGACATTCAAATCATGTTGTGGACATTTGTGTAACATTTCCTTATATCTTTCCCAAGTTTGATACAAAGATTCATCAGATTTCTGTTTGAAGTTCCTAATCTCATCAATCATCTTTGAAGTCTTGGAAGGTGTACAATACATTTTTAGAAATTTTGTGCCAAGATCTTCCCAAGTAGTAATAGATCCGGCTGGCTCGTTATTAATCCATCTCTTAGCTCCATCCTTTAGTGTTAAAGGAAATACTCGTAACATAACCTGATCTCTTGTAACATTAGGAATATGAAACATATCTGCAATCTTCAAAATTTTCTCAACATGCTCATTTGCATCTTCTTTATCTTCTCCTCTGAAAGGATTTTCACGTAATTCTTTCAAAAATTGCCCCTTCAATTCAAATTCTACTTCTCTAGCTATGGCAGGCCTAACCACTCCCGGTCTCGGATCTCCACGAGTTTGAATCGTGTAATCTTCAAGCGTCATGTCAGCTATGTCTGCCATCTTCGGTTGTATTTCGTGCTCCGGTTCAGAATCACTTAGATATATTGTAGGTTGCCTAGAAGGTATTTTATCCTCACCCGACTCTGGATTGGAATAAGAACCGTATTCAGCCGTTTTGACTAAATTGTTATGAAAAACTGAATTGTCTTCTTCTGGTTAAATTTCGTGTTCTGGTGAATTTGGTGGTGCGTATGATAATCTTCTTCTAGAATGAAATTCTCGTTCTGGTTCGTCAAATGGACTTAGAGGATCCGGATGAAGTGTCCGGGTCATACATCAATCTTTAAAGAAGAACAGAATTTTAGTAGCACCATAAATTCAAAAGTAAATGTTAGTAATATTTTAGAAATAATCAGGTTGATGTATATGAATTCCGAAAATTAATAATAAAACACATTTAAAATTAAATATTCGAAAAGATATTCCCAACCCAACTTTTCCTATTTGTTAGTAATGCAAGTTAGTTGTTAATTAAAGTTAAAATTAGTTTGTTAAAATTCTTATACCAAGCTAGTCAATAGATCTCAGTAGCTCCATTGATTGTACACAAAAGCGGAGAAACAGGTCAGCGCGAAGCGTATTAAAAACCTATCTCTTTCGAGAAGCACCTTACCTCTTATATGATAAATCAATGAGGTAGAGCTGAACTCTCCTTATACCTTTGTTTTTGTTAGTACTCTCAATGGGTGAGCCGATATTTCGTATTGATTTTGCAAAGCATTAGAAATAGAAAATTATTTTACATGGAAAATAGTTAGTTTTAATTAAAATACACCGCTCCCCGGCAGCAGCGCCAAAAACTTGATGTGTGCTAAGTATAGGCAATTATAATCACAAGTTTTAATTAAGGAAATACTAAATAATACTATCACACAATTCAGGCAAGTGTTATCCTGATCATAGAATATAGCTTTATAAGTAAGTCCAGATTCGAACACAAGGAACGTGATTTAATCTATAACTAACTATTTATTTATCCTAATTACAATTATTACAATCAATATACAAACTTACAATAATACACAATAATATACAAGATAGGGGGGACGTTTTAGTTCCGATCGAACATATTTATAATTGATACCGATTCTTAATAGATAAGTTTTAAGGAACAACTTAAGAATACTCAATTAGATAGAAGATTATGACTATTTAAACTATTATTTATTAAACTTATTATATTAACTTATGTCTATTTGTGTGGTTGCTATTATTATTGTGATTTACTAATGTAGAAAACCACAAAGGTTAAGATAATTTTCATATAGCAATACAGTCAAAGGTTATGTAAAATATCACTATTTATTAAGACCTATCAACATATTATTGATACAATTCCTGGTTCGGTTGAATTACAATGCTACTTAACATTTAATGAAACATAATTACTTAATTTAAAAACCCAAAAGACTAATAAAGTTTATCTATAAATCAGTTAATTATGATCATTAACATAATATAACACAGAATTCTTGCATAATAATATTCAATAATATAGTTCCAACATAAACATATAATTCATATAATAAACCTAATAAACATACATTTAAACATTCATAATGAAAATCTAACAAGCAATTAATTCAAATAAACAATATCCAAAGTAACACAAAAGGTTAATAAAGTTACAAGGATAAAGAAACCGAACCAATTGACGAACTAGATTTTCCTAGGGTTAAAAACCTTCAAACCCTAGCTCCTTAGCCTCCAAATTCGTACCTAAAGCTGGCCTAAAACCCTAACTTTCGTATTTCTCTTCTTTGAATCGTATATGGTATAACTCAGACTAAGCCTCTATTTATAGATTTTCTGGCCGACCCTCCAACCGGCGGTTGGGACTTCCAACCGCCGGTTGGAGTTACTTGAATCCCACTCCAAATCTGCGTTTTCCACCGCCTTTGAAACCCTTATGTCCAACCGCCGGTTGGATTGTTTTTCCAGAATATTCCACAAACGGGCTTGGGCTTCAATGCGGGCTTTCTTTCTTCTTAAACGAATTCAACTTGTTTTCTTGGCCCATTTCTTCAATATTATCATCTTAGTCTTCATTTATTTAAGGTTTTAATCTTCTTTTCTTCAATTGCTTCAATTTCTTCAGTTTTGGTCTTATTTTCGTTCATTTTTCTTCAATCTTCAATTAAAATACATTTCTGCAAATATTAACAAAATAAGTATCTAAAATCATATAAATGCATAAAAATGTATACAAATATAGGGATAAATAGTATAAAATATAGTATCTATTTGATGCTTATCATTAGTTCAAAACATAAAGTATAATCTTATATGTTTTGAAAATTTGATTCAAATCTATGATTCTGATTTGTATTGTTATAGTATTGTAAAATCCGTGAGTAATACACCTATCGAGGTATCCCGTATCTAAGTGATTTAGTAGTGTACATAAGTACATCGAGGAGTACCGAAATCAATGCCTTGTTACCTATCAGGTAATGGTATGTCTATGATGATGTCAAGCAATCCATGCCTAGATACTAACAATTGTGTGTATGACATAGTCATATCGAGGGTATGACAATCCATGCCTAAGTACAATTTGAGTATGTATATGACCACGTCATATGGTAATAAGTATTAATATTACTTATTCAGTAGTAAGGTGTTAGTGTGCCCCCTGGCATATTGTGTTGCCTCCAGCAACATGAAATTGTAGTCCCGCAGGACTATGATTGAGTATTTAAATCAAATACTGAGTTAACGACCTCGCGTGAAAGCTCACTGATCCATTAACTAATGTGAATCTCGAGTGTAAACTCGCCGATCCGTGATTGAGTGTGAATCCTGAGTTTAAGCTCGCTGATTCGTCGATTGTTTGTGAACCCCGAGTGTAAGCTCGCTGATCCATCGATTGTATCACTTTACCGCGATATCGTAATTGTGCCCACTCTAACTGTGGCGTCGTTTCATGCCCAATTTACCGTGGCATCATTTTGTGCCATCTGGCATCAACCTGATTGCTCACAAGCATTGTATGAGAGCCAGTAGTACTACGACAAGACCGACTTGAGTAATTGAGAGCCGACAGTACTACGACATGTCCGACTAGGGAAATTGAGAGCCGACAGTACCACGACATGCCCGACTATAGTAATTATGTTTGTATAAGTGTATGTATAATATACATATGTAGATTGTAGGTAGCACCGAGTGCTCGAGATAGAGTACGAGTATGTATGTATATATATATATGTGTATATATAAGTCAAATCAACAAACACGTCCTACCGAGTATCAAGTGACCCATGATGGAGATTTAGTGTATCTAAGCATGTATATACAATACTTAAATATTAGGTCTAGCACGATAAGCCTAGGTATGAATAACTCATTGCCTAGTTGTTTTGTATTAGTATAAAGAGTCTATACTAACGTATGTTACTAACATATACTTCTCGCCTCAGCCTAGCAAGTATAATGAGGTATGTGGTTAATGCTTACTTAAGTACACTCCATCCTATTAATAATGAAATGTAACAGCAATCTTAGTTCCCTAAAGGAAAACTAATCCAGTAAAAGTCTAGTCGTTGTCCAATGTAGATAGAACTAACTAGTTCCAGTGTATTTGATAGTATTGTCCCGCGACAATATGGTCAATGCATAATGATAACGTCAAGTTATGTGATGGTGATTGTTTTTCAACAATCTAACAATTTACAATGTCAACCTATCAAGGTTAAGTAATGATATTGTTCTACAACAATATAATGGGTGTTACTCCTAAGTATTACACATTTTGTATTACTTAAAAGTAACATAGTTGAGTGTGAATTATAAAGGTCTTTATCATTATAATTCGAAAATAGTAGTTGTGCATGCGTCTCACCTCAAAAACAGTAAAATAGTGGAAAGAGTGGGGCTATGAACTCACTTGAGGAGTTAGCGATCCTACGATACACGCGTCGTCCGATGGGTAACCTCCTAGTGTCCTAAACACGTGAGATTATATGAGCACGAGATAAATCAGTTTGTCTAAGCAAGTTGTGTAAGTATTCATTTGTCGTTCAGGTTTCGAAACCGTGTACGGGGGTCCGGGGGCAGCGCCCCTGGTAGCAAGGTCCAAGGGGTGGCAACCCCTGGCGGGGTCCAAGGGGCAGAGCCCCTGGCTGGGGTCGAGCTGCCAGGTCAGTTTGGAAATTTTTTATTTCTATTACATTGCTTTAGTGAAAACGTATCCGAAATCCAAATTCGGAAAAAAATCAAGTGGTAAAATCTAGTCCCGACACTTAGTGAAGATCATAGGTTTTTAAGGTTCTGTGACCTGGGACATTAGGTGCGACTTTAGGGCTTGTGTCACTTTGTGCGACATTTGCAATTTAATGCGACATTGTATGTTGTGTCGTAATATGCGACATTCAGATTTACTGCGACATCCTAGTTTACGTCGCACCATGCGACATTATTAGATTTTGCGACATTGACAATGTCGTAGCGCTATTTTGGGTCTCTTGCGACATCATGACCTGTTCGAGCAATTTTCACCAAAAACACGATCTAAATTATTTTTCGGACCAAATCTAGTTGGTATAATGTTAGAACATGTTATTTTAAGTATTTCTAGCACGAAATAACAAGGAAAAGAGAGTAAATCCTTACGATTTGGAGATCGAGCAAGAAAATGGTGGTGATGATGGACACGTTGATGATGATTTGTATCTGCTGATTTGTTGTTGTTGTTGATGATTGTTTTGGTTGGGGATCAAAACCGAGAGAGAGAGAGATAGATAGATGGAGGTGTGTGTTTGGTGAGAAGGAAATGAGAGGAAGAAAATGAGGAGGGGAGGGAGGCCGGCCCATCATTTTTGGTGGGTTTGGTTGTCCCCAATTGTTGCGTTAATTGCCCGTGTTTGTGTACCCGATCGTATAAAAATGAAATATTTTAAATTCGTAAATTTTGTTAATACGAAATTGTATATATATTTTAAATCAAAGTATTTTGTAAAAATACTTTATTTGAGTTATAAGAAATATAACGTGGTTTTCGCGAAGTTTTAGTAGCGAAAATATGTTTAAATATTTTCCGGATAAATAATGTTTATTCTTAATGATAACACACCGTTTATAAAATTTTGTCACCAACATCCAGTTTCGAAATTCTGCGTTCTTTCAGATTTATTTACACGTGATTTCTGAGTAAACATTTGATGTATATATATATATAATCATATATATAATTTTTGAATATTTTGGTATGAATGCGTACTACGTATGAATGGTTGAGGTTTAAATTTAGCGCGAAATTTGTACTTTTTGACCGGGTGTCACACTTATTGTGTTATCCTTTGGAATTAAGTTACACTGCAAATTTTTGTTCCGTATTGAATAAATGTGACAAAAATGCGATGGAAAGTTAAAAAGTTTGGCTAATAACAATAAATAAAAGTCCAATTTATATTTAAAGCTAAATTCGCATTTTTGGTCAAAATTGCGAAGTTGACCAGTCAACGCTGCGAATTGAGTTTGGGGTATAAAAGGGGCCAAGTCAAACGATTCCACCCTCACTTTCCTCACACCTCTGCGAAGTGAACCCACACACCCTGCGAGATGAAAGTTTGCGACGCGAACTGACTTCGGTTTTCGATTGATTTTCGATTTTCCAGATTGAGAAAGTGATTTTCACTCCATAGATATTATTCAACTTTCGATTACGCATCTTTTGAAGTAAGTTTCACACTTTTTAATCAAGTATTTAGTGGTTACTCGCTTGTTTTATGTTTTCGAATGTTTCAGTTTAGTTTTTCACGGATCATGTAAGTATTAGTGAATTAAAAGACTTGAAACATTTAGAATCTGTTAATCGGTGTATAATGATCGAGGTTAAATCATTTATTTGCATTATAATTAGTTCGATCATCATTTTTCTTTTGAAATTGAGTCACAGCGGTTTCTGCGAAGCGAGATGTATCTCGGCTCGCAGCCCGCTCCTGCGAAGCGAGTTCAAATTATTGAACTTGGATCGTAGATCAATACAGCGAAGTGAACTCAATTTGCAGTCGCTTCTGCGAAGCGAGTTGGGTCATTTGACTTTAGTTGACCTTAGCGAACTGAGATTCAACCCACAGTCGTTTCTGCGAAGTGAGTTGAACTCCTTGACTAAGGCCGACCGAAGCGAGCTGAGTTCATCTTGCAGATGACCCTGCGAAGCGAGTTGTATATATTGACTTTCGTTGACTCTTACGAACTAAGATTTAAATTTAACAATATTTGACTTTGCGAACTGGAATTAATTCTTTGATTTCGGTTGACTTTGTAAAATAAAGTTAAATTTATAATTTTTGGATTATAACTTGTTTTCGACTTGAAAATTTTATGTTTACAAATAAATTATGAGTTATGCTTCCTTAATTGACTTGCGACTTTAGTTACAAGTTAATTATTTATTATATGTTTCGACTTATGAACTTATGTTTATAAGTTAACATATGTATAATATATGAACTTTTGGGTTAATTCATATCGAAAGTCTTCTGTTTCAAAGCGTAGTCGAGCGGCGTGTTCCGATTTTCAACCGACGATATGGCTGCTAGAACTTTTGCATCTACTCACAATATTCTGGTGAGTTTGGACGTAAATGAGCGTTGTGCTGAGCGCTTTACTGAGATTTTGACGTATTTCGCTAGATCGAGGACCAGATATGGCATTACAGAGTCCCCACCTATATCTCAGAGCATACTAACCTAGTTTTGGGAAAATATCGAGTATGATGTTGCGGCTAACCCTCCGGTGATACGGACGAGGGTTAACCAACATCTTGTTCTTTTCTCTGCTAAAGATATTCGACATATCTTGCAACTAGGTACTGTTAAGCAGGAAGCTGGTCCATCTGTCTACTCTACGGATTTTACAGAGGGAGATCTAGGGAGAATGGGATATTCAGGTCCCAAAAGAGGACGCCAGTTTATCAAGGTGTTCATTCTAGGATAGTAGAGATTCCTGTTACATATCATTGTTACTATCTTCGGTAACAAAAAGGTAGGATATGATGAGCTGAGCCCTGAGCTAATGTCTGCTTTACTGTCTCTGGTTTACAACAAACCATACAATATCTCTTCTTATATTTTTAGCTCATTTATTGGTCAGATTACTGGGGCAGTCAGAACGAAGTTTCTGATATATCCGCAATTTTGCATGCTTATCATCCGTCATCGGATTCCTGACCTTCCAGCTTTTGCGCCCGATCGGTATGTTGATAGGATTGGTTTGAGAACATACAATGCATGTTTTAAGAATTCTGCTAAGCGTCCTGATCATATCAAGCCGGAAGCTTTTCATCTTTTTTGTTATCTTTTGGATGAGAATTATGTTGCTTTGGCCAACAACGGTTGGATGGACGCAGGAGCTCAACCTCAAGCTCAAGCACCACCACAGCCTCAACCTGCAGCTAAGCCTCAGGAGCTGATCGAGGATCTTTTGATACAAGCTGGTCAGCTGGAAAAGCATGTTTTTCTTGAAATTGCAGCTCAGGTTGTGCAGGATGTACTGGGACATCAAGATGATGTTACCGACCCAGTACTTCAAGCGATTGAGGATTATCAACCTCAGGTATTTAATTTTATACTTATATTGAAACTTAGATGATAGAGATTAATATCTAATCATAATAGTTTAAATCACAGGAGGATGCTGGCCCAGAGGTTGTTAGACCCGAGGGCAATTTAAGGCACGTTGGACCGCATGCTGGGACATCTGGTAGTTTGGGTAAAGAGGGTGGCACGATATTTGATTCTGATGATGAGGAAACTGATGATGATGATACTTATCCTCGACCCAGGTTTCCTACGGATATTCCTTCGGGTATGATAAAGAAAGGATCGAGGGTATTCATGGATCCAGCCAACAGGGGCAAGAATAAAGCCCATGAGAAGGATCCTGATTATCTTTTGATCGATGAAGATTCAGAGGATGAAGAGGACACACCTCTTGTGACATCACGCAGGAAGCGTATACGCTCTGCTAATACTCAATTAACTATTGGGGATTTTTCTCGGGCGGTTGCTAGGGAAAGACAGCCTTCTCATGCTAAACCTAAGAGGCAACGATTGACTGTTGCTATGTCTGAGACCTCAGAGTAGGTTAGAGATACGTATCATGTTGATATTGCTTGCTTAATCAGAGATTGAGATAGATTATTCTGTGACTTTTACTGATCTAAGTTATTTATAGGTGCCTGTTTCTACTATTCCTACTTCCCGGTTTCTGACTAACAAGGCTAGTCGTATTGCTGCGGGCTTCCTGAGTGATGCTTTTGAATAGCTGGTTCAACAACAAGTATGATCTGCATCTGCACAGCCTGTTGCTCCGCCTGCACAGCCACCGATGAAAGCTTCTGAACGGGTTTCCAGCTTGGAATCTCGCGTTCATACTCTCGAAGCTCAGCATGTGACTCTTGCCAAAGCTTTAACGACTCAGGGTCAGGCATACAATGACCTGTTAAAGGCACATAAGATGTTGCTCAGAGATGTTGCGGATAACCAGAAAAAGCTTGATCGACTTGAGAGATTAGTTCTGAATCTATACAAGGACAAGCCATCTCAGGGGGAGATCCTGGCATATCATGAGTCATGCAAGGAGGATGAGCTGAGGAAGAAGCAACGTGATGACCGAGATGATGATCCCAACGCACAGAAAGATAGTGAGTTGGCTGGTCCTTCAAAGACTAGTGAGCAAGCTACGATTCAGGGGGAGTCTGAGTCTGCTGGTGCTGGTGCTGGTGCAAGTGGAAGTGGAGCTGGTGAGAAGTAATTATGTTTTGTAATTTGAAACTGATATACTTTTGTAATTTTAGAATGATTGTAATATTATTTATAAGATTGATGTTTTTGTAAGTATATAAGTTAGGTTGATATAAGATTTTGACGTGCGGTTTTATATAACAAGTGAAAATTATATAAGATTTAGACTTGAGATGTTTTATAACAAGTTAAAATTATATAAGATTAATGATTAGTTGTGATTATACGATTGAGATAAATAAGGAAATTCTTAGATTGATTCAGAGTAATCAATGAAAGAGTTTATATTATATTATCTAATTCATGTTATTTAAACTGATTACAGAAAAGAATGTTGAAAGTGATTCTGATACTGATTATCGATGAGGTTGAAGTAGACATTGATTATGATCTAGAGGAAGGTGAATTTGTACCTCTTGAAGATTGGACTTCTATTACTAATGTTGGGTTAGTTGAAGGTGTTGATCTTGATGCTGATATTGATGAACATATTATAAACCCTTCAAGGACTAATATGGTTATTCAGGATGAAGAAGGAGAAAGAGTTATAGATTTGGATGAATATCTAAATGAATCAACTGATTCTGATTCTGAAAAAAATATTCCTGATAGTCATAAAGATAATCCGATGTTTAAGCCTTTGGAGAAGAAGAAAAAGGCAAAGACTTCGATATCAGAAGTTGATATTACTGGAAAACGTGTACGTAAGAAAGGTATAATAGGATGGTATTATGACGCAGATTTGAAGCTTTTTGCAATCAAAAGATATGATAGAGTTTAATATTTTAAACGAAAGCTTGCAGTCTTCAGTTCTTTACCAAGGTTTGAAAGTTGAGACTTGGCTAGATTGGGATTGAAGAACCCTAGTAATGATCCTTATGGTATGTCAAAAAGATAATCAAGACTGATGGTTGGTCAATGAAATTTGAACGTATTAAGCTAAGAGTCGGTAGAACTATCAAGTTAAAAGAAAGAAGTCAAAGAACAGGAAGACGACTGCGTAAAAAGATATCTCTAGCAGTTAAATGCGTACAACAGATACCGTTAAAGCTTATGCCTCAGGATATTCTGGGAAATATGAAGAGATGGCATGTAGAAGCTAGAACTGGTGAAGTTGTGGTTTTTGAAGCTGATGATGAACTGGAAGATGGAGAAAAAGAACTTTTGAGAATATATGATCATCGACACTTAGTGAATCTTTCCAAGAATGATCTGTTGATGTTATACAAGAACAGGATCACTGCTATTGAAGGATGGGGAGATTAAGAAGGGATTATCAGCTGATGGTTAAAACTTGCATTAAACTGAAGATGTATGCTGGAAGTAAAATTTACAAGTGAAGATCAAAGACAACTTGAAGACATAGATGCTAGAGCTATTGTCAAGGGGGAGTCTGTTGGGACATGTTATTGTGACAACAGATTTGGCTTGTAATAGAATTAGGGATTATTGTAATCAAGTTTGTAAATTGGTTTTGAATTGTAATGAAAATATTGGTTGGTAAACATTTTGGAGTTAAATGTTAAATGCTGAAAAATGTTGACCAAGTTTGACTGGACACCTGCGGTGCGAACCGAGTTGGGTTTGCAGGGCAGATGTACAAGGCAAGCTGAGTCAGTTCGCTAGGCCAAGTTGGGCTGCGAACCGAGTTGGTTCGCAGAACCCATAATCCGTGAGCCGAGTCGAGTATATATATAAAATTAGGTTTAAACCTAATCAACTTTTGCCATAATACCCATACGAATTTCCTGAGTTTCCAGAGCTATTCTAAGCATTCTAAAAGCTAGGTATTGATAGATTAACGTTAGTTTTAATCAATACAAAGCTAAATAGTAATTGATTTCACTAATACTTGTGAAACAAACCGTTTACAATCCGTAAACTAGTATCAAGGGATTCTGCACCTTAGTACCTAAAGATAACCTCGTTATCGATCCTTATACATACGGACTTACACTTTTTGATCTGGTGTTTCTTCTAAAATTTGCAACCATCATTGCCATGTCTCTTTCTATCTTCTCTAGACTTTCATCATATTCATAATCTGACTATTCTTCAGCCCCTTCACCTTCTTCATCAGCTATTAGCGACTTTGAGCTTAGCTTTGAAACTTTTCATTTCTGTCTTTGATCAATTTCATCAAGCTCAGCTACAAGGGCATTCGATATCTTTTGACTTCCAAGTGTTGCATGAATGTACTCACTTTGATTAGCTTACTTTTCAGACTACTCCCAGTTTAGCAGAATACCATAGACTTGAGTTAGATTATGAGTGATATAATCATTCCTCTGTCTTGTACAGGTGGCAATGGTTCCCCATATTTTTCTTGGCAAAAGTTTCAGGAATTTTTTAACAACAAACCTCTGATCTTTACCTATACCAGCCTTTTCTATTTTATTTATTAGTGACTGATATCTGGTATAAGTAGAAGTTAGAGACTCATTTAGCTCCATTGCAAACAGTTCATACTGGCGAGTGAGATTTACTTCCCTACAGTGAATAATATCAGGAGTTCCAATATATATATATATATATATATAGATATATATATATTCCTTAGGGTGTCCCACATATCTTTAGCAGTTCTACAAAGCCTAATTGATTCAAACATATCATCAGGGAGTGCCATGCCTATGTAGATTTTAGCTTGTTTATCTAATCTGACCAAGTTTTTATCCTCATCAGACCAATGTTCCTCTCTCTTTAGCATAACCATTTCTGGTATAACAGGAGTGGTTTCAGTAGCTACAACAGTGGGAACAATTGTGGTTGAAATATGAGGACCATTGGCTATAATATTGTAAAGATGATCAACAACATGATCTAGACACATCATCATCCGGGACATTCAGGTTTCAATCCTTAAGGGATCAAACGCTGGAGGTTTGGTAGTAGAACCATTTACCATTTGATATTCAGAGTCAACACAACTGTACTTTAATAATTCCATCGCAAATCTGTTTAATTGTTTTAAACTAACTCTGCTCTGATACCAATTGTTAGTCCCTTTAAGTCACTATTGTTAAGTGATATGAAATTACAATAAGTAAAGTTTAATTGTAGAAGGGGGGTTGAATACAATTAAAAACTTTTTCGTATTTATCTAGATTAGTTATTCAAGTTTTTAATTGATCAAACACAAACAGATATAAACAGAGTATCACAGATATGTATAACAATCAAAATAGAAAAGCAATAGTAGTTTGGACTGTGACTTTTATTAATCATAAAACTCACCAGTGTTGATTGTGGAATGGAATAGTCAAGGCTAAACCAAATCAAACACTTAAGCTAATCTATTACAAATGAGATAAACATTAGTGGACAAACACGCTAACTATTCGCTCGCTGCTCGCTGAAACATGCTTAGACAAACTACTCACTGAAAAACAAGTGATTAACACATACAATGGCAAGTTTTTAAGTGCAACGTACTGTTCTATTTATAGTGCAAATGTCCCGTAAATATTTCCTTCAAAAAAGATCTTGGAATGACACATGTCGCTGCTTGATTGGCTTGATCTCTGATAGACTGATTATTCTGTAGTCCCAATTCTGTTGCCTTGAATATCGCATCTTCCTTAACACCAATTACTTGATACCACATAATCCCTCAGATATTTATAAAGATACAAGGAACACTTGCTGACGTAAAACTGACTTGCACTTGGATAGAAACTTTATTAGTGTAGTTACTGAAGATGAAATAACCCTCCTCACTCACTACGAGCTATCATGCTCTTGTAAATATCTTCAGCAACTAGCTTTTATTTGGGCAATGACTTTTATCTTTATTCATAGGAAGCTAAGAACTCTCGCTGCTAGTCTTGAATCAGCGACACACTAAGTTGAGTTTTAATCTTCCTCAGTATATCAGTTTCCTTGAGTAGAGCGAACAACGACCAGTGAGTACAAACTTCAGCAACAGAAGCTTTGACTTAATCATTTCTTTCATTTAGCTTGTTATCATTGAGTTGGTCAGCGACCAGTGACTCAACATCCTTACTAAAGCATCAGTATGAAAACTTCAACTTTGCAAAGTCAGAAACTTTGACTCAAACCTTTGACAGGTTCTCTTATTTGAAATCCAGGCAAAAAAGGTTGTGTTGGCTTTTTCTTTGGTGTTTCTACCTTCTTGCCTTTGGAAGTTTTAACTGGAATGCTTTTCTTCCTGCTTGTGTGAAACGGCCTGATTTTTTGATTTTTTTTACGCTCATTTATTATAATTCATAAAATTAGAATGATTATTAATACAAGGCAATCACATTTAATCCCATGTAAATTTAACCATTTTTGCATCATATGATATCAACATTTAACTTTATAAAATCAATTACATACCATGATTACAACTTACTAAAATTTCACTTTTGATTGACACATAACACCAAATTATATTTCTTTGGTCGACTTACACAATTATCATCATGTGATAATTTAAAAGAGTAGAAGCTTGTCTCACCCTAACGCAAGCTTCAATCCACGTTATCCTCATGCACCTTTGGTTTAACCGAACCATCAACCTACAACATAAAGCAACATAAGGAGTAAGCATTAAGCTTAGTGAGCATACGAGCAATTAAATGAATAATCCACGTAAATAACACTCATCAAATATTAACAAAGTATACTTGCCTAGGTAAATAACTACTGAGCAATTGTAGAGACTTCTCCATAATACCCAACGGATCGGTGGTCATATCACTCCGTATGCGAGGCATCAAATCATATTGATATGGATACCCGGCTCAACAGAAGTTAGTACCAGCTACTTAAGCATGAGTACCAACAACAACATATTTCGTAGTATCATACCAGTTACGTCAGCAAAGTATGAATACAAAAGCCATCATATTTAGTAAACAATTCTGATACATGATCAGTTTAACCGCGGCTAGCCACTGATCAATCATAACTATCTACAAACCAGTCATTCCACATAATCCATATAATCATCATATTATTTCACATACCAATGAACTCTATTAATAACTAAGCATCTTAGCACAAAAACAACATAACGTGCCATTACCACAACACGAGTAGTCAACAATATATATATAGAAATCACAATTAAAAATAAGATACGAAACAAACAAAAATCCACTTGATTGTGTAAGCCTCTTGCTCGGAAGTAATCCGGAATTATAGAATCATTACTCATTTAACCCCCATATCACTCACCTTTGCTTTTTAGGAAAATATGCAACTCCACGTCTTGAATCACCTATTACATAACACATTAAAGTAGCAATACATTTAGTAACTAATAGCCATCACAATCAACTATTCATGATCATTAATCCATAACCTATTAGATTGACTACATTTAGCTTTTCGTTTACTTACACAACCATACTTTTGTGATATTATAAACTTTTATTCTTTCATTACTTTAATTGTTACCATGAACATAATCTCTCATATAATACTTCAGAACAAACTAAAATATTTCCAAATACTAATAATTATATGCTGTCAGAAGTTTTTAATTTATGAAAACAAAAACATCAAAATAATTATCAAATAACAAAAGAAGATTTGATAATTGAGATTCATAATCTCAAAAAAGAAATACAAGATATTAAGAAAAATAATTTATTATTAGAGAATAGAATAACAAATTTAGAAAAGAATAAATCTATAATAAAAGAAGATGTTTCACAAAATAATGAATTTTTAAATATTTTAGAAATAGTAACATCTCAAAAATGGCTAGTAAAAATTAGATTACTAGTAGCAAATAATTTTACAAAAGAATTTATTGCTGTTGTTGATAGTGGAACAGATTTAAATTGCTTACAAGAATGGTTAATACCTACTAGATATTTTGAAAAAAACACTCAAGGTTTAAGGGCTGCAAATGAAATGCCATAAAATTAATTACAAATTATCAAATGCAAGAGTTTGTCAAGACAAGGTTTGTATTACTACAAATTTTATCCTGGTAAGAAATATAACCAACCAAATGATTTTGGGAGCACCATTTATAAATAAAATATTTCCACTTCAAAGAGTAGATTCTATAGGTATAATGGAACCTTTGAAGAAAAAGCAATTAAATTTAAATTTATCACTAGGCCAATAACTATAATGATAAATGAAATACAAGATCTTTTGATTGCAAAAAACAATCAGATAAATTTTCTTAAACAAGAGATTCAAACATATTCAATTGATGAGCAATTACAAAATCCTAAATTACAGGATAAGATAAAATTAGTTACAAATAAATTCTCATTAAATATATGTAATGATCATCCTAATGCCGGACACTACATCTAGGTATAAATGGGCTTACTCATGACAAAGGGTTTGATTCGTATAAAATGAAAAAATACACAAAAGTTATAACAAAGTCATACGTACTTATACGAATACATATATTAAAATACTATATAAACATACGGACTCATGATCATAAATATGTATTAAATACATATATTAGTATAATATTTTTATCTCATGATCATAATGCCCATTTATTGATCATATAATACTTTAATATGTATATTTCAATATCATACGTAGCCTTTGAAAACTTATTATTAATATATGTATTTAAATATTAAAGTATAAAAATTGAAAATAAAGATGGTAAGGATTCGATTTACAACCTGCCTGGTCAAAGGGTTTTATTTACCATCTGGTTGTCAAATACATTAGATATCAAAATCCCAGGTAGTCAATGATCAAAATGCCCGACACCACATTCTGGTATAAATGGGTTTTCTCCTGACAAAGGGTTTGATTTCTAACATACAAGGGACCAGATTAACCTTGATTATATGGCACAGTCGATCTTGGTATCCAAATTTCAATTTCCATACAATATTTTTTTTATAAGACTTGTTAGCCCATTTCCATGAATTCAGTATTCATAAGATTAGTGTTATCCAACAGAAGAATTTAATGAATATTTTTAAAAGAAATAATAAAAACATTAAAAACAATTTTCTTGAGGAATATGAAATTCCAAAAAATTTAGATTTGTTAAATGAATGGACTATTCCAAAAAATTCAACTAAGAATTTTAAATGAATTAGGAACTTTTGAGGAATTAGGTTTAATTCAAACTGTTAAAACCTCAGAAGAAACATTAACATTAGATAATGATGATATGGTTATTCAATTACTTAACCAAAGAGATATTCATAAATACAAAAATGAATATAATTATTTACATATAGGATTAGTGCAAATTGCATTTCAACCTTTAACACTACAAGGTCTACCAGAAAGCTTTATGGCTGTATTAAGAGATGTAAAAATAGAAATTGGAAACAATCTTTAATTGAAATTATACAATCTAGTTTGGCACATGGTCTAGTCTATGTTGATGTATATCCTAATTTACAGTTATCTTTGACAGATGTTAATATTATAGATGCATTAACTTTAAATGTTAAGACTCGTGGGTATAATTATATATCAGGGTCTGAATTAATTTGTATATGTTACATAATTTATTATAAGCCATTAGTCACTATGAACCCTAAATGTAAACGGGTTAATAAACCAAAGAATGAAACAATTTTAATAGAAACTAATTTTAGTTTATCAAAAATTTCTACTAGAAAAATAATTAAATGGGATGAAATTGATTTTCCAACAAATTGGATAATAGAGGAAGCAGTCCTCCTCAACCTAAAATTATTAGTAATTTAACCAGTGTTATTCAAAGTTCTGATGGAACAATAAAAATTGAATTTGCAAATGAAAAGGAAGAAGATGATGAATCTCCTTTAATAAGAAGAAGTAAATCACATAGAACTAGATCTAATTATTCATAATTTTCTCCATTTGATTATCAAGTAGAAATTCCTCCATCAATTCAATCAAGGGCTTCAACCTTTCAAATAAGAGAAAGAAAAATTGAATGTTTAAAGATAAATGATAATATTGTTTAAGGTAATTATGATGAGGAAATTCCTACCTCAGAAGTTGATTTTGATATTATTTAATTGATAAGTTAGAAAAAAATGATTTCTCAAAAGGATTAGAGGCAATATCCTTAATTTCAAAAGAATTTAGGCTACCTAAATGGGAGCCATTTAGAAACTGATTCTTTGAAAATATTTCAAGAGAAGACCAAACAATTCTTCAAAATCAGTTTTATAACTACTCAGAACAAATTAATCAAATTATATATTTTGTTCCCTGGTATTTTGATAATTATATTATACATTATATTTCTACTTTAGAGAGAGAATATATTTTAAGAGATGGTAAAATAATAAAAGAAATTTTTCTCCAAAATCTGCTTTTGCAATAAAAAAAGGAGAAATTAGTCTACAATTTGAAGCTTTTAAAAAATTATTTAATGAAAATACTTTGTTAAATATAACAGAACAAATAAATGCTCTTATTCTGCAACAGAAATTTACAAATGTATATTCTATGGTTCTAGGAGAACAATTATTTTCTTTAAATGATAGCGTTAAATAATTATTAAATCATTTTGGAAAAAGGGAGGAATCAAAAGAAATTAAAATAATAAACAGTATACAACCTCCACCAGAAATTACTGATTTCAAATTAAGAAATACAAATGAGTTAGAAAAAGTTCTAAGTGAATAATTAAAAAATTTAAAAGTTAATACTCTAGAAGAAGAATTAGAAAAATTCTCTGGCGAAGAATATAAAAATTATATTACAGAAGAAATTAATAAAATAAGTAGGTATGATAATACTTATTCAAATAAATTATCAAATAAACCAAATCAGCGAATGTTTTATTATCAGCGAATGTTTTAGTATCCTGGGGTAATCCTACTCCATCTGTGTACCTGAGATACAAAGCTAAAATTGTCAACCAAAAGGTTGGTGAATCTTACAGGTTTAGTAGTAAAGTAATAGTTATGAACCACAAGTATGTACCAGTGTTGCTATCAAGCAAAGTAAGTAAATCAGTAAGTCAGCACAGTTGCCATGAGCTCATAAGTTAAAGCTTAACAGTGTGTAAGTATGAATCAATTAAGAATCATATAAAGTACCCCCATGAGTGCTATCCCGACACTCATATGTAACAAATACTAATGTGCCTGTTTCTACGGTGAAATCCGTGGTAGCGATACTACCCCAGGCAGGGATTTTCAGTCCCAAATGGATCCATTTACTAGTAATCGCGCATAAGTCCATAACTAACAAATTACGATAGGAGGCTTTCAGTTGATAAAAGTAACTCATGCAACGTGTGTACAAAGTAGTGTAATCAGTTCAGTACATTGTGTCCATATGTAAAACAGTTGCTAAGTATCTCACCCGAAAGTAGAAAAACAGTAAAAGTGGGGCTGTAAGATTCACCTGAGTCTAGCAAGTATGATGTGAAATCAACCAAGTAAAGAGGATGTAAGTCCGTATATCGGTTCTCAGAACCCTGCAATCTTCTGGCGTCCGAAACACACAAGGTTGTAAGAAAATAAGTTGGTGTCTTGAAAGATCACCCATGCTAGTTGTCTACTCAACTAGGAAATGTCCAAGTGTTTGTTTAGAATTTCATTTGTAGTTTGAAAACAAGTATGGCCCGTTGGTGACGGTTTGTAATAATAATCCAAAAGTGTTATTATTATATGTATCGTTGTACCAGGTTTCATTACTTGTAAGTGTTCGACACTTAGTGTGAAAAGTATTTACATGTTCCTGGATGACGGGGGTCCGGGGGCAGCACCCCTGGTAGCGGGGTCCAAGGGGCGGCAGCCCCTGGCGGGGTCTAAGGGGTAGAGCCCATGGCTAGGGTCGAGCAAAATGACCTAGTCTGGTTGCGGGCTGAAAAGGAGTTGCGAACCGAGTTCGTGGGGAGAGCTGAGTTTGCGCTCGCAAAGCAGGGTAGGCTGCGAACCGAGTTTGGTTCGCAGAACAAGGTTCGGCTTGCAAAAAATCGACTCGCAGGTCGACTCGCAAGTCAGTTCGCTGGTCGAATCGCAAGTCAGCTCGGTTCGCAGTTTGACTTCACGAATCAAAGTCAACTCGCAAAACTCAGTTCGCAGTTCAGGGTTGCGAACTGAGTTGGATCTCGGTTCGCAGAATGAGCTGTTCTCGAATTTTGTGTGGATTTCGGTTTTTAAAGTGTTTTCAAGGGGTTTTTTAGGCATAATCTGGTTGAGTAAACGTTCTAGCATGTAAATCAAAGTCTTACAAGTGATTTAAAGGGTTAAAAGTTTCTTACCAAGAAAATGAAAATCGAAGAAGATGATGATGATGATGATGATGATGATGATCCTTGTGCTTGTGTCTTGATGATGATGATGAACGATTATGGTGATGATGTTCTTGTTATCTCAGTTTTTAGAGAGATATATATAGAGATTTGGTAGAGAGAGATGAGAGAAAGTAGGTGTTGGTGTGTTGTGTGTAAATGGAAGGAAATGAAGAAGAAATGGAGTAAAAGGGGGAGTTGGGTCTTGGGTCGGTTGGGTTGGCTCCACGGGTCTGGACCGACCCACTTGCGAGCTCGGCTCGTGGACTCGTTCCTCAATTTGTGTTACCTTCCGCAGTTGATTAAATGTCGTTGTGCGTTTTATGTTAAGCTTTATCCGGAATATTTAAACCGAAGTAGTTTATTAAAATACTTGATAATGAGTTATAAATTGTAAAATTATAAATTGGTTATTGTTTGTTTGTTGAGGTGTGTATCGCGCGATTTCATTGCTTAGAATATGTATTAAACAAATACGAAAATTCATGTAATATATTATCATAATATATTATAGTAAATAATGTTTGTTTGGATAATTCCATACTATTTAATAACTTTGTAACCAACGTCCATATTAAATACATGTCGGACCTCGTCCAGTTTTTTAAGTGTACGATTTAACAAATCGTGAACGCGTGTACGAAATTACACGAAATGTAACGTATATTTAGATTAATACAAAACTAAATACACGTAATTACAAGTAGTTTAAGCACTAATTACAGTCAGAATTTGGCGGGTGTCACATTCTCCCCTTGTTAAGAGAATTTCATCCCGAAATTGAACTCATGTCGTATGAGTAGAGTCTGTGAACAGGTGTGGGTATTTCAGTCTCATTTGGTCTTCCCGTTCCCAAGTAAATTCAGGACCGCGCCTTGAATTCCACCTGACCTTAACAATGGGAATACGACTCTGTTTTAAATGTTTGACCTCTCGTCCATTATTTCCGCGGGTTCCTCGACAAAGTGTAGTTTGTCGTCAATATGTATCTCATCGAGGGGTATAATCAGTGTCTCATCAGACATATATTTCTTCAAGTTAGAAATGTGGAAAGTAGGGTGCACGCTACTGAGTTCAGGAGGTAGCTGCAGTCTATATGCCACCGGACCAATTCTTTCAAGGATTTCGAATGGTCCAATGTACCTAGGATTCAGTTTCCCACGTTTGCCAAAACGGATGACGCCTTTCCAAGGTGATACTTTTAGAAGTACTCGATCTCCAACTTGAAACTCGAGGTGTTTGCGTCTCACGTCAGCATATATTTTCTGACGATCACGTCCGTCTTTCAGCCGGTTTTGGATGCCGACGATCTTTTCGGTTGTTTCGTGTATGATTTCTGGACCGGTGAGTTGTGTATCCCCCACCTCAGTCCAACAGATAGGTGACCGACACTTATGACCTTAAAGTGCCTCGAAAGGTGCAGCCTTTATGCTGGTGTTGTAGCTGTTGTTGTATGAGAATTCTCACAACGGTAAGTGGTTTTCCCAGTTTTTACCGAAGTCAACTACGCAAGCTTGTAGCATATCCTCTAGTGCTTTTATAGTTCGTTCACTTTGGCCGTCAGTTTGCGGGTGGTATGCAGTATTCATATCCAAACGAGTACCGAGTGATTTTTGTAAGGATTGCCAGAAGTGGGAAGTAAATCGGCTATCTCTGTCAGAGATTATTGAGATGGGCACGCCGTGTCTTGACACAATCTCTTTCAGGTAGATCCGTGTCAAACGTTCCATCTTGTCAGTTTCTTTGATAGCCAGGAAATGAGCAGATTTTGTGAGTCCGTCGACGATCACCCAAATCGTGTTTTCGGGAGTTTAGTAATGAAATCCATGGTGATCTGCTCCCATTTCCATTGTGGGATTTCCGGTTGTTGTAACAAGCCGGATGGTTTCCGGTGTTCAGCTTTAACTTTGGAACCAGTAAGACACTTGCTAACATAGGTTGCAATGTCAGCTTTCATGTTGGGCCACCAATACATTTCTATGATGCCTTGATACATTTTGTCGGCACCGGGTGTATAGAGTACTTAGACTTGTGAGCTTCATCCATCACCAAGTCTTGAAGGTTCCCAAAACTTGGTAACCAGATTCTGTTAGAGAAGTATTTGGCCCCGTCAGGTTTTGTTTCAAATTGTTTATCCATGCCGCGCAAGGCCTCATTTTTCACATTATCATCCTTGAGTGCTTCGAGTTGAGCGGTAAGGATTTGAGTAGTAAGGTTGTTGTGGATTGTCATACCGAAGGCTCGAACTAGAAGAGGTTTCACTCGTTCTTTTCGGCTTAAGGCATCGGTAACAACGTTTGCCTTTCCCGAATGATAGCGAACCTCACAATCGTAATCGGTAAGTAGTTCGACCCAATGACGTTGTCTCATGTTCAGGTCTTTCTGTTCGAATATGTGTTGGAGACTTTTGTGGTCAGTAAAGATTGTACACTTGGTACCGTATAAGTAGTGTCTCCAAATTTTGAGAGCGAATACAACAACCCCCAACTCTAGGTCATGAGTTGTGTAATTCTTTTCGTGGACCTTGAGTTGTCGAGAGGCGTAAGCAATGACTTTGTCTCGTTGCATCAGCACGCAACCAAGATCTTGGTGTGAGGCATCACAGTACACCACGAAGTAATCGTTACCTTTGGGTAGTGATAAGATGGGTGCACTGCAAAGTTTTTGTTTGAGCAGTTGGATAGCTGACTCTTGTATTTCGGTCCAGTTAAACTTCTATTCCTTCTGAGTCAGTACGGTGAGAGTTTGGGCTATTTTCGAAAAATTCTCAATGAATCGCCTGTAATATTCGGCGAGTCCTAAGAATTGGCGTACTTCAGTAGGTGTAGTTGGTGCTTGCCAACATTTGATAGCCTCGATTTTTGAAGGATCAACATGAATCCCTTGACTGTCAATCACGTGGCCAAAGAATTGTACGGTTTGCATCTAGAACTCACACTTAGAGAATTTGGCGTATAACTCCTCGTGTTTGAGTAGCTCTAGGATGGTTTTCAGGTGTTGCGTGCGTTCTTGTTCATTGCGCGAGTAAATCAGGATGTCATTAATGAATCAGATAACAAACTTTTCAAGGTAAGGCTTGCACACCCGATTCATAAGGTCCATGAATACAGCCGGTGCGTTGGTTAAGCCGAATGGCATCACTTGGAATTCGTAATGCCCGTAGCGAGTTCGGAAAGAAGTTATAGGGATGTCGTCATCACGAACTTGGAGTTGGTGATAACCTGACCGTAGATCGATCTTTGAATAAAAACTCGACCCTTGGAGTTTGTCAAATAGGTCATCAATGCGAGAAAGTGGGTAACGGTTCTTGACAGTCAATTTGTTGAGCTCCCGATAGTCGATGCACATACAGAAAGAACCGTCTTTCTTTTTCACAAACAGGACCGGAACTCCCCAAGGTGAGGAACTTGGTCTGATAAATCCCTTGTCCAGGAGTTCCTGTAATTGTGCAGACAACTCCTGAAGTTCAGATGGGGCTAAACGATAAGGTGCTCGTGCCACGGGTGCTGCACCGGGCACAACGTCAATCGAGAATTCGACTTGTCTGGTTGGTGGTAGGCTGGGTAAGTCTTCAGGAATGACTTCTGGGAAGTCTCGAACAATAGGCACATCCTCAAGTCGCTTCTCCTCCGACTTTGTCTCCATGATGTGTGCGAGGATGGCTTGGTACCCTTTTCTCAAGTATTTCTGGGTTTTCATGCAAGAAATGATGTTTATTCTCGTCCTACCGGTCTCCCCTTGTATGATCACCGTTCCACCAGTGACGAGAGGAATACGTACAATTTTCTCAAAACAAACGATCTCGGATCGGTGCTTGGATAACCAATCCATGTCGACGATGATGTCAAAGCTGCCGATCTCGAAGGGTATCAAGTCAATGGAGAAAGGTTCATCAGCTAAGTTTAAAGTGCAATTAGGTATCACACTGTCGGCCTCAATAAGTTTGCCGTCTGCCAATTCTAGTGTGTACTTAGAATCTAAGGCAATAGGTGTAGTGTCAAGTAGTGGACAAAACTTATCAGGAATGAAGCTTTTATCGACACCAGTATCAAATAATACAGAAGCAGTTAAACCATTGAGTAGGAAAGTACCCGTGACCACATCAGGGTCTTGACGAGCCTCCCTTGAGTTGAGAACGAAAGCTCTACCTCGCGTGTTGTTGTTGTTCCTGTTGTTATTGTTTTTCAACTTTGGGCAATCTTTCCTGAAATGCCCAGTACCATTGCACTCATATCATGTGTTGGGTGCGTTGGTGTTGGTGGCTGTAGTGGTGTTTGCTCTGCAGTCTTTAGCCAAGTGCCCGAATCGTTTGCACTTGTTACATGGGCAAGAACCATCATGGTGAAGATTGCATTTAGAGCAATATGGTTTGCTCCTAACATACCCTTTCTTGTTATCAGAACCCGAAGTACAGGCCTTAATGTAAGTCCCTTGTTCTAGGATCGATAACTTCGTTATCTATAGTATTAAGGCACGGAATTCCTCAATACACGTTATCTTACTATAACGAATAAGTTCGCGTTTAGGTTAACTAATACTTATCTTTACACGATAAAACGTCAAAGCCTAGCCTTTAGGTTTAAGTTTTTTTTCTCTAGATCTTGAATTCGCAGGTTGCATAAAAAAATAGCAAAAGCTTTTTTTAGGTCAAACCAAAACAAATATACATACTGAGTTCACCTCGCAGGTCATGGGCTTGTGAGTCCAACTCAACTCGCAGCCAAGCCCAGCTTGACTTCGGTTCGCTATACCTATTACTTTGCGAGTTCAGATCTCATCTCACATCGCAATGCCTTGCGACTTGAGATCTTGAGTCGCATAAAATGTATTTGTTAAATACAAAATTACGTCTACTATTAATAACAAATATTCATTTACAAATATAAACCAATGTATCAACCTGATAACAAATATACTACTCATATTACAAGCTAGATCTGTTGTCACAAACTATGTCTCAACAAACTCCCCCTTGACAATAGCTCTAGCATCTATGTCTTCAAATTATCTTTGGTCTTTATTTGTAAATCTTACTACCTGCATAAATTTTCATCTTAATACAAGTCTTTACCATCATCTGATAATCTCTCGCTAAATCACCCCATGCTTCTGTCGTAAAGATTCTATTCTCATTCAACTTTAACAGATCCTTCCTCGACAAATTCATTAGATGTCGATGGTCATAAACTCCGAAAATTTCACGTTTTCCACCCTCAACCTCATCATCAACTTCAACCATAACAGCTTCTCTAGTTTCTGAATCCACATGCCAACTTTTCATATTTCCAAGTATATCTTGTGGCATTGTCTTCAACGGAACTTGCTATACACATCTAACAGCTGGATAAATCTTCTTCCTTCTTCTCCTACCAGTTCTTTCACTTCGTTCTTATAACTTTATCATTTTTCCGTTTCTTGGCTTAATCTTTTGAAATTTTCTTGATCGAACCTCCGTCCTGATAATATGTTGTACATAATTACCAACAAAATCATTACTCGGATTCTTCAATGATAATCTAGCCAAATCACGAATCTCATACTTTGGTAGAGAACTAAACACTTCAAGCTTTCTTTCAAAGTATTGAACTTCATCAAATCTCTTTATAGCAAACAGTTTTAAATCAGCATCAAAATACCATCCTATAATCCCTTTTCTTGCTATACGCTTACAAGTAATATCAATTTCTGATATTCCAATCTTTCCTTTCTTTTTCTTTGGCAAGGGCTTGAACATAGGATTATATTATGCTTATCAGGAAGATCTTCTTCATCTGAATCAGTTGAATCATCAATTTCTTCATCTACATTGATAACTGTTGGACCTTCATCATTTTCAATAATTACTTCTGTCCTAGAAGGACTCACATGATGTTCATCAACATTAATATCTTGATCTACACCAATGTCTTGCTCAATCTCTGGAACAATAGTCCAATCATCAGGTGGTTGAAATTTTCCTTCTTCCAAATCATAATTAATATCTTTATCTATCTCATCCAGAATATCATCTTCTGAATCTGATAGATTAAGCATTTCAATCCCTAGAAAAACACACACACAAATAATTATTAACAATCTAAATTTCTTTATTGATTTACCTGAATCAATCTAAGAATTTCTTTATTAATCCTTTTTGTGTAATTAAACCATAAACGCAATTAATAACTTATAAATCTTTTATTGATTACCCTGATTCAATCCAAGATTTCTTATGTCTTTTATCTAACACTTAACAAACATTAATTAAATTTAAACTCTAATGTATTGTGAATAATCACCAAATATTTAAGTTTACAATTAACTAACTTATATAATTTCCAAGACTTAATTGAACTGTTATTTTCAAATAACTTAACTTTTCAATTATATCTTTAAATTATATATCATTTGTCTAGTAAAAACAAACACATTTATAAATTGTTAGTTATAAAAACTCTCAAATCCAAAATGTCTAAGTTCAAATTAATTTTGACCGCTGAAATAAATCAGAACACACCGCACGACTTCTCAATGAGTCATAAGACTTTCGATCACTAATTTATTTAACTTTTTAGAATCAAATAACTTAAATAATTTCTAGTATATTTAACTTGCAATAAGAATCTCAAGCAGAATATAAAATAACTTAAATAATTTCTAATATATTTAACTTGTAATAAGAATCTCAAGCCGAATATATTACCAATACTATTAAGTTACAATTATTCAGTTACAATTGTTTTAGAGAAAATATGTACAAATACTAAACAATACTAATCTAATACTAAGCTATCTTACCAGCTTTTGTATCAACCGGTACCGCTGTATCTGTACTTGTACCAACACCACTACCACTTGCACCAGCAGCAGACTCCTGCTGAACAGTAGCATGCTCACCAGTCTTTAAAGGACCAGTCGGCTCACTATCTTTAGATGCACTGGTATCATCGTCTCTGTCGTGTCTCTTCTTCAGCTTCAACTCATCTTCTTTGCACGCTGCTCTATATACCCTAATCTCCCCCTGAGCTGACTATTCTTTTTGCAGACTCAAAACGAGTTCCTCCAAATTTTCAAGCTTCAGTCGTTGGGCAGTGCAGTCATCAAGCAGTGTGTTATGAACCTTCATCAATGTCTGATAAGATTCACTAACAGTAAGAAACTGCTGTGCTAAAGAAAGATTTTCTGCTAACAACCGTGGAACCGATCCCGTCATTTTCTCTAACTCCTTTACTCTAGACTCTAAGGATATAATCCTTTCAACATCAGTCATAGGAGTCACTGAAATCGTCGATGGTCCAGGCGGTGTCAACGAAGCAATATGAGAATCACGAGAAAGTGGTGGAATGGCTTGAGATAAGGCTGTCGTGAGAAGACCAACTGCAAAGCGGCTTGCCTTGGTAGTAGGAAACTGTGTTGAATGCACTAATTCCACAAATCCTTCTTTAATAACCTGAGAAACCGATTCTTGTGTCGGTAACTTTGTCCTTGTCTCAGCCTATAAAGTTAGACATAATTACATAAAGAACTGTTACAGATTACTCTGTCTCAATCTCTAAATAAGAAATGAACACTTGTGATACCAAATTTATATCTCTTACCATAGTAGGTACAGAAACCACCGGTGTCACCTTCTCTACCTGTGGTGTATCTTGAGTTTCATCTCGAATGGTCAAGGTCCTCGAACACTTTCTGCGTTGACTAACCAGAGGGGTCTCATCCACCTCAGGACCTTCATCAAGAATACTGAAGTCAGGATCAACGTCTTTAGCTTTACGCTTTTCTTTCACAACCGGATCAAGCATCAACCTTGAACCATAAAAAATTTGTCCAGCTGGAGGTGAAATGGGTCTGACATCATCAGAATCTGTAGAAGAATCTGATTCAATCTCACCATCTTTTCCACCATAAGTACCAACAATAGTATCCTGAATAGCAAATATATTAAGCATTTATGATTAGCTTAAAAGCTCTATCATACAAGTTCGATATATATGTAAGATTAATCTGATATATTACCTTCAGAGGTAAAACCTCAGATCTATCATGCTGTCCCTGCTCACCCTCAGGTCTTACAACCTCTGGGTCTGCAGTCTCAGCTTCCTGTGTATAATCATATTTATATTTTATGATCAGATATACGGCCTAGTCATCTAAATATCTATATCTATATCATTATATAATTATATTATACTTTTATGATTAATAATAGAATCTATCAACTAAGTATTTATATTTTTATATAATATACCTCAGCAGGAGCAAGATAATGCTCAATAGCCTGCAAAACAGGATCAGTAGCATCATCATGTTGTACTAGCACCTCCTGCACAACCTGTGCAGCAACCTCTGCATCAACCTGTTGTCCCGGTTGTTCCAAAACATCATTCAGAAGCTCTTGTGGATCTTCAGGAAGAACCACATCAGCAGCAGGCTTAGGTACAGCAGCAGCAGGACCAACATCTAGCCAACCATGGTTCGGTGGCTTCACATATAACGGATCGATCAGAAAACCAAAGAGGTCACGTTCCTCTGGCTTTACAAACCCCTCACATTGTATGGTCTGCTGTAACATGGCGTTGTACCCTCTGAGCGCTATTGTGTGGCTCAGGGATAACTAGATCAGCAATCCGAGAATAGATAATCAGCATGCAGAACCTCGGGTAGATGAAAAAGCGAGATCTCAAAGTACCCGATATCTGGCGTACCAGTTCTCCAAAAATATAATCACAAAAACTGTATGGTTTATTATAAACCAGTGATAGCACAACCGATACAAGAGCAGGGCTCAACTCGTCAAAACCGCCTTTCTTCGGTCCAAAAAATGTGACTATAACATGCCACAAGAATCTCCATTGCCCGATAACTAAGGACTTGAGGAATTGACGTCCTATTCTCTCACCCGTATACCCCATACGGCCTAACGCACCCTCAACAAAATCCATAGGGTACTCAGTCGGACCATCCTCTTGGTCTACTGTCCCCAGTCGTAAAACCTGATGAAGGTCAGATGCAGAGAAGACAACTGGTCTCTGATTGACCGTTGTGCGTATCACTGGTGGGTTGACAGTCTGATCATACTAAATATCCGTCCAAAAGTCATTCAGTATCGTCTGAGAGATCAATGGAGACTCTGTAATCGCATAACTAATACATGAACGTGCAAAAAATGTAAGCACCTGAGCTACCTTGCTAGCTCCTCGTGCACTGAGATCTAGATTAACAAGGATGTTGTGACCTTTATCAAAAGGACGAGCCATATCTGTATAAAATACAAATGACAAAAACAATTAATGCACGTTAACAACATGAACTAAATTTTAAACTATAATGTATTACAAATCAAATATCTTAGATCAAAATTTAGAATATATAACTTGTTACATAATTGTCTCAAGTCTTATATAAAATATATTTAACTTATTACATGTTAGTCATAAGTTAAATAAATATTTATATCTTAGAATTAGTAAATACAAAGTCGTATATATACAATATATGTTATTACGTGTTAACATATAATTCTCACGTCGAAACATATATTAATGAACTTTTAAAGTCGTAAGTTGTAATTAGATATAATTGAAAGTGCCACTTATTACATTAAAAGTTGAGTTTGCAAGTTACAAATCAAAAATAAAAAATTTATTTCAACTCGCAGAGTTCAATCTGAACTCGCAACTGGATTCGCATATATGTCAACTTGCAACTCAATTCGCTAACCAGTCAACTCGCAACACAAGTCAATTCGCAAATTCGACTCGTAAGTTGATTCACAAACTTACTCAGTCCACAGGTCAACAAGTCAACGAACCAGGTTTTAACTCGCAAATCCAGATGCTGCGAACTGAGATGAATCTCAACTCGCACAATCATCTGCCGTTGCGAAGTGAAACCAAAAATTGATTTATCTCGTAATTTTAATGCGATCTATCGATTGATTTACGTTCATTAAGGTTCGATTAACATTAACCCTAGTGATTCTTGTCAAATAACACCTTGAATCTACATAAATCGATGTGAATATTAACCGAAACCCTAAGTTTATAAAAACCTTAATTTCAAGTTAATAACACGGTTAAACATGTTGGTTTATACCTCAAAATGTTTGTAATGAAGTAGTGTATAAAACCAACGGAGTCAAAAACTCGTTCCCATACTCGTAAAATCAAAATCAAACGAAAAACTCTGTTTTGCTTCGTTTCGCAGTATGTCGGTTCGCAGGGATGAAGTGAGTTCGCAAGTGTATGTGGGTTCGATGGAAAGTTTGACTCGTTTGACCACCCTTTTATACACTTTACTCGATTCACAAATTTTATCTCGATCCGCAGATTTGACTAGTCAAACTCGCAGAAATAAATAAAAAGTGCGAATTAAATTCTAAGTATAAATTAAAACCCATGTACACTTATAAAGTTAACTCTGTAACTATGTAGCCTAAATATTTTAAGTAAAATGTCTTCGCGTAATTTTTCCTCAAAGATAAGCTTCTTATTTATATTAACCGACTAAACCCGTGATACAGTTAATCGTGTATAAAGAAAACCTTGAACTAAAATTATTTACTTATATACCTTACAGTCTAGAGTTTATAGACAAGTCTAAAATATATATATAAGTTATAATAGAAAAGTTAACCGCCGACATAAAATCAGGACACGCTGCTCGACTACATGTGAGTCAGAAGACTTTTGATTAACATTCCACTTAACCTATATATTATTTTCATTTGTCATATTACGTTTGTTCAACATATAATACACATCCAGTATAATTTACTTCCATAGGGTAACACATTTAAAAAAATAAAACTTCTATTAATCATTAAACATAAATACAAAATAAGAAATAAAACTTAAGAGTACTAATATCCTATGAAAGCAAACAAATTTAAAATTAAAATGCTTAAAATTTTAACTGCTTAGGGATCATATTAGGAAGAATAAGCCATTTAGATTAGATTTTAATAAGAACAAGGCGATTGTCAGTATGCATACCTCATGAAATTCATATAAGTACAGTAAAATTACAAATTTACTAGTAATAGACTTATATTTATAAAATTATATCTTATTTACCTTTATCCACAAGACATAACTGTAAATTAAAAAATAACCTTTTTATTTATTAGGAACTAATTATTCACAAAAGTGAACATTCCAATATCATAGACAGTTCAAGACGATTACCGGTATTATGATCCACATAAACAAATTAGACATAGATTTTTGAGCAAACTTTATTATTATTAATGTGAACAATATCTAAAATGTTCCATTATATAATGTACTGAAGAACTCAAGTAAAACCCATAACACTGCATCTTTTAATTTCAAGGTAGAGGTTACTAAATGATGTATCTTATCGAAACATATAACATAAAATTGAGTTAAAATTTTGACAAATATCAAACATCCTTTAAAGATACTAGTGGTTCCAGATCTGTACTCACGTACAACAGAGGATCCCTTAGTATAATTAAAATAAGTTTGAGACTATTGGCAAAACTAAAGGCAACACGTATGTACTCACGTACAACAGAGTTATCTGTTAGTTTCACTAATAATCATATTTGTAACTATTTGTCATGTGTAGATAAATGCATGATAACAGTGTATGGCAGTACCATCATTCATCAATTAAGACATATGTCATACATTATGTAACAGTTCACAAAAGATATGACACGCAAAATTAGAATTTCTTAATTGCTCAGAAATCTAAGAACAATTTGCCTACCAATATATCATATAATGAATCTGAATAGACTTTAGTTATTCTTATCACTTATATAAAGGACACGAGTTATTATCAGTGGATATAGGTGTATAATCAGATAAATATAAGTAAACTCCTAGGTAAGTATGCAATTCTAATGAAACTTATAGGAATCTACTAACACATCAATCTTAGCACTTAGGTTTATTATTCTTAAGCTCATTCTCCTAATGTACTATCATTTTCCAAGTTTTTATAGCCAAAACTTAAAGCTTTTCTAAAAGAACTTCGGTTGTCCTTTTATTGAAGACGATTCCCCTTAGGTAATAAGCAAATGAATGCCATACGCCCTCCCTTTTTTTTTAATAAAAACATAAAAAGTACTACTTACTATTACAAAAATTACCCTTGGAAGACTAATCACTCTGGATTTCTCATTCTGTTAAGTTGAACCAACGTCTCAAATCAAGCTCTGTCGAACGCCTTCGTGTTTAAGTCTGGTAAGTTATCCAATGACGGAACCTTAACTAACTTTATCAATTTTTTCTCAGCACAGTCTCTAATAAAATGATGTCGAATATCAATGTGCTTAGTTTTACTGTGCTTCACCGAATTATTGGTGATCGACATTGTTGATTCGTTATCAATCATCACAGGAGTATTGGTTATATTTAACCCGTAATCCCGCAGTTGTTGTTGGATCCAAAGAACTTGAGAGAAACAGCTGCCAGCTGCAACATACTCAGCTTCACATGTAGAAATGGCTACCGAGCTTTGCTTCTTGCACTGCCAGGATACTAATCTACCTCCTAAGAATTGACATCCTCCGGTTGCAGATTTCCTATTCTGATTGCATCCTCCATAATCCGAATCAGTATAAGCTATGAGATCTAAGTCTCCATCAGTAGGATACCAAAGTCCCAGCTTCGGTTTCCCTTTGAGGTAACGAAAGATCCGTTTCACAGCTTGCATATGTGACTCTTTCGGATTAGCCTAATATCTTGCGCATATACAAACAGCAAACATAATGTCAGGCCTAGAGGCAGTTAGATACATTAGTGATCCGAGCATGGCCCTATAAAGAGTAGGATCCACCTCTTGATCACTCGATGTATCAGGACCAAGTCCATGATTTACTGGAATAGGAGTATGATAGATTTTACTTTCATCCATCTTAAATCGCTCTAATAATTCAGCAGTGTATTTAGGTTGATGAATAAAGAATTCATCCTTCTTTTGATCAACTTGTAATCCTAAGAAAAAATCCAACTCTCCCATTGCAGACATCTCGAACTTTTTCCTCATTACTTGTTCGAATTCTTGACACATCTTTTCGTCAGATGACCCAAAGATAATTTCATCAGCATATACTTGAACAAGAAGAAAGTGTTTCTTCTTCCATTTTACAAACAGTGTACCATCAATTGATCCTCTTGTAAATCCATTCTCAAGAAGATATGTTGATAGTGTTCCATACCATGCCCTAGGTGCTTGATGTAATCCATATAGAGCCTTATTTAAGAAATATACTCTATGTGGATAGTCAGAATCAGCGAACCCTGGCGGTTGTGAAACATACACCAATTCTTCTACTTTGCCATAAAAAAGGCACTCTTAACATCCAACTGATAAACTTTTATCTCTTTGAATGAGGCAAATGCTAAGAATACCCTAATTGCTTCAAGCCTAGCAACTGGAGCAAACACTTCGCTGTAATCTATACCCTCTTGTTGATTAAACCCTTGAACCACTAGACGGGCTTTATTGTGAGTAATGACTCCCCGGTAATCTCTCTTACTCCTAAATACCGATCTAGTTCCAATTAGATACTCTCCCTTTGGAAGGTCAACCAACTCCCATACTTGTAGTTTTGAAAACTGTAACAGTTCTTCTTGCATAGCTTCGAACCACGAGCTTTCTTTTAGTGCCATTTTCACATTTTTAGGCTCAACTTGTGAGATAAAGCATGAATATAGACATTGATTAGGAATCCATGTATCTTTCATAGAAGTATACAAGCTTTCTAAATCTTCAGATGTACTAGCTTTAGATTGAGTCCTTGTTTGAACAGGAGTATTAATATCACCGATGATGTTTTCAACGGGATGGTTCTTACTCGTTCTAGTAACCGGTATATGGTCAACTATTAACTCATCTCCTAAGTTAGTACCAATCTCTTCTGATGATGGCATATCTTATGAACCAGCTGAAGATAACCTTAAATGTTTCAAAGGAGTAAGTACATCATCAAACTTTGTATGAAGATCATCCTCAGTATTTTCTGTTTCTTGATATGTTTCCTTTGAAGGTTGTTGTGACCCACTTAAAGAAACTTCATTTGAGTCATCATTTTTCCTGATTCCAGATTTTGAAACACTCGATATTGGAGAAGAACCATTATCCGAATCTTCATATAATAAGTGCTCAGATATCTCTGAATCACTAACAAAGTCACTTATGGGAACTTTAAATGACTAAAAGAGATCTGAATAGTCAAATTGCCCATCTAATCCCTTATGTACAACAAGTACATAGCTCGTAACTTCAATGTTATAAACTATTTCCAGTCGTCCCGTGACTTTATTGAAAACTCTTTTATTAGGCGAATTGGGCACATAACCTAGGAAAAATCCTTCGTCAGCCTTTTCGCCAAATTTAGCTTGATTTCCTGTTTTCAATATCGTACATGCAACTCTAAAGGGTTCAAATCCATTCAGATTAGGTTTCTTATTGTTCAATAATTCATAACAAGTCTTGTTACGCTTTTTGACCGTAAGAACCCTATTTAGAACATGACATGCTGTATTCACCGCTTCTGCCCAAAAGATGACCGGAAGCTTTGAACCTGCAAGCATTGTTCTAGCAACTTCAATCAACGTTCGATTTATCCTTTCAGCAACACCGTTATGTTGAGGTTCATACGGTGCATTGAATTGATGTTGTATCCCTTTGCTTAAGCAATAGATATTCAACGTTGAGTTCTTGAATTCCGTTATCACTACGAATACGCTTTACTCTCGTTTTATAGACATTCTCTACTAGATCTAAAAACTCCATTAAAATTCCAGGAGTTTCATCCTTAGATCCCAAAAAGAATACCCATGAGAATCTAGAGTAATCATCTGTGATAACTAAACAATACCACTTGCCACCTAGACTTCTTTTGCTTATAGGGCCAAAGAGGTCCATATGTAGCAATTCAAATGGCGAGGAGATTGAGTTTTCAGTCTTAGACCTGTGAGATTTCTTGTGCTGCTTTCCTTTTAGGTAAGGAACACAGTTGTCCTCAGACTCGAAACGTTTATGTGGTACACCTAGAACTAATCCATTCTTGGTTATGTAGTTCATTTTTCAAAAATTCAGATGTGCCATTCTCCTATGCCATAAAAATGCGTCTGCTTCTGAAGCCTTGGATAGTAAACATGTCGACACCATTGAAGAGTTAGAAACACCCATGTTTATAGCATAAATGTCCTTCTTCCTTGGTGCCCTCATCAATATCCATTCTTCAGGAATTGTGAAGCCTGGCTTCAGAACTAAAGCCTTCTTTTCATTAAAATGAACTGGATGACCTTTATCGCAGACTTGGGAAACACTCACTAGGTTATGAGTTAGTTCTTCAACATAATTCACATCCTCTAGAGTCAAAGTTCCATTTGAAACTTTTCCTTTCCCAGTAATTACTCCTCCCTTGTCTCCTGCAAAATTAACTTTTTGCTTGAAACCTTCTTTGAAGTCCTTCAGTAGACTTCGTTCTCCTGTCATGTGCCTTGAGCATCCACTGTCTACATACAACCAGCTTTCCTTGTTCACAATATGCTCCTACACATAACAAATTGTACACAATTAATTTTCAAGAGGGACCCAAGCCATTACGGTCTTGGTTTGTCCCTGATCATCTACAATCTGAACCTCCTTAAAGTAACCATAACTATTCCCATCAGGAGTCTTGGTAACTTTCATAGGAGTTTGAGATTGTTGATGATCTGTAGTCTTAGGCCTATGAGGAGAGTGAGTAGAAAACCTCCTAGGCACAAACTTAGATCCTTGTGCACTTGAAGTAGAACCATTTTCAAACTGACTATGGTTTCTACTGGGGGTCCTAAACCTCGAAGGTGTCTTATCTCTTGGCTTATTGAAAGTATTTTCGTTCAGAGTATAAGGCCTTTTAGATTTAGGTGGAGAGACACTATGATTACCATCTCTTTTCAAAATGTTTACAGGTTTGCTGCCTAATCCCGGTTTGGAGCCTAGCCTGTCTACAATTGAACTAGAAGTGATCGGTGTCTTTTCAGTATTCACTAACTTATGTGATGCTTCCAACTTCTTATTTGGACAACAAGAAGCCACATGTCCTTTTTGATGACATTTGAAGCAGGACATCTATTTTCGTGACTTACCAACTTTTGCATCATTAATTACTCCACCCGGTACAAACTTTACTTTGGTGTGAGGAACTTTCTTACTATCATCAGATGAAGGTTTCTTAATAACATTCTTATGTGCCTCTGACTGATCAGGTTTAGTTACTGGTTCTACAAAACATACTTCAGTCATCTCAGTATCTTCTGGAAGCCTAGTGTAATTTGAATTGAAAGGAGGATGTGTCTCATTGTAACCTAATCCTGACTGATCCTTTACACTTCGTTGAGCATCAAGCATCTTATCCATCTCAGTGGTTCTGTAATTTTCTATCTTTCAGTTTTGCTCAACTAGCTTCAATTTACAATCAGCTAACTCTTTCTCCTTATTAGCAATTGTCTGATTTAAGTCTTTTAGATTCATATAGAGACCATCTATGATAACATCTTTTCATTAATGGTATCTCTAAGTGCAATCCTATCAGAAGCATCAGACTTAATTTTATCTTTTAAGTCCTGTTTATCGTCACTTAACCTACGCACATCAATCTTAGCTAGTTCAAGTTCAGATCTAACAGTCTTATTAGATTCAGTCAATATGTTAACTTGAGAAGACAGGTTTTTGTTTGCTACAGTTAAAACACTAACCTATGACTGCAAATTAGTAACTAAGTAACAGACATCAGCAAGAGTAAGAATATCAATACATACCCTTTTCTTGTCTGTTTGAATTTCAGCCATGCGTGCTACAAAGTCTTCAGGATTCATATTTTCAGTTGAGTCCATATACAGCATGTCTTCATCACTTGCTTTCACTTCAACCTCAGGCACCTTTACATCACACTCTGCATCAGTAGGCATGTAGGATGTAGACTCATCAATCTCAGCCATGAAAGCTTCCTTAGACTGAGCTTTCCATTCATAAGAGTCATCCAACTGTTTCACAACCAAGGCTTTGGAAGCGAGAGAGCTTCCCGAACCTTGTTTTCCATTGCCAGCTTCTACCTTAGGTCTTTGGCATTCTCGAGCAAAGTGTCCATAACCCTGATAGTTAAAACACTTGATCTTGGTCTTATCAAACCCTGATCGATTGCCAACTACCTTTCTACCAGTTTTCTTCAAGAAATTCTTTACTCTTCTTGACAACATAGCAAGTTGATCCTGAAGTTCTATTTCTTCAAGATAATCAAGGTCTATCTGATCATAATCTTCATCAAACATAATTGGATCATTGATTTTACCCTGAATGTAGTTTTCATACGAAGCTACAAAGGAAGCAAGAACGGATAATTGATGTTCAGCAGATTTTACCCTCATAGGCATCTTTTGATGCTCCTGAGGTAACTTCTCAGTTGGTTTTCCCTTTGCTTCAGTACCAGATGATATAACGAGACACAACTCATCAGTAATCATTTCACCCTTTCCATCAGCATTCCCAACAAACAAAGCAGTGGTCGAGCTCGAGGAAGCAGTAGAGATAGTAGATTTTCCATGATATAGTCCCGGATCCTGAGCCTGATCAGAATCAGTATCTCTAGTCTTCTTGTTGAAATCATAACCTCTGAGTTTATCAATAGCCTGCTCTAAGGTCATAGTTGCATACCTCTCATCATTGTCTTTAAGCATTATGCCATGCATTTCCCACTTAGACGGTAAACCCTCAATAAACTTGTCGGTTTTCTCAGTCTCAGTAGTTACAATCTCATGGTCATCTAGCTCACTCAGCAAATGGTAGTACCTTGTGGTATAAGCATCAAGATCTTCTCCTTTCAAAGCTTTGAACACTATAAACTGCTTTTTCAGGAGATTCCTCTTGCATGCTTTAACTTGTGGACTACCTTCACACCTTTTCTCAAGAGCTGTCCACAACTTTCTAGCAGTTAGGAAGGACTTCAGTTGATGATTAAGTTCCTTAGGAAGACTCATCTTGATTGATGAATGAGCCTTGTTCTCAATCTCAAATTCCTTCTTTTGTGCTTCACTCATCTGTTGATAAGTGAGAACCACAATAGCATTCTCAACAGTTTGTGTAGGTGCCGTGTATCAATTCTTGATACACATCCAGATAGATAGATCATGGAATCTACAGTAAGATTCAAACCTATCCCTCCAGCTATAATAATCCTCAACTCTTAACAATTTAGGTGGAACAATAGATTTTCCAATCTCGTGTTCCATCTCAATCATTTTTCTAAGGTCAGAAATCGTGAAGTTTAAAAGTCAAACTGTATTTGCAAATTCAGAAAACAAAAACAAAAAAGACTCGACTCGCAGAAACTCAATTCATCTCGCATCTCAACTCGTCTCGCAAAACTCGGTTCGCAAGTCTCAGTTCGGATCGCAGTGATGTCAATTCGCAGGTGATCTCAGTTCGCAGGAGATCTTGGTTCGACGCGCAGAACTCAGTTCGGTTCGCAAGTTCAACTCAGTTCGCAGACAACGCTGAAACCCTAATCTCAGTTCGCGAAATGGCTGAAAAACCCGAAAACGAAAGTTTTAGGTATTTTTTACGTTAAAATCAGTAGATTTCAACTGTAAACTATCCTAAAAACGTCCAAAGAGTGATTTTGATTGTTTTTACACACTAATGCACATCAAAACAACCCTAAATCACACGCGATTAACCCGAAAACTTTGAACTTACTCGTATTTAGCCCGAAAGCACTGATACCAATTGTAAGTCCCTAGTTCTAGGATCAGTAACTTCGTTTTCTATAGTATTAAGGCGCGGAATTCCTCAATACACGTTATCTTAATATAATGAATAAGTTCGCGTTTAGGTTAACTAATACTTATCTTTACACGACAAAACGTCAAAGCCTAGCCTTTAGGTTTAAGTTTTTTTTCTCTGGATCTTGAATTCGCAGGTTGCATAAAAAAATAGCAAAAGTTTTTTTTAGGTCAAACCAAAACGAATATACAACTGAGTTCACCTCGCAGGTCATGGGCCTGCGAGTCCAACTCAACTCGCAGCCCAAGACCAGCTTGGCTTCGGTTCGCTATACCTATTACTTTGCGAGTTCAGATCTCATCTCGCATCGCAATGCCTTGCGACTTGAGATCTCGACTTGCAGAAAACGTATTTGTTAAATACAAAATTTCGTCTACTATTAATAACAAATATTCATTTACAAATCTAAACTAATGTATCAACCTGATAACAATTATACTAGTCATATTACAAGCTAGATCTGTTGTCACAAACTATGTCTCAACACTTAACACTCTCAGGCCTCTTGTTGGGTTGTTGGTTGTTGTTGTTCCCTGCGGCACCCGCCAAATTATGACTAGTGATTAGTGTCTAATCAATTGTTAATACATGTAATTAGTTTTGTATTAGGTTAATTAATGTATCAAAATATATATTGATGAATATATACAGTTATGCGATTTGATTAAATCGTACGCGACCCAAATCGAATGTAATTCGATTCAATTTATACGGACGTTGGTGAACAATTTTATTATATAATGTAATATTATTTAGTAAAAACATTATATCCAAAATATTATTTTGATAATATTTCGTAATTAGTTCGTATCATACAAATAAACGTCCACGCGGTTAAAATGTTAAACACACAAACAAACGAAACCATTTAAGTTATTAAGTATTTGGTAAAATACTTCAACAACAAAAATATTGAATAAACATTCGTATTTTAAAACATATATTTAAACGTGTAAAATAATCATTTAACGTTTAAACGATCGGGAAAACGAACACCACACGGAGCGCAAATGCGGGGATTAAAATTTGGGAGATTCCCCTCCCCCTTTTCCCCCAAAAAATCTTCCCTCCCTCCTCCCATTTCCCTCATTTCACATTCACCATCTCTCTTTCCTCTCTTCTTTTTCTCTCTAAACACCCATCACACCACCATCACCTAAATCTATCAAATAACACCACCAAACAGCATTAAATCATCTAGCTAGTTTGGAAGAAAAGAACCACCACGTCACGATCTATATTCCTACCTTTTCGAAAAAACCACCATCACAGGTTTGTAAGTGTCCGAAAAAACCCGAAACACTCCGATTTCCGTTATTTTCACTTGTGTATGGGTTATTTAAGCTTATAATGTCCAAATATGGGTTGGGTAAAAGTTTCAAGTCAAACAGGAACAGGAAAACACCTTTTCGGCTCATTTTCCGGTCAACGGCTCGTTGTGTCGCAGAGGCTCCAGGCCACCTGCGACACAAGGCCTTATGTCGCAAAACCCCCACTTATATCGCATATAGCGACACAAGTGATTGTGTCGCAGAACTCATTCCCGTCGCACTTAACGACACAAAGACTTATGTCGTAGACATGATCTGCGACACAAAAGACTTATGTCGCAGACATGATCTGCGACACAAAAGACTATGTCGCATCTAGTGACACGAGCCTTATGTCGCATACTGTGTCGCATTAAACAGAACCAAGAAAAACACAGATTTTACTAATTGTCGAGACCAAAATATTTATCACTTGATTTCATCCAAATTCAAGTCCAGGTGCGTTTTTCACCCCAACCAAGGGCCAGCCCCTTGGACCCCACCAGGGGTTGCCACCCCTGGGACCCCGCTAACCAGGGGCGCTGCCCCCGGATCCCCGTCACCTAAAGTTTATAAATACTTTTAAGTATAACACCTTTCGAAAATCAAAATAATAATGTGGGATTATTATTACAAACAAATCACCAACGGGCCGTACACATTTTCAAAACTCAAGATTAATCAACCAAATCGTAGTCATTTGGACATTCTAGTTGGACGAGCAACTACAAAGGTAGTCTTTTAAGATACCTAATCAATTAATCACCATCGCGTGTCGTGGACACCCTCAGGTTACAAGTCTTCGGACATCACTACTCGGCTAATCAACTCAAGTTTATTTAGATAAACACTTCAAGACTCAGGTGAGTCTCATAGCCCCTATTTTACTGTCATTGCTCGTTTTATTTTAACTATATGAACGCAAGTACGAAAACAAACGATTACTACATGAGTTATCTCACTAATCTTTCTAAGCCCTCCTCAGCATAGTTTGGTAATACGTTGTAGCGTGAATATTAGTATATGGTACCATATAGGATTGACCCTCCTCGTCCGGGTTAGCATGCACTAACTGGGTAAACGGATGTACTAATATTTGTTCAGACGAGTGTAGATTAGGCACTCGTGGGAGGTACCTCGATCAGGATTCCTTAAATGTAGACCTGACACCTCGAGTTAAGCTCATACTATGTACTCATGGATGTAAAACTTTTATTTTGCTTAATTGCATTTTAAATTCAACTAAATCTTGCGGTTCATACGATATATGTGTTGACATACAAACCTGTGAGCTCACCAGCGTTTCGCTGACCCATTTTAGCATGTATCACAGGTACTCAACAGTAGGTTGGACTGCCATTCTAGATATCATTAGCTCGAGTCATTATGCAAAACATTCAGAGATTTAGGTGCATTATTATATTTTGTATAAATTAATTATGTATGTAAATCTCTCAATTCCAAACTGAGCTAATGTATACTATATTCTAATGTAAACTTTGATTTTATCAATACAAGTTGTAAAACGACGCATATAGAGTCGTTCATTATATCTTTGTGTTGTGATTATTGATTAGTCACGCTTCGACCCGATTCGCTTCCGCAACCCGAATTTGGGGGTGCGACAGATTGGTATCAGAGCCTAAGGTTATAGTGAACTAGGTTGCATTTAGTGGACCTAGACTATGACCGTTAGGCAGTAATCCTCATTAAGTATGATTAGGTTCAGTGACTGCATTGTATTAGTTTAATTTAACATAGCCTGATCAACTATGCACAATTAAAAGAATATGATGTGAGATCTGAAAGGAGTCATGACTGAACAGGATACACTAGTCGACTCTGACCTCGAGAGAACCGGGACTCAAATATGTATGTGTTAGACACTTTAGGTTATTATGTGATATATATATACATAGATAGGCCTCTCTCACGCTCAATATCTTAGACTATATTATATATGTATTATATGAATATAGGCCTCATTCTTTCTAACGCTTTGTCTCAGAATGGCAAACACACCACCCAATTCATCACGCTCTCATCCGTATGGATCACGAAACCCAAGGGTGGCTAGGAGGAACACCAGGTTACCTCGAGTTGACCCATACCCCACTCACTTCACTTTGTCGGACTTAGCCACTAGGCTGCACCGACACGAGCAACGACTTAATACTATGGATATCGAACTCCAAGAAACCAACGAAAACTGGAGACTCACATCACTCGAACGTATCAATCAAGTCTTCGAAGATCACGGAAATACCGTCAACCACATGGACACCCTTGACAACCGTTTGGGTGAAACCATCGAAACTATGGAGGTTGTCCACAACCAAGTGATTGGCAACCGAAACAAAATCTCTGTCCTACAATCAAGGCTAAATCAGTGCGAGACACATCTAAGGGAAACCGAGGACGCCCTCCGAATGGTTAGCAGACTCGCAGAGTCTGTGGACCATCTCACCGCACTAATACCACAACTCAATCTACGACAGGAATAGCTTAGGCTAAATCTGTACTTTATCATCCTTTCGTAGGACCTATGTAATTCGACCGGATGTAATAATTCCCGGCACTTTTGTAAAACTTCTAAGTCTGCGACTTTTGTAACTCCTAACTAGAAATTGTCTGTAATCATTCAACTTCATATTTTGAATTGACAATTTCTCCCGTTATTTCTACATTGTGATTTTACCATGTGATGTTGTATATTACCACTTTTATATATGTACATCTATCGTGCTTATTATTCTGGTACCACCTCTCATGTACCTTTTATTTATCTCTTGAAGAATCATGCCTCCAAAGAAGAAAAGTTACAGTGATGTTGAAATTGCTGCCATCGTTTCCGGAGCTGTGGCCGAAGCCCTGGCTACTCGGGATTCACCACAAAACTCTAGGAGGAGTAATGATACTCCAGAAATTACTCCTGTCATCAAGCCTTGTTCTTACAAGGATTTTCTCAGCTGCAAACCGCTAAATTTCAAGGGCACGGAAGGTGCCATCGGTCTAATCAGGTGGATCGAAAGGATCGAATATGTCTTCGGTTTGTGCAACTGCACGGAAGATAGCAAGGTCAAATTCGCTGCTTACACCTTTCAAGAAGGTGCACTCACATGGTGGAATACTCATGCCAGTTCTGTGGGCATTGATGTAGCAAACCAACACCCTTGGGAGGACTTGAAGGAAATGCTCACTGATGAGTACTGCCCTAGTGAACAACTCCATAAGTTGGATGAGGAGTTCTGGCCCTTAAAAGTGCAGGGGACTGATATTGTTGGATACACCACCGTATTCCAACAACTTGTCATACTTCTCCTAGCTATGGTGAGTACCGAGCCCGAGAAAATCAAGAAATATATCCGCGGCCTTCCGGAACCTGTCCGGGGAAACCTCGCATCATCAAACCAATCCACACTTCATGGCGCCATCCGGCTGGCCCACGAACTTCTAGCCATGAACAAAGACTCTGAACCACCCACTTCTTCCTCCCCCCACCTCTAAAGAAAGTGGTCCGACAACCACAACAACTCCCAAAACAAGAAACCTGACACCGTCAAAGCCTACAACTCAACCACCGAAACTAGACGGGGTTACACCGGGAACAAACCCTACTGTTCCAAGTGCAACCGCCACCATGAAGGTCCTTGCGGTCCCTATTGCAACAACTGCAAGAGGTACGACCACCTCACCAACGACTGTAGATCCCCCGCCAACAACAACAACACCAGACCACACCGAGCCTGCTTTGAATGCGGAAATCCCAGGCACTTTAGGAATGAGTGCCCGAAACTGAAGAACAAGGGCAACAGCAACAATACTAAAGGTAGAGCCTTCGTGCCCAACTCTGGGGACGCCCGTCAAGATCCGAATGTGGTCATGGGTATGTTCCTCCTCAACAACTTAACTGCTTATGTTCTATTTGATACTGGTGCCGATAGAAGCTTTATTTTTGATGAATTCTACCCATTGATTGACATCACCCCTGTTGCACTAGATGTTAAGTACACTGTAGAACTAGCGAATGGTAAACTCATAGAAACCGATAGGGGGATACCTAATTGCACATTAAACCTAGCCAACGAAACCTTTTCAATCGATCTTATGCCTGTTGAAATTGGAAGTTTCGACATCATCATAGGAATGGAATTGTTGTCCAAACACCGAGCCAAAATCGTTTGTTATGAAAAAATCATCCGCATCCCTCTCACCGTCAATAGAACCTTGATCATACAGGGGGAGACCGGTAGGACGAGACTAAACATCATCTCTTGTTTTAAAACTCGAAAATTTCTAAGAAAAGGGTATCCGACAATCCTCGCACACATCATGGAGAAAAAGTCGGAGGAGAAACGACTTGTGTCCCACCCCCAAATTTACTGTGCGTAAGCAAATCGGGTCGGGGTGCGACTAATCAAATATCACAAGCACATAAGATAAAGTGAACGACTCTATATGCGTCATTTACAAGTTAAATTAATATGACGTAAAAGTTTTACAAAGTTGAAATGTTTACAAAAGCTCGTAATTAATGTTTAGAGATTCTAAGGCATATCTAGTTTACAAAATGTAGAAATGCAGGAGAATCTCCTGGTGTCTGTATGCGACTCGAGCTAATAATCCTGAGCAGATCTACACTGCTGAGTACCTGAGAATACATACTAAAATGTCAGCTAAAAGCTGGTGAGCTCACAGGTTTGTATAGATAAACATGATGTGTGAACCATGAGATTTAATATTATGATTTGCAACCAAGAAAATAAAATAGATGTATATCACTGCCATGAGCCCATAGTTTGAGCTTAACTGAGGTGTCAGGATCACAACCAAGTGCCTGAGCGAGGGTGCCTCTCTGCGAGTGCCTAATCTACACTCGTATGAACAAATGTTGATGCGTCCGTTTGACCAGTTACTGCGTGCTAACCCGGACGGGGATTGTCAATCCCATATGGTACCATACACTAACATTCGCGCTAAATCCATATAAACAAACTATGTAGTGGAGGGCTTTAAATGATTAGCAAAATAACTCATGCAATATATATCGAGGTTTAGTACTCATGTACACATGTAAAACAAAACGAGTATGTGTTCCCACCCCTGGGTTAAAAACAGTAAAATGAGGGGCTATGAGACTCACCTGAGTCTGGTGTGTTGCTATCAAGCAAGTATGATGTTGCACAAGGTGATGTTGTCCGCAGATGGTAACCTGTCGGGCGTTCAAAACGCGCAAGGTTATAAGTATATGTAGACGTCTCAAAAGACCGCCCATGCTAGTTGAGTTTTGAAAATATGTACAGCCCATTGATGAGTTTTGTAATAATGATTATCAAAAGCATTATTATTATGTTTGTCTCATTGTATACTTACAAAAGTATATGTGTCATATGTTTCCGAGTTATTCTAAATATTGTATTGAGTATATTGTGATATTGTCTTGTTTGAAAAGTCGGTCATGCAAATTAGTGTTGAACACTATTTATGAGACAATAGTGGTTATCGGGAATCACTAATCATGAGACAATAGCATTGTCGGGAATTACTATTCATGAGACAATAGCATTGTCGGGAATTACTATTCATGAGACAATAGCATTGTCGGGAATTACTATTCATGAGACAATAGCATTGTCGGAAATTACTATTCATAAGACAATAGCATTTTCCAATGATAGTGATTTTGAAAATGCATATGCCAATGTGATTTCATGCGACAATGAGGTGTGCGACAATGATGTTTTATGTGACAATAATGAAAGTACTCAATTATCCGATACTAAGGTATGCAACAATGGGTATTCTCGGACATTTTTCATGTGACAATGGTGGTATTGTCGGGCACTGTTCATGCGACAATGGGGGTTTTTGCGACAATGGCATTGTCGCATAAGAGATATTGTCGCAAGTGATATCGCGTAAAAAGTCACGTTTATACTACCGATATCTCTCTCATTCTGGAATGATTCTTGGCACATTAACTCAAATTCATTACAAATCAATAGTATTATGTCAAGATGGTGAAAACAAGGTTGCACGATGAAAATCAAGCAAAACGGGTAGAAAACGAAGATTCCATGCACGTTTGAAGATTCAAGACATCAAAACGAGATTTCAATACAAAAGAGCCCATCACCAACATCTGTCTCATCCAAGATGGTCGTTTTCAAATTACGAATCCAACAGAAGAAGAATCAACAAAAACGGACGAAGAATGAAGATTCTACGTACTCCGGAAGATCCAAATGATTCGTACGACACATTTAAAGTTCAGAAACATATTTATGGGATTTCTTTTCACCAAAAGCTTCATTTTCGAATTACAAATCCAACACAAAAAGAATCAACGCAAACGGATGCATAACGAAGAAAACACACACGAATCGAGAAACGAGGTAACGGGCAGCGGACTGGTTCGGGTAGCAGCCAGCCGCCGCCGGCCAGCCACCAGGCCGTCGCCGGCTGCCACCAGGCCGCCACCGGCTACCACCCCCCTTAAGGGATCCCACTTTTTGGTCCTTTTGTGTAACCGGTGCTAGAACTTTACGTGTTTTTCCGTACCTGGTGCACCACCTTTTTCGTACCCGGTGCCACCACCTTTTCCACCTTTTGCTATTGTGAGCTTTGGGATGCTAACTTGAGTCAAGTCTCTCCTATAAATAGCAGACCCTAGCTCTCATTTCAACACACTCTCATATTCACACTCAAACATATAATCTCACTCTTCCGTTTCCATTTTCTCACTCTAGAAATTCTCTTACATTTTAGTCTAGGATTATTGTAATTAATCTACGGATTAACATAGAGGTTAGAACCAATGTTAGGAGTTTGGAGATTCACCTTTGTACGTGTGAACGAGTTGTCAATCTTAATAATACGCTGCTACGCATCTATTTCCGGGTGATATCGAAACCTTTATCATACTTGCTTTATTTCATATTTTAATTATGTATTATTGCCTTGTATGTGATTTGTCTATTACCATGAATTGCGAGTAGTTTATTATTGTGATTGTTGATGATGTAGATAATTATAATTAAGGATGACATTATACAATTAAGTGTACGACAATTGTAAAAGTGATATAACGGCCCCTATTCGACTGTTTATCTGATATAGTACTGGAAACGTTTCACGCGGAGTACAAATGTATGGAAGTCGATAAATGACCGGAGGTAGTTACATCACTGGAATCAGCTCTGGTTTAACAGTTGGAATTCCGAAAGGATAGTACAACTTCATAACTAACTGGTATATCCTACGAAAGTCAATGCACAATAAAATGATGTTCGAAAACGCGTTCAGATAAAATAGGAATTAATGACCTTGGTATCGTTAAGACTTTATGAACTTGAGTTTAATTTATGAAGTACCCTTTCTGGTTATCCACGTGACTGCAACCTAGTAATTAGGACTTGATCAACCTTAATTATGGTAAGTAGTTATATGTGCCCATGACATGCAACAAGTAAGACACATTGAACCCACTCGTTGTACATATTAGGTTTACATTTCTGCATCGCTTTACATTTAGTTAGTCTAGAGCGTCACGTTCACCGTCAATTACTCCTGACCGCATGTCTGATGTAAGAAGCAGTTGAACTACCATGTAAAGTACACTGTCCGATTACTTAAAGGCATGGTCTTCATATGAAACACGTTTTTATAAACTGCGAATAATCCAGGGATGTATAACTGTTTGAAAATGACAGCTCAAGTCATAATTTGAAGTAACCAAGCCTTAATGCACAAAACAAGACTTAGGAATAAGAATAAAATCCTAGTGACCTGGAATCCTTAAAACACTAAGCCTTACATAATCAGCGGTCTAAACATACAAAGTTATTAATATGCATGCTAGCGAATTACTGAACTATTATAGGGGTTAAGAACGGTCGGACCTATGAGACGATACGCTACTGATTCATGCACCTCGACGTCAAGCCAAGATAGGTTGTTTATCTTTCAACTAGATAAGTATTGGAAGTTTGCGTATTGCTCCGATCAGAATCACGATAACCTAGTTCCTAGTGACATGCCAATGGGAAATTTAGTTGGTAGGGTTCTAGAGTTTACACCTGGTAGTTTAAATCATTACATTTAGCATTGTTCCTGTTTAATCTGTCATCCCGAAACATTAATTATCGAAATCTCAGCAATCACATGTTTATCTTTACCTGTTTTCCTGCACTTTAATTTCCTGCAATTTACTTTTCTGCATTTTAATTACTTGTCTTTAGTTTAAAACCCCCAAACCTACCTACTTTGTTCCATCCTAAATATTTCCCTACCGAAAACACCAACTTTAATCGCCCACATGTTTGGATTCATAGCACGATCTTAGGTCATACTTACTGCTTGCTAACCAGAGTAGGTAGTACGTATAATTTAAGCCCAGCTAAATATAAATTTAAAAACCCCTGCTGTGCCTGCACCACCATCAGAAATCACAACGACACTGAATCGACGGTTACGGGTGCAACAAGTTTTTGGCGCCGCTGCTAGGGAATCACAAACGTACGATTCAAAGCCGCCTTAAGTAGTGATATTTAGGAGACCCTTCCGATTGAAATCTTCTTAGAAATCTTTCGAAAGTTAATTTAAGTAATTAGTATTACTTAAGTATTAGTTAGTTAGGATAGCATTAAAATGACAACTCGAAAACCCACTTCTTGCCTCATTTCAATGGATGATACGGAATTCTTTGACTACTTAAAAAAAGAGTTAGGATCTGATTTCTTTTCACCTTCTTCCTCTAAAACTAAGGAAACCTCCGACAACCAAGAAGAATATAGGACCTCACTTTCAATTCCAAAACATTGCCTGGATTTTGATGACACGGACCAGTTACCTGACCTTGCATCATCTCCAGAAGATAAATCGCCAACTTTGCATCTACCTGGTTTACCAAATTCTTCCCACTTCGATTATTTTCCTGAAGATGATTCTGAAGAAAAACCTCAGAAATCTTGTGACTTAATCACCCTCATTCCTGAAACATCGGTGTATACCCAAACCACGCCCGATTCTCGGAATAACGGCGTCTTTCCATTCATTTCACACAAACACCAATACACCATTTACCGAGTGGTGGATAAGGCTCCATCAGTCGAGCCAGAACAACCTTGTTTTGAAGAACGCCACCTTGGTGCTTCTTTCAATCCTTCCCATAGGGTAGATGTCTATAAAGCATTCGTCTGGCAATTAACCTATGCCAAACTCCCGTATTCCTACGAACAACGAGAAACGATTGCCACATTAGAAAAACAAGTAAAAATCCTTCTTCACCTGTCAAGTCGTGAATGCGAAAGCACTTCCATGAATTTCAGAGACCAAGAACTAAAGTTTATAGCAGATTTAGATCTACTTTTTGAATCACTCGCCAACATAGACTTTCTTCCAACATCTATGATATTAATCAATCACAATGTCGCCGCAATGATCAACAAACTTGAGTTCTGGGAAGAACAAGATCCAATGATTTCTATCGTCATTCCCGGTAAAATTCCTTTCTTTGTTGACCCCGCCTCTTACCTGATCTCCAAATTACGAGACGTTTTTCCTGGTTCCACCAAGGAAAGAATCGACACAGTTTTCTTCGCAATAAGAAAAAACCTTCACGTCAAGCTTACTCGAATCTTTGCCTTTACCAAATATTCCTGCACTTCCGTACAAAAATCCACAATCAGTGAACTCTGTAGGATAGTTAAGTCTACAACCGGAGACCCTGATTCATAGGAAGAGAACGTGTTTTTGGAAGTCATGAATAAACTAACTCACGATCTTAATTACAAAGACCAAGGGCCACGCGTCGGTTTGTCAAACCCTAAAAAGGTAAGGAAAGCATACAATAAGTTAATTCGTGATCTTGTCAATTTAGGATACGAAGAACGAGAAGTCCTAGGAGGATTAGAGAATCGTCATTACTATTTAGTTTATAACACCATTTTGGAACTTTCAAAATATTTTGTGCTGAAAAACGTTCGCTTAAGGGAACAAATCTCGACCCTTTCCCTATGGAGGGATAGGAACGAATCTTAAAACAATCCCTTCCGAAAAAGGTCAAGGCTCGCGACTTTAAATGAGCATATTTTAGTATGAATATAGTAATATAATAAATTCTTGAAAGTTTCCTTTAAAAGAAAAAACGTTTTTAAAAGTTTTTGCCTGATAACACGTATGCGACGGAAAGAACGTACAACGTTTAGCCAAAAACTTGTACATGCAACAAGTCTACGTCAGACAAATAATTTTTAAAACACACAAAAAAATATATATAACTTAAGTTTAATATTTCAGGGTAATTTTAACTATCCTGTAAGAATTTGCGCATTTCTTAGACTGCTTATAACGTAACGAAAAACTGACAAGTAACTAGTTATAGTAAATACACTTAAGATTCGTAATCATTATTAATGGGGAATTAGAATTTTACCTAGGATATTAATCTTGTAAGTACATTAGGAACCATGTAAGGAATAAGGTACATAAGAGTATGACAAATATTCCCATGGACCACATGCCTTCCATTTGATCCCATAATTCAAAAACAAAAGAAAAAATTCTTTCTTCTCCTTCCTCCCTCACCCTAACTCGTCCACCACCATACCTCCATGAATCACCATCCAATCTTCACCAAACTCTATAATGCATGTCCTTTTGAACTCCTCATTGCATGATATTCTCGGTTGTACATTCGTTTTGAAGTTTTACGCACTAAAACAAGGTATGATCATTAGAAACCTACTTTAAGCTTAAAGTATCTTATTTTATGAAGTTAGCTTAGTTAGTAACTAGGAATTAGTATTTTTCTTGGTTGAATGCTTAGGAACTACATGCTACTACCGCTTACCCATGCTAATTCACACTAGTTTGGCTCTTTCAAGAAGATGTACTTAAACCTCTTGATTAAGTCTAGAATTTGGCTTGATTAAGTGTTAGTTGTTAAACATTTAAGTGATTGTGGTGTTTTGAATGATTGATCTATGTTAATTGCACAATGCGGATAAATTATGATTAGCAAATTTGACTTTTGAAAGTCAACAAAAAGTTAACTAGCATGCATGATTAGGATAGTAAATTAAGGTTACTTGACAACTCTTGCTTACTAGGACACTTGTACTTGCTTGACTAGTCAAAATAGGCAATATAGCTAGAGAATTATTATAAAAAAAAAAAAAAAAAAAAAAAGTCTTGAATAAAACCAAACACATGGATGACATAACTTTTTGTGCATGACCTAGCTTGTTTATCAATTAGGAAAATGTCTAAAATAATGTTCACATGTTTAGGTTATAATTTTGGTATGCGGACAAATTGAAATTATCGTTCGAAGTAAGTTTTGACCTAAAAAGTCAAAAACCTACAATGAGACTACAAAATGTGAAATAATGACGTTTCAAACTTGGCTAAACACCAAACTTTGTAAACGACATTACTTCACAGTTAAGTTACCGCCATCCCATGACTATATATTTCCGCACATTGATGATTGCCTTACTATTGTTAAGACTGATTATTAGTCACTTGGGGGCATTTGATATATACTGTAATCTTTGGACTGTCAAGAATTTAAAGCCCTCATTTTGAATTTTCCATTAGAAATTTCGGGGAGCGCTTTAAATTTCCCCTTTCTTAAGACCTATTACTTTAAATCTCTCATATTCTCAGGTACTATGTCGCCAAAGAAGAAGAAGCTAAACCCAGCACGTCCACTTACAGGATCTCTTGCATACCTTAGTGCAACACCAGCATACGACCAGATGGCATGAATATGGAGAGACAAATCTTTTGGCCGTTTTAGATATGTAGATTGGGAAAAGCTGCAGACATTGGGATTCAGGCAGAGATTAGAAAGTCTACTCAGTTACTCAATAGAGGTTCAGCAGTTTGAGTCTTTCAAGAAATTGTTCAGCATTGACGAACCGGTATATATGGAGACGATCACCGAGTTCATGACCACCTATACATTTGAGCCAGGGAGTAGAGTTGGAGACGCGGTGATCACATTTAGATATATGGGGAGCCTATTCACCTTGTCATTGGCTCGGTTTGCACATCACCTAGATCTCTATACTCTAGAAGAGATTGATTCACCCCTGTTTACTAGTGGAGCCACCACGATTTCTCTCACGACTACTACCGCAGAGGCATTGAGTCATTGGTCACCAAAGCCATATTTCTCGGGTATTAAAGCTACCCAGCTCATAGACCCAGTTATGCAGATTTTGCACAAACTACTGGCTTGTTTGCTTGATGGGAAGCATACGTCTAATGGTCGAGTCTCTGAGTTTGATGTTGTCATGATGGCATGTATCCTCGATAGGAGGAACATTCAGGTTGCCCATCTAGTTGCACAGCAGATTTTGGAAGAAAAAGAGTTTGGTGCAAGAAGATCATTCATGGGCCCAGTGATTACTAGGTTGATTCGGAAAATGGGGTTGATTAAGACGACAGAGATAGAGAAATTCAAGAGCCTGCCAGAATGGAGTGCCCAACCGATAGACTACAATTTTCTAAGAAGCATGGATATACTTCGGATTCTGAGAGATGGCACCATTTACATCAGGGCACGGTCATCAGACCCTGAGAGTGTTGATACATTGGTAGCAGGTCTAGTCCTACCCAGGGAATCCAGGAAGAGGAAACAACCAAGAGAGCCCTGCAATTCAGACTCCGATTCAGATGAGAATGAGGATGCACAAGATTCTGATGACCCAGTTGCACCACCACAACCTACTAGGCCAGGACCTTTTATCCCGGCCCCTAGAGCTCAGATACCAGCTTACATATACCATTACGGGATACCCCCAGGGCCCGATTACTGGTACTGGTTGATGCAAATGCAAGTCAAATGCTATAGAGCCATGAGACAGCAGATCGCAGGGATACCAGTAAGCCCACTTCCAGACATACCGTGCGGAATGGGCCAAGCACCACCACACTTATATACACCTGCAGCTCCTAGACATCCAGTTCCTACTAAAGCACCTCGCAGACATCCAGATCGCGGCCATGGCCATGGTTTACCACCTCGCACGGTTCCACCTAGACCACGACCACCACCAGCACAGGACCCTACTCCGGTACAGCATGTCCCCTCAATTGTTGGTTCGGTCAGAGGGCATACTTCGCAAAGCAGCAGAATATCCAGAGTCTCCACACGAGCCACCATTGTTCAGAGTCATAGGATTCTCAGGAGTGTCAGCCCTGCACCCACACCGATTGATCCGGTATCCTCTCATAGACAGACTGATTTATTTGGAGGACACTCTCAGCAAAGGACACCAGAGATTCCACTGGATAGCGTTGACATGCCTGCAGGAGATTTTGTTGATCATTTGATACAGCATGGAGTATTCACTACAGGTACACCAGAAGCAGAGGCTGATCGAGATGCATCAGACGAAGGCACCCACTATCAGCACGATGATTCCTCATCAGATGAGACATCTCCTAGACCTATAGTATCTTCAGCAGCAGTATCACCACCAGCCGAGCACTAGATTGCTCCGCTTTCTGATTTCTTTCTATTTTCTACCAAGACTTTATTATTATTATGTGTATTTGATGTACTGTAGATGCATAGACATCACATCTATCCAGTTATTACTTTATTAAGCTATTACTTTACTTTTCTTATCAGCAGCTATTACTTGATTGAATTGAGTGGTTTGTTTGAGAAACTATAGAAGACCGAAGCAAGGGAAACTATGGACCACACGATGAAGAATGCCGAGAGCCATAAGCTACAAGCCACGGACCAGCAAACTTCTAACGAGTAGCCAACAACGTGCACAGCAAGCGGTACACCATTCCAAAACCCTGTACCCATTTAAAGAATTGATTATCTCATCCGTTATTCCAAACACTAAGTGTGGGATAATCAAAACCACACTACACTTACGAAACAATCCGAAAATAAGTAGAATCTCTAAGTGTGGGATACTTCAACAAGAGGTACTCAACAAATAGATTCGAACATTAGGGACAATGTTCCTCTAAGTGTTGGATATACGGCCTTCAACCGCAAGTTTTTACCTCTTGTCCGTAAGTCAAACAATATTTTCATTAAAAGGCTAAAAATGGATAAAATTTCAATTTTTAGATTCAAAAACATCGTTCTTTAGAAATCCTATCTTTCAAAATTATAAATTACAGCAAGAAACGAGTTTTAACAACGAAACAAAACTGTTTTAGAATAAGATACGGACGAAAAGGGCAACACATGGCTAGGCACACATTGACCAAAACATTCGATTTGTGAGGATTGAGCCCATCATTAGCATTCATCTCTAAAATGCTTCACTTTTCATTTCATGTGTGCGCCGATGTATGCATTTGAATTAGAACTTGCTCTTGTAATGCATTTCGAGATCACACCGATGAGTGCCATACGTGGCATAGGTACAACCCATCTTGATAACTTCTAAGGAATCCAAACACCCTTCCACCATCAAACATCCACCCACTCAACATTCACTCTTCACACCCAATCAAAACCTCCTAGTATTCGTCCCGAACCTACTGAAGTTTCATCTTCAAACAAACTCTCAAAGACACTCTTGATTTCCCATGACTTCTGCAACCTAGTACAAGGCCATAAAATATATCGGTAGGGTCGGCATAAGGAAAAGAAAACAAAAGAAAAAGAAATCAAAAATTGTTGGGAAATAAGATTTCTGCTGTTACTAATGTTGTTGAAGAATGCACAAGGTATTAACACTGTTAGTGTTATTGTTACTACTGGTATTACAACTGTTAGTCTGTTGGTTACCACTGTCTTCAGAGTTAAAACTGTTAGTTGAAGTCTTCATGGATTACCACTGTTGGTGAAGTGGTTACCACTGTTAGTAGAAGATTACAACTGTTATTGAAGATTGAAGACAAGAGTTACAACTGTTAGTAGTAGTTTCAACTGTTAGTGTTATCACTGTTAGCTTGTTTACAACAGTTAACACTGCTTAGGCTATTTACCACTGTTGGTATATTAGTCTAGTAAATTGTACAAGTGTTAACATTGTTATAGGAATTACCACTGTTTGTATAGTTGTGGTAGTTAACAATGTTTATATCTAGAATAGGAGGGAAGTTAGATTTTGAATAATTATGGATTGTAACTGCTTCCATAATTATAGGAGATTGTTTAGCCGGACTCTATGTGTTATAAATAGAGATCCTTAACCTAGATTAGGTTAAGAGTTTTTGCGCAGCTTCAAGGTTTTGTAACCCTAATACATTTCAGTGTATTCGTCTTATCATTAATAAGATTGAAGCTTTCTATTATTCTGTCTTAATATACTGTTATTGATCTTCATTGTATTACTAAGTGTTATTCCGCAAACTTCTTAGTAATCATTCAAAACTGTTAGTTTTGAATCCAGGAAGATCATTTTCACTGTTTTATTGATCATTTTTATAATCAATAAATCAAAGCAATGGCAGAAGGTAGTGAAGGAATTCAGGTCACTAAGATCCCAATGCTTAGACCTGATGAGTTTGATCTGTGGAAAAACAGAATCAGACAATATATGCTTCTCACAGATTATCAGATGTGGGAAGTAGTGGTTAATGGTCCTCCAGTGACCCTCAACAGTGATGGTGTTCCACAGCCAAGATCACCACCAACATCTGAGGCAGAAAGAAAAGTCAGATCTATAGAGTACAAAGCTTTGAGTACTCTATTGTTATCTATTCCTAATGAATATCAAAGGCATTTTGAAGCATGTCAAGATGCTAAAGTTTTAATGGAAGCAATAGAGAAGAGATTTGGTGGTAATGCTAACACCAGAAAGAATAAAAGATCTCTGTTGAAACAACAATATGAGAACTTTAATTCTGCAAAGTTAGAAACTCTGACTCAAACCTTTGATAGGTTTTCAAAGCTTGTAGGAGATCTGGAAAATCATCAAGTGAAAATTGACAAAGATGATTTGAACAGGAAGTTTTTGAGGTCCTTGGGTGATGAATGGACCATGTATACTGTTGGTTTGAGGCAGAGTACAAATCTGGAAGCAAAGGAATTAGAAGATATATACAATGATCTGAGGAATTTTGAAGCTGAGGTAGAGGTCAAGAAAGTGGGAAATGGGAGCAACAACAATAATTCAGCCTTTATGTCTATGGCAGGTTCTGGATCAAAGGCTGAATCAAGTCAGAAAGGGTCATCCTATGGGACTAGAGGAAGTGGATCTATTACTAATCATTCTAATGATCAAATCTTAGAATCTTTCTTTGCTAGTAATGTGAATTCATCACTTACTAATGAAGATCTAGATCAGTTTGAAGGAGATGATCTAGAAGAAATGGATATCAAACTCCAGATTGCTTTAATCACACAAAGAGCAAAAAGGTTTATGCAAAGAACTGGTAGGAATAACTTTACACAAAAGAGGAGTGATGCAAGCTGGTTTGATAAAAGCAAAGTTGAATGCTTCAACTGTCACAAGATGGGACATTTTGCTAGGGAGTGCAGAAGTCCTAAGGTTAATCAGAATGAGAGAGGAACTGTCCAGAGAAGTGGAGGAAATGTTGGTCAGACTAAGAATGTGCCAATCCAAGATACTTCATCAAATGCACTGGTATCTGTTGATGGATGTGGATGGGATTGGAGTGATCAGGAAGAGCATGAAGTGAAGAATCAATGCTTCATGGCAACAGCAGAATCTGACAAGCAATCTGAAGTTCCTCATGAGGTACAAATAAAATTGTGCTCAACTGTGTGTAAACAAACTGTGAAACATTATAGAGATCATAACCAGAAAGTGTGTGATGAGCTAAAACAGTGTGAAATCAAAAGTAGACACACAATCTCTGTAATAGAAAATCTTGAAAAACAGATTCAGGCATTTGAAGATAATGCAACACAATTTAACTATGATATTGAGTATGCTAGGTGGGAGAGAGACACTTTTAAAGATAAAGTAGAATTATTAACTAAGAAACTTGTTGAGGTCACATGTGAAAGAGATAGCATAAGACTTAATGTAAGTAACTTAGAACATGCATCTAAAAGTGTAAATAAACTTATCAATTCTCAGATTCATGATAAACTCAAGACTGGGTTAGGATACAATAATGTACCTCCTCCTTATAACAACAACTATTTTCCTTCAAAAACTGAAATTGATTTAAATTTACTTAAAGAAGGATTAAATGATGATGTTAAAAAGGTTGACCCAGTTAATAGTTTAAAAGAAGATGTAAACATTGATGAAGTTGAAATTCATGAGTGGACTGAGGAAGATGATGAAGAGTGTGATACATCTGAATGTAATGTTAATGTGTTCAATAAATCTGATAAATCATCTCGTGAAAGCAGCAATAGTATTACTGGTCTAGTTAAAGAACTAAAAGTTAATAAACTAGAAGAGGGTAAGAAAATGTTTGAAGAGAAGTAAAAACATCATGAAAAAGATGAGAAAATCACACCTAACACACCTAGGAATTTTCAAAGGAAGGTTAGGAATGCTGTGAAAACAACTGTTTCTGTGAATCATACAACTGCTGTGAATACATGTGATAAGTGCAAGTGTAAGGATAGCTTTTCTAAATCCCAAAATTTTCAAAAACTTATTCCCAGAGGTAATCAAAGGAATTGGAACCAAATGGTGACTCAAAAACTGGGGAATAATGTAACTGTGATTAAAGAAAAGTTATGTCTTATATGTGGTAGAAATAATCATCTTCAACATGAATGTTTTCATAATCCAAAAACATAACAAAAGAATGTGAAAAAGCCATGGACAGTAGCTAATATGGTTAACAAACAAAATTTTAAATCTAAAGTTAATCATACAACTGCTGCAAAGGTTTCCACTGCAGGAACAAAAGCTAAAGATTTAGCCAACAGTTTAAAGACTAACTGTGGAAAAAGGAGTTAAAGCAAACAGTGGTAAACCTTTTAAAACTGTTAACACTGTTAATTCAACAGTTTCCACTGGTAGAGTAAATAACACTGTAAGGAATACTAACAGTTTTAATTATTTTACCACTGTTAGACATAATAACAGTTATAACAGGTTTAACACTGTTAGATATAACTTTGGACCTTCAGTTAACACTGTTAGACCAAAATCCACTGTTAAGTCTAAAATTAGTTGGATTTGGACACCTTTTCAATCTAATGTTCCCAGATGTTCAAAATCTAACAATGCATCAAAATCAATAATCTTTAAGAAAGTTGATTACCTTGATGCATCAGGGAAACCCAAAGCCAAATTGGTTTGGGTTCCCAAGAGAAATTAATTTTCTCTGTGTTTGTTTATGTGCAGGGCAAGCCAAGAAGTTTATGGCATATCGACAGTGGCTGCTCAAGGCACATGACTGGAGATAAGGAAAAGCTACAGAACTTCAAATCATTTGATGGTGGATATGTAGCATTTGGAAGCAATCCAAAAGGTGGAAGGATCACAGGCAAAGGAGTTGTTCAAAGTGCCAAGTTAAGCTTTGAAAATGTTTATTATGTGGAACAGTTGAGGTACAATTTGCTAAGTGTGAGTCAAATCACAGATAAACAGAACCCTGTTCATTTTACTGACACTGAATGTCTTATTCTGTCTAAGGAGTTCAAAATTCCAGAAAATATGATTTTAATGAGAATTCCTAGGCAAGATAATGTCTATAAGTGTGACTTAGCAAACATGACACCTCAACCTGATTTAAACTGCCTGATTTCTAAAGCAAATTTAAATGAGTCTGCTTTGTGGCATAGAAGGATGTGTCACATGAATTACAAAACCATTAATAAACTTGTCAAAAACAAGCTTGTTAGGGGTTTACCTGAGAAGGTCTATTCATGTGATGATCATTGTGTTTCTTGTCTAAAGGGGAAGCAACACAAAACTTCTTTTAAGTCCAAAGCAGTGAATTCAAACTGTACTCCTCTATACTTAGTGCATATGGACTTATTTGGACCAACAAGTATAAGTAGTATGGGAAAAAGATCTTATTGCCTTGTTGTAATTGATGATTACACCAGATTTACATGGGTTTTCTTTCTTAGAACAAAAGATGAGACTGGTGAAATACTTAGATTATTTATAACTAAGATTGAGAACCAATTAGATAAAAAGGTTAAAATCATCAGAAGTGATAATGGAACAGAATTTAAAAATTATGAGATGGATAAATTCTGTGATGAGAAAGGCATTAAGAGAGAATTTAGTGCTCCTAGGACTCCTCAACAGAATGGAGTAGCTGAAAGAAGGAATAGGACACTAATAGAGGCTGCTAGAACTATGCTAGCTGATGCAAAACTTCCTATGTCCTTTTGGGCAGAAGCAGTTAGCACAGCTTGCTATGTTCAGAATAGGGTAACAGTTGTTAAGCCTTACTTCAAAACCCCATATGAGCTGTTGTTTAAGAACAAACCACTGGTTAGTTTCTTAAAATCTTTTGGATGTCCTTGTACTATTTTGAATACCAAAGATCACCTAGGAAAGTTTGAAAGCAAAGCAGATGAGGGTGTATTTGTAGGATATTCTATTCAGAGTAAAGCATATAGGGTTTTCAATCAAAGGACCAGAGTCATAGAAGAATCAATGAATGTCACTTTTAATGAGAATATCATTAATCCTGATGGAATAGGTCCTAAGTCTTTGTTTGATATTGATGCTCTTAACACTGCTTTTAGATATACAACTGTCAATTCTAGTATAGGTACATGCACAGGTACCACATCAAGTACAGCAGATAGAGTTTGTGAGACTACATCAGAAATGTCCTCAGAAAAGAATAAAGAGTCTTTGGAGTACATTATCTATCCAATCTGGACTCCTGATCCTCCAGAGGTATTTTCTTCTGATCTGCCACAGTCATCACAGCATTTGGAGACAGAAGAACCACCAGAAACATCATCTCAGATTATGGAGGATTCAGAACAACTTGAAACACCTTCCAATGAAAGTTCAGAGCAGAATGGTAATCTTACCAATTTGGAGGAAATCATTCCAGAGATATCAACATCTAATTTTCATGTGAACAAAAATCATCCTCTGGAACAGGTGATTGGGGATATTAACAGTGGTGTACAAACAAGACAGCAAACTACTGTCACTGAAGAAGAAATACATACATCTCTATATGTGTGTTTTCTTTCTCAAGTAGAACCTAAAAAGGTAGTAGAAGCTCTTAAACACCCTAGTTGGATTGAGGCAATGCAAGAGGAGTTGTTACAGTTCAAGATTCAGAATGTGTGGACACTAGTAGATCTGCCAAAGGGAAAAAGGGCAATTGGCACGAAATGGATCTTCAAGAACAACAAGGATGAAAGAGGGATTGTAATCAAGAATAAGGCAAAGCTGGTGGTACAAGGTTATACACAGGAAGAAGGGATTGATTATGATGATGTCTTTGCTCCTGTTGCAAGGATAGAAGCCATTAGACTATTCCTAGCATATGCTACATTTAAAGGTTTCACAGTCTATCAAATGGATGTCAAAAGTGCTTTTCTGTATGGCATGATTGATGATGAGGTGTATGTGTGTCAACCACCTGGATTTGAAGATCCTAGCTATCCAGATAGAGTTTGCAGATTGGATAAGGCATTATATGGACTGCATCAAGCCCCCAGGGCTTAGTATGAGACTTTATCTGTGTATCTATTAGAGAATGGGTTCAAAAGAGGCACTATTGATAAGACTCTGTTCACCAAAAGGAATCAAAGTGATATTTTACTGGTGCAAGTCTATGTTGATGACATCATTTTTGGGTCTACAAATGATGGTATGTGCAAGGAGTTTGAAAAATTAATGCATCAAAAGTTCCAGATGAGTTCAATGGGGGAACTCACTTTCTTTTTGGGACTTCAAGTCAAGTAGTATTCAGATGGTACTTTCATAAATCAGAGTAAATATGTCAAAGACATACTTACTAAATTTGGATATTCTGAATCAAAAGTGGCTAGTACACCAATGGAGACACACAAGCCACTATCTGCAGACCCTGAGGGGGAGGAAGTTGATGTACATCTGTACAGATCAATGATTGGATCATTGATGTATTTAACTTCTTCTAGGCCAGATATAATGTTTGCTGTTTGTATCTGTGCCAGATTTCAAACCTGTCCAAAACAATCACATCTGTATGCTGTCAAGAGAATCTTTAGATACTTAAAAGGACAATCTGATCTAGGTCTTTGGTATCCAAAAGATTCCCCTTTTGACCTAAAAGCATATTCAGATAGTGACTATGGGGGAGCTAGCATGGACAGAAAGTCAACATCAGGAGGATGTCAATTTCTAGGAGAAAGGTTAATCTCATGGCAATGCAAGAAACAGACAACTGTATCAACATCTACTGCTGAAGCTGAGTATGTAGCTGCTGCAAGTTGCTGTGCTCAAGTCTTATGGATTCAGAATCAGATGCTTGATTATGGTTTAACTTTCTTACATACTCCTATTTATATTGATAATACTTCTGCTATCAGCATCATCAATAATCCTGTTAAACATTCTAAAACTAAGCATATAGAGATTCGTTATCATCTTATCAGAGATTGTAATGAAAAACGACTTATTCAGATTATAAAAGTCCATACTGACAATCAACTTGCAGATCTGTTCACCAAAGCCTTTGATGTGGGCAGATTTACATTTCTGATTACAAGTATTGGCCTGATTAAATCTCTTTAAGATGTTTTTCCATAACTATTTTATAAAACATCTCTATAATGCTTAAGGATTAGATGCTGGTAGTTGTAATCGATACTAACAGTGATAATAGTCTTACAACTGTTTGGCTTTCCTAATTATCACTGTTATTATTCAATTACCACTGTATATGTTAGTTATTTTATTTTCACTGTTACTTATCTTGTTTTCACTGTTAGTTCTATTGTTATCACTGTTTGTGTTGAACTAACTCTTTGTAGGTTATCACTGTCAGCAGAAGCAATTATAACTGTTAGTGTAAACAGTTTCCACTGCTTTCACTATTCAGTTATAACTGTTAGTGTAAATAGTTTCCACTGTTTTCACTATGTCCACTGTTAGTGTAAATCTTAACACTGTTAGTATAATCAGTTATCACTGTCTATACTATCAAGTTGAAATTTCACTATCAGTGTTTATCTTTCTGTTCGTTCTATTAATTAAAAAAAAAAAAAAAAAAAAAAAAACCTAGTAATACTAATGCAGTCACTAGTGTTGAGTAATAATTCCTTTGGTCAGGGGTTATTTCCATTCACTTAGTGTACCAAAGTTAGTATTATTCGCATGTATAATACTGTTAGTTCTTATTGTTTCCACTGTTTTAAAATGGTTTCCACTGTTTTAAAATGGTTTCCACTATTAGTGTTCAAATTAGGTCATTGAAACTAACAGTATAAATACCCCCAACACTTGTACATTTTCTTTTACGCTTTCATAACCACTGATTTCATAAACCCTATAACCACTGCTATCGCAATTCATACACAAATTCTTCATGGCTTCTTCTTCATCAACCACACCTCAACTCGCTTTAGGCAAGGATCATAACATGATTGGTTATCTGGTAAAACCCTCAATAGCCAATGATTACGTAGAGATCATTGATTTTCTGCGTAATTCTACCATTCACCATGCGCTTACTGTTTCACCCAGAATTTCATATGATCATATTAATGAATTCTGGGTTAAAGCAAAGATTGAGGAAGAAGCAGGTGTTCCAAAAATTGTTTCTACAGTTGCTGGGCACCAAGTGGTTATTTCTGAAGCATCCATTCATTCTTCTCTTCATCTTCAGGATGAAGAAGGTATAACTTCAATTTCTGATGAAGCTTTATACTTTAATTTACAACGAATGGGATATGAGGGGAACTTGGGTGGGTATGTTTTTCAGAAAACTATGTTTTCATACCAATGGAGATTTCTAATCCATACATTACTGCACTGTTTATCATCCAAACGTTCATCTTTTGAACAATTTAGCAGTAATGTAGCATATGCATTGGTATGCTTAGCTACTGGTCAAAACTTTAATTTTTCCAACTTTATTTTTGCTGGTATGCTAAGAAACATTAACCAACCTAAAATTAAATTTTTAATGTATCCAAGGTTTGTGCAATGTTTTCTAAATGAACAAATATCTGAGTTGCCAGCCTTAGATAAGATAATAGGTATCTCTTCTTTTAAACCAAAAGTATTTTCAAATATGAAGAGAGATACCTCTATCAAAGGTGTTATGTTTTCTGGGAGGGTAACAGCATTGTTTCCAACAATGCTTCCTGCACCCTCCACCACAGCATCTGTACCACCAACAGAAGCTGAACCAGTTGTTGAAAGAATGGAACAACCCATTCCTTCTTATCCCACAACATCTGGGGGTAACAATGAACAACAAGGGAACAGATTCACTACAACTTACACCAGAAAAGCCAAAAGGGCTACACAACAGGTGACTGAGGATCATGCTGCTCAGTCATCTCAGTCCAATGACAAGGGTCATGAACAGCATGTGGTCCATGAGGAGAGGGGTGACCATTCTGTAAGGGCTGCTTCTACTGCTTCTAGCCCACTGGCAGAGCAGGACAGAAGTAACATCAATAAGACCCAAGCAGAGGCAACATCAAAACATGATTCTACTCCTGTAGATGATTTTGGTGGTCCCAGTACCAATAACCAAGGGGAATCTGTTGATCATACTAGGTATGATACAGGTTTTGATGCACCTGTCAATGATTCAACTAGGAAGTCACATTCTGATGGTGATAAGGCTAGAACTAACCTGGAATTGACAAGAATGATAGACTATGTGTGGGAAAAGTTTAGGGTGGAAAGGAGAAACAACAAAAAGAAGGATGAACAGATTGCAAATCTACAGCAGAGGGTTGCTCAACTGGAGTATATTGTTGTTAAGGTTTTGAAAGAAGGGAAGAAGTATGTGGTAGTTGAAGGTGACTCTGCAGAGACTGCTTTCAAAAAGGGGGAGAAATATTGGACAAATAAAGGTGATGAGGAAAAGAAAGATGATGGTAAGAAGGGTGATGATGAACAGAATGATGATGGTGTTGGTGATCACATTGATGAGGATATAGAGATGGAAACACCAATTCCTGAAGGTGAGAAACAACAAGAGAAAGAGAAGACTCCACAGGCTAAAAGGCAGAAATCAATTCCTGTGCAGTCTGTCAAAGCTAAGAAGCATAAAACCACCACCTTACCTCCAGTTCAGATTAGAGAACCTACTACTGCACCTGCTGCTACACAAGCTATGCCCAAGATTGACCCTAAGGATAAGGGTAAGGGTATCTTGGAGGAAGAGCCAAAATTGAAAAAACGGAAAACCATGCCTCCTGAAGCTACAATGAATGATGATGAATATGCACAGAGGTTATTTGCTGAGATAAATGCAGAAGTGCTAGCAGAGGAAATGATTGATGTTGAGATAGAACCTGGTAAATTTGTGAAAATGACTAAGGAACAGGTTGATGAGTGGGATAAAGCACAGCTGAGAGAGCAAAAGCAAGATGATATTGAATATCTTGTGGAACAACTTAAGAAAAAGAAGGCAGATGAAATGAAAAAGACTAGAGCTGCCAAAGTTGCTGCTAAAAGGAATAAACCTTTGACAAAAGCTCAACAGAAAAGAAATCTGGTTTTGAAGTTAAGAGGTGGAAATATTTCAACTGCAAGACTTAATGCCATGTCTCTTGAGAATCTACAAAGAATCTGGGATAGGGATACATTTCTAAACCCTAAGGCTGCTAAGAGAGCAGAAGAAGATAAGAAAGCCAAAGAAAAAGCAGAAAGAGAAAAGAAAAAGAAAGAAAAATTTGATAAACAGATAGAAGATGAAAAGGAAAGGGAAAGAAAAAGTACTGAGCTTAAACAGAAGAGGAGACAAGAACTTGCATCAATCCCTGATCTGCCTAAGAATAAGTTGAATTTGGATGATTTGATTGTGGTGCAACCTTTACAGGTACAACTTCCACCTGATAACTCTCCTAGAATCATTGATTGGTCTGTCGTAAAATTTTCAATCCCAATTAAATGTGAGAAAATTAGAGTTGAAAGGGCAGATACTTCTGTTTCATATTGGAGGTCATTTAAAGAGTTGATCAGGATGATTGTTAGAGAAGACTTGAACATAATATATGAGATTGGATCTGAGAAAGGACTAAGCACCAAGAAGTTTGATAGTGTTTATGAATTGGGTGTATGGTCTGGGATTTCAATGATGTATGAGCCTGAAAGATTCATGTTTGAGTTCAATACTTTCAGAAATGTAAAACAGTGGATCTATCTAGCAATCCAGGTGTTCATCAAGTTATTTTTGATGATGCTACTATGATTTGGATGCTCACTGACAGAGAATATGATATGAGTTTGAGTTTGTTAAGAAGCTTAAGACATGCTAAGTTATCTGTTTCATTCAAAAATGATTTAGCAGAGGATTTGGTATATATGATCTTGAATCAGATTCATAAGAAAGAAGAGTATGAGAGAAGACACAGAGATCAAAGATAGTTATTCTGAAAGAGTGTTGGAAAGAGGTCAACTTGAAGAATCAAGAGAAACTTAATACTATTGGGGACAGATTAAGTTTAGGGGGAGATTGTTGGGAAATAAGATTTCTGTTGTTACTAATGTTGTTGAAGAATGCACAAGGTATTAACACTGTTAGTGTTATTGTTACTACTGGTATTACAACTGTTAGTCTGTTGGTTACCACTGTCTTCAGAGTTAAAACTGTTAGTTGAAGTCTTCATGGATTACCACTGTTGGTGAAGTGGTTACCACTGTTAGTAGAAGATTACAACTGTTATTGAAGATTGAAGACAAGAGTTACAACTGTTAGTAGTAGTTTCAACTGTTAGTGTTATCACTGTTAGCTTGTTTACAATAGTTAACACTGCTTAGGCTATTTACCACTGTTGGTATATTAGTCTAGTAAATTGTACAAGTGTTAACACTGTTATAGGAATTACCACTGTTTGTATAGTTATGGTAGTTAACACTGTTTATATCTAGAATAGGAGGGAAGTTAGATTTTGAATAATTATGGATTGTAACTGCTTCCATAATTATAGGAGATTGTTTAGCCGGACTCTATGTGTTATAAATAGAGATCCTTAACCTAGATTAGGTTAAGAGTTTTTGCGCAGCTTCAAGGTTTTGTAACCCTAATACATTTCAGTGTATTCGTCTTATCATTAATAAGATTGAAGCTTTCTATTATTCTGTCTTAATATACTGTTATTGATCTTCATTGTATTACTAAGTGTTATTCCGCAAACTTCTTAGTAATCATTCAAAACTGTGTTCATCTAATAACTTTATTAGATCGATCTGGGTTCATCAAAAATATTATGCCGACACAACCAAGAAAAGGGCCAAGGAAAAAAAAATCCAAGAAAAGAGAAGAAAAAGGCTATGTAGTCCTTTCAAAATCTGAGAAATTCCAAAGAAACTCTCTCAAGAAAAGTTTCGAGAAAATACAAGGAAAACAATCACACCTTCTTCAACCCAACCATCCGATTCCTTCCAAGATATCTCGAAAGGTTAGTATCGTCCTCATTAAGAGTGATGGAGATTTAGTTCTCGATCAAGCCTATGACGAGAATGCTGCATGACAGGCTATCTGAGTGATTGACACTAGTAAGTAGGAAACCCTAAACACTTGAGTGATTTGAGTGACCCACTTGTGAGGATTGCCTAGTCATGATCATCATAAGTTGCTCGAAGAAGGTATCAAATTCTACAAAACCCCTAGTCTCCAATAAAAAATCTTTCGTAACTATAATTTAATATTCTTTGAGAATAGTATCTCTAAAAACTAGTGCGATTAGAATCTTTCCAAAAGCTTTTTATGAATGAGTTCGCGTAAGAAGTCACGTTTTTACTACCGATATCTCTCTCATTCTGGAATGATTCTTGGCACTTTAACTCAAATTCAGTACAAATCAATAGTATTATGTCAAGATGGCCAAAACTAGGTTGCACGATGAAAATCAAGCAAAACAGGTAGAAAACGAAGATTCCACGCACGTTTGAAGATTTAAGACATCAAAATGATATTTCAAGACAACAGAGCCCATCACCAACATCTGTCTCATCCAAGATGTTCGTTTTGAAATTACGAATCGAACAGAAGCAGAATCAACAAAAACCGATGAAGAATGAAGATTCTACGTACTCCGGAAGATCCAAATGATTCGTACGACACATCTAAAGTGGAGAGACATATTTATGGGATTTCTTTTCAGCAAAAGCTTCGGCTTTGAATTACGAATCCAATGCAAAAAGAATCAACGCAAACGGACGCATAACAAAAAAAACACGCACGAATTGAGAAGCGAGGCAACAGGCAGCGGACTGGTGCGGGTAGCAGCCAGCCGCCGCCGGCCAGCCACCAGGCCGCCGCCGGCTACCACCCCCCTGTACGGATCCCGCTTTTTGGTCCTTCTGTGTACCCGGTGCTAGACCTTTACGTGTTTTTCCGTACCCGGTGCACCACCTTTTCCACCTTTTTCGTACCATTTGCCACCACCTTTACCACCTTTTCCACCTTTTGCTATTGTGAGCTTTGGGATGCTAACTTGAGCCAAGTCTCTCCTATAAATAGCATACCCTAGCTCTCATTTCAACACACTCTCATATTCACACTCATACATATAATCTCACTCTTCCGTATCAACTTTCTCACTCTAGAAATTCTCTTATATTTTAGTCTATGATTATTGTAATTAATCTACGGATTAACATAGAGGTTAGAACGAATGTTTGAAGTTATGAGATTCACCTTTGTACGTGTGAACGAGTTGTCATTCATAATAATATGCTGCTACGCATCTATTTCCGGGTGATATCGAAACCTTTATCATACTTGCTTTATTTCATATTTTAATTATGTATTATTGCCTTGTATGTGATTTGTCTATTACCATGAATTGCGAGTAGTTTATTATTGTGATTGTTGATAATGTATATAATTATAAGTAAGGATGACATTATACAATTAAGTGTACGACAATTGTAAAAGTGATATAACGGCCCCAATTCGACAGTTTATCTGATATAGTACTGGAAACGTTTCACGCGGAGTACAAATGTATGGAAGTCGATAAACGACCGAAGGTAGTTACATCACTGGAATCAGCTCTGGTTTAACAGTTGGAATTCCGAAAGGATAAAAGAAATTCATAACTAACTGGTATATCCTACGAAAGTCAATGCACAATAAAATGATGTTCGAAAATGCGTTCAGATAAAATAGGAACTAATGACCTTGGTATCGTTAAGACTTTATGAACTTGAGTTTAATTTATGGAGTACCCTTTCTGGTTATCCACGTGACTGCAACCTAGTAATTAGGACTTGATCAACCTTAATTATGGTAAGTAGTTATATGTGTCCATGACATGCAACAAGTAAGACACAGTGAACCCACTCGTTGTACATATTAGGTTTACATTTCTGCATCGCTTTACATTTAGCTAGTCTAGAGCGTCACGTTCACCGTCAATTACTCCTGACCGCATGTCTGATGTAAGAAGCAGTTGAACTACCATGTAAAGTACATTGTCCGATTACTTAAAGGCATGGTCTGCATATGAAACACGTTTTTATAAACTGCGAATAATCCAGGGATGTATAACTGTTTGAAAAGGAGAGCTCAAGTCATAAGTTGAAGTAACCAAGCCTTAATGCACAAAACAAGACTTACGAATAAGAATAAAATCCTAGTGACCTGGAATCCTTAAAACACTAAGCCTTACATAATCAGCGGTCTAAACATAAAAAGTTATTAATCTGCATGCTAACGAAATACTAAACTATTCTAGGGGTTAAGAACGGTCGGACCTATGAGATGATACGCTACTGATTCATGCACCTCGGCGTCAAGCCAAGATAGGTTGTTTATCTTTCAACTAGATAAGTATTGGAAGTTTGCGTATTGCTCCGATCAGAATCACAATAACCTAGTTCCTAGTGACATGCCAATGGGAAATTTAGTTGGTAGGGTTCTAGAGTTTAAACTTGATAGTTTAGATCATTACATTTAACATTGTTCCTGTTTAATCTGTCATCCCGAAACATTAATTATCGAAATCTCAGCAATCACATGTTTATCTTTACCTGTTTTCCTGCAATTTACTTTTCTGCATTTTAATTACTTGTCTTTAGTTTAAAAACCCCAAACCTACCTACTTTGTTTCATCCTAAATATTTCCCTACCGAAAATACCAGCTTTAATCGCCCACACGTTTGGATTCATAGAACGATCTTAGGTCATACTTACTGCTTGCTAACCAGAGTAGGTAGTACGTATAATTTAAGCCCAGCTAAATATAAATTTTAAAACCCCTGCTGTGCCTGCACCACCATCAGAAATCACAACGACACTGAACCGACGGTTGCGGGTGCAACAACAAGTCTTGATTACGATTTCGTTTAAGTGTTCGTTTTCGTCGACTAGGTCAAAGGTGTTCGGTTTGACTCGAAACTTTTAGGGAAGTCTTTAAATATGCTAAATAAGCTTTAGAAAATTGTCGTTATGTTTTATGGTTGACCCAAAGTGTCAGTTTTGTAAATTGACCAAAACAGCCCTTAGTATTCATTTTTCAAGATTTTGAACTCGATAAACCTCCCGATTCGGACCATTTCTAATCCGATTCATACCTAAAAAAAATTCACACATGTCCTCATATATGTGCAGTTCATTTCTTCACTTTATGGTATTTTTATATGTTCCTTTACTATTTTTAACAAAAATAAATACGAAGAATGGTCGGTTTTGGTCCGAAAGTAGGTTCAGTCCAAAGACTCATGTTTTTCACTATGATCCGTGAGGATCTGGTCCGATAGCCAAAAATGAAAGTTGTATCTGGTATCTTAATGAACATTTTTCGTTTAGATGTCGAGAGTTGGTTCTTCCTAGTATTCAAGATATAGACGTTTTGGTGAGGGTTATTTTCAGGGCACATTTATATATATCTATAGTTGTTTGCAAAAACGTTTTTAAAGCTTTGTTTTGGATATTTTCTTGTCAAATGAATATAATAACATGTAGATTTTTGAAAATCATGAAAATATAGAGAAAGAGGGGTGGTGGTTCATACCAAAAACGTGTTCTAGAGAGAGAGGAAGGTGAGATGGTGCTTGTTGCTTCTCCTAGCTTCTTCTCCTTGCTTTTCTTCAGAAGGATGATGGTGGATGATGGTGGTTTTAGGTGGTGATGATGGAGGCCGTAGGTGGTGAGGGAGAGGAGAGGGAGAGAACCTTGTGGGTGTATTTTTAGAGTGAGAGTGTAGTGAGAGAGTGTGAGGGACAAAGTGAGGGAAGATGGAGTCTTTGTTGGAATGGGTCAAGGCAACAAGCCTTCCCCCCCCCCCCCTTCTGGGGGTTGTGTTGGCCGGCTGGTTGGGGGCCCCACACAAGGTGTGGTGACCCCAATTTTTGTTCCCGTGTTTGTGTTCCATGCGGTGTTCGTTTCCACGGTCGTTTAAACGTTCGTTTATATTTAAAACGTAAGACGTATGAGTTATAATTAACAAATAATTTCCGAGGCTTTGAGATGAAATAATACTTCATATTATTTGGTAGTATTTACAAAAATACTTGGTTGGTGTGTCGGTATCGTTTACGGGTTCGTGTTTCCGTTTGTTTAATCGTGTAACATTTAAATTAAACGTTTTTGTTATCGTTATTATTCGCGATACATTTAATCATCAAAACTATGTAAAATAATATATTTTAAGTTTATAAAATATATTTTGGCGTTTATTCGATTGTCAGGCGCATTTTGCGCATTTTTGGTCGTTTCTGAGCATTTTACACGATACGAAATGCTTATATGATATTATCAAAATAATATTTGGAAATAAATGTGTTTATCAAATAATTTTGTATTATTTTAATAAATTGAGTTCACCAACATCCGTACTAATGAGTCGGGATCCGCCCGATATGAAAGATGCACGATTAAATTTAATCGCGTACGTGTATATATATAACAATATATATAGTGATACGTACAGGTAGCCTAATCCAGAACTAATTACACGTATTGATAGATGATTAGGAACTGATAACTAGCCATAATTTGTCGGGTGTCACATTCTCCCCTTGTTAAGAGAATTTCGTCCCGAAATTTAGCTCGAAGTCGTAGATGGTGTGGATTCTGTGAATAACTGTGGGTACTTGAGTCGCATTTGGTCTTCAGGCTCCCAGGTGAATTTTGGACCACGCCGCGAATTCCACCGGACTTTGACGATGGGAATACGACTTTGTTTCAACTGTTTGACCTCACGGTCCATGATTTCTGCTGGTGTCTCGACAAAATGGAGTTTATCATCGATGTGGATTTCGTCGAGAGGAATAATAAGTGTCTCATCAGACAGACATTTCTTCAAGTTAGAAATGTGAAATGTGGGATGCACGCTGCTGAGCTCGGGTGGCAGCTGCAAACGATATGCCACTGCACCAATCCTTTCAAGGATCTCAAAAGGTCCAATGTATCTGGGGTTCAATTTCCCGCATTTACCAAAACGGATGACGCCTTTCCAAGGCAAGACTTTCAGGAGTACTCGATCCCCAACCTGGAACTCGAGATGTTTGCGTCTCACATCAGCATAACTTTTCTGATGATCACGTGCGGCTTTGAGTCTGTTTTGGATTCCAATGATTTTTTCTGTTGTTTCGTGTATGATTTCAGGAACAGTGAGTTGGCTGTCTCCCACTTCGGTCCAACAGACAGGTGATCAGCACTTACGACCGTACAGTGCCTCGAAAGGTGCAGCCTTAATGCTGGTATGGTAGCTGTTATTATACGAAAACTCGCATAATGGTAAATGATGTTCCCAATTTGCACCGAAGTCAACTACGCAAGCTCGTAGCATATCTTCCAGTGTTTGAATGGTTCATTCACTCTGGCCGTCGGTTTGAGGATGATATGCAGTACTCATATCTAGACGAGTACCCAATGATTTCTGAAGTGACTGCCAAAAGTGAGATGTGAAACGACTATCCCTGTCGGAGATAATCGAAATGGGAACACCATATCAGGATACAATTTCCTTAAGGTAAATTCGCGTGAGGCATTCCATTTTGTCGGTTTCTTTGATGGCTAGGAAATGAGCATATTTGGTGAGACGATTGACGATCACCCAAATGGTATAGCTAACCGCTCGATGTCTTTGGAAGTTTCGTGATAAAGTCCATGGAGATCTGCTCCCATTTCCATTGAGGGATTTCCAGTTGTTGGAGTAATCCGGAGGGTTTCTGATACTCGGCTTTGACTTTAGAGCATGTGAGGCACTTGCCGACATATGTGGCGATGTCAGCTTTCATGTTTGGCCACCAATACAACTCCTTGATGCCATGATACATCTTGTCAGATCCAGGATGTATAGAGTATTTGGACTTGTGAGCTTTATCCATCACCAAGTCTTGTAGGTTCCCAAAATTAGGTAACCAGACTCGGTTTGAGAAGTATTTGGCTCCGTTGGATTTGGTTTCAAATTGTTGGTCCATGCCACGCAAGGACTCGTTTTTAATGTTCTCAGGTTTGAGTGCTTCGAGTTGAGCGGTAATGATTTGAATGATAAGATCATTATGGATTGTCATGTTGAGGGCTCGGACTCGAAGGGGTTTTACACGTTCCTTTCGACTGATGGCATCAGCAACAACATTTGCCTTGCCTGGATGATAACGGATCTCACAATCATAATCGGTAAGCAACTCGACCCATCAACGTTGCCTCATATTGAGATCCTTTTGATCAAAGATATGCTGGAGACTCTTGTGGTCTGTGAAGATTGTACATTTTGTGCCGTACAGATAGTGTCTCCAGATTTTGAGTGCAAACACTACGGCTCCCAATTCGAGATCATGAGTGGTGTAATTCTTTTCGTGAACCTTGAGTTATCGGGAGGCGTAGGAAATGACCTTGTCTCGTTGCATTAACACGCAACCAAAACCTTGGTGTGAAGCATCGCAGTATACCACGAAGTCGTCGTTGCCTTCGGGTAATGATAAGATAGCTGCGCTGCAAAGCTTTTGTTTCAGTAGTTGAAATGCTGACTCTTGTTTATCAGTCCAGTCGAACTTCTTCTCCTTCTGAGTCAGTGTCGTGAGTGGTTGGGCTATTTTTGAGAAGTTTTTGATAAATCGCCGATAGTACCCGGCCAGTCCCAAAAACTGTCGTACTTCGGTTGGAGTTGTTGGCGACTGCCAATTTTTGATAGCCTCGATTTTAGATGGATCAACATGAATCCCTTGACTGTCAATCACATGCCAAGGAATTTAACAGTTTGCATCCAGAACTCACACTTGGAGAATTTAGCATATAACTCCTCGTGTTTGAGTAACTCTAGAATGGTTTTCAGATGTTGTGCGTGTTCTTGCTCGTTGCGCGATTAGATCAAGATTTCATCAATGAATACAATGACAAACTTATCGAGATATGGTTTGCACACTCAGTTCATAAGGTCCATTAATACAGCCGGTGCGTTTGTTAAACCAAATGGCATTACTTGAAACTCGTAGTGACCATAGCGAGTTCGGAAAGCTGTCTTGGGATGTCGGTGTCTCAAACTCGGAGTTGATGATAACCTGACCGTAGATCGATCTTTGAATAAAAGCTCGACCCTTGCAGTTGGTCAAATAGGTCATCAATTCGAGGAAGTGGATAACGGTTCTTAACAGTGAGTTTGTTGAGTTCACGATAATCGATGCACATTCTGAAAGAACCATCTTTCTTTTTGACAAATAGGACCGGAGCTCCCCAAGGTGAAGAACTCGATCGAATGAATCCTTTGTCCAGGAGTTCCTGTAACTGAGTAGACAACTCCTGAAGTTCGGATGGGGCTAAATGGTAAGGTGCTCGTGCCACGGGTGCTGCACCCGACACGAGGTCTATGGAAAACTCGATTTGTCTTGGCGGCGGAAAGCCAGGAAAGTCTTCAGGAAAGACTTCTGGGAAGTCTCGAACGATGGGCACATCCTCAAGTCGCTTCTCTTCCGACTTTTTCTCCATAACATGTGCGAGGATTGCTTGATATCCTTTTCTCAAATATTTTCGGGTTTTCATACATGATATGATATTCAGTCTCGTCTCACCGGTCTCCCCTGTATGATTAAAGTACCACCGGTGACGAGAAGAATACGAACATATTTATCAAAACATACAATCTCTGCTCGGTGTTTGGATAACCAATCCATACCAACGATGATGTCGAAACTACCGATCTCGACATGTAAGAGATCAATGTTGAAGAGTTCATCGGCTAGTTTTAAAGTGCAATTGGGTATCACACTATTTGTTTCAACCAGTTTGCCATTAGCTAGTTCTACAATATACTTAGCTTCCAAGGCAACAGGGGTGATGTCAAGTAAGGAACTAAATTCATCAGATATAAAGCTCCTATCAGCCCCAGTATCAAACATAATAGAAGCATGTAAATTGTTGATGAGGAACATACCCGAGACCACATTCGGGTCTTGACGGGCTTCCCCTGAATTAAGGACAAAGGCTCTACCTCTCGGGTTGTTATTGTTTCCCTTGTTCTTCAGCTTTGGGCAATCATTCCTGAAGTGCCCAGTGTTGCCACACTCAAAACCGGCTTTTGGTTGGCTGGAGCTGGTGTTGGGGTTGTTGTTGGTATTGGTACTGGTAGACCTGCAATCTTTGGCTAGATGCCCATACCTCTGACACTTGTTACATGGAGTACCACAGGAACCATCATGATGGCGGCGACACTTAGAGCAAAAAGGCTTGTTCCCAGTGTAGCCTTTCTTGAGTTCGGAACTAGATGTGTAAGCCTTGATGATTTCAGGCGTCCTTGATGATTGCTGATTTTGGTTTGAGTTTCTGGACCACTTTCTCTTGTGATCCCCAGCGTTATTACCGGTGTTTGTGGAAGTAGGTGTTTCTTGGCGAACCACCTGAGCCATAAGATTGTGTGCCATACAGACGGCACCTTGAATGGTAGGAGAGTTGGAAGCAGTGACCATTCCCTGAATGTGTGAGGGAAGTCCCCAGATGTAACGTTCGATCCTCTTGTACTCAGGATCGACCATTGATGGGCACAACAGTGCAAGTTGGTGAAAACGGGTTATGTAACTGGCAATATCATTGCCCTGAACCTTGAGATTCCAAAACTTGACCTCGAGTTGTTGCAACTCTTCTCTTGGACAGTACTCATCCTTTAACATTCTCTTCAATTCTTCCTAGGGAGTTTGGTAGGCGATATCAATGCCTACAGTTTGAGCATGAGTATTCCACCAGGTCAGAGCACCATCCATGAAGGTGCAGGTGGAATACTTGACCTTGCAGTCTTCTGGGCAGTTACAGATCCGGAAGACTGATTCCATTTTCTCGATCCATCGTAATAGACCGATAGCTCTTTCCGTGCCTTTGAAGTTCAGAGGCTAGCAGTTGAGGAAGTCCTTGTATGAGCAGGGTTGGGCAGCAAGGGCTTGAGCTACACCCTGAGCAATGAGTTGAGTTATTTCCGCTTGACTGTATGTTCGTCTTGGCGGCATAATGCTTGAATAAATACAGAGGAAAAATATGTAAGATGTTGTTCAAAGGTTATGATTTATCACATATGTATATATATAGGAGAGTAACATACAACAGCACAATGTCATAATCATATTTCATTAGATAATAAAATTAGATACCATACAAGGTACGAGTTCAAAAGATTACAGACTTTAGAGTTTACAAAAGGTACCGGCAATGGTTAAATCCGGTTGAATTACATCGACTAAGAAAAAAAAAGTTTAGATAAGTCATTACATAACAGATACTGTACTAATCTGTCGTATAGCCACTAGTGACATCAAGGTGGCAAGACGTTCCATGGTTTCAGCAAGTCGACTGGTCTGTCGGGCGATATCTTCAGCGATAGTTAGGCATTGCTCCAACATGCGAGCATATTGTTTGGCTTCCTGTGAGCGTAGCTCACATTCTTCCAGTCTCGCCTGCAGGAGATCAACTGCGCTTCTGTCATCAATCACTTGTTGGTGGATCATATCCACATTCCGTGTCATGTTTTCTTGTTCCAAATAGAGTTCAGTAATACGGTCGTGTTGTGTGTGTAACCCATGTGTTTGTACTATGTATTGTTCTCGTTCCAAGCTTTCAAGTCTTGCCTCGTGATGGTGTAGTCGAGCAGCAAGCACTCGAACAGTATGGTGGATGGGTTCTTGGGTATACGGGGAGATGTCCATGGGGTCAGCGGGAATCTGCATGGCTTCCTCGGACCTCCAGGTGTTCAGAGTTGTGGGTAGCCAATCCCACTTACGAGGGTAAGTTGGGTAATCTGCCCTGGTTGAGAGGTTACCAGTGTGGTAAGGGCTGACTCGAGCTGAACTGTTACCCCTTCGTTGATGTCGTGTGACTCTTGCTTCTCCGGTGATATAGTAGAGGGGTTCACTAGAGGTTTGGGGTAAGGTGATTAATTCCTCAACAGTTGGGTAGGTTTGAGCCTTGTTGTTTGTGTCAGTCAGTGCTAGAGGAGGAATGTCTGCCATGTCTGTGGCAAGAACGTTTAGTAAGTATCGTGAGGCCTATATATATAACATATAATATATAGCCTAATGTGTCTAGCACTTAACAAGTATAGGTCCAGTCTCTCTCGTGGTCAGAGTCAACTAGTGCATTCCTATTCAACATAACCATTTCAGACCTCACATCATCTTTCCTTAATTGTACATAGTTGATCAGGCTATGTTAAATTAAAGTCGTTTGATGTATTTCCTGAACCAGTCAAACCTTATAAAGAAATACTGCCTAATGGTCATAGTCTAGGCCCACTAAATGCAACCTAGTTCACTATAACCTTAGGCTCTGATACCAATCTGTCGCACCCCCAAATTTACTGTGCGGAAGCGAATCGGGTCAGGGCGCGACTAATCAAATATCACAAGCACATAAGATAAAGTGAACGACTCTATATGCATCATTTACAAGTTACATTAATATGACGTAAAAGTTTTACAAAGTTGGAATGTTTACAAAGGCTCGTAATTAATGTTTAGAGATTCTAATGCATATCTAATTTACAAAATGTAGAAATGCAGGGGAATCTCCTGGTGTCTGTATGCGACTCGAGCTAATAATCCTGAGCAGATCTACTACTGCTGAGTACCTGAGAATACATACTAAAATGTCAACTAAAAGCTGGTGAGCTCACAGGTTTGTATAGATAAACATGATGTGTGAACCATGAGATTTAATATAATGATTTGCAACCAAGCAAATAAAATAGATGTATATCACTGCCATGAGCCCATAGTATGAGCTTAACTGAGGTGTCAGGATCACAACCAAGTGCCTGAGCGAGGGTGCATCTCTGCGAGTGCCTAATCTACACTCGTATGAACAAATGTTGATGCGTCCGTTTAACCAGTTACTGCGTGCTAACCCGGACGGGGATTGTCAATCCCATATGGTTCCATACACTAACAATCGCGCTAAATCCATATAAACAAACTATGTAGTGGAGGGCTTTAAATGATTAGCAAAACAACTCATGCAGTATATATCGAGGTTTAGTACTCATGTCCACATGTAAAACAAAACGAGTATGTGTTCTCACCCCTGGGTTAAAAACAGTAAAATGAGGGGCTATAAGACTCACCTAAGTCTGGTGTGTTGCTATCAAGCAAGTATGATGTTGCACAAGGTGATGTTGTCCGAAGACGGTAACCTGTCAGGCGTTCAAAACGCGCAAGGTTATAAGTATATGTAGACGTCTCAAAAGACCGCCCATGCTAGTTGTTCATCCAACTAGTAATGTCCAAATAATTTGATTGTTTGATTGATTAGTTTGAGTTTTGAAAATATGTACGGCCCGTTGGTGAGTTTCGTAATAATGATTATCAAAAGCATTATTATTATGTTTGTCTCATTGTATACTTACAAAAGTATATGTGTCATATGTTTCCGAGTTATTCCAAATATTGTATTGACGTTAAATCAAGTATATTGTGATATTGTCTTGTTTGAAAAGTCAGTCATGCAAATTAGTGTTGAACACTATTTATGAGACAATAGTGATTATCGGGAATCACTATTCATGAGACAATAGCATTGTCGGAAATTACTATTCATGAGACAATAGCATTGTCGGGAATTACTATTCATGAGACAATAGCATTGTCGGGAATTATTATTCATGAGACAATAGCATTGTCGGGAATTACTATTCATGAGACAATATCATTGTCGGGAATTACTATTCATGAGACAATAGCATTTTCCAGCGATAGTGTTTTTGAGAATGCATATGCCAATGTGATTTCATGCGACAATGAGGTTTGCGACAATGAGGTTTTATGTGACAATAATGAAAGTAATCAATTATCCGATACTAAGGTATGCGACAATGGGTATTCTTGGACATTGTTCATACGACAATGGTGGTATTGTCGGGTACTGTTCATGCGACGATGGGGGTTTTTGCGACAATGGCATTGTCGCATAAGAGATATTGTTGCAAGTCTTGGTTACGATTTCGTTTAAGTGTTCATTTTCGTCGACTAGGTCAAAGGTGTTCGGTTTGACTCGAAGCTTTTAGGGAAGTCTTTAAATATGTTAAATAAGCTTTAGAAAATTGTCGTTACATTTTATGGTTGACCCAAAACAGCCCTTAGTATTCATTTTTCCAGATTTTGAACTCGATAAACCTCCCGATTCGGACCATTTCTAATCCGATTCATACCTAACCAAAATTCACATATGTCCTCATATATGTCCAGTTCATTTCTGCACTTTATGGTATTTTTATATGTTCCTTTAATATTTTTAACAAAAATAAATACGAAGAGTGGTCGGTTTTGGTCCGAAAGTAGGTTCAGTCCAAAGACTCACGTTTTTCACTATGATCCGTGAGGATCTGGTCCGAGAGCCATAAATGAAAGTTGTAGCTGGTATCTTAATGAACATTTTTTGTTTAGATGTCGAGAGTTGGTTCTTCCTAGTATTCAAGATATAGACATTTTGGTGAGGGTTATTTTCTGGGCAGATTTATATATATCTATAGTTGTTTGCAAAAACGTTTTTAAAGCTTTGTTTTGGACATTTTATTGTCAAATGAACATAATAACATGTAGATTTATGAAAATCATGAAAATATAGAGAAAGAGGGGTGGTGGTTCATACCAAAAACGTGTTCTAGAGAGAGAGGAAGGTGAGATGGTGCTTGTTGCTTCTCCTAGCTTCTTCTCCTTGCTTTTAGGTGGTGATGGTGGTTCATACCAAAAATCATGATGGTGGTTGATGGTGGTTTTAGGTGGTGATGATGGAGGCCGTAGGTGGCGAGGGAGAGGAGAGGGAGAGAACCTTGTGGGTGTATTTTTAGAGTGAGAGTGTAGTGAGAGAGTGTGAGGGACAAAGTGAGGGAAGATGGAGTCTTTGTTGGAATGGGTCAAGGGAGCAAGCCCCCCTCCTTTTGGGGGCTGTGTTGGTCGGCTGGTTGGGGCCCCCACACAAGGTGTGGTGTCCCCAATTTTTGTTCTCGTGTTTGTGTTCCATGCGGTGTTCGTTTCGCCGGTTGTTTAAACGTTCGTTTATATTTAAAACGTAAGACGTATGAGTTATAATTAACAAATAATTTCCGAGGCTTTGAGATGAAATAATACTTCATATTATTTGGTAGTATTTACAAAAATACTTGGTTGGTGTGTCGGTATCGTTTACGGGTTCGTGTTTCTGTTTGTTTAATCGTGTAACGTTTAAATTAAACGTTTTTGTTATCGTTATTATTCGCGATACATTTAATCATCAAAACTATGTAAAATAATATATTTTAAGTTTATAAAATATATTTTGGCTTTTAATCAATTGTCGGGCGCGTTTTGCGCGTTTTTGGTCATTTCTGAGCATTTTACACGATACGAAATGCTTATATGATATTATCGAAATAATATTTGGAAATAAATATGTTTATCAAATAATTTCGTATTATTTAATAAATTGAGTTCATCAACATCCGTATTAATGAGTCGGGATCCGCCCGATATGAAAGATGCACGATTAAATTTAATCGCGTACGTGTATATATATATAACAATATATATAGTGATACGTACAATTAGCCTAATCCAGAACTAATTACACGTATTGATAGATGATTAGGAACTAATAACTAGCCCTAATTTGTCGGGTGTCACAACTTGAGGATGTGCCCATCGTTCGAAACTTTCCAGAAGTCTTTCCCGAAGAACTGCCTGGTCTGCCACCGCCAAGACAGGTCGAGTTCTCAATCGATCTCGTGCCAGGTGCTGCACCCGTGGCTCGAGCACCATACCGATTAGCCCTATCCGAACTTCAGGAGCTGTCCACCCAGTTACAGGAATTCCTGGATAGAGGATTCATTTGACCGAGTTCTTTACCTTGCGGAGCCCCGGTCTTATTCTTGAAAAAGAATGACGGTTCTTTCCGAATGTGCATCGACTACCGAGAGTTGAACAAGTTGACCGTCAAGAACCGATATCCACTTCCTCGCATCAATTACCTGTTTGACCAACTTCATGGATCGAGCTGTTATTCAAAGATCGATCTTCGATCAGGTTATCATCAATTACGTGTTCGCAACACCAACATCCCAAAAACCGCTTTCAGAACCCGTTATGGGCATTACGAATTTCAAGTGATGTCATTTGGTTTAACAAATGCACCAGCTATATTCATGGATCTTATGAATCGGGTGTGCAAACCTTATCGATAAGTTTGTCATTGTCTTCATCGACGACATTCTCATATACTCGCGAAATGAACAAGAACACGCGCAACACCTCAAAACCGTCCTAGAACTACTCAGACACGAGGAGTTATATGCCAAATTCCCCAAGTGTGAGTTCTGGATACAATCCGTTCAATTCCTTGGACATGTTGTTAATAGTCAAGGAATCCATGTCGATCCATCGAAAATCGAGGCTATCAAGTGCTAGCAAGCACCAACATCTCCAACCGAAGTACGCTAATTCTTGGGTCTTGCTCGGTACTATCGGCGATTCATTGAAAATTTTTCAAAAATAGCCCAACCACTCACAACCCTGACTCAGAAAGACAAAATGTTCGATTGGACTGATAAACAAGATTCAGCATTTCAACTTCTGAAACAAAAGCTTTGCAGCGCTCCTATTCTATAATTACCCGAAGGCACCGATGACTTCGTGGTATACTGCGATGCTTCCCACCAGGGTCTCGGTTGCGTGCTGATGCAACGAGACAAGGTCATTGCTTACGCTTCATGACAGCTCAAAATTCATGAAAAGAATTACGCCACCCACGATCTCGAGCTAGGAGCTGTCATTTTTGCCCTCAAAATCTAGAGACATTACCTCTATGGCACAATGTGCACAATCTTCACCGACCACAAAAGTCTCCAACACATCTTCGATCAAAAGGATCTCAACATGAGGCAACGTCGATGGGTCGAGTTGCTCACCGACTACGATTTTGAGATCAAATACCATCCGGGTAAGGCAAATGTTGTTGCCGATGCCCTCAGTCGGAAAGAACGAACGAAACCACTTCGAGTCCGAGCCCTTAGTATGACCATTCACAATGATCTAAACATTCAGATTCTCACTGCTCAACTCGAAGCTTTGAAACCCGATAACATCAAAAACAAAGCCTTGCGAGGCATGGATAAACAATTTGAAATCAAACCTAACGGAGTTAGGTACCTCTCTAACCGAATCTGGCTGCCTTGTTTTGGGAACCTGCGAGACTTGGTGATGGATGAAGCTCACAAGTCTAAATACTCTATCCACCCGGGATCCGACCTATGTATCACGGCATCAAAGAGTTCTATTTGTGGCCGAACATGAAAGCTGAAATCGCCACATACGTCAGTAGGTGCCTTACTTGCTCAAAAGTCAAAGCCGAATATCAAAAACCTTCTGGTTTACTCCAACAGCCTAGCATTCCTGAATGGAAATGGGAACAAATTGCCATGGATTTCATAACCAAACTACCAAAGTCAACGAGTGGATGCGATACCATTTGGGTGATCGTTGATCGTCTCACAAAATCTGCTCATTTCTTGGCAATCAAAGAAACCGACAAAATGGAACGCCTCACACGAATCTACATCAAAGAGGTTGTTTCTCGACACGGTGTTCCAATCTCGATTATCTCCGATAGGGATAGTCGTTTCACATCTCAGTTTTGGCAATCACTTCAAAATCGTTGGGTACCCATCTTGATATGAGTACCGCATACCATCCTCAAACCGATGGCCAAAGTGAACGAACGATTCAAACACTGGAAGACATGCTACGAGCTTGCGTAGTTGACTTCGGTGTAAATTGGGAAAAACATCTACCGCTGTGCGAGTTTTCGTACAACAATAGTTATCACACCAGCATTAAGGTTGCACCCTTCGAGGCACTCTACGGTCGTAAGTGCCGCTCACCGATTTATTGAACCGAAGTAGGAGACAGTCAACTCACTGGTCCTGAGATCATTCACAAAACTACTGAAAAGATCTTCGAGATCCAAAACAAACTCAAAGCCGCACATGATCGTCAAAAAAGTTATGCTGACGTGAGACGCAAACCACTCGAGTTCCAGGTTGGGGATCGGGTGCTACTCAAAGTTTCACCTTGGAAAGGTGTTATCCGATTTGGTAAAAGAGGGAAGTTAAATCCCAGATACATTGGACCATTCAAGATCCTCGAGAGGATTGGTTCAGTGGCATATCGATTGCAGCTGCCACCCGAACTCAGCAGCGTGCATCCCACTTTTCACATTTCTAACTTGAAGAAATGCGTGTCTGATGAGACACTCATTATTCCACTCGAAGAGATTCGCATCGATGACAAACTTCACTTCGTTGAAGAACCCACTGAAATCATGGACCGTGAGGTCAAACAACTCAAACAAAGTCGTATTCCCATTGTCAAAGTCAGGTGGAAGTCGCGGCGTGGGCCGGAATTCACCTGGGAACGGGAGGACCAAATGCGACACAAGTATCCTCAGTTATTTGCTGATGCTACTTCAAACACGACTTCAAGTTAAATTTCAGGACGAAATTCTCCTAACAGGGGGAGAATGTGGCACCCGCCAAATTAGGACTAGTGATTACTGCCTAATCAATTGTTAATACATGTAATTAGTTTTATATTAGACTAATTAATGTATCGAAATATATATTGATGAATATATACAATTATGCGATTTGATTAAATTGTACGCGAACCAAATCGAATGTAATTCGATTCAATTTATACGGACGTTGGTGAGCAATTTTATTAAATGATGTAATATTATTTAGTACAAACATTATATCCAAAATATTATTTTGATAATATTTCGTAATTAGTTAGTATCGTACAAATAAACGCGATTAAAATGTTAAACACACAAACAAACGAAACCATTTAAGTTATTAAGTATTTGGTAAAATACTTCAACAAAAAAATATTGAATAAACATTCGGATTTTAAAACATATATTTAAACGTATAAAATAATTATTTAACGTTTAAACGATCGGGAAAACGAACACCACACAGAGTGCAAACGCGGGGATTAAAATTTGGGAGATTCCCCTCCCCCTTTTCCCCCAAAAAATCTGCCCTCCCTCCCCCCATTTCCCTCATTTCACATTCACCATCTCTCTCTCCTCTCTTCTTTTTCTCTCTAAACACCCATCACACCACCATCACCTAAATCTATCAAATAACACCACCAAACAACATTAAATCATCTAGCTCATTTGAAGAAAAGAACCACCACGTCACGATCTATATTCCTACCTTTTTGAAATTCTCCGGCGTTAAGTTTGTAAGTTTCCGACAAAACCCGAAACACTCTGATTTCCATTATTTTCACTTGTCTATGGGTTATTTAAGCTTATAATGTCCAAATATGGGTTGGGTAAAAGTTTCAAGTCAAACGGGAACCGGAAAATACCTTTTCGGCTCATTTTTCGGCCAACCGCTTGTTGTGTCGCAGAGGCTCCAGGCCACCTACGACATAAGGCCTTATGTCGCAAAACCCTCACTTATGTCGCATATAGCGACACAAGTGATTGTGTTGCAGAACTCATTCCTGTCACACTTAGCGACATAAAGACTTATGTCGCAGACATGATCCGCGACACAAAAGACTTATGTCGCAGACATGATCTGCGACACAAAAGACTATGTCGCATCTAGCGACATGAGCCTTATGTCGTACACTGTGTCGCATGAAACATAACCAAGAAAACACAGATTTTACTAAGTGTCGAGACCAAAAATTTTATCACTTGATTTCACCCAAATTCAAGTCCAGGTGCGTTTTTCACCCCAACCAGGGGCCAGCCCCTTGGACCCCGCCAGGGGTTGCCACCCCTGGGACCCCGCTAACTAGGGGCGCTGCCCCCGGACCCCCGTTACCTAAAGTTTATAAATACTTTTAAGTATAACACCTTTCGAAAATCAAAATAATAATGTGGGATTATTATTACAAACAAATCACCAACGGGCCGTACACATTTTCAAAACTCAAGATTAATCAACCAAATCGTAGTCATTTGGACATTCTAGTTGGACGAACAACTACAAAAGTAGTCTTTTAAGATACCTAATCAATTAATAACCATCGCGTGTCGTGGACACCCTCAAGTTACAAGTCTTCGAACATCACTACTCGGATAATCAACTCAAGTTTATTTAGATAAACACTTCAAGACTCGGGTGAGTCTCATAGCCCCTATTTTACTATTTTACTCAGGGGTGTGATATCATTGCTCGATTTATTTTAACTATATGAACGCAAGTATGAAAACAAACGATTACTACATGAGTTATCTCACTAATCTTTCAAAGCCCTCCTCGGCATAGTTTGGTAATATGTTGTAGCGTGAAAATCAGTATATGGTACCCTATAGGATTGACCCTCCTCGTCCGGGTTAGCATGCACTAACTGGGTAAACGGATGTACTAATATTTGTTCAGACGAGTGTAGATTAGGCACTCGTGGGAGGCACCTCGATCAGGATTCCTTAAATGTGGACCTGACACCTCGAGTTAAGCTCGGACTATGTACTCATGGCTGTAAAACTTTTATTTTTCTTAATTGCATTTTAAATTCAACTGGGATTTTTGGGCATAATCTTGTTGAGTAAACGTTCTAGCATGTAAATCAAAGTCTTACAAGTGATTTAAAGGGTTAAAAGTTTCTTACCAAGAAAATGAAAATCGAAGATAATGATGATGATGATGATGATGATGATGATGATGATGATGATCCTTGTGCTTGTGTCTTGATGATGATGATGATGATGAACGATTATGATGATGATGTTCTTGTTATATCAGTTTTTAGAGAGAGATATAGAGATTTGGTCGAGAGAGAGATGAGAGAAAGTAGGTGTTGGTGTGTGTGTGTAAATGGAAGGAAATGAAAAAGAAATGGAGTAAAAGGGGGAGTTGGGTCTTGGGTCGGTTGGGTTGGGTCCTCGGGTCTGGACCGACCCACTTGCGGGCTCGGCTCATGGACTCGTTCCTCAATTTGTGTTACCTTCCGCGGTTGATTAAATGTCGTTGTGCATTTTATGTTAAGGTTTATCCGGAATATTTTAACCGAAGTAGTTTATCAAAATACTTGATAATGAGTTATAAATTGTAAAATTATAAATTGGTTATTGTTTGTTTGTTGAGGTGTGTATCGCGCGATTTCATTTCTTAGAATATGTATTAAACAAATACGAAAATTCGTGTAATATATTATCGTAATATATTATAGTAAATAATGTTTGTTTGATAATTCCACACTATTTAATAACTTTGTCACCAACGTCCGTATTAAATACATGTCGGACCTCGTCCGGTTCATAAGTGTACGATTTAACAAATCGTGAACGCGTGTATGAAATTGCACGAAATGTCACCTATATTTAGATTAATACAAAACTAAATACACGTAATTACAAGTAGTTTAAGAACTAATTACAGTCAAAATTTAGCGGGTGTCACAAATATGATAACAGCAGGTTTCACAGGCCAATTAAAAGGATGGTGGGATAATTATTTAACACCAGAAGATCATACAACAAATTCAAATACCATCAAAATAGAAAATGGTATAGAAAATACCTAGGCAGTATACACTTAGTTGTTAATATAGTTGAACATTTTATAGGAAGATGGTCTGATTATTCTGATACAATCAGAACACTCCTTAATGGATTAAAATGTCCTACATTGACATCTTTTAGATGGTATAAAGATATATTTTTGTCAAGAGTTATGGAACTTGCAGGTACTAATAGTAATCATTGGAAGTTAAAATTTATTGATGGCCTACCCAGTTTATTTGCAGAAAGGGTAAGGACAACTTTGAGAGGTAATGAATCCTTGATAAAATATGAAAATTTTACTTATGGAAAATTAATAGGAGTCTGTGTTCAAGAAGGATTAGGACTTTGTAATGAAATCAAATTAAATCAACAAATGAAGAAAAATGGAGTAACAGAAAGAAAACAATTAGGTCATTTCTGTGAACAATTTGGGATGGAATGTTCTACATCCAAACCAAGAGTTTATGAAAAACAAAAAGATTTTAGAAAGAAAAAGAAATTTTCAAATAAAAGACATAATTATAAATCAAAAAGAAAATTTAAAAATAAATTAAACAAAAAATCTAAAGTTTGTTTTAAATGTGGTAAACCAGGACATTTTGCAAATGAATGTAAAATGAAATAAAAGATAAATAGTTTAAAAATTAGTGATGAACTTAAAGAAAGCTTATCAAAACTATTATTAAATTCTGATAATTCTGAGATAGAGAATTCCATAGATGAATCTTTAATTTCAGAAACAGATTGTGAGTGTCAAGAATCTATATTTGAAAATGAAATATATAAAATTCAAGCTCAATTTGAAGCTCAATTTGAAGACTTGAAAATAAATGTTTTAAATAAAGACACATTTGAATTAATAAAAATAGTTAAAGATCCAGAAATAAAGTCTAAATAAATTGAAGAACTATTAAAAGAAGAAGAATCTAACTCTTTAGAACAAACTAAAATATTTTCAAATATTAACAATTATATGATGTCAGAAGTTTTTAATTTATTAAAACAAAAACATCAAAATAATTATCAAATAACAAAAGAAGATTTGATAATTGAGATTCATAATCTCAAAAAAGAAATACAAGATATTAAGAAAAATAATTTATTATTAGAAAATAGAATAACAAATTTAGAAAAGAATAAATCTATAATAAAAGAAGATGTTTCACAAAATAATGAATTTTTAAATATTTTTGAAATAGTAACATCTCAAAAATGGCTAGTAAAAATTAAATTACTAGTAGCAAATAATTTTACAAAAGAATTTATTGCTCTTGTTGATAGTGAAGTAGATTTAAATTGCTTACAAGAAGGGTTAATACCTACTAGATATTTTGAAAAAACCACTCAAGGTTTAAGGGTTGCAAATGAAATACCATTAAAATTTAATTACAAATTATCAAATGCAAAAGTTTGTCAAGACAAGGTTTGTATTACTACAAATTTTGTCCTGGTAAGAAATATAACCAACCAAATGATTTTGGGAGCACCATTTATAAATAAAATATTTCCTCTTCAAAGAGTAGATTATACAGGTATAATAGGAACCTTTGAAGGAAAAGTAATTAAATTTGAATTTATCACTAGGCCAATAACTAGAATGGTAAATGAACTACAAGATCTATTGATTGCAAAAAACAATCAGATAAATTTTCTTAAACAAGAGATTCAAACATATTCAATTGATGAGCAATTACAAAATCCTAAATTACAAGATAAGATAAAATTAGTTACAAATAAATTCTCATTAAATATATGTAATGATCATCCTAATGCTTTTTGGAACAGAAAAAAGCATACGGTTAGTCTTCCTTATGAAGAAGAATTTAATGAAGAAAAAATTCCTACAAAGGCAAGACCTTGCCAAATGAATTATGAATATTCACAATTATGTAAAAAAGAAATTGAATCTTTATTAACTAAAAAACTAATAAGACCATCAAAATCTCAATGGTCTTGTACTGCTTTTTATGTTAATAAACATGCGGAGCAAGAAAGGGGAGTACCTAGACTTGTTATTAATTATAAGCTATTGAATAAAGTTTTAAAGTGGATTAGATATCCAATCCCTAATAAGAAGGCTTTATTGGATAGATTACACGATTCAAATATATTTTCCAAATTTGATCTAAAATCTGGATATTGACAAATTTAGATAGATGAAGTAGATAGATATAAAACTGTTTTTAATGTTTTATTTGGTCAATATGAATGGAATATTATGCCGTTTGGATTAAAAAATGCTTCATCTAAATTTTAAAAAATTATGAATGATATTTTTAATCCATATGGTGAATTTATTATTGTCTATATTGATGATATACTAATATTTTCTAAAAATATTGAATTACATTTTAAACATTTGGACATCTTTGAAAAATTAATTATTCAAAATGGTTTAGTAATTTCTAAACCAAAAATGATATTATTTCAAACTAAGGTTAGGTTTCTTGGTCATAATATTGAAAAGGGAAATATAATTCCTATAAACAGAAGTATTGAATTTGCTTCTAAATTCCTAGATGAAATAATAGATAAAACACAATTGCAAAGATTTTTGGAAAGTTTAAATTATATTTCCCCATTTTATAAAAATTTAGCACAAGATACAGCAATTTTGTATGATAGATTAAAAAAAGTGCATATTTCTTGGACAGAAGAACATACTAGACTGTTCAAAGAATCAAAGCAAAAGTAATAATTTTACCATGTTTATCATTAGCAAATCCAAATTGGGAAAAAATAATTGAGACTGATGCCTCTGATATAGGATTTGGAGGAATATTAAAACAAATTAATCCAGAAAATAAGTTAGAATATCTAATTAGATTTCATTCTGGAAAATCAACATTTTACAATCAATTGTTAAATGTATTTTAAAATTTCAAGATGATTTATGCAATCAACATTTTACAATTAAAACTGATTTTCAGTCTGCTAAATTTATGTTTACCAAAGATTTTAAACATGATGTTTCAAAACAAATGTTTGCTAGATGGCAGACTCATTTATCCCCATTTGATTTTACAATTATTTATAAGAAAGGGAAAGACAATTCTCTCCCTGATTTCTTAACCAGAGAATATTTGCAGGAATGATTCCTCGAGGAAGGGGAAGAGGTTCAAACAACTCCTCTAATAGAGGAGGAAGAGGAAAAGCCATAATTTCAAATGGCAGAGGTCAATTATTCAGTGAAGCAATTACACAAGGTTCAATAAAGAACCAGCCAACCCAAAATGCAGGGTCATCCCAATTCTCTTCTCAATTTCCTTTATTACAAGGAAATAAACAATTATATCAACAATTAATGCAATTTGTGCAATAGCAAGGGGTAAATAAAACTTCTTATAAGGATGCAATCATCCAAGAAGAGGATATTGATATCTATTCAGATTATTATTTTAAAACTCCTCATAAGAAAACAATTCTTACTCTTGAATATCAAGATGTTATGAATTATTTTGAATTATCAAAAGATAATTTTCAAGAAAAATCTTGGGAAATTTTATCAAGGTATCTGGACAATAAATCATTTGCTACATCAGCATATAAGTCCAGAAATTATTATGAAAAATTACTTTTGGATACCTCTACTGTTGAAATTAAACATTATTCAAAAGAGGATCATAAAAATAATGTTAAATTCGATAACTATAGTAAGATTACTATTCAAAGATCTATTACTACAGAAGAATGGGGATTATCTCCTTTCAGGGAAAAATAATTTACTAACCCTGAAAATAATTCTGTGATAAAACATAATTATTGGGACAATGTTGACAGTCTTCATAAAGTGTTTCTTTATCAAAATCCACAAAGGAAGCACTCATGGTTTATCAAAGTATCTTCTACGGTTTATAACCCAAAGCTACCAAATTGGTTTTTTAATAGGTGGAAATCATATGGTCCATCGTTCAAATATTAGTAGAACCATTTAAAGAATTATATGTGGAATGGGCAAATACATGTCCAAAACTATTTGATGCTGTCACTCATAAAGCAGATAGTATGAAGGAAATTATTCCCTCTTTAATATTCTTCATTGAATTCTAAATCCCATGGATCTGGAAATGGGAACCTGAAATTGAATATGATGATAAAGACTTACCACAATTAAAGAGAGCATTTTTTACCAAATTCTGGATAGGAATGGTTAAGATAGATGAAAAAATAGGACAAATCAATGCCAAGGACACAATAGCATTCATTCAATCAACATTGCTCAGATATAAAGATCAACAACAAATTTAACAGAAGGAAAAGATGTAAGAATTAGCTCCTTTCAATCCATTATAAATCATAGAAGCTCAATTAGTAGCTAAAGAAGTTAAAAATCCGACTCAAAAAGAAATTATGGAGGCATATATGATTCAAATTCAACAAGATTTGATTAATTTTTCACAAGCAAATGCAAAATCAGATATCTCAATGGGAAGCACATCTAGTGAAAATCAATTTCAATGTCTTGCTGGAGAATCTCAAGACCCAAATGAAGATAAAGAATTGGATATTCTTGAAATTTTTGATATCCTGAAAAGTCAAATTTTGAAGATTAAGTCAGAACCCTCCAAAATGGAAGAAGACGGAAAAGACAAAGACAAGAAGAAAAAAGAAATTGCAGACTAATAATTCCGGGTTACTATAGCCATGTGAAGAATTATAATAGACCAATACAAATCATTATTGTCGGCTACTTTATTTGGTTATTTTTAAATGTATTAATTGGCCAAAATAATTGAAACATGTCGGCCACAATTTGAAAGTTTGAAGTTCCGCCTATTATAAAAGGGGACTCAAACATTGTGTGATGCATCATTTTCATATCCCTTTCACTACTTTTCTTTCTGTCACCCTCCGATTGTAATTTTTTTCTTAGAAGTTTTAATAAATAGTTCACGGGTACATATGTTTATATAGTATTTTAATATAAGTATTCGTATAAGTAAGTATGACTTTGTTATGACTTTTGTGTATTTTTTCATTTTATGTTTAAAAACTGGGCTTGTATGGTATCAGAGCTACGGGGTTAGTAGGATTTTGAGAAGTGTTATTCAGCATAATTTAAAAATGAATTTAATGAATATTTTTAAAAGAAATAATAAAAACATTAAAAACAATTTTCTTGAGGAATATGAAATTCCTAAAAATTTAGATTTGTTAAATAGATGGACTATTCCAAAAATAGAACCAAGAATTTTATATGAATTAGGAACTTTTGAGGAATTAGGTTTAATTCAAACTGTTAAAACCTCAAAAGAAAAATTAACATTAGATAATGATGATATGGTTATTCAATTACTTAACCAAAGAGATTCATAAATACAAAAATGAATATAATTATTTACATATAGGATTAGTGCAAATTGCATTTAAACCTTTAACACTACAATGTCTACCAGAAAGCTTTATGGCTGTATTAAGATATGGTAGAAATAGAAATTGGAAACAATCTTTAATTGGAATTATACAATCTAGTTTGGCACATGGTCCAATCTATTTTGATGTATATCCTAATTTATAGTTATCTTTGACAGATATTAATATTCTAGATGCTTTAACTTTAAATGTTAAGACTCATGGGTATAATTATATGCCAGGGTCTGAATTAATTTGTATATGTAACAGATTTTATTATAAGCCATTAGTCACTATGAAGCCTAAATGTAAAAGAGTTAATAAACCAACGAATTAAACAATTTTAATAGAAACTAATTTTAGTTTATCAAAAAATTTTACTAGAAAAATAATTAAATGGGATGAAATTGATTTTCCAGCAAATTGGATAATAGAGGAAGCAGTCCCTCCTCAACCTAAAATTAATAGTAATTTAACTAGTATTATTCAAAGTTTTGATGGAACAATAAAAATTGAATTTGAAAATGAAAAGGAAGAAGATGATGAATCTCCTTTAATAAGAAGAAGTAAATCAAATAGAACTAGATCTAATTATTCACAATTTTCTCCATTTGATTATAAAGTAGAAGTTCCTCCATCAATTCCATCAAGGGCTTCAACCTCTCAAATAAGAGAAAGAAAAATTGAAAGTTTAAAGATAAATGATAATATTGTTCAAGGTAATTATGATGAGGAAATTACTGCCTCAAAAGTTGATTTTGATATTATTTAATATTTAAGTTATCAAAAATTGATTTCTCAAAAGGATCAGAGGCAAGATCCTTAATTTCAAAAGAATTTATCCTACCTAAATGGGAGCCATTTAGAAATTGATTCTTTGAAAATATTTCAAGAGAAGATCAAACAATTCTTTAGAAATTGGTTCTTTGAATTAATCAAATTATATATTTTGTTCCATGGTATTTTGATAATTATATTACACATTATATTTCTACTTTAGAAAGATAATATATTCTAAGAGATGGTAAAATAATAAAAGAAATTTTTCCTTCAAAATTTGCTTTTGCAATAAAAAAAGGAGAAATTAATCTACAATTTGAAATATTTAAAAAATTATTTAATGAAAATACTTTGTTAAATACAACATAACAAATAAATGCTCGTATTCTGCAACAGAATTTTACAAATTTATATTCTATTATTCTAGGAGAACAATTATTTTCTTTAAATGATAGAATTAAAGAATTATTAAAGTTTTAAACATAAAATGAAAAAATACACAAGAGTCATAACAAAGTCATGCGTACTTATACGAATACATATATTAAAATACTATATAAACATATGACCCATGATCATAAATATGTATTAAATACATATATTAGTATAATATTTTTATCTCATGATCATAATACCCATTTAATGATCATATAATACTTTAATATATATTTCAATAGGGTTTTTTGCCAAAAAATGCATCAATAATTCAGTTTTTTGATTTTCGGGTATCAAATAATTTTTTTGCCAAAAAATGAACCACTAATTTAAAACTTATCATTTTCGGGTATCAGTAACCGTTTGAAACAGTAGTCGGTCAACATTTCAGATTGGGTTTTTCCGAAAAATGTATCAATAGTTCTGTTTTCTGCATTTTCGTGTATTGACTAATTTTTTCCTTTAAAAATGAACTACTAATTTAAAATTGATCTTTTTCGGGTATTAGAAAAAAAATTAGTTGATACCCGAAAATGCAAAAAATAGAACTATTGATTCATTTTTCGGAAAAAAAATATATCCACATGGATTGCCACGTAGGCAAAACCGGATGAGTTGTCATTTTTTTTTGGTATCCGGTAACGATACCCGAAAATGATAAGTTTTAAATTAGTGGTTCATTTTTTGGCAAAAAAATTAGTTAATACCCGAAAATGCAAAAAACTAAACTATTGATGCATTTTTCGGCAAAAAACCCATTTCAATATCATACTTAGCCTTTGAATACATATTATTAATATATGTATTAAAATATTAAAGTATAAAAATTGATAATAAAGATGGTAAGGATTCGATTTACAACCTGCCTGGTCAAAGGGTTTTATTTACCATCTGGTTGTCAAATACATTAGATATCAAAATCCTAGGTAGTCAATGATCAAAATGCCCGACACCACATCCAGGTATAAATGGGCTTACTCATGACAAAGAGTTTGATTTATAAGATACAAGGGACCAGATTAACCTTGAATATATGGCACAGTCGACCTTGGTATCCATATTTCAATTTTCATACAACTTTTTTTTTAAGACTTGTTAGCCCATTTCCGTGAATTCAGTATTCATAAGATTAGTGTTATCCAACAGAAGAATTTAGCCTGCCATATAGGCGGCGTCTATTTGCATAAATTTAAATATAAAAGCAAAAGAATAAGGAAACATACAAATTAAACGGTGGCACCAATGGAACTATTTATTAAAACTTCCAAGAAAAATTTACAATATTAGAGTGACAGAAAGAAAAGTAGTGAAAGGGATATGAAAAAGATGCATCGCACAATGTTTGAGTCCCCCTTTATAATAGGCGGAACTTCAAACTTTCAAATTATGACCGACATGTTTCAATTATTTTGGCCAATTAATACATTTGAAAACAACCAAATAAAGTAGCCAATAATGATGATTTGTATTGGCCTATTATAATTCTTCACATGGCTATAGTAACCCGGAATTATTAGTCTGCATTTTCTTTTTTCTTCTTGTCTTTGTCTTTTTTGTCTTCTTCCATTTTGGAGGGTTCTGATTTAATCTTCAAAATTTGACTTTTCAGGATATCAAAAATTTCAAGAATATCCAATTCTTCATCTTCATTTGGGTCTTGAGATTCTCCAACAAGACATTAAAATTGATTTTCACCAGATGTGATTCCCATTGAGATATTTGATTTTTCTTTTGCTTGTGAAAAATTAATCAAATCTTGTTGAATTTGGATCATATATACCTCCATAATTTCTTGTTGAGTTGGATTTTTAACTCCTTTAGCTACTAATTGAGCTGGTATGATTTATAATGGATTGAAAGGAGCTAATTCTTACATCTTTTCCTTCTGTTGAATTTGTTGTTGATCTTTATATCTCTGCAATGTTGATTGAATGAATGCTATTGTGTCCTTGGCATTGATTTGTCCTATTTTTTTCATCTATCTTAACCATTCCTATCCAGAATTTGGTAAAAAATGCTCTCTTTAATTGTGGTAATTCTTTGTCCCCATATTCAATTTCAGGTTCCCATTTCCAGATCCATGGGATTGAGAATTCAATGAAGAATATTAAAGAGGGAATAATTTCCTTCATACTATCTGCTTTATGAGTGACAACATCAAATAATTTTTGACATGTATTTGCCCATTCCACATATAATTCTTTGAATGGTTCAACTAATATTTGAACAATGGACCATATGATTTCCACCAATTAAAAAACCAATTTGGTAGCTTTGGGTTATAAACCGTAGAAGATACTTTGATAAACCATGAGTGATTCCTTTGTGGATTTTTTTAAAGAAACACATTATGAAGACTGTCAACATAGTCCCAATAATTATATTTTACCACAGAATTATTTTCAGGGTTAGTAAATTGCTTTTCCCAGAAAGGAGATAATCTCCATTTAGTCTGCAGTAATAATTCTTTGTATTGTAATCTTACTGTAGCTATGGAATTTAACATTATTTTTATGATCCTCTTTTGAATAATGTTTAATTTCAACAGTAGAGGTATCCAAAAGTAATTTTTCATAATACTTTGTGGACTTATATGCCGATGCAGCAAATGATTGATTGTTCAGATACCTTGATAAAATTTCCCAAGGTTTCTCTTGAAAATTATCTTTTGATAATTCAAAATAATTCATAACATCTTGATATCCAAGAGTAAGAAGTGTTTCCGTATGAGGAGTTTTATAATAATAATCTGAATAGATATCATTATCCTCTTCTTGAATGATTGCATCCTTATAATGAGTTTTATTTACCCCTTGCTGTTACACAAATTGCAGAAATTATTGATATAATTGTTCATTTCCTTGTAATAAAGGAAACTGAGAAGAGAATTGGGATGGCCCTGCATTTTGGGTTGGCTGGTTCTTTATTGAACCTTGTGTAATTGCTTAATTGAATAATTGACCTCTGCCATTTGAAATTATGGCTTTTCCTCTTCCTCCTCTATTAGAGGAGTTGTTTGAACCTCTTCCCCTTCCTCGAGGAATCATTCCTGCAAAAATTATCTGGTTAAGAAATCAGGGAGAGAATTGTCTTCCCCTTTCTTATAAATAATTGTAAAATCAAATAGGGCTAAATGAGTCTGCCATCTAGCAAACATTCGTTTTGAAATATCATGTTTAAAATCTTTGGTAAACATAAATTTAGCAGATTGACAAACAGTTTTAATTGTAAAATGTTGATTGTATAAATCATCTTGAAATTTTAAAACACATTTAACAATTGATAAGTTTTCCTTAGCAATTGTAGCATAATTCTTTTGACCATTATTCCATTTTCCATAATGAAATCTAATTAAATATTCTAATTTATTTTATGGATTAATTTGTTTTAATATTCCTCCAAATCCTATATCGGAGGCATCAGTCTCAATTATTCTTTCCCAATTTGGATTTGCTAATGATAAACATGGTAATTTTTTTACTTTTGCTTTGATTCTTTGAACAGTTCTAGTATGTTCTTCTGTCCAAGAAATAGACACTTTTTTTAATCTATCATACAAAATTGTTGTATCTTGTGCTAAATTTTTATAAAATGAGGAAATATAATTTAAACTTCCAAAAAATCTTTGCAATTGTGTTTTATCTATTATTTCATCTGAAAATTTAGAAAAAATTCAATACTTCTATTTATAGGAATTATATTTCTATTTTCAATATTATGACCAAGAAATCTAACCTTAGTTTGAAATAATATCATTTTTGGTTTAGAAATTACTAAACCATTTTGAAAAATAAATTTTCAAAGATGTCCAGGTGTTTAAAATGTAATTCAATAGTATTAGAAAATATTAGTATATCATCAATATAGACAATAATAAATTCACCATATGGATTAAAAATATCATTCATAATTTTTTGAAATTCAAATGGAGCATTTTTTTTAATCCAAACGGCATAACATTCCATTCATATTGACCAAATGGAACATTAAAAGCAGTTTTATATCTATCTACTTCATCTATCTGAATTTGCCAATATCCAGATTTTAGATCAAATTTGGAAAATATATTTGAATCGTGTAATCTATCCAATAAATCCTTCTTATTAAGGATTGGATATCTAATCCACTTTAAAACTTTATTCAATGACTTATAATTAATAACAAGTGTAGGTACTCCCCTTTCTTGCTCCGCATGTTTATTAACATAAAAACCAGTACAAGACCATTGAGATTTTGATGGTCTTATTAGTTTTTTATTTAATAAAGACTGAATTTCTTTTTTACATAATTGTGAATATTCATAATTCATTTGGCAAGGTCTTGCCTTTGTAGGAATTTTTTCTTCATTAAATTCTTCTTCATAAGGAAGAGTAACCGTATACTTTTTTATGTTCCAAAAAGCATTAGGATGATCATTACATATATTTAATGAGAATTTATTTGTAACTAATTTTATCTTATCCTGTAATTTAGGATTTTGTAATTACTCATCAATTGAATATGTTTGAATCTCTTGTTTAAGAAAATTTATCTGATTGTTTTTTGCAATCAAAAGATCTTATAATTCATTTACCATTCTAGTTATTGGCCTAGTGATAAATTCAAATTTAATTATTTTTTCTTCAAAGGTTCCATTATACCTGTAGAATCTACTCTTTGAAGTGGAAATATTTTATATATAAATGGTGCTCCCAAAATCATTTGGTTGATTATATTTCTTACCAGGACAAAATTTGTAGTAATACAAACCTTGTCTTGATAAACTCTTGCATTTGATAATTTGTAATTAATTTTTAATGGCATTTCATTTGCAACCCTTAAACCTTGAGTGATTTTCTTAAAATATCTAGTAGATATTAATCCTTCTTGTAAGCAATTTAAATCGGCTCTACTATCAACAAGAGCAATAAATTCTTTTGTAAAATTATTTGCTACTAGTAATTTAGTTTTTACTAGCCATTTTTGAGATGTTACTAAATCTAAAATATTTAAAAATTCATTATTTTGTGAAACATCTTCTTTTATTATAGATTTATTCTTTTCTAAATTTGTTATTCTATTCTCTAATAATAAATTAATTTTCTTAATATCTTGTATTTATTTTTTGAGATTATAAATCTCAATTATCAAATCTTCTTTTGTTATTTGATAATTATTTTGATGTTTTTTTTTAATAAATTAAAAACTTCTGACATCATATAATTGTTAATATTTGGAAATATTTTAGTTTGTTCTGAAGAGTTAGATTCTTCTTCTTTTAATAGTTCTTCAATTTATTTAGACTTTATTTCTGGATCTTTAACTATTTTTATTAATTCAAATGTGTCTTTATTTAAAACATTTATTTTCAAGTCTTCAAATTGAGCTTGAATTTTATATATTTCATTTTCAAATATAGATTCTTGACACTCACAATCTGTTTCTGAAATTAAAGATTCATTATCTAAACATTATAAATTATCTTCATTCGAAGATTCATCCGATTCATCTATGGAATTCTCTGTCTCAGAATTCTCAGAATTTAATAATAGTTTTGATAAGCTTTCTTTAAGTTCATCACTAATTTTTAAACTATTTATCTTTTATTTCATTTTACATTCATTTGAAAAATGTCCTGGTTTACCACATTTAAAACAAACTTTAGATTTTTTGCTTAATTTATTTTTAAATTTTCTTTTTGATTTATAATTCTGTCTTTTATTTGAAAATTTCTTTTTCTTTCTAAAATCTTTTTGTTTTTCATAAACTCCTGGTTTGGATGTAGAACATTCCATCCCAAATTGTTCACAGAAATGACCTAATTGTTTTCTTTCTGTTAATCTATTTTTCTTCATTTGTTGTTTTAATTTGATTTCATTACAAAGTCCTAATCCTTCTTGAACATAGACTCTTATTAATTTTCCATAAGTAAAATTTTCATATTTTATCGAGGATTCATTACCTCTCAAAGTTGTCCTTACCCTTTCTGCAAATTAACTAGGTAGGCCATCAATAAATTTTGACTTCCAATGATTATTATTAGTATCTGGAAGTTCCATAACTCTTGTCAAAAATATATCTTTATACCATCTAAAAGATGTCAATGTAGGACATTTTAATCCATAAAGGATTGTTCTGATTGTATCAGAATTATCAGACCATCTTCCTGTAAAATGTTCAATTATGTTAACAACTAAAGTGTATACTGCTTGGGTATTTTCTATATCATTTTCTTATTTTGATGGTATTTAAAATTGTTGTATGATTGATATCGCGTAAAAAGTCACGTTTTTACTACCGATATCTCTCTCATTCTGGAATGATTCTTGGCATATTGAACTCAAATACAGTTCAAATCAGTGATATTATGCTGAGATGGTCAAAACAAGGTTGCACGATAAAAATCAAGCAAAACGGATGAAAAACGAAGATTCCTCGCACGTTTGAAGATTCAAGGCATCAAAACAAGATTTAATGACTAAAGTACCCATCATCAACTTCCATCTTATCCAAGATGTTCGTTTTCAAACTACGATTCTAACAGAAGGAGAATCAACAAAAACAGATAAAGAATGAAGATTCTACGCCTGCCGGAAGATTCAAATGATTCGTACGCAATATCTAGAGATAGGAAACTCATCTCGGGGATTTCTTTATATCAAAATCTTCATTTTTGAATTATGAATCAAACGAAAAAAGAATCGACGTAAACGGACGCATAACGAAGAAAATACGCACAAACTAAGAAATGAGACAAAAGACCGTGAACCGGGGCGGGTGGCAGCCACCAGCTGCCGGCCAGGCACCAGCTGCCGCTGGCCAGATGGTGGACGGTGCCTGCCACCTGTCCCCCATCCCATTTCTACTTTTTTGGTCCTTGCGTGTACCCGGTGCCACACCTTTACGCGATTGTACGTACCCGGTGTCACCCCTTTACGCCATTGTACGTACCTGGTGCACCACCTTTTCCACCTTTTGCTAAAGTGCTCCTCAAGTTGCTAACGTGAGCTGAATTTCACCTATAAATAGGAGGCATGAGGCTTCAGTTCAACACATCATTCTTAGAAGAATATACTTCTCTTAAGATATTGCTTCTACTTTCTTTCTATTTTCTTACTAAAAATTAGTTTTAGGCTAGTTTAGGAGCTTGTTTAGAATAGAAGGAAAGTACGGAACGCATTGTAAATCTTCGATGTAAGCTTGGAATTGTGTCAATTAATTCAAGTCTACTTTCTCCCGCATTTAATCCTGGTGCTTTCTAATCCTTATATATCTTAATTAATTACGTTTATAGTGATTATGCTAGATTTAGTTATTGCCATGATTAGAGAGTAGTATACTTGTTGTGTTTGCTTGCGATGTAGTTAATTAATTATGGGATGATTTATAATTAAATATTAAAGATCGGTAGTATCGCTTTAATCGTCTTATTGCATGTTCTTGTTTGATTGTTGCCTTAGAATCATCATAGGGGTAAAATATAAACGGTCTTAATTATCGTAAAGTAATATGATGGCCCCTATTCGACTGTTACTCGATATAGTACTGAAAACACTTCAAGGTGGAGTACAAATGTATGGAAGTCAAGGAAGGACCGAAGGTAGTCATATTACGAAATGGTACAATATTACGAAGTAATATGATGGCCCCTATTCGACTGTTATTCGATATAGTACTGGAAACACTTCAAGGTGGAGTATAAACGTATGGAAGTCGAGTAACGACCGAAGGTAGTTATATTACGGACTAACATATAAAATGAGAAACCTAGTTTAATTAACCTTTCTAAATAGACTTTTAAACTTCAAATTAATCTAATCGCCTTTCCACCAATAAACGTGATTACAACACCTTTTTAACGTCGTCCAATTGAAAGGTAGTCAGTCATCTATGTCAATATAATTTGTCAAAGGTATGAAACTATGGAACTGCAAGGCTACATGGGGGATTATCGTAGGACAAGACATGGCTAAGGTTTGAAGCGGCGGAACCACTTTAAGTGAGGAACGCTGTGGATAATTAGGGGATTTATTGGGTAGTCTTAAGCAAGGGCTAGTTTAAAGTCATAAATGAACTTTTTAAATATACGTATCTGTTAGGATGACGAGGAATCGTTATATGATTCAGTTATGTCTAGTACCTTAAGATTTTGTTCCCATTCATATGAAAGTATTATTAAACCATAATTAAGATTTTGCTTATTATTCTAAATACTTTTTAATGTTACCTTAACCTAGCTCCCGGTGTGACATGCTAATGGAATTTTAATTAGAAGGGAATCTAGTGCTTACATACAAGTATTCAAGAATGATAATTAACTAATATCTTTCAAAAAAACAGATTCTCCAAACATCATCACATAACTTAATTAACGAAGTCTCAGCAAACACTATCTTTATTTATCTGCTTTATCTTTTATTTTAATTTCGCTTTTATTTATTTACTTGCCTAAGTTAGTTAATAGAAAAACCAAAACTCCCCCACTATTTTATAAACCCTTCACTAGTTTGAAAGCCCTCATCTGCCACGCCTTAGTTTCAATTCAGTCGGTTTGAAGAACGACTCTAGGTCATATCTACCACTTGCTCACCCTTAGGATTAGCATTGTTAGGGAAAACTTAGGCCCCGCAATTACAAATTTAAAACACCCACTGATGCCCGTCGCCAGTAGTCGGTTCAACGACCAGGGTAAAATCCTTACTGACCTCTGGTGACGCATCAATGATCTTCTGGTGTTAAATAATTATCCCACCATCCTTTTAATTGGCCTGTGAAACCTGCTGTTATCATATTAGCTATGGTTTTATCAGTATTACTATTATTACTAGCAATTGTACTATACATGAGCATTCTATGTTCCAAATTATAAATTTGTCTTTCAGATTATCCATCTATATTCCATTCATAAATATTTTTACCATTATAGCTGTTATTAAATGTATATTCCTGTTCCTCAGATAGAATATCTTGAGGAGTAGGTCTCGGATAATAAAACATTCTTTGATTTGGTTTATTTGAAAAGGTATTATCATACCTACTTATTTTATTCATTTCTTCTATAATATAATTTTTATATTCTTAGTCAGAGAATTTTTCTAATTCTTCTTCTAGAGTATTAATTTTTAAAAATTTTAATTGTTCACTTAGAACTTTTTCTAACTCATTTGTATTTCTTAATTTGAAATCAGTAATTTCTGGTGGAGGTTGTATACTGTTTATTATTTTAGTTTCTTTTGATTCCTCCATTTTTCCAAAATGATTTAATAATTATTTAATTCTATCTTTTAAAGAAAATAATTGTTCTCCTAGAACAATAGAATATAAATTTGCAAAATTCTGTTGTTGAATAAGAGCATTTATTTGTTCTGTTGTATTTAACAAAGTATTTTCATTAAATAATTTTTTAAATGCTTCAAATTGAAGACTAATTTCTCCTTTTTTTATTGCAAAAGCAGATTTTGGAGGAAAAATTTCTTTTATTATTTTACCATCTCTTAAAATATATTCTCTTTCTAATGTAGAAATATAATGCGTAATATAATTATCAAAATACCATATATATAATTTGATTAATTTGTTCTGAGTAGTTATAAAACTGATTTGAAGAATTGTTTGGTCTTCTCTTGAAATATTTTCAAAGAACCAATTTCTAAATGGCTCCCATTTAGGTAGCCTAAATTCTTTTGAAATTAAGGATCTTGCCTCTGATCCTTTTGAGAAATCAATTTTTTCTAACTTATCCATTAGATAATATCAAAATTAACTTCTGAGGCAGGAATTTCCTCATCATAATTACCTTAAACAATATTATCATTTTTCTTTAAACTTTCAATTTTTCTTTCTCTTATTTGAGAGGTTGAAGTCCTTAATGGAATTGATGGAGGAATTTTGTCACACCCCCAAAATCGGTAATCGCGTTTATTTTGTAATTAGCGGAAGCAATTTATAATTAGTGGAAGCATTTTAAGTTTACAGTTTAACAGCGGGGGTGCTGACGTTACAATAGTGCATTCATTGTATCAGAGCATATGATCATACAGAACATATTAATTTAAGATGCCAAAGTTGAATTTATTACAAAAGGGTACGACTTATAAAGTCGTACAAGTAGTAGTGTTGTAGAACAACATAAGTTTTCATAAATACAAGTTCATAAAAGTGGGATTTCGTAAGTATAACCAATGAGATTGGTAATACAGAAGAAATCCAAGTATCCCAAAAGTGGCATCCTAAATAGTCTGGGTAGCTTACGTCCTTTTATGCATGCGCGGTACCTGAGTCCTAATTCCCTGAAAAACATAGTAAACCGTCAACATTGAATGTTGAGTGAATTCACAGGTTTAGTATATACGTAGTTAAACAAAGTTTTGTATAAATCATTCATGTACACAAACATAATGTTTATGTGTATAGCAGGAAATACAAGTATTCTCATTAAAGAAAACATTTCCTATTTTACTGTAAGAATGTCATTCTTACGACAAGTAATAGCTATGTAGGAAACACAAGTTTAATCAAAAACATTTCCTAAGAAATAGTTGTAGGAAACACAGGTTTAACAATCAAGTAAACATTTCCTATAAAAGTTGTTTTTGTAGGAAAACCAAATTTAGCCAATCAAGGTAAACGTTTCCTAAAAGTAATCGTGTGTAGGAACACCAATCCTATTAGTTGTCACAGGGATTACTCTTCCTGAATCAAGTTATAGTTTAGTTGTTTAGTTTATGTGGGAAATATAGACTATGATCCCTCTAAGGTGAACGACACCTTTAAAGTTAAAGTAACGATACCTAGTGCTATAACCAATCCACGACTAGTTGATGTTGTTGCCTCAGTAACATGGTAAGTATACACTCCTCGTTACGACTGTCATCGTGTTGTTGGAATGACCAATGAGTTATATCCTGGGAGGGTTGTCAAATCGATAGTACTATCTGTATACTCAGTGGCTAGAGTCACCTAGCTAATGGTTATAGGTTGCAAGCACTGGGACTTATGTGCACTACAACAACCTCACGTAAACCTAGGATCGTACCAAGATTCGTTGTCGCATTCCCAAATAGTTATGAAAAACGTTTCATATAATTAACGGTTGTATATAAAGCATAAAGCATTTATATAAATCAGTTTAGTATAAAAGCATGTCAAGCAATTATATAAAACAAGTTGCATGTAATAGCACATAGTTCTATGTTTTCCACCCCTGGTTTTAGAAACATTTAAAATAAGTAAAAGGTAGGGGCTGTGAACTTACTGTAGGCGATGAGCGAGTGCTAGTCAAAAGTAGTAGTCATCCAACGTCGTCCCCCAAAGTCCTAGACGCAATAATATATTGAAATAAGTATTTGACTATTCGTTGTTTCTAAGTGTTCGTACAATTTGTTGGTGATAACGTGTTGAAATAATTATTACTTATCCAATCGTGTTTATCGTCTAAACATTTGTTGCGTGTAAGTATATATATATGTATATACTTATTAGTTGAATATATTTGCGTATATATATATATATATATATATATATATAATTTGTCGTCGTTATATATATATATAAAACATTTGTTGCATGTAAGTATATATATATATATATATATATACTTATTAGTTGAATATATTTGCGTATATATATAATTTGTCATCGTTATATATATATATATATATATATATATATATATATATATATATATATATATATATTTCAAAAACATAAATTCCATTTGTCTCGAAAAATATATTTTTCGTTTGTATATTTGTACCCATTAAATCCATTGGTTTATAACAATGTCAATCGGTCCAAAAATCGTTCCAAAAGTTGTCGCATCCATTTTGTAGTATTATTCGAATAATTACTCAGTTATAAAAATGTCTTGTAATTGTAAAGTTTTAGAACCAAATTACGTGTTCGTACCCAACTCATATTGTACAGTTTTTGTTTTATTCGTACTCATTTACTCAATTTATTTATTTTTACTAAAGTTAACATTCGAAATAATAGTCGTGTACTTCATAATACTATTTTTGCTTCAAAAATGACTATCATGTAGATGTTCTATAGTCAAAACACATGATTATGAAAATTAAACGTACACTATTTTATAATTGTTAAATATGCGATCCACATAATTCCTAGGATAGTGTTTTAGTGAAGTTTACTCAAAGGCTTGGACTTCAAAAATTAAAACTACACGATGGAGATTTTAACATCACAATCGTGTGATTTTGTTTTATAAAACTACACGTTCCCACTATCAAAAACAAACCACACTATCATAGCATATATTCCATACGACCGTGTTATTTTGTTCCTAAATAATGACACGATTATAAAGCTAAAAACTACACGATTGTGTACCAAAGTACACGACCATGTATTTTTTTTGTTGGTCTTTGTCATTTTTCTTTAAAATACACGATCGTGTATAACTCAAAACCATACTTTTTCCTAATAGAATACACAATCATGTATTTATTTTTGTACAATATTCATCATCCTTTTCACAGACAGTGATCGCATTTTTCTTAGCATTTAACAATTTTGGGATAAATATCACTATAATGAGGACTACTAACATGCAAATGTCACTAAATTTTATAACATAAAGTTGAAAGAAGTTTATTTCCTTACAAAGTTAAGTGATGAAAATTGAAAGGTGATGAAGTATTCTTGTTCCTGCCTTCACTTTGTCTGTGTCGATGGACTCACCAAAAAGAAGAAAAGAGTAAAGTGGTGTTTCAATTATTGTAGTTTGGTGTTGTGGGGAATGAGACATGGAAGGAGTATTATATTATACATGTAAATCAATTTTTTTCAAAGGAGGGAGTGGGATGTTACAGTGAAGCGTCGATAGATCTCTTAATTTGTGTCAATAGTTTAGGTTTTTAACCCGTTAATTTCGTGTACGGGTCCAATTGTGTCAAATATAAAATTTATATTTGATATTTTTATTTTGTAGATGTTCTCCAAATATTTTATTTGAAATAATAAAAATGAATTCTTTTATTATTTTGGTTATTGAATGCGCTATATAAAATTTTGGTTGCGCGAGGTACGTTTTATATAAAACGTATATTCATCTAGTTTAGATCAGTTATTTCTTATCTGTTGTATAAGGTTTTCAAATAAATAATTATTTGAATAGTGTTCGTTTTCTTTCTGAATTTTTGTGTCGCATTTGATACGTTTCTCCTTAAACGTATAATATTTTATATTATCACCATAATATAAATAAATAATATTCGTAATTAATAATTTCATATTATTATTCATTTTATATCACCAACTATTGTATCTACTTGTTTGTCGGGTTCGACACGTTTCGTAATTTATAAATAAATTACGTAACTAGTAATACGTCATGTATTAAAATATATAAGTTTTGCTAAACTTATTCCACAAATATAGTTTTGAATTCACTAATCAGGGAACTAACTCTAGGTAATGCATGTAATTAAGTGAAAGATTATACCCTAATTGGAGGAAATTTCTACTTTATAACCAAATGGAGAAAATTGTGAATAATTAGATCTAGTTCTATTTGATTTACTTCTTCTTATTATAGGAGATTCATCATCTTCTTTCTTTTCATTTTCAAATTCAATTTTTATTGTTCCATCAGAACTTTGAATAATACTAGTTAAATTACTATTAATTTTAGGTTGAGGAGAGACTGCTTCCTCTATTATTCAATTTGTTGGAAAATCAATTTCATCCCATTTAATTATTTTTCTAGTAGAAATTTTTGATAAACTAAAATTAGTTTCTATTAAAATTGTTTCATTCTTTGGTTTATTAACCCTTTTACATTTAGGGTTCATAGTGACTAATGGCTTATAATAAATTCTGTAACATATACAAATTAATTCAGACCCTGGCATATAATTATACCCATGAGTCTTTATATTTAAAGTTAACGCATCTAGAATATTAACATCTGTCAAAGATAACTGTAAATTAGGATATACATCAAAATAGACTGGACCATGTATTAATAATATGTTTTACCACCGATATCTCTCTCATTCTGGAGTAATACTATGCATTTGGACTCAAATAATGCAAAATTCATTAATTAAATGCTAAGAAAATCAAAACAAGGTTGCACAAGCAAAATCAAGCAAAACGGCCGAAAAACAAAGATTCCACGCACGTTTGAAGATTCCAGATATTAAAACAAGATTTCAAGATAAAAGAGCCCATCACCAACATCTATTTGACCCAAGATGTTCGTTTTCGAATTACGAATCCAACAGAAGAAGAATCAACAAAAACGGACGAAGAATGAAGATTCTACGTACTCCGGAAGATCTAAATGATTCGTACGACACATCTAGAGTTCAGAGACATATTTATGGGATTTATTTTCATCAAAAGCTTCGTTTTTTAATTACGAATCCAACGCAAAAAGAATCAACACAAACGGACGCATAACGAAGAAAACACGTACTAATCGAGAAACGAAGCAACCGGCAGCGGGCTGGTGCAGGTGGCAGCCAGCCGCCGCCGGCTGCCGGTCACCTGCACGGATTGCGCTTTTTTGTCCTTTTTCGTAACCGGTGCTAGACCTTTACATGTTTTTCATACCTGGTGTCACTACCTTTTTCACCTTTTGTACTTGGTGCCACTACCTTTTCCACCTTTTGCTAATGTGTGCTTCCATTTGCTAAAATGCACCAAAACTCCTCTATAAATAGGAGGCATGAGGTTCATTTGAAACACACCAACACACCTAAAAACACTTTAAAATTACCAACACATTTGTATTTTCTTTTCTTTTATTCTTCCTAGTCAATTAGGCTAGCTAATTAACTAGCCAAGGAAGATTTGTACGGAGGTGCTCCGGGACGCATATTTTAGCTACGAGTTATTGTACTTCTTTCCAGGTGTTAATCTATCTTTCATATTTAATATGCTTATCTTTTCTTTAATAAATTTAAATATGTATGCTAGAATTGTCATGATTAGCTAAATAACTCAATTGTCTGCTACGATAGTCGTTTAGAAAGTATCAACTATGTGACTAAGTGGATGTTGTGAGATTGCGGATGGTTTATATTGCAAATAGATATAGGAATTAAATCTTTATCGTTTATCTGCCCAACTCATATTATGACTAAAACTTTATCCAAAAATGAACGTAGCTAACTCATAGGATACAGGTCACTTAGTTATACTATGTTAGATTGAATCATTGAGCTCGGCATGACCGGTGTTCTCTAGACCAAAATAGGATCCAGGAGACACGGAACATGGGAGTAGAGGTAGATTAAGATTAAATTCATATAGACGATATTTTTGAGACAACTTTCGGAATATTCTCAACTTAGATAATACTTTTGTATGCTTAAATTAAACTGTCACCTTGATCGTCTTATTGCATGTTCTTGTTTGATTGTTGCATTAGGATCATCATAATAGTAAAATTTAAACGGCATTAATCATCGTGAAATAATATGACGGCCCCTATTCAACTTTTCTTTGATATAGTACTGGAAACGCTTACGGCGGAGTACAAATGTATGGAAGTCAGAACAACCGAAGGTAGTTGTATTATGAATCGAATAGCAAACGTATTACCTAGGTCTCCATTTGTAACACAAATCATCCCTGTCTTGTAGCATCCCCAAGTATTGTTGATAACTTGTACGAATAAGTGATGATATGTTATCCGACCATCAAGACCAGTTATCCCAACCTATTCCGGTGAGGATAACCCTCGTTCATAGATTGTTTATTCAACAAACTATGCCATGATTCGGGCATCTCTGACGACCGAGATTGGGGAATAGGATTCAAGGTTAACTTTTGGATAGTGTGGGTGTACATTTGAGAGAACTTTCGGTGTACACTTTAATATATTGTGCAATCTCTGTGACATTCTATTTGCCTGATTGTGGACACCTCCGCGTCAGCCCGATAGAAGGATTGTAGAATAGCTCACATCAACTTACGAACTTATTCTCATTAGAACTTTCCATATTTGACCACTTCTAAACCACGTTATAGTAGACAATCGCTTTAATTGCTGAACGCCTGAAGTAACCTCCACTTTTTATTTCAGTCTAGTTTAAATTAGGATAAGAAAACCCAAAACCAAAACCCACTCTTTCAACCCCAGCTGAACACATAAAAGCTTCTAAACCCCCTAGTTTCAATTTGTCGCGCTTTGAAGAACGATCCTAGGTCATACTTGTCATGTGCTAGCATAATAAGTAACCCTAGGCCCCAGCCTTATAAATTAAAACCCACTGCTGTGTCACGTCACCATTAGAAATCTCAACGACCGGTGCGCAACACAATAAGTTTTTGGCGCCGCTGCCGGGGAGCGTCGACAACCGATTTTATGATTTAGTAACTTTAGTGTTTAAGCGATCCTTTTGAAAGATTAACATCAATCAAAAGTTACCTTTTTGCCCTTAGGATTAGTTTAGTTTTAGTAACCGCTTTTTAATCAATTATGACAACACATTTTGATTGGACCAACCCCACACCAAATGAGTCTTTGACCCAACTTTTAGCTGTTTCCTCACCTACAAACCACTTACCTTCCTCGAAACTATCTTTGTAAGAATTTATGTTTGAACAAAACGTTATAAACAAAAGAGTAACCGGATTTCAAGATAACATTGACGCCATGATAAAAATTTCAGAAAAATTAATCTCTAACATGAAATCCATTTTGAAAAACTTAAGTTTTATTGAGGAAAGTATGTCAGTAATCACTAGTGACACCACTCATCCACCAAGTGATGATCTGTTAATCGTGACTAGGGGAGGAAAAGTGACCAAAGTTGATCCGTCGCCACCAGTTAACACCCCCGAAAACACTTCTTTGCCCACACCTACACCTAGTGAAAAAGTGTCAATTGACAACCCTGTCACAATACCTGACCCATCACCAGCCAAAACTCCAGATAATGTACCTCGAACGAGAATACCTTATCCTGGCAGACTTAAAAAGGAAAAGCAAGAAGCCAAATTCGGTAAATATATGGAAATATTTAAAAGCCTACACTTAAACGTTAGATTATTAGATGCTTTAGTAGAAATGCCCTCGTGTGCTAAATTCTTTAAAGAACTCCTTTCAAACAAAGAAAAACTTAGGCAAATAGTTAGTTTACCCTTGAATGCTGAATGTTCATTAATTGTACAACGTGGTCTCCCACCTAAATTAGGTGATACTGGATGTTTTACTATACCCTGTTTTCTCCAAGGAATTCAAATTAGTAACGCCTTAGCAGACCTAGGTGCTAGTGTTAATCTTATGCCTTATTCCCTTTACAAGAAATTAGGATTAGATGACCTATTACCTACTCGTATGACTATCCAATTAGCTGACAGATCAGTTAAACTCCCTCGAGGAATTGCTGAAGATGTCATGGTCAAAGTCGACAAGTTCGTTTTTCCAGTGGACTTTAGCAGACCATTCCTAAATACTGCCAAGGCTGTAATTGGTGTTAATGAAAAATCTTTAAAATTAAGAGTTGGGAAAGAGTAAGTCACCTTTAATGTCGATCGATTAATGAAGCAACCTCTGGAAGAGGACCTTGGTTTGTGTGATACCATGCAGGATATTTTTGATGAGCATCTCCACGAAGTACTAGCACTATCCAGCCAGGATCCGGTACCCAACACCATAATCACCGTTCGAAAACTGTGTACTGAGGACCCTGGGCTGCACTCCGCAATCGCTTCGCCAACAACATCCAACGAACTACTATTTCCGCTGTTTGAAAAGAAGTCTCCTTACATCGATGGCAAAACAATCGTTGTTCCATTAGGATACGGTACAACGATACCTTGGCTAAAGAGAGATAAACCCATATTCAATGAACCAAACCCATTTCCCTCAATTAGAGAGATCTTGGATTCATTCAAAGAAATGAGTGTTGAGCCACCATAGTTTGAACTACAATTAGCCAATCAACCCGAATCACTACCGTTTTCAAACCCTGAAATCACCATAAACCAATCTTTATCCGCTCAATTTCAAGAATTCCAATTCACTAACGACGGAGAGATCATCATCACCAGAAATGATGAAGTTTCCTTATCGTCAGTCAACAAATACGAGCTAAAGACAGACGAATTCTCAAATAAAACCGAGTGGGTTGAAATAGCATCAATCTCCACATCTGAGCCCGAGACGAACGAAGCACCATTCCAAGCTGAATATGAAAAGATGAATAGAGACGAGATAGCTAGAATGAAGCCGTCTATCGAAGAACCACCAAACCTAGAATTAAAAGAACTACCACCTCACCTTGAGTACGCTTACCTCCATGGAACATCACAACTCCCAGTGATAATATCAAAAGAGTTAAAACCCGAGGAGAAAGCCCAACTCATTAATGTTCTGAAATCGCACAAGAAGGCAATTGCATGGAAGATTTCCGACATACAAGGAATCAGTCCAAACTATTGCACACACAAGATCCTCATGGAAAACGATTTCAAACCATCTGTACAAAGGCAGAGAAGGGTAAACCCTAAGATTCAGGACGTGGTAAAACAAGAGGTTATCAAACTCTTAGAGGCTGGATTGATCTACCCAATATCCGACTCACCTTGGGTTAGCCCTGTTCAAGTCGTACCAAAAAGGGAGGAATGACGGTCATTACAAACGAAGAAAATGAGCTTATACCAACTCGGACGGTTACCGGTTGGAGGGTCTGCATCGATTATCGGAAGTTAAATGAAGCAACTCGCAAAGATCACTTCCCGCTTCCATTTATTGACCAAATGCTCGAAAGGTTATCAGGAAACGAATTCTACTATTTCCTCGATGGTTTTTCCGGATATTTCCAAATACCGCTCGATCCGAAGGACCAAGAGAAAACGACATTCACATGTCCCTATGGAACATTCGCATACCGATGAATGCCGTTTGGATTATGCAACGCACCTGCAACATTTCAGAGATGCATGGTTACAATCTTCCACGACATGATTGAACAATGCATGAAAGTCTTTATGGACAATTTCTCTGTCTTTGGAGACTCATTCGCATCATGTCTGTCCAACCTCGATAGAATGCTCACCAAGTGTGAAGAATCAAACCTCGTGTTAAATTGGGAAAAGTGTCACTTTATGGTGAAGGAAGGAATAGTTTTAGGACATCGAATATCCAAGTCCGGAATTGAAGTAGACAAAGCAAAGGTCGAAACCGTCGCCAAACTTCCACCACCAACCAACGTCAAGTCCATTAGAAGCTTTCTAGGACATGCTGGGTTCTACTGCCGTTTTATCAAGGACTTCTCCAAGATTTCTCGACCTATCACCCACCTTCTAGGAAAAGACATCAAGTTTGTGTTTGACGAGAACTGCATGAAGGCTTTCAATTACCTGAAGAAGGAGCTTACAAATGCACCAATCATGGTCGCTCCAGATTGGAACCTACCATTTGAAATCATGTGCGATGCTAGTGACTTCGCAGTTGGGGCAGTTCTAGGTCAAAGGAAGGATAATCACTTTCGCCCAATCTACTACGCTAGCAAAACACTTACAGATGCTCAAGAAAACTATACAACTACAGAAAAAGAGCTGCTAGCCGTCGTATTTGCCTTCGACAAATTCAGATCCTACCTGATATTGTCCAAAACAATAGTATATACGGATCACTCAGCTCTAAAATACCTCTTCAAAAAGCAAGACGCAAAGCCTAGATTGTTACGATGGATTTTACTCCTACAAGAATTCGACATAGAAATAAAGGATAAGAAAGGAGCAGAAAACGTCGCCGCAGATCATTTAAGTCGACTTGAAAATCCGTCAATTGAACAACTTGCAGAAAGAGATATTAAAGATCGATTTCCAGAAGAGCAGTTAATGAGTTTAGGAGAACAAGGTTCGCAATTCACTGACGATCCTTGGTTTGCAGACATTGCCAATTTTGTAGTTGGAGGGATCGCAAGAAAAGGAATGATCTCATCGCGGAGGCAAAAGTTCTTTCGTGACGTCAAATATTACTTTTGGGATGATCCATATTTGTTCAAGGTCTGTCCCGACCAAATAGTAAGAAGATGTATCAATGGGAAAGAAGCCAAACAGATACTCCACCAAAGCCATCACGGACCTACCGGAGGACATCATGCAGTTAACCTGACAGCAAAGAAAGTCTACGACTCAGGATTCTACTGGCCTACCATTTTCAGAGACACACAAGACTTGGTGAAACGCTGCGATATTTGCCAAAGGTTTGGAAATATCACAACGCGTAATGAAATGCCGTTAACGAATATCCAAGCATGTGAAATATTTGACATATGGGGATTAGACTTCATGGGACCATTTCCGAAATCTTACGGAAAAGAATACATTCTAGTAGCTGTCGATTACGTATCAAGATGGGCCGAAGCCCAAGCCTTTCCAACAAATGATTCAAGGGTCGTAACCAAGTTCTTAAAGCAGTTATTCTGTCGGTTTGGAACACCTCGAGCAATCATCAGCGATAGAGGCACGCACTTTTGCTATACTCAGTTTATGAAACTATTGCAACAATATGGGGTTACACACAAAACCTCTACGGCCTATCACCCGCAGACGAATGGACAAGCAGAGATTACAAACCGTGCACTAAAAAGGATCTTGGAACGAACAATTGGTCAACACAAGGAAAGATGGGTAGACAAGCTAGATGATGCTTTATGGGCATTTCGGACAGCTTATAAAATGCCATTAGAAACAACTCCCTATAGGCTCATTTATGGAAAGGCATGTCATCTCCCGATTGAACTAGAATACAAAGCTTACTGGGCACTGAAGAACTGTAGTTTAGATCCTACGATAACAGGAACTCACCGGAGAATGCAGCTAAATGAACTAGCAGAGTTGAGGGATCAAGCTTACGAAAGTTCCTACAAATTTAAGGAAAGAACCAAGTTACTCCACGATTCAAAGCTCCGTCCCACACGCTTCAATCCAGATGATAAAGTTCTACTCTTTAACTCCCGATTTAAGAAATTTTCTGGTAAGTTCAAAACACGATGGAGCGGTCCCTTCACAATCTCTAAAGTATTTCCCTATGGTGCCATCGAACTCGAAATTCCAGATGGAAATTTCAAAGTAAACGGTCACCGATTAAAACACTACGTAGGAGACTTTCCCTCAAATGAGGAAGTCTATAACTACGAACCACCCTAATAGAAAAATGGGTATAAAAGAGTCAAACTACAAGACTCGATAAACAAAGCGCTCTTGGGAGGCATCCCAAGCCTATCTTACGTTTTCAGCATTAATTTTCCTTTACTGTTATGTTTAAACTAATCCAATTTTTATGCAGTACCTCACCTTACAAAAGACTAATAATCTCAGACCATTAACCTTTTGTATTTTGCAGGATGAGTTCGCAGTCAGACAGAGCACGAGCCCCCAGTCAGAGACGCTCGCGTGCCATGCATCACTCCCGGAGTTCATCACTGGGTAGTAGCATGAGGACTGTCAGAGGATCCCAGTCACCATCTCCTAGGTTGGATGAGATATCGGCAGACTCGGTGGAGGTGTACGTTTAGGAGTCATTCCTATTACGTCCCATCCATTCCAGGTTACTATCATCTCACCGACCAGCGGGACAGACCGCATGGACCTCCAGAGTACCCACCTTTGAGCATGGGATTACTACTGCGGACCCTGCTGTCACTTGGTCTATACTGAGAGCCCTCGAGGTGCAGCACACCGCCATCTCTGAGATCCACACTGCTCTGGGCCTTACCTCCACACCTGTGTGCCCCTTTCAGATGGGACCTGATCCCGCTCCGCACATTCCACTGTGGGACTTATTCCCACCTTGGAGCTTAACTGCGCAGGACCACCCCACTTTCATGGACTCACTGAAGGAGGAGACTGCTGCCCTAGACACTTGGATTCAGGATCCAGAGGATGTCACGGCGTCTCCTGTCTATACCATCGAGGAGTCAGCATCTCCTACATCGATCGTGGAAAACACGATCTTTATGGATGATGACTTCACCGATTGGGAGTCGCTCTATCCTGACATGGATTAGCTTTTATTAGTTATTTTATGTTTAATATTAACTTGTGTATTTTCTGAAGGATGTGTACTATGCAGAATTCAAAGTAGAATTTGTGGAACAAGTTCATTTTTAATGAGCCTGGTCCATTTCCAGCAAATTCACACACTTGAGCCTGGTCCATAAAATCAAATGGCAACTCACGCAGCACGAGGAAGTATCTCTTCTAACCTTATTTTGCTCAATTTAACATGCTAAAATTCTAAGTAAAACTCTAAGTGTGGGATTACAACTCGCAAATAGAGAATGACTGCGAAAATATTGACCCTTATTCAAAAATCTAAGTGTGAGACTGACCTAACTTAGAAGTAGAACATTAGGGACAATGTTCATTTAAGTGTGGGATAGCAGTAGTATTGACTACTGTATTGCAACATAAACTTTTGATCAAACTTTTTAGCAAAACTCAGATTTTTCAGCAAAATTTTCAAAATTTGTGAATCAAAAAAGGTATTTCTGGTCAACAAAAGTTCAAAAGGTTTGGTAAAACCATTATGACGAAGAAAAAAAATCTTTAATAAACTTTCAAACCGAGTTTCAAAACAAGCGATCGCATGACTAGGCACAAAACCACCTAAAAATGAGTGAGGAATCTTGAGCCATATAAAAGCATTCATCTTTAATGCTTCACTTTTCAATTGTGAGTGTGCCTATGTATGCTCTCTAGAATCAGAACTTGTTCAAGGAATACATTTCGAGATTACAAAAATGGGCATCATACGTGATGAAGGTGCAATCAGAAAACCTCGACATTCCCTAGTATAAGAACCCTCTCATAAAACCCTCACTTTCAAACCCAACCAGTGCGCACCTTCAGCGGAAAACATGCTGAGCCTTAGCCTTTTCAAAAACTTCACTCCCTTCTTTCATCTTTTGGCAATAGCCTAAGTTTCTATGCTAACAGAAGAATTATTATCAGAAGTACGGAGTGTTCCCCAAAGGATGAACACCATCCGTAAAAGGAGCTCCAAGAAAAAGAAATCCAGCAAAGAAGTACGGAGCGTTCCCCAAAGGATGAATACCATCCGTAAAAGGAGCTCCAAGAAAAAGAAAATTCAGCAAAAGCAAAGCTGTCAGAAGGAACCTAAAAGCCCAAGGATCATTTAAAGCCAAGGGAAAGGTTCATCAAAGGAAAACTTGAAAAGAAAAGATGCAAAAGAAGGCTCTCAAAGAGAGAAATCCAGAAAGAAGCACTACTAAGCACCAAAGATAAGTCATCATAAACAACTCTTAGGCTATATTAAACCCCAAATAAACCACCTACAAAACCCTTCATCCAAATACATCACTTCCACCATCTTGCGAATGTCTAGGGATAATTAGCACCGTCCCCATTTAAGTATTGTAGATTTGATTCTCGATCAAGCTTATGACAATGGAAGAGCTACATGATTGGCCCCTGAGTGAATTAGAAGTTAGGAAACCCGATACACTTAAGTAAATTGAGTGACCACCTGTGAGGGCCTCAGTCATGTATATCTTACATTATGAAGATTGAAAAGAAAGCTTGTTAGATCCAAAGGTTTAGGAAACCATCAAAGGATGGAACCTCGTCCGAAATCTTTTTACCAAACTTGCAGGAATCAAAGTTCTCCGGAATACAAGACACCTTTTATCATAGTTTTGTGAAGATTTGCTTGAGGACAAGCAAAGCTCTAAGTGTGGGATACTTGATATCGCGTAAAAAGTCACGTTTTTACCACCGATATCTCTCTCATTCTGGAGCAATGTTTAGCATTTGGACTCAAATAATGCAAAAATCATTGATTAAATGCTAAGAAAATCAAAACAAGGTTGCACAAGCAAAATCAAGCAAAACGGCCGAAAAACGAAGATTCCACGCACGTTTGAAGATTCCAGACATCAAAACGAGATTTCAAGATAAAAGAGCCCTTCATCAACATCTATTTGACCCAAGATGTTCATTTTCGAATTACGAATCCAACAAAAGAAGAATCAACAAAAACGGACGAAGAATGAAGATTCTACGTACTCCGGAAGATCCAAATGATTCGTACGACACATCTAGAGTTCATAGATATATTTATGGGATTTCTTTTCATCAAAAGCTTCATTTTTTAATTACGAATCCAACTCAAAAAGAATCAACGCAAATAGACGCATAACGAAGAAAACACGCACGAATCGAGAAACAAGGCAACCGGCAGCGGGCTGGTGCAGGTGGCAGCCAGCCCCCGCCGGCCACCACCTGGCCGCCACCGGCTGCCAGCCAGCCACCGCCGGCTGCCGGTCACTCGCACAAATTACGCTTTTTTATCCTTTTTCGTACCCGGTGCTAGACCTTTACATGCTTTTCGTACCTGGTGCCACTACCTTTTTCACCTTTTGTACTTGGTGCCACTACCTTTTCCACCTTTTGCTAATGTGTGCTTCCATTTGCTAAAATGCACCAAAACTCCTCTATAAATAGGAGGCATGAGGTTCATTTGAAACACACCAACACACCTAAAAACACTTCAAAATTACCAACACATTTGTATTTTCTTTTCTTTTATTCTTCCTAGTTAATTAGGCTAGCTAATTAACTAGCCAAGGAAGATTTGTACAGAGGTGCTCCGGGATGCATATTTTTGCTACGAGTTATTGTACTTCTTTTCAGGTGTTAATCTATCTTTCATATTTAATATGCTTATCTTTTCTTTAATAAATTTAAATATGTATGCTAGAATTGTCATGATTAGCTAAATAACTCAATTGTCTGCTATGGTAGTCATTTAGAAAGTATCAACTATGTGACTAAGTGGATGTTGTGAGATTGCGGATGGTTTATATTGCAAATGGATATAGGAATTAAATCTTTATCGTTTATCTGCCCAACTCATATTATGACTAAAACTTTATCCAAAAATGAACGTAGCTAACTCATAGGATACAGGTCACTTAGTTATACTATGTTAGATTTAATCATTGAGCTCGGCATGGCCGGTGTTCTCTAGACCAAAATAGGATCCAAGAGACACGGAACATGGGAGTAGAGGTAGATTAAGATTAAATTCATATAGACGATATTTTTGAGACAACTTTCGGAATATTCTCAACTTAGATAATACTTTTGTATGCTTAAATTAAACTGTCGCCTTGATCGTCTTAAATTAAACTGTCGCCTTGATCGCCTTGATCGTCTTATTTTTGAGACAACTTTCGGAATATTCTCAAATGATTCGTACGACACATCTAAAGTTTAGAGACATATTTTTGGGATTTCTTTTCGTCAAAAGCTTCGTTTTTGAATTACGAATCCAACGCAAAAAGAATCAACGCAAACGGACGCATAACAAAGAAAACACGCACGAATCGAGGAACGAAGCAACAGACAGCGAACCGGTGTGAGGTGGTGCCAGCCGCCGCCGCCAGCCACACAGCCGCCGCCGGCCGGCAGCCATCCGCCGCTGCCAGCCCATCACCCACACGGATTGCACCTTTTTGTCCTTTTTCGTACCCGGTTCTAGACCTTTACATGCTTTTCGTACCTGGTGCCACTACCTTTTTCGCCTTTTGTACCTAGTGCTACTACCTTTTCCACCTTTTGCTATCATGAGTTTTGGGGTGCTAACTTGAGCCAAATTTCCTCTATTAAAGGCAGCCCCTAGCTCTCATTTCAAGACACTCATACACTCATATACTCTCTCATATTCACGCTCATACTTTTACTCTCATTCTTCCATTTTCACTTTCTCACTCTAAAAATCTCTTATACTTTAGTCTAGGGTTATTGTAATTAATCTACGGATTAATATAGAGGTTAGAGCGAACGTTAGGAGTTTGGAGATTTATCTTTGTACGTGTGAACGATTTATCAGTCATAATAATACGCTGCTGCGCATTTATTTCCGGGTGATATCGAAACCTTTATCATACTTGCTTTATTTCATATTTTAATTATGTATTATTGTCTTGTATGTGATTTGTCTATTGCCATGAATTGCGAGTAGTTTATTATTGTGATTGTTGATAATGTAGATAACTATAAGTAAGGATGACATTATATAATTAAGTGTACGACAATTGTAAACGTGATGTAACGGCCCCTATTCGACAGTTTATCTGATATAGTACTGGAAACGTTTTATACGGAGTACAAATGTATGGAAGTCGATAAATGACCGAAGGTAGTTACATCACTGGAATCAGCTCTGGTTTAACAGTTGGAACTCCGAAAGGATAATACAACTTCACAACTAACTGGTATATCCTATGAAAGTCAATGCACAATAAAATAATGTTCGAAAACGCGTTCAGATAAAATAGGAATTAATGACCTTTCTATCGTTAAGACTTTATGAACTTGAGTTTAATTTATGGAGTACCCTTTCCGGTTATCCACGTGACTGCAACCTAGTAATTAGGACTTGATCAACCTTAATTATGGTAAGTAGTTATTTGTGCCCATGACATGCAACAAGTAAGACACAGTGAACCCACTCGTTGTACATATTAGGTTTACATTTCTGCATCGCTTTACATTTAGTTAGTTTAGAGTGTCACATTCACCGTCAATTACTCCCGACCGCATGTCTGATGTAAGAAGCAGTCAAACTACCATGTAAAGTACACTGTCCGATTACTGAAAGGCATGGCCTGCATATGAAACACGTTTTTATAAACTGCGAATAATCTAGGGATGTATAACTGTTTGAAAATGAGAACTCAAGTCATAAGTTGAAGTAACCAAGCCTTAATGCATAAAACAAGACTTAGGAATAAGGATAACATTCTCGTGATTTAAATACCTTAAAACACTAAGCCTTAAACAATCAGCGGTCAAAACATACAAAGTTATTAATCTGCATGCTAATAAGATACTAAACTATTTTAGGGGTTAAGAAAGGTCGGACTTATGAGACGATACGTTACTGATTCATGCACCTCGGCGTCAAGTCAAAATAGGTTGTTTATCTTTCAACTAGATAAGTATTGGAAGTTTACGTATTGCTCCGATCAGAATCACGATAACCTAGTTCCTAGTGACATGCCAATGGGTAATTTAGTTGGTAGGGTTCTAGAGTTTACACCTGATAGTTTAGACCATTACATTTAGCATTGTCCCTCTTTAATCTGTCATCCTGAAACATTAATTATCGAAATCTCAGCAATCACATGTTTATCTTTATCTGCTTTCCTGTAATTTACTTTTCTGCATTTTAATTACCTGTCTTTATTTTAAAACTCCCAAACCTACCTACTTTGTTCCATCCTAAATATCTCCTACCGAAATGTGACAACTCTCCAAATTAGGTACTGATTAACAATTAAGCATGTGAATTCTTACGCTAATTTCCTGATTAAGTTTAAAACAAAACTTTTGATGTGATGTAAGCCTAGCAGCCCAATACTTTTAAACAAAAAGTATTACTTAATATGTGATTAATAATAATAATCGCGTACAAACGTATCGGAACAAACCCAACAGAAATATATAACAAAAGTTGATGACACAAAATAATTAATAATTCGATTATTAATTACGAGTACTGTTATATCTATAACATATAGATAAAACGAATTAAATATACGTTTCGCATAAAACGTATTATAATTCGAACAGAAACAATTTTAAAACGTACCCAAAAGTCGAAAATAATAAAAGTATTATTTTCGTTATTCATAATAAAGTATTTGGGGAGTTACCTCAAATTACAATTTAGAAATTTGAACAAAAAAAATTGACACACAATTGGACCCGTACACGAAACTAACGGGTTAAAAACCTGCAATATTAACACAAACTAAAATATCTGGGAGACACAACTCTTACCGAGCCATGCCTCCCTTTGACTTTTAAACAGATACATACTCTCTCCTCACTTGATCACCAACCTCAAATAGTTGAGGAGACAATATCTGTTACTAGCCATACTCGTTTGAAATATTATACTCTCACCTCCCATTCTTCTGTGATCTTTTCTACACACACACCACATCAAAATCATCTATCATCTTCTTTTTCATGATCTGGAAGAACCTAAACAAGATCAGAAGCAACAAGCAGCAACACCATAATCATCGTTCTATCATCATCATCTCTCGGTCTCATCATCATCTTCACCATTGTCATATCATTGTAAGGAACTTTCGATTCCTTGATTCCTACACTACAATTTCATATTCTAACATGTTTATACATCATAATCTATACATGTAACACAACAATTTAATGATTATATGTGATTGTTCTTGAAATGTGTTGATGAAAACCAAAACATAAAATTTAAAATACACCATTGTGAGACTTTCATCACTCTTGTATTTTACTTATAACAGATGTATTAACATGTTTAGTTGCTTGCTTAACCATGAAATGTCCAAAACAAAGATTAATAGACGTTTTTCATGTATGTATATAAAGACAGTTGCTGTCTTCCAAAAACCGATTCACAAAAACATTCATAACTTGAGCTCTAGGTTAAATAAATGTATGAGACCACTTGGAAAAGTTTGGTATTCTTGTCCTCTACAAAAAGTTCTTCTTTCACCATTTCCAAAAACGTCCGTATTTTCGTGTATAACTCGATCCTTGAACATATGTCTGTTTTGGACCAAATCTGACCACACTTTGAATTTATTTAAAATTTGTCGCTGACCCTTTGAGTCGCTGACCACTTTAGTCACTGAACTCTTAAGTCACTGACCCTTTCATGACACAACTTTAGTTGCTGACCCTTCAGCGACCAACCACTTAAGTCACTGACCTCTTATGTCACTGACCCCTTAAGTCACTGACACATTCAGCGACCAACCACTTAAGTCACTGACCCCTTAAGTCAGTGACCCCTAGCTTTGACCAGCTACTTGACCAGCGAGTCGACCAGCAACTTGACCAGCAAGTTGACCATCTTTGACCAGCTACTTGACCAGCGAGTCGACCAGCAAGTTGACCAGCTTTGACCAACTACTTGACCAGCGAGTCGACCAGCAACTTGACCAGCAAGTTGACCAGCTTTGACCAGCTACTTGACCAGCGAGTCGACCAGCAACTTGACTAGCTTTGACCAGCTACTTGACCAGCGAGTCGACCAGCAAGTTGACCAGCTTTGACCAGCGAGTTGACCAGCGAGTCGACCAGCAAGTTGACCAGCTTTGACCAGCTACTTGACCAGCGAGTTGACCAGCAACTTGACCAGCAAGTTGACCAGCTTTGACCAACTTTAACCAGCAGCTTTGACCAGCAACTTTGACCAACTCTAACCAGTGAGTTGACTTCCATTGACTTTTGTACAAATTGTAGTTTGACCAAAACTGGTCAGACCTAAGTGACGCCTTGAACACGGAAACCCAAATACTAGTGTCATTGACCATAAGTGACAAGTGACCCGTCACTATCTAGCGACACTTCATCGAAGTGACGCCCAATTTCATGCAATAAGTATATTTACCTATGCATACATATATAGAACAAATATATGAACAATGGAGACGAGATAATATTTCAACACAATGTCACCAACAAATTCAACAATTAACATTATTAAGAAATCAACAATTTCTTCAAACCAACAAAATGTTAACATAAGTTGATTAAACAAATCAAACGTACTTATGTTAATACATTTATTGTACATAGGTTAACATACCTTGGGCGTTTATCTATCGGCTGCTAGCATTCATACCGAGCAAACCACAGTGAGTTTACAGCCCCTGTTTTTAAATGTTTTCTACTTTTAAACACAGGGGTGTTAAACATAGAAATTGCATGCCAACACATGCAATCAAACTATAAATGCTTATTTGCTTTTATACAAACTGCTTGTTTATGGAATAACATTTCCACAATTGTTTTGGGAATTAGACAAAGTATCATAGTACGGACCTAGACTTGGAATGTGTGCATGAAAAGACCTCATGACATGCTACTGTAACCATTAGCTAGGTGACTCTAGCCACTGAGTATACGGATAGTACTATTGCCGTGACAACCCTCCTACGGTGGAGCGTACACTTAAATGTCCGTTTAGGCAAACAACATAAGTTCTGGTTATGGTTTGGTTATAGGGTTAGGTCACATTACTTTAACCTGCGAGGTTTAGCTCACCTTTCAGGGGATCATAGTCTAATCAAATTCCCACATACTTTTAGAAAGAACAAATCCTACAACTGTTAAACACTGGAAAACATACCGGCAACTTATTTATACTGGTAAACAACCAGTTACATACTTGTAGGAAGAACGAATCCTACAACTATTAAACACCGGAAAACATACCGGCAACTTATTTATACTGGTAAACAACCAGTTACATACTTGTAGGAAGAACGAATCCTACGACCGTTTAATACCGGAAAACATACCGGCAACTTATTTTATACTGGTAGACAACCAGTCATATGTTTTAAGGGTAACAACCCTACTTAACCTGTATTTTTATAAATGAATAACGAATCATTTATACAAACCTAGTTTAACTAACCACATACATATACAAACCTGTAAATTCACTCAACATATTTGTTGACGACTTTCTCAATGTTTTTCAGGAAATTAGCTTGGTAAGTAATCGCATGCATTCAGGATGGACAACCCTGGACTACTTAGGATGCCACATACTTTTGGGACCGCTTTTGAAGGATTTCCTCAGTATAACTACAAACACTGCAGTCATACTTACGAAATCTTGTATTAAACTTATGTATTGTAAAACTAAATGTTTTCAACTCTACTAATACTGATACGACTTACATAGTCGTACTACTTTTGTAACAACTGTCAAACTGGGCATCCTTGACAAATAAAGTTGTGCGATAACCATACGCTCTGAGTATGTATGCGTTGTTTGGTTGGATTTAACTGTTCGCAGCCCCGCCACGTCACAAGGCTTCCGCATATTATTATATTGTTTGATTCTAATTACCATTTGGCGGGGTGTGACAAGAAAGCACCAGCTTTAATTGCCCACACGTTTGGATTCATAGAACGATCTTAGGTCATACTTACCGATTTCTAACCAGAGTAGGTAGTACGTATAATTTAAGCCCCGCAAAATATAAATTTTAAAACCCCTACTGCGCCTGCATCACCATCAGGAATCGCAACGACACTGAACCGACGGTTGCGGGCCCAACAAGTTTTTGGCGCCGCTGCCGGGGAATCACAAACGTACGATTCGAAGTCGCCTTAAGTAGTTATATTTAGGAGACCCTTCCAATTGAAATCTTCTTAGAAATCTTTCGAAAGTTAATTTAAGTGATTAGTATTAATTAATAATTAATTAGCTAGGATAACTTTAAAAATGACAACTCGAAAATCCACTTCTTACCTCACTTCAATGGATGATACGGAATTCTTTGACTACTTAGAAAAAGAGATAGGATCTGATTTCTTTTCACCTTCTTCCTTTAAAACTAAGGAAATCTCCAACACCCAAGAAGAATATAGGACCTCACTTTCAATTCCAAAACATTGCCTGGATTTTGATGACACGTACCAGTTACCTGACCTTGCATCATCTCCAGAAGATCACTCGCCAACTTTACACCTACCTGATTTACCAAATTCTTCCCACTTCGATTATTTTCCCGAAGATAATTCTGAAGAAGAACCTCCGAAGTCTTGTGACTTAATCACCCTCATTCCTGAAACATCGGTGTATACTCAAACTACGCCCGATTCTCAGAATTACGGCATCTTTCCATTCATTTCACACAACCACCAATACAACATTTACCGAGTGGTGGACAAGGTTCCATCAGTCGAGCCGGAACAACCTTGTTTTGAAGAACGCCACCTCGGTGCTTCTTTCAATCCTTCCCGTAGGGTAGATGTCTATAAAGCATTCGTCAGGCAATTTACCTATGCCAATCTCCCGTACTCCTACGAGCAACGAGAAACGATTGCCATATTAGAAAAACAAGTAGAATTCCTTCTTCGCCTGTCAAGTCATGAATGCGAAAGCACTTCCACAAATTTCAGAGTCCAAGAACTAAAGTTTATAGCAGATTTAGATCTACTTTTTGAATCAGTCGCCGACATGGATTTTTTTCCAACATCTATGATGTTAATCAATCACAGTGTCGCCGCAATGATCAACAAACTTGATTTCTGGGAAGAACAAGATCCGATGATTTCTATCGTCATTCCTGGTAAAATTCCTTTCTTTGTTGACCCCGTCTCCTACCTGATCTCAAAATTACGAGACGTTTTTCCTGATTCCACCAAGGAAAGAATCGACACAGTTTTCTTCGCAAAAAGAAAAGACCTTCACGTTAAGCTTACTCGAATCTTTGCCTTTACCAAATACCCTTTCACTTCCGTACAAAAATCCACAATCAGTGAACTCTGTAGGATAGTTAAGTCTACAACCGGAGACCCTGATTCACAGGAAGAGAACGCATTTCTGGAAGTCATGAATAAACTCACTCACGAACTTAATTACAAAGATCAAGGTCCACGCGTCGGTTTGTCAAACCCTAAAAAGATAAGGAAAGCGTACATTAAGTTAATTGGTGATCTTCTCAATTTAGGATACGAAGAACGAGAAGTCCTAGGATTAGAGAATCGTCATTACTATTTAGTTTAGAACACCATTTTGGAACTTTCAAAATGTTTTGTGCTGAAAAACGTTCGCTTAAGGGAGAAAATCTCGACCCTTTCCCTATGGAGGGGTCGGAACGAATCTTAAAACAATTCTTTTGAAAGAGGTCGAAGCTCGCGACTTTAATTGAGCATATTTTAGTGTAAATACAGTAATAAAATTTTGAATGTTTCCTTTGAAAAAAAAAGAGAGAGAGAACGCTTTTAAATTTTTGCTTAAAAACACGTGCGCTACAACAAGAACGTACAACGTTAAGCTTTTAGCCGAAATGTGTACATTCAACAAGTCCACGTCAGATAACTAATTTTAAAACACCCAAATAATTATTTAAGTTTAATATCTCAGGATTGTTTTTAATTATTCCACAAAAATTTATGCGCTTCTTAAATTGTTTACAACGTAACAAAAGACTAACAAGTAACTAGTTATAATAAATACATTTTAGGAATTCGTAATCATTATTAGTGGGACATTAGAAATTAATCTAGGGAAGTACTTAGATGTACATAGGGGACCATGTAAGGAATATGGTACATGGGAGCATGACAAATATTCTCATGGACCACAAGCCTTCCATTTGCTCCCATAATTCAAAATAACACAAAAACTTCTCTTCTCCTTCCTCCCTCACCCTAAAAACCGGCCACCCTCCTTCCTCAATCGATCACCACCCAATCTTCACCAACCTCTCTAATTTCATGTCCTTTTGAACTCCTCATTGCATGATATTCTCGGTTGTACGTTCGTTTTGAAGCATAACACACTAAAACAAGGTATGGTCATGAAAAACCCACTTTGAACTTAAAATGTCTTATTTTATGAAGTTAGCTAAGATAGTAACTAGGAGTTAGTGTTTTTCTTGGTTGAATGCTTAGAAACTACATGCTACTACCACTTACCCTCGGTAATTCATGCTAGTTTGGATCTTTCAAGAAGATGTACCTTAACCTAGTAATTAAATTAGCTTGATTAAGTGCTAGTTGTTAGATATTTAAGTAATTGTGGTGTTTTAAATGATTGCCCTATGTTAATTGCGTAATGCGGATAAATTAGGATTAGCAAATTTGACGTTTGAAAGTCAACAAAAAGTTAACTAGCATGCATGATTAGAATAGTAAATTAAGATTGCTTGAAAACTCTTGCTTACTAGGACACTTGTACTTGCTTGACTAGTCAAAATAAGCAATGTTACTAGAAACAAAAGTCTTGAATAAAACCAAACACATGGATGACATAACTTTTGTGCATGACCTAGCTTGTTATCTAGTAGGAAAATGCCTAAAAATAATGTTTACATGTTTAGATTATAATTTTGGTATGCGGACAAATTGGAATTATCGTCCGAAGTAAGTTTTGACCTAAAAGTCAATTTGAAGTATTAATTGCGATTTTTATTCAAAAACCTTACTTCAAGTTCAACTTTTAAAAGTCAAAAACCTACAATGAGACTATAAACTATGAAATAATGACGTTTCAAATTTGGCTAAACACCAGACTTTGTAAATGACATTACTTCACAAGTTAAGTTACCGCCATCCCATGACTATATGTTTTCACACATTGATGATTGCCTTACTATTGTTACTTAGGGGCATTTGATATTTACTGTAATCTTTGGACTGTCAAGAATTTAAAGCCCTCATTTCGAATTTTCCATAAGAAAATTCGAGAAGCGCTTTAAATTCCACCTTTCTTAAGACCTATTACTTTAAATTTCTCATGTTCTCAGGTACTATGAAGAAAAAGCTAAAACTAGCACGTCCACTTACAGGATCTCTTGCATACCTTAGTGCAACACCAGCATACGAACGGATGGCACGGATATGGAGAGATAAACCTTTTGATCATTTTAGATATGTAGATTGGGAAAAGCTACAGATATTGGGGTTCAGGCAGAAATTAGAGAGTGTACTCAGTTACTCAATAGAGGGTCAGCAGTTTGAGTCATTCAAGAGATTGTTCAGCATTGACGAACCGGTGTATATGGAGATGATCACCGAGTTCATGACCACCTATACATTTGAGCCAGGGAGTAGAGTTGGAGACGGGGTGATCACGTTTAGATATATGGGGAGCCTATTCACGTTGTCATTGGCTCAGTTTGCACATCACTTAGATCTCTATACACCAGAAGAGATAGATTCACCCCTGTTTACTGATGGAGCCACCACAATTTCTCTTACGACTACTACCGCAGAGGCATGGAGTCATTGGTCACCAAAACCATATTTCTCGGGTATTAAAGCTACCCAGCTCACAGACCCAGTCATGCAGATTTTGCATAAACTACTGGCTTGTTCACTTGATGGGAAACATACGTCTAATGGTCGAGTGTCTGAGTTTGATGTTATCATGATGGCATGTATCCTCGAGAGGAGAAACATTCAGGTTGCCCATCTAGTTGCCCAGCGGATTTTGGAAGAAAAAGAGTTTGGTGCAAGAAGATCATTCATGGGCCCAGTAATTACTAGGTTGATTCGGAAAATGGGACTGATTAGGATGACGGAGATAGTAAAATTTAAAAGCCTGCCAGGATGGAGTGCCCAACCAATAGACTATAATTTTCTAAGGAAAATGGATATACTTAGGATTCTGAAGGATGTTACCGTTTACATCAGGGCACGATCATCAGACCCTGAGAGTATTGATACATTGGTAGCAAGTCTAGTCCTACCCAGGGAGTCCAGGAAGAGGAAGAAACCGAGAGAGGCCCGAAGTTCAGACTCTGATTCAGATGCACGAGATTCTGATGTCCCAGTTGCACCACCACAGCCTACTAGGCCAGGACCTTATGTCCCGGCACCTAGAGCTTAGATACCAGCTTACATATACCATTACGGGACACCCCAGGACCCGATTACTGGTATTGGCTGATGCAGATGCAAGTCAGAAGCTATAGAGCTATGAGGCAGCAGATCGCAGGGATACCAGTGAGCCCACTTCCGGACATACCGTGCGGGATGGGCCGAGCACCACCACATTTGTTTCCCCCTGCAGCTCCTACTCCAGCACCTCACCGACATCCAGTCCATGGCCATGGTTTACCACCTCGGACAGTCCCACTCAGGCCACAGGCGCCGCGAGCACAGATCCCCCTTCAGAGACAGCAGATTCCCTTAGTCGTCGGCTCAGCTAGAGGACAGGTTTCGAGTAGCAGTAGGATATCCAGAGCCCCTACTCGAGCCACTTTTGTTCAGAGTCATAGGATTCTCAGGAGCACTAGCCCTGCAGCTGCACCGATTGCTCCAGTATCTTCTCACAGACAGACCGATCTATTCAGAGAGCACTCTCAGCAGGGGATACATGAGACTCCACTCTATAGCTTTGACATGCCTGCAGGGGAGTTTGTTGATCAGTTGATACATGATGGGATATTCACCATGGGTACACCAGACGCAGAGGATGATAGGGATGCATCAGATAAGGGCACCCACTATCAGCACGATGACTCTTCATCAGATGAGACATCTCCCATAGCATCTTCGACTGCAGTACCACCACCAGCCGAGCAATAGATTGCTCCGCCTTCTTACTTCTTTCTATTTTCTACCAAGACTTTATTATTATTATATGTATTAATGTACTGTAGATGCATAGACATCACATCTATCCAGTTATTACTTTATCATTTTATTACTTTACTTTTCTTATCAGCAGCTATTACTTGATTGAATTGAGTGGTTTGTTTGAAAAACTATAGAAGACCTAAGCAAGGGAGGACTGTGGACCACGCAATGAAGAATGCCGAGAGCCATAAGCTACAAGCCACGGACCAGCAACCTTCCAACAAGGAGCCAATAACGTGCACAGCAAAAGCGGTACACCATTCCAAAACCCTCTACCCGTTTTGATTACCTCATCCGATATTCCAAACACTAAGTGTGGGATCATAAAAACCACACTACGAAACAATCCAATAATAAGTAGAATCTCTAAGTGTGGGATACTTCAACAAGAGGTACTCAACAAATAGATTCGAACATTAGGGACAATGTTCCTCTAAGTGTGGGATATACGGCCTTCAACCGCAAGTTTTTACCTCTTGTCCGTAAGTCAAACAACATTTTCATTAAAAGACTAAAAATGGATAAAATTTCAAAATTTTCAGATTCAAAAACATCGTTCTTTAGAAATCCTATCTTTCAAAAGTATAAATTACAGCAAGAAACGAGTTTGAATTAGAAACAAAAATGTTTTAGAATAAGATACGGACGAAAAGGGCAACACATGGCTAGGCGCCGATATACGCATTTGAATTAGAACTTGCTCTTGTAATACATTTCGAGATCACACCAATGAGTGCCATACGTGGCATAGGTACAACCCACCTTAATAACTTCTAAGGAATCTAAACACCCTTCCACCATCAAACATCCACCCACTCAACACTCACTCTTCACACCCAATCAAAACCTCCTAACATTCATCCCGAACCTACAGAAGTTTCATTTTCCAACGAATTCTCAAAGATATTCTTGATTTTCCAAGACGTCTGCAGCCTAACACAAAGCCATCGGAGCGTTCCCCAAAGGATGAGCATCATCCGTAAAAGGAGCTCCAAGAAAAGAAATTCAGCAAAAAGCTTATATCGGAGCGTTCCCCAAAGGATGAGCATCATCCGTAAAAGGAGCTCCAAGAAAAAGAAATTCAGCAGAAGCTGCTCAAAAAAAAAAAGCCCAAGGTTCAAGAAAAAGGGCCAAGAAAAGAAAAATTCCAAAGAAAAAGGCTATGTAGTCCTTTCAAAATCTGAGAAATTCCAAAGAAACTCTCTCAAGAAAACTTTCGAGAAAATACAAGGAAAACCCTCACACCTACTTCACACCAAAAACACCCGATTCCTTCCAAGATATCTCGAAAGGTTAATACCGTCCTCATCAAAAGTGATGGAAATTTGATTCTCGATCAAGCCTATGACAAGAATGCTGCATTTGCCTAGTCATGATCATCATGTTGCTCGAAGAAGGTATCAAATTCAATAAACCCTTAGTTTCCGGTAAAAACTCTTTCATAACTGTAACTTTATATTCTTTGGAAAAAGGTATCTCTAAAAACTGATGCAATTAGAATCATTCCAGAAGCTTTTAAGAATGAGTTTGCTTGAGGACAAGCAAAGTTCTAAGTGTGGGATACTTGATATCGCGTAAAATGTCACATTTTTACTATCGATATCTCTCTCATTCTGGAACAATTCTTGGCACTTTAACTCAAAAACATTACAAATCTGTAATATTATGTCAAGATGGTAAAAACAAGGTTGCATGATGAAAATCAAGCAAAACGGACAGAAAATGAAGATTCCACGCACGTTTGAAGATTCCAGACATCAAAATGAGATTTCAAGACCAAAGAGCCCATCACCAACATCTATCTGACCTAAGATGTTCGTTTTCAAATTACGAATCCAACAGAAGAAGAATCAACAAAAACGGACGAAGAATAAAGATTCTACGCACTCCGAAAAATCCAAACGATTCGTACGACACATCTAAAGTTCAGAGACATATTTTTTGGATTTCTTTTCATCAAAAGCTTCATTTTTGAATTACGAATCCAACTCAAAAAGAATCAACACAAACGGACGCATAACGAAGAAAACACGCACGAATCGAGGAACAAAACAACGGACAGCGAACCGGTGTGGGGTGGTGCCAGCCGCCACCGCCAGCCACACAGCCGCCACCGGCTGGCAGCCAGCCGCCGCCGCCAGCCCATCACCTGCACGGATTGCGCTTTTTTGTCCTTTTTCGTACCCGGTGCTAGACCTTTACATGCTTTTCTTACCTGGTGCCACTACCTTTTTCGCCTTTTGTACCTGGTGCCACTATCTTTTCCACCTTTTGCTATCATGAGCTTTGGGGTGCTAACTTGAGCCAAATTTCCTCTATAAAAGGCAGCCCCTAGCTCTCATTTCAAGACACTCATACACTCATATACTCTCTCATATTCACACTCATTCTTCCATTTTCACTTTCTCACTCTAAAAATCTCTTATACTTTAGTCTAGGGTTATTGTAATTAATCTACGGATTAATATAGAGGTTAGAGCGATCGTTAGGAGTTTGGAGATTTATCTTTGTACGTGTGAACAAGTTATCAGTCATAATAATACGCTGCTGCGTATTTATTTCCGGGTGATATCGAAACCTTTATCATACTTGCTTTATTTCATATTTTGATTATGTATTATTGCCTTGTATGTGATTTGTCTATTGCCATGAATTGCGAGTAGTTTATTATTGTGATTGTTGATGATGTAGATAATTATAAGTAAGGATGACATTATATAATTAAGTGTACGAAAATTGTAAACGTGATGTAACGGCCCCTATTCGACAGTTTATCTGATATAGTACTGGAAACGTTTTATACGGAGTACAAATGTATGGAAGTCGATAAACGACCGAAGGTAGTTACATCACTGGAATCAGCTCTGGTTTAACAGTTGGAACTCCGAAAGGATAATACAACTTCACAACTAACTGGTATATCCTACGAAAGTCAATGCACAATAAAATAATGTTCGAAAACACGTTCAGATAAAATAGGAATTAATGACCTTTGTATCGTTAAGACTTTATGAACTTGAGTTTAATTTATGGAGTACCCTTTCCGGTTATCCACGTGACTGCAACCTAGTAATTAGGACTTGATCAACCTTAATTATGGTAAGTAGTTATTTGTGCCCATGACATGCAACAAGTAAGACACAGTGAACCCACTCGTTGTACATATTAGGTTTACATTTCTGCATCGCTTTACATTTAGTTCGTTTAGATTGTCACATTCACCGTCAATTACTCCTGACCACATGTCTGATGTAAGAAGCAGTCGAACTACCATGTAAAGTACATTGTCCGATTACTGAAAGGCATGGCCTGCATATGAAACACGTTTTTATAAACTGCGAATAATCTAGGGATGTATAACTGTTTGAAAAGGAGAACTCAAGTCATAAGTTGAAGTAACCAAGCCTTAATGCATAAACAAGACTTAGGAATAAGGATAACATCCTCGTGATTTAAATACCTTAAAACACTAAGCCTTACACAATCAGCGATCAAAACATACAAAGTTATTAATCTGCATGCTAATAAGATACTAAACTATTTTAGGGGTTAAGAAAGGTCGGACCTATGAGACGATACGTTACTGATTCATGCACCTCGGCGTCAAGCCAAAATAGGTTGTTTATCTTTCAACTAGATAAGTATTGGAAGTTTACGTATTGCTCCGATCAGAATCACGATAACCTAGTTCCTAGTGACATGCCAATGGGAAATTTAGTTGGTAGGGTTCTAGAGTTTACACCTGATAGTTTAGACCATTACATTTAGCATTGTCCCTGTTTAATCTGTCATCCTGAAACATTAAATATCGAAATCTCAACAATCACATGTTTATCTTTATCTGCTTTCCTGTAGTTTACTTTTCTTCATTTTAATTACCTGTCTTTAGTTTAAAACCCCCAAACCTACCTACTTTGTTCCATCCTAAATATCTCCTACCGAAAGCACCAGCTTTAATCGCCCACACGTTTGGATTCATAGAACGATCTTAGGTCATACTTACCGCTTGCTAACCAGAGTAGGTAGTACGTATGATTTAAGCCCCGCAAAATATAAATTTTAAAACCCCTGATGCGCCCGCATCACCATCAGGAATCGCAACGACACTGAACCGAAGGTTCCCCGCCCAACAGATCATCATAATAGTAAAATTTAAACGGCATTAATCATCGTGAAATAATATGACGGCCCCTATTCGATTGTTCTTTGATATAGTACTGGAAACGCTTACGGTGGAGTACAAATGTATTGAAGTCAGAACAACCGAAGGTAGTTTTATTATGAATCGAATAGCAAACGTATTACCTAGGTCTCCATTTGTAACACAAATCATCCCTGTCTTGTAGCATCCCCAAGTAATGTTGATAACTCGTACGAATAAGTGATGACATGTTATCCGACCGTCTAGACCAGTTATCCCAACCTATTCTGGTGAGGATAACCCTCGTTCATAAGATTGTTTATTCAACAAACTATGCCATGATTCGGGCATCTCTGACGACCGAGATTGGGGAATAGGATTCGAGGTTAACTGTTGGATAGTGTGGGTGTACAATTGAGAGAACTTTCGGTGTACACTTTAATATATTGTGCAATCTCCGTGACATTCTATTTGCCTGATTGTCGACACCTCCACGTCATCCCGATAGAAGGATTGTAGAATAGCTCACATCAACTTATGAACTTATCCTCATTAGAACTTTCCATATTTGACCACTTCTAAACCACGTTATAGTAGACAATCGCTTTAATTGTTGAACGCCTGAAGTAACCTCCACTTTTTATTTCAGTCTAGTTTAAATTAGGATAAGAAAACCCAAAACCAAAACCCACTCTTTCAACCCCAGCTGAACACATAAAAACTTCTAAACCCCCTAGTTTCAATTTGTCACGCTTTGAAGAACGATCCTAGGTCATACTTGTCATGTGCTAGCATAATAAGTAACCCTAGGCCCCAGCCTTATAAATTAAAAACCTACTGCTGTGTCACGTCACCATTAGAAATCTCAACGACCGGTGCGCAACACAACAACTAATACATGTATTTAATACATATTTATGATCATGGGTCCATATGTTTATATATTATTTTAATATATGTATTCGTATAAGTACTTATCACTTTGTTATGACTTTTGTGTATTTTTTCATTTTATGTTTAAAAACTGGGGCTTGTTGTGACACCCGATCAAAAAGGGCAAATTTCGCGCACAATTTAAACCTTTAATTCGCGTATTATATACGTGTTTATACGAAAGTATTCAAACAGTATATATATAATAATATATATATATATATAACTTAAAACGATTATTTAATAATCGCGTTTAAACGGACGTTGGTGACAAAACTCTTTAAATAAAATATTATTGCGAAAATAATATTTATTTACTCGTAAAATATTTAGACACATTTCGGTATATTTAAAATGTGTTCTACTAAGCTGAAACAACGAGAAAACTATCCGTCAAACCAAAGTGGAATGAAGTTATATATATATATATATATATATATAACTCAACTAAAGTATTTTTACAAAATACTTTGATTGAAAGTATATTCGAAAATATTTTTACAAATTTATCATTTTGAAATATTATACTGCTTCACGATCGGGTACACGAACACGGAGCCAAAATACCCGTTAGTATCAATTATTGGAGCTGGTTTTATTCAACCAACTTCAATAATTTACAGACACACCCGAACCATTCTATTTCTCTCTGGTTTCTCTCCTTCTCTCTCGATCATCATCATCGGTAGCAACAATAGCAGAGTAGCAACAACAGGTTAGCAAGAGCAGCAACAACATAATCGTCATCATCTTCATCTTCATCATCATCGTGATCATCATCATCATCTTCATCACCATTTTCGGTACCCAAATTTTAGTACGTAAGAAAACTTCACTTTTGACTTTGATTTTGTGTTTCGAGTGATTATATCATCGTATATTAGTGTTACAAATGCGTACTATAACCGAAATTAAGATTTACCACTTGTTTTGTGGATGAACTGCTCGACACAGGCCTGGACGAGCCGTGACCCGATCGGGTGGATCAACCAACCCGGGCGGGTGGGTTACCCTAACCCGGACGGGTGGGTTACCCTAACCCGGACGGGTGGTCCCCAAACCCGGACGGGTAGGACCCTAACATAGGCCCAAACCGACTGTTTCACAATGTAACCCGGCCGTTCCACTTTTGTTCCAATTAGATGTATTGTATCGCTAAATGACTAAACATATATCACGTTTCTACACTAGTAGCGAACTTATACAAACACGATTATTTATATACAATTCGATACTCAAGCATACGACGAATGCTTTTAAGAAAACAAACCAAATTATATTTTGGAATATAATTTCAAATTGTCACCAACGGGCCGTACTCGATTTACAAACTTTGAACTTAAACAGTTAACGAATACATTGGACATAACTAATCGAGTGACACTAATATGGATAGTTTATTTAATCGTCCACTTACTTATATAACCTCGTGTATTTAGGACACTAGGAGGTTACTATTGGGATCCCACGCGCGTTTAGGAATGCTAGCACCCAAAGGTGAGTTTCATAGCCCAACTCTTTTAAACTGTTTATAACTGTTTTTGGGGGAGAATGCATGCACGTTATTTTTCACAAAATTTGTTTTATGAAACGAATATTGTAAATTGTTTTTACAACTGTTTATCCTTATGTTTAGGATCCTTAAACTTATAACATGATGAGTTTCACATACAAGAACTACTGACATAATAAGAAGCCTCGTAGGCTCTTACTCAATATTACAAGAACACTAGATTGCTCTAGACTATGTTACATGAAAACAAGACAATGATAGACTGCCTTTTTAGGGATATGAGAATACTCGAGGTCAGAATACAAGAACACTATGAATAAGAATACAATAAACACACTTAGATGCAAGACGCTAGATTACAAGAACTCGAGAAATTAGGTTTCAAGGACTCAAGAAACTAAGATACAAGAAACTAGGAACAAGAAACAAGAATTTCAAGAAACAAAAAATTTATGTGCAAGAACCTTATGTGCAAGATAAAGAACCATACGTGCAAGATCAAGAAACTCAAGAATGCAAGAAACTATGTGTGTTTTATTAATTGCATTATGTGTTTTATTAAATGTGATTTATTTGTTTGCTAGTACTGTTGTGTGCACTCTCTAGATCAAGAAACTAGAAACAAGAACTCAAGAATTCAAGAAACTAAAAACAAGAACCCAAGAACCCAAGAGCCCAAGGAACTAGAAGCTATAACAGAATCAAGAATGCTAGAAACAAGCAACTAGAATTCTAGAACTCAAGAAACAAGAAACTAGAACCCAAGAACCCGAACTAGAAGCTATAACAGAATCAAGAACGCTAGAAACAAGCAACTAGAACTCTAGAACTCAAGAAATAAGAAACTAGAACTCAAGAACTCAAGGATCTAGAAACTAGAACAGAACCAAGAACGCTAGAAAATAGAAACTAGAACTTTAGAACTCGAGAACTCAAGAAACTATAAAACAAGAAAACTATTTTGGTTTATACCATTAAACAAGATTTTTGTTAACTCTCTCACAGGTTTTACGAACGTATGGCTTGCATACGTTTCAACTTACTTTGTGACTTACATCACACAACATACTGTTTTTCCTAACAAACCTATGAACTCACCAGCTTTATAGATGACTGTTTTAGCGTGCATTCTCAGGTACAAGAAGACAGTAGGATTGGCCTCAGGATCCTAGCTCGAGTCGCATACTTTCAACACATGGATTTTCATTACATACTTTTGTATTACTAAAAATGTAATGAAGTCATTTTGCGAACTCACAATATTGTAAACACTTTATTTTGGGTTATATAACTGCTATTTTCAAACGTCTCATGTAGAGGTCGTTTGCTTGTAATTATGTGTTGTGATTACCGTATTAGTCACGCCCCGACCTGAACCACTTCCGCAACAGTAAAATTGGGGGTGTGACAGATTGGTATCAGAGCAATAGTTATAGCGAACTAGGAGTGCATTAGTGACCCTAGACTATAACTCTTAAGTTGTATAGTTTATTTATTATGATTAGTTCAGGAGTTTCATCATTCGACTTTAATTTAACATAGCCTGATCAACGATGTACAATTAAGGGAAAATTGATGAGAGGTCCGAAATGGTTATAGTAAGCAGAGTTATGGTAGTAGACTTGGATTATGATAGAGACGGGACTGAAACTATTACGTACCATACTTACTAGGCTATAATATATACGATGTATGTATAGGCCTCGATTTATACCACTACTGCCATGGAATTGGCAACTAACATTCCACTGCAACGACTTATGATTTCAAAGGAGAAATCTAATACTTATCGACCACTATCAGAAACCTAAACTTTTTAAACTAAACAACAAATACATCGCAGGACTTGTGGTGCTAAGTTAATCGAGTCAGGTGAAAATAGTAGCGGGATGTACCCTAACTTAAGAGGGTCATTTCTTTGAGATAGACTTACCCCGGTAGAGTCAGGAAATTTTGACAAAATAGTCGGTACATTGGTTAATGGACAATTGTTATCCGCTGGCCGTCACGATTAACATACTGAATCGGCACACTTCTAAGGACTAAAATCCTTCCATGCTTTCTCTATAGAACCTCTCTAATGTGAAACATTGTTCTTCACATTCCTTACTCTAGCATTGACTTCTGCATATTATTCATCGCAGAACGCAATAATGCCACCAAAGCAACGAAAGACTAAAAACAGTCGAAGAACCACTACTTCGCCTCCTGTTGAGGAGACTACCGAACAGATCATCGAAAGATGCGTTGCTGAAGCTATTTCCCAGTATGAGGCAAGTCGAAACCGTGACACCGTAAGTCAAAACACGGCAAGAGATACGCCGACTGAAAACCCAGATAACGTCCAACAAGGGTGTTCATATAAAAACATTTTGGCTTGCCAACCGAGCCACTTCAATGGCACTGAAGGAGCCATAGGTATCATTTACTTGATCGAGAAGATGGAGTCTGTGCTCGACATCAGCAACTGTGCCCGCGACTGTATGGTGAATTATGCCACCTACACACTGGCCGACAAGGCACTAACTTGGTGGAACGCTCAAGTTCAAGCACTTGGAATAACAACTGCCCACTCGCTCTCATGGGAAGACCTGAAGTCTATGATCTTAGATGAGTTCTGTCCCCGTAGCGAATTACAAAAGATTGAAACAGAACTGTGGAACATCATGATGAGTGGCGCTGATGTCACGGGTTACACTACCCGATTTCAGGAACTAGCTCGCCTAGTACCACACATGGTGACGCCAGAGCTCAAACGCATTGAGAGGTACATCTATGGTTTGGCACCTCAAATTAGGAGTCTAGTAACCTCTTCCTGCCCCGCCACCTTTAAGAGTGCTGTTGAGTTAGCTCAAAGCCTGACAGATGAAGCTATTAGGATGGGAACCTTGATAGCTAAAACTAATTCGGGAAAAGGTGTACTGAATGACACGGAGGATAAGAGCACTAGAGGTGAGAAACGAAAGTGGGATGGAGACGACTATCAAAACCAGGATGGACAACTGGTAAAGCGACTGGAAACTGCTCAGGCTTACATCGCCAGATCTGAGGACGGGAGCATTTATGGAGGCTGATTGCCATACTGTCCTAACTGTAACCATCATCACCTAGGCCCCTGCAGCGCACCTTGCGCAAAGTGCAAGATAAGGGGACATCTGGCCCAGGATTGTAAGTTTCCAACCACAGCCACAAATCCCAACGCACCAAGAGCCTGCTTTGTGTGCGGACACACAGGACGTTTCATTAGAGATTGTCCTGAACAACAAGACTAGAATAACATCCGCAACAACCACGCCGAGGAGAGCGCTAATTAATATTAGGGTACGTACCTCCCTACGTCACAACTTTATTAATATTCGTTTATTTCAAGAAGCATATATTACATTACTCGTAGATACCTCCCCAATACATCGATTTTCACTATAAGTTTTAAGTTCACACCGACTGTAAGACTTTAACTCTAACAAGGGGAGCAAGATAAGAACTAGATAACGTAAGGATGTGAGATCCTAGCTACTAGAAAGTTATACTAGAAACAAGACAATTTCAAGATTTCTTATTCAAGAATCTCGAATCAAGAAACAATAGATCAAGAAACGATAAACCAAGAAGCTAGGAGTCAAGAAACCATAGATCAAGAATTCATAAGTCAAGAGATCATAGATCAAGGAAGGATTGGCCAAGAAACCCTAGATCGAGAACTAATAACTTAGAACATGACAAGAACAGTAGAACAAGATTCGTAAGAAACCCACTTACACTTCCTTAAAGATCCTGCGCTCATCACTAACGAAAACTAAATTTCGGGACGAAATTCTCCTAACAGCGGAAGAATGTGACACCCGGTCAAAAAGGGCAAATTTCGCGCCCAATTTAAACATTTAACTTGCGTATTATATACGTGTTTATACGGGAGTATTCAAACAGTATATATATAATAATATATATAACTTAAAACGGTTATTTAATAATCACGTTTAAACGGACGTTGATGACAAAACTCTTTAAATAAAATATTTTTGTGAAAATAATATTTATTTACTCGTAAAATATTTAGACACATTTCGGTGTATTTAAAATGTGTTCTACTAAGCTGAAACAACGAGAAAACTATCCGTCAAACCAAAGTGGAACGAAGTTATATATATATATATATATATGTATATATATATATATATATATATATATATATATATATATATATATATATAACTCAACTAAAGTATTTTTACAAAATACTTCGATTGAAAGTATATTCGAAAATATTTTTACAAATTTATCATTTTGAAATATTATACTGCTTCACGATCGGGTACACGAACACGGAGCCAAAATACCCATTAGTATCAATTATTGGAGCTGGTTTTATTCAACCAACTCCAATAATTTACAGACACACCCGAACCATTCTATTTCTCTCTGGTTTCTCTCCTTCTCTCTCGATCATCATCATCGGTAGCAACAACAGCAGAGTAGCAACAACAGGTTAGCAAGAGCAGCAACAACATAATCGTCATCATCTTCATCTTCATCATCATCATCTTCATCACCATTTTCGGTACCCAAATTTTAGTACGTAAGAAAACTTCACTTTTGACTTTGATTTTGTGTTTCGAGTGATTATATCATCGTATATTAGTGTTACAAATGCGTACTATAACCGAAATTAAGATTTACCACTTGTTTTGTGGATGAACTGCTCGACACAGGCCTGGACGAGCCGTGACCCGATCGGGTGGATCAACCAACCCGGGCGGGTGGGTTACCCTAACCCGGACGGGTGGGTTACCCTAACCCGGACGGGTGGTCCCCAAACCCGGACGGGTAGGACCCTAACATAGGCCCAAACCGACTGTTTCACAATGTAACCCGGCCGTTCCACTTTTGTTCCAATTAGATGTATTGTATCGCTAAATGACTAAACATATATCACGTTTCTACACTAGTAGCGAACTTATACAAACACGATTATTTATATACAATTCGATACTCAAGCATACGACGAATGCTTTTAAGAAAACAAACCAAATTATATTTTGGAATATAATTTCAAATTGTCACCAACGGGCCGTACTCGATTTACAAACTTTGAACTTAAACAGTTAACGAATACATTGGACATAACTAATCGAGTGACACTAATATGGATAGTTTATTTAAACGTCCACTTACTTATATAACCTCGTGTATTTAGGACACTAGGAGGTTACTATTGGGATCCCACGCGCGATTAGGAACGCTAGCACCCAAAGGTGAGTTTCATAGCCCCACTCTTTTAAACTGTTTATAACTTTTTTTAGGAGAGAATGCATGCACGTTATTTTTCTTAAAATTTGTTTTATGAAAAGAATATTGTAAATTGTTTTTACAACTATTTATCCTATACGTTTAGGATCCTTAAACTTATAACATGATGAGTTTCACATACAAGAACTATTGACAGAATAGGAAGCCTCGTAGGCTCTTACTCAATATTACAAGAACACTAGATTGCTCTAGACTATGATACAGGAACACAAGACAACAATAGACTGCCTTTTTAGGGATACGAGAATACTCGAGGTCAGAATACAAGAACACTATGAATAAGAATACAAGAAACGCACTTAGATGCAAGACGCTAGATTACAAGAACCTAGATTACAAGAACTCGAGAAATTAGGTTTCAAGGACTCAAGAAACTAAGATACAAGAAACTAGGAACAAGAAACAAGATTTTCAAGAAATAAGAACATTATGTGCAAGAACCTTATGTGCAAGATCAAGAACCATACGTGCAAGATCAAGAAACTCAAGAATGCAAGAAACTATGTGTGTGTTATTAATTGCATTATGTGTTTTATTAAATGTGATTTATTTGTTTGCTAGTACTGTTGTGTGCACTCTCTAGATCAAGAAACTAGAAACAAGAACTCAAGAATTCAAGAAACTAGAAACAAGAACCCAAGAATTCAAGAAACTAAAAACAAGAACCCAAGAGCCCAAGGAACTAGAAGCTATAACAGAATCAAGAACGCTAGAAACAAGCAACTAGAACTCAAGAAACAAGAAACTAGAACCCAAGGAACTAGAAGCTATAACAGAATCAAGAACTCTAAAAACAAGCTACTAGAACTCTAAAACTCAAGAAACAAGAAACTAGAACTCAAGAACTCAAGGGTCTGGAAACTAGAACAGAATCAAGAACGCTAGAAAATAGAAACTAGAACTTTAGAACTCAAGAAACTATAAAACAAGAAAACTATTTTGGTTTATACCATTAAACAAGATTTTTGTTAACTCTCTCACAGGTTTTACGAACGTATGGCTTGCGTACGTTACAACTTACTTTGTGACTTACGTCACACATCATACTGTTTTTCCTAACAAACCTATGAACTCACCAACTTTATAGCTGATTGTTTTAGCGTGCATTCTCAGGTACAAGAAGACAGTAGGATTGGCCTCAGGATCCTAGCTCGAGTCGCATACTTTCAACAAATGGATTTTTATTACATACTTTTGTACTACTAAAAATGTAATTAAGTCATTTTGCGAACTCACAATATTGTAAACACTTTATTTTGGGTTATATAACTGCTATTTTCAAACGTCTCATGTAGAGGTCGTTTGCTTGTAATTATGTGTTGTGATTACCGTATTAGTCACGCCCCCATCCGAACCGCTTCCGTAACAGTAAAATTGGGGGTGTGACACTTATATCGCTCCATATATATATATATATATATATATATATATATATATATATATATATATATATATATATAACACAATTGTTCGTAGCTAGCTCATCCACTTAATACGTCCTCACAATAGTTTAAGTGTTAACTAATCCATCAAATCATACATGTGACAACTATTAACACTTAAGTGAATTACAACTCAAATCCCTACAAAATTTCGGGTTCTACATATTGTTCATAATAGATAAATCGTTCACTAGTAATAAATAAAATAAATAAATAATCATCATGATCATAGCTTCATCGCCTACTAGTAATAAATGATATTATTAAATAATCATCATGATCATATCTTCATCGCCTACTAGTAATAAATAAAATAAATAAATAATCATCTTGATCATAGCTTCATCTCCCACAAAAATTAAGATTATAAGTATATCAAAGGAACAAACTCACTTACAGTTTAATTAGGAGGGCTATAAAGGAAATTGAATTTGAGTATTGAAAATGGAATTTAATGATTGATTCCTATTGGTTCTGGTTTCCTGCGTCCCACCCCTTTTTCTTTCTCTCCCTCTAGAACAATTTAGAAAGGAAAGGAATGGAAGTAAACATGTATACGTGGGTATATATATTATTGTTAATTTGATTCCCTTTAATATGTATTGTCTGAAACTTTAAAATCACTTGCGATTTCTACTATTTTATTTTAGTTATGATAATATTAATTTAAAACAATATTTATTTATTCACCTTAATAATACTTTTAAATTTTGAGGTATTACATTATGTACCTTTTCTCAACCTTTATAGTCTCAACAACATCACCGGTCTTTGATTCAGGTTTATTCACCTCCTCGCCATCATCATTAAACTTTAATTCCTCTGTCTTTTCATTCAAATCTATCTCTACAGTCTTTTCACCTTCAAATACCTTTGTATGCACAGAATCTACGACATCTTCAACCACCTTTGTATGAACTGATCCTTCATCATTATCAACCTCTGATGTAGTTGGATTGTGCACAAATTCATCATCATCTTATCTGGCTTCTCCAGCTCAATCTCCCCATCCACCTCAACATCATCATATTTAATTTATTCACATATTTTTCTTTATCATCATCTTTCTCATTCTGGTCATTATCAACATTCATCCAAACTTAAACCCTAATCCCACCCTACATATATTTATATTTATATCCATTATAATCCACTTCCAATACATTCATCATCCCCTAATCCACAATGAGTCCCCAAAAAAACTTCCAATGTATGTTACATACAATCTTTGAGGTGTACATAATATTTTTAATTTATTTAAAAAAATTATTGTTTTTATGTTAATATGACATAGAGCCTCCTACTACTACACAAGAAACTTCTTCTTCTATTAATAATGGAGGTACCAAAGGTTTAAATTGTTGTATTATTCCTGTTTTTGAATTATTATATATGTGTTGTATACATATTTGTATTGCTCGGTGCAACTATATAAAAGTTTTTGAAATTTTGAGGTGAAAACATCCCTTCACGACGACAACGATCATGGATCCGAAGATGATGCCATGCCTAATAATTTTGAAGGTTAAAAGAATATTATACGTAGTTTATTGCATTGTTTTTATTACAATGTTTTCCCATTCTTTTCTTTAACTATGTATATAACTCCATTTAACTAACGTATGTTTAAAAAAATTTGTAGATCATTACACTTTACAACATACGTAATTCGTCCATTTAGATCCTTTAAATAGAACAAGGTTATACACAAACGGTAATCGGTGTAATTATGGTTTCTAATTACCACATTAATGTGTTTCTTCAAACTGAAAAATGTTAATAGTGCTTTGAATAAGAATAAATACGTCTCATTATCTCGATGTACAAGCAAAGTCGGATTAAAGGTGCTAATATTTGACGAAGATGGAAAAGTCACAAACACCGCAAAAAAATTTGTTTACAAAGAAATCCTCCAACACATGTGACTCGTTTAATACAACAACCTTCATTAGCATACTTATTCTATGTGTATTTAACAATTAGACTTATATTTACATGGATTTCATTTCATTCCACTTGAACTTCCATTATGGCTCCATTTCAATTATATATACAACTTTAACAATCAAACTTACATTAAAAAAATAAGAAACAAAAAAAATTTATTCTAGCTGAAATTCCATTACGACTGCATTTCAGTTGTAGGTAATTACCTACGTTAACCATTTCCTTTTCAAGTACAGGGTATCAATTTACAATGAAAGAATTTTCATCACTGTTATCTTATATTTCAAATTATCTATAATGTTACACCCTTATAAAGGGTTTAACCATTTTCTTCAATGCCTTACATATTTTTTAAAATGGAAATGACCGAAATACCCCTATATTCAACAAAATAGACTAAACTACTCTTAGTTAGTTTTAGAAAATGATATTAATTAGATTTAATCCGTAAATAAGCAAGTGTACATTTAAAAATAACTCAAACCTATAAATAAACTGAATAATGAATAAACGAAATTAAAATATACATATCCATTTAAATTAAAAAACGAGAAATATCTAACAACATATAATGGAATTTACTTTATTAATACTTATATTACGATATGAAACGGAATAATTAACCCGCTGTTTTGCACGAGTATCTGCTAGTTACTTATAAACCATGTCCATTGTTGATACTTAAAAGTCTTAAAAGTTAATATTCTCAAAATGCCCCTATTATATTAATAATAAATTACGATATCTTCTATATCAAAAAGAACCAAATCATATTCAATACAATTAATTATTATACTTTAATTTAGTAAATAGCTATTATAATTAATTATCACAATTATATTTATGGAAACTATACACATTTATCATCTATAATCTATAAATTCATAAATACATATAAAGCATGTCCACATATATGAATCTTAGTACTTAAATGATGATCAAAATTACTCATATATAATCGGTGAGAATATTCTATACTTATTTGTGATGCATTTGACATGTTATATGATGCGCCGCCAACGGTCGATCGGGTTTTACCCTGTCGTCGGACCGTCCGTCAGCGGCGACACCAGTGGGTTTTAATATTTATAAATGCTGGGCCTAAGTATACTTAAAACTATGGGTGTATCGTGATGAGTATGACCTAGGGTCGTTCTTCAAAACCAACTGTATTGTGGATCTGAGTAGTCTAGGATGTCCGTTTCTAAATAGTGAGGGAGTTTTAAAATAGTTCGGAGTGGTTTGGTTTTGTTTTTATGATTAAACTAATAAGAAATAATAAAAAGCAGATAAAATAAACGGATAGCAGTCAGGATAGAGGGGGTGTTTGTTGTGAGTTCGTTAGCCGAATGTTGGGATGATGTTTAGTTTAGGATATGAAAACGTCTCTAAAGATTTGTATTTTATTTGTTTTAAGTATATGTGGGGTAAGCACTAGCTCCCTACTAATTGATTTCTCAATCAGTATGTCACTGAGCAACTAGGCTATCGTGATTCTGATCGGAGTAGGTTGCCCAGCCCACAACACTATCCTGTTACGGTAGAGTGACCCTTTCTGGATTGAAATCCTGGGTGCATGAATAAGGTGGCAAACTAACTAGATGTCCGACCGTTCTTAACCCCACAAGGATACTCAATTGAATAAAACATTTAAGTATAAGACTTGGTTTGGTGCTTGATTACTTTCTATCGATGGGTTTGTAAAGTCCAGAGGTTGTAATAACCGGTAATTCACAACGTATAGTACCAATGGCTTTTTCATGACTTCTACGTTTTACTACACCAATGGTGCTTCCAACGATAAACCATGTATTCAGTCGATTTACGGTATTTACGTTGCTTCATTACACAATGGTCATTCTGGACTTATAAACTAAGTTTGTATTTAAGTTCGGGAATTATCCATCTATGATATAAACCAGCCCTTACTTTAAAGTCCCAATAAATCCCTAGTTTATGTATTGTGTACACTACTTTGATTGAAAACGGTATTTCCACAGGTTTAAAACCAGACCATGTTTATTTCAAACACAGATAATTAATTACCTTTACTTAAGGTTAGCTACGTCTTAATAAAAAGGTTTTAATCACGTTCATTGGTCGAAAGGCGTTAGGTTAAAGTGAGGTTTATAATCATAGATAGAAAGTAAATCAAAGCACCGAGTTTTCATTTATAAAATAGTTTGGGACATTATTCCACAACAGATTGTGCCCACGACTTTCATAGCTTCCACGTTCCGTACTCCACACATTCGTAATGTTTCCGGCGCTATACAAATGAAAGTCGTTTAACGTTACTTCCGTTGTTTCATAATGACATCATCCCAACTAATAAGGCTAACTACATCACAACAAACACGCAATATAACTACTCGCTAATCATGGCAAATCCTAAATCTAGCATAATCAAAATAACAACAGCATGCATTTTAATTAATAAGATAAAGGATAGATATAACCGTGAAAAGAGCGTAGCTGAATATAACTTGAAAGTATACAGACAAAACTTCGAGTATGCTCCAAGTGATATTACAATATTACCCCTCTAGTAGCCCGGTTAAGTATTAACCGGAGACTAACTAGCCACTAACTACGAAAATAAAAATAAAAACCTAATCTAGAGAGAGAGTAGTGAGAGAGTAGTGTTGATGAAGAATGGATGAGAAGTGTGTTTGAAATGGAGAAATGAGGCTTCTATATATAGAGATTGCACAGCCATATCCGTAGACCGTATCCAAACCTTCAAACGCACAACCGTATCGCAAAGGCGAATAAAAATCAGATTTTTATCACCCAAACGCACAATACGGCTGAGCTGGACCGTATACGACTGAGCACAGGCCGTATACGGTGTACACAGGCCGTATACGGCTGAGCACAGGCCGTATACGGTCTGTGACCATCCGTATACGGTCTGGTTCAGCCGTATACGGTCTGGTTCAGCCGTATCCTGGCCCTTCGGTTCTTCGTTTCTTCGTTCGGGCGTAACTTCTTCGTCGTTTATCCGTTTTGAGCGTTCTTTATATCCACGTGTTTGTATTTTCCTAACGAAGAAAATGACATAAGTTAGAGGTCATAATTCTTTGTGTAGCTCAAAAAGTGCTAAAATACGTGAACAGAAGATTCAATGATCGTTCGTGCTCTATTTTACTCATTTTTAGGTTGTTTTTGCTGATTCTTGAAACATCGTCTATATTTTAGCCCTTATGATGAAATGTGATGTTTAAGTTCATATTTTAAGTGTTTTCATTAATAATTGGGCCAAAATGGTGAGATAATGGCACACAAAAACATGACTTTTTGCGTGTCATCAAATATCCCACACTTAGACTTTGCTTGTCCTCAAGCATAACTCAAAATTCTCACTTGCTTTTAGGAAACATATTTTGAAAACACGAGTTTATTTTTGGGGTGAATCAAAATATATCAAAAACAACCATCTTCATATACAAGTAACATATCCTGGAAATAAGAGAAAGTAAGGTATTCCTTTCAGAGGCATAAAATGATTCTCTTAGGCATGCTTTCAATTCTCGCGATCTTGGAATATACATGACTTGGCGATCTCACAAGGTGGTCACTCAATTCACTCAAAAGTGTTTCGGGTTACCTATCAATCTAATCAAACGAAATCGCTCATAAGCCAGTCATGCAACATCCATCGTCATAGGCTTGCTCGAGAATCATATCTCCACCACTTAGGTGAGGACGGTGCTAGCTATCCCAGGACATTCAGAGTGGGTTGTAATGGCAGGTGAGGGTTACGGGGTATGGATAAGTGGGAGTTGTTGTAAAGGGTTTTGCTTATCTTAGGACTTCTAAACTTTTGAAAAACATTATTTAAACAACCTTTTTAATGAAAACGGAAACGGATAACAGTACGGAAAGAAGATAGCTATTTTGACTTTTATCTATTGAAAATACACGAGGGAATTTATATCTTTTATAAGAGCGGGAATTTTTCAAGAGATTCGAAACACTTAGCTTTATTCTATTTTCTTTTCTTTTTCCTTTGCTTCTATTTTGGGACTTTTTTTTTCTCTTTCTTTTTCCCTTTTTGAAATCCTTTTCTTTCTTTCATCTTTTTCATCCTTCTGATGACTTTGCATTTACTTGGTGTCAATTTTTCACACCGTAAACTCTCAACTTTTGATTTTTTATCAAGGGAACGCACGCGAGAGATTTTGAGTAAACACCAGTATTTGTGATTTGGAGTGACAGCAAAAAGGACATTTAAATGACATTTTCCACAAGTTTAAAATTTCTAAGATAAGTTTCGGTGGGTGTGAAATAAATGGGTTAAGATTTAAAGGGTTTTGAAAGAAATGAATAGGCTAAGGCTCAATAGGGTTATCTAAGCGGATCATCAACACTAAAGATGAGTGTTGGAAGGGTTTTGGGCTTGAAGAGATATGATGAAAAGGGGGTTAAATCCTAAGGAATGTCAAGGTTATTTAACTGCACCTATACCGCGTACGGTACTCTACCAATATGGTCTTGAAGTGCATACCAGGAGCAAGTTCTAATTCCGGATGCATGCATCGGCACACTCAAACAAACGAATAGTGAAGCATTAAAGATGAATGCTTATATTGGCTCAAGATACCTCACTGCAAGTTTTTGGGTTTGTTTGTGCCTAGCCATGCGATGCCCCTCTTAGATTATCATTTTAGACCTAAGAAATTCCTATCTTATTTACTCTTAATTTCCAAAATACCCTACTCATATATGAAAATGCTCCTTCTTAAGACATTTTAACTCAAAAAATTTTGAAATTTTTTAGCAAAAGTGAGTTTTTATGAAAATTAAGCTAACTGAATGAGTGGCATCTCCACTGTCGAAGTTAAGCTTATGGTTTTGAGAAACATTTTCTGAGTTTGCTTTTGGAAATAAGAATCTAACAAGCAAACCTAAGGTATTCTATACTGCTATCCCACACTTAGAGGAACATTGTCCCTAATGTTCTCTTGAGTTGGGATTTGAGAAAAATCCCACACTTAGAGTTTGAACAAATCGGAAAATGTTACTCAAGTGTTTCTTTTGGGCTGGAATCTCACACTTAGTGATAAGCTTAGGATATGGCATAGAATACTGGTAAAATAGAACAATATAATCAAATCAAAACAAGGATAAGAACGAGAGAACTCCCCTATCAACATGATGGATGGAAGCTGAAAGTCTGAAGATGTGTTGCCTTTAAAGAAGAGTACTTTCCAGATATCCTCCTTTGTGACAGCACCATGAAGTTTGTTCAGCTTTTGGAAGCGCACTTTGGAATAAGTGGCTTTATTCAACATCTCTACTACTTTCTCTCATGTGAAAATATCTCGTAAGTGTGAACACGTTGGATATACTTTAAACCAACTTCTCATTTTATAGCTTTTTACCGAAATGGTGTCACTATCCCAGAATGTGAAAAGATGTTATCTACTACAAATCATTTGTAAGACATGTGTTTTTAAACGAGTTTGAGCATAAAGTGTGAAAGTAGTACGCAAGTACCTCAAATACTCGAAACACATGAATTAATATTTTGAAAGTGTTTCCTATATTCTGGGATTAGTGATGTGGTAAAAGCTGTCAGTGTAAAAATGAAATGGTATTTTGAAAGCATTTGTATATCCAAGTGTGAAAGATAGTCGGAGATATTTCACTTCTTGGAATTTTAAATAAAAACAAAATACTACTAATACTAAAGGATATTTATTCCACGGGTTGCCTCCCGAGAAGCACTTCTAATTATAGTCGAGGGTTCGACTTTCTTCTTGTAGTTCAGGTGTTGGAGGGGCTCCCAGGGTGATTGATGGTGACGTTATGTGCCCTAGGTTGCGGAAAAGTGTAGCGTGGAGAATAGATCCGAAGGAAGTGGCAGACTATGGTTGAGATTAGGTCTGGCGGTTCCATAGTATCCTTCTTGAAGCTTTGGAAGTGGTCTGCGGCAGTTTTGGAGAGACCTAGCAATCCACAAGTGATGTAATCAACCGCCTTATTGACTGGCCCGTTGGGGTCTGTCAATGTGGTTGTTTTGGTCTTGATCACTTCGCCAATTGGATGCTTTTGTCTGATAGAATCCATAAATTCCAGGAACTTCAACTTCAGATCTTCATATTCTTCAGCGTAGGGATCTCCTCCGAATGTGGTCACAGAATGGCACAAGCTTCTGATTAGCTGGTGCTGATGAAGGGTGAAGGGAAAGTCAGAGTCTTTGAAGATATGAATCCATTTGTTGAATATCTCACTAACTCTGGTTTCTTATCTGGTTTCTCAGCACTTTTCCTTTGGAATATTTCACGTAGTCGAGTTATCACATAAGTGGCAACGTCGAGTAGTGACATATCTAGAACAGTTACGGGGTGATTATGCTTCCTTTCATCTAAACTGATGCACCTAAGCTCCTCGATTATCAACTCAATATGATAGTCGATAGTGGATTTGATGATAAATCGATCGCTTTCTTTGGTGCTTAGGTGATCTTCTCTTGCTAGTAAATCAAGGAATATCCGAAGAAAACTCATTTCTTTGGCGTCAGCGTAGCTCCTAGGGTTTCCAGTAGCTGCTTCTAAGTATTTCCTGATAGAAATCAACATCTCTCTTTGTTTTGAGGAGTAAGGAAACGCTGAACTAATTTAAACATCATATACTTGGCGGTATATTTGTCTTTGTTCGATATAGAAGTAAATTTCTTGTGCATTGTCCAATTCTTCCTTGAGCTGAGATTTGAGTGTCTCTCCGAATATTCGGACACAGTACCTAAGAATGAGCGGATCTCGGGTTCCATTTCTAGAGAGTCGGATAGTGGACGCTTCTTCAATAACCGCTATTAGCCATTTTTGGTGTAGAGAGTAGTCAACAGTGGAATTTCTAATAGCTGCTATCGCGATGCGAGGGTCTCCATTACATTTATTTATCACATTAACCATTTGTTCATGATTAGAGACGGTTGGGATTTAGATGGGTTGTGAAGATAATACTTGTGAATCAGGCGGTTCTAGAGGAGTAGGAGGTGGGATACAACGAACATCACCAGGAATTTCCCCCGAGTCACTATCCATAGTAGGAGTATCGACCTTATGTGCATTAGGGATCTCAACTACATTGGACGGTGGCTGGGATTTGTCAGTGAACTGGGATATTGTATCGGAAGATAGCTTTGGAGTGCTATCTCAATGCCTTCCTTGTCATGAGAATCAGAGTCATCAGACTCAAATATACCTCCTGTCTCAAGCCGTGGTTGAGGTTCTGATGAAGTAAGGGCTTGAATCCCTTGAGGAGGTATATGTGGCTGCAGACTCGGTAGTCTACTTGCTTTGAAGTCCGAGATCTTCTTCAAACTGTGTATGAAAGTTTGCTCAATCTCTTCTAGATCGCTAAGTCGAGAGTAGGTGAGTGGATTTTCTGGATCTAAGACAGGATTAAGCAATCTTTCCAGCATATGAGCAGCATTGTGAGAGTAGCCATTGGAAGTGTCTTCTTCTTCCTCTTCCTCTGCTTCTATCTCTTCTACCTGCTTAGCTTCTGGCTCGGAGGTCTCATCTTCTGATGTAAATTGGATAATAGAGACAGTATATAGCTCACCATTCTCCATCGAAGTGCAGTCGGTCTGATCGATCTTGAATGTGATGCTTTCTCCATGAGCGCGTAAGCTGATAGTCTGTAAGTGGACATCAATGACAGATCTGGCCGTGTTCAAGAAGGGTCTACCTAGGACTATAGGGATGTTTATATCTTCCTGGATATCTATTACTACAAAGTCGGTTGGGAATAGGAATTCGTTGACCTTAACCGTGATGTTCTCAGCTATTCCCTTAGGGTATCTAATTGTTTGGTCAGCTAGCTGGACACTCATTTTAGTAGGCTTAAGGTATCCTAATTCGAGCCTTTTGAATAACGAATATGGCATGAGATTGATACTTGCTCCTAGATCGGCTAGAGAGCGAATATTGCCGGTGTGGTTAATGGAACAAGGAAGGGTAAAACGTCCAGTATCTCCTAGCTTTTCCGGTAGACTATTTTGAAGGATAGTTGAGCATTCGGCGTTCAGAGGGACATTAGGTACTTCGAGTACCTTGTCCTTGGTTGACATAAGTCTCCTAAAATATTTAGAATATATCAGGCTGGGAGGTTTCCTAGACTCGGTGTCTAAGTTTTTACCGTTAGGATTGAAAGCTTCAGGATACTGATTTAGACGTCCTGGAAACGGTATGCATACCTTTTTCTTAGAAGGTGGAGTAGACTTCTTCTCAACTGTCTGTGTGACAGGAGATTGTTCCTTCACCGTAGAAGGAACCGAAGGTAGGCTCGGTGCCACCTTGGAGTCTTGGTTGGTTACTTGGTTGGCTTGGAAGGTATTACTAGGCAGACTAGCCTGAGGTCTAGTGTCGATACGTTCCGCTAGTCGACCTACTTGGGTTGTAAGACTATTCAGTAAGGTTAGTTGCTCCCCTAAGATGAGATCAATCTGGTCTTGTCTAGCCGTAATCTTTTCGATGATTTGCGCGAGGGTGTCGTCTGGACTAGTAATTAGCTTCTCAGGTGTAGGTTCAGTGAGAAAGGGTGGTTGGTTACACCCAAGTTGAAGTTGTTGTGGGGGGATTGGGTAGGGTGGTTGACTTGGTGGGTATTGGTTTGGTCTAGGAGAGGTTTGAGTAAAATCAGGTGGACGTGGATGAGTTCGGAACTGGTCATAATAGGCTTTTCCATCAACACGGTCTTCATACTCAACTTGTGGATTGGTACATTTCAGACAGGAGCGGACTTGGTAGACCTGTTGAGGTGGCTTCTGCAGCATTCCTATTTCTTTGGTCAGGGTTCTGACATGTTCCACAAGAGATTTGATTGCCTCAGTTTGCACGGGATTGGTGGCAAGCGGTGCCGAGAATGAGGAGTGCTCATCAGTCCAATCATGGTGATGTGCGGTCATTGTCTCTATTAGATTCCAAGCTTCATTGTCCGTCAAGCACGTGAAGTCGCCTTGAGCAGCGGTGTCTAACATTGTCTTATGATCGGGTGCAAGACCATGGTAAAATGTGCGCAACTGGGTGGATCGTTTGATTTGGTGATTAGGACATTTCTTGAGCAAGCTCTTAAATCTCTCCCACGCATTGAAGATTGATTCATCATGAGACTGTTGGAAGTTCATTATATCTTTCTTCAGCTTGGTTTGTTTGAATAGGGGAAAGTACTTAGCTAAGAATTTAGTTTCCATTTCCACCCATGAGGTGATAGAGCCAGTGTCTAATTCCTCAAACCAAGTTTGCGCGTGAAGAGCAAGAGAATAGGGGAACAGATATAAGTGGGTTATATCTTGCTCAACCCCTTTTTGCTTGCAAGATTCGGATAGGGCTAGAAATTTGTTGAGGTGGGAGTTGGGGTCATCGTCAGGCAGTCCGTGGAATTGGCAGCATTTCTCGATTAATTGCACTACATCGTACTTGAGTTCGAATGATGCTCCGTCAATCTCCGGGTAGCGAATGGGTCCTCCTCGACCTTCTATCGAGGGTTTGGTGATATCGGCGAGAGTGACGCGTTCGGTGGTTGTAGGATTGTGGGAAGGTGATGACTTTTCTTGCCGGATGGGTAGGATGTCATCTTTGGGATAAGGGAAAGGAAGGGTTGAAAGAATTTTTAGGGGTTTAAGAAGGGAAAGCCATCATAAGGGTTCACTAAGAAGAAAGTCCATCTGGACGCCTCTGGATCTTACAGTTGATTCCCCGGCAGCGGAGCCAAAAACTTGATGCGCCGCCAACGGTCGATCGGGTTTTACCCTGTCGTCGGACCGTCCGTCAGCGGCGGCACCAGTGGGTTTTAATATTTATAAATGCTGGGCCTAAGTATACTTAAAACTATGGGTGTATAGTGATGAGTATGACCTAGGGTCGTTCTTCAAAACCAACTGTATTGTGGATCTGAGTAGTCTAGGATGTCCGTTTCTAAATAGTGAGGGAGTTTTAAAATAGTTCGGAGTGGTTTGGTTTTGTTTTTATGATTAAACTAATAAGAAATAATAAAAAGCAGATAAAATAAATGGATAGCAGTCAGGATAGAGGGGGTGTTTGTTGTGAGTTCGTTAGCCGAATGTTGGGATGATGTTTAGTTTAGGATATGAAAACGTCTCTAAAGATTTGTATTTTATTTGTTTTAAGTATATGTGGGGTAAGCACTAGTTCCCTACTAATTGATTTCTCAATAAGTATGTCACTGAGCAACTAGGCTATCGTGATTCTGATCGGAGTAGGTTGCCCAGCCCACAACACTATCCTGTTACGGTAGAGTGACCCTTTCTGGATTGAAATCCTGGGTGCATGAATAAGGTGGCAAACTAACTAGATGTCCGACCGTTCTTAACCCCACAAGGATACTCAATTGAATAAAACATTTAAGTATAAGACTTGGTTTGGTGCTTGATTACTTTCTATCGATGGGTTTGTAAAGTCCAGAGGTTGTAATAACCGGTAATTCACAACGTATAGTACCAATGGCTTTTTCATGACTTCTACGTTTTACTACACCAATGGTGCTTCCAACGATAAACCATGTATTCAGTCGATTTACGGTATTTACGTTGCTTCATTACACAATGGTCATTCTGGACTTATAAACTAAGTTTGTATTTAAGTTTGGGAATTATCCATCTATGATATAAACCAGCCCTTACTTTAAAGTCTCAATAAATCCCTAGTTTATGTATTGTGTACACTACTTTGATTGAAAACGGTATTTCCACAGGTTTAAAACCAGACCATGTTTATTTCAAACACAGATAATTAATTACCTTTACTTAAGGTTAGCTACGTCTTAATAAAAAGGTTTTAATCACGTTCATTGGTTGAAAGGCGTTAGGTTAAAGTGAGGTTTATAATCATAGATAGAAAGTAAATCAAAGCACCGAGTTTTCATTTATAAAATAGTTTGGGACATTATTCCACAACAGATTGTGCCCACGACTTTCATAGCTTCCACGTTCCGTACTCCACACATTCGTAATGTTTCCGGCGCTATACAAATGAAAGTCGTTTAACGTTACTTCCGTTGTTTCATAATGACATCATCCCAACTAATAAGGCTAACTACATCACAACAAACACGCAATATAACTACTCGCTAATCATGGCAAATCCTAAATCTAGCATAATCAAAATAACAACAGCATGCATTTTAATTAATAAGATAAAGGATAGATATAACCGTGAAAAGAGCGTAGCTGAATATAACTTGAAAGTATACAGACAAAACTTCGAGTATGCTCCAAGTGATATTACAATATTACCCCTCTAGTAGCCCGGTTAAGTATTAACCGGAGACTAACTAGCCACTAACTACGAAAATAAAAATAAAAACCTAATCTAGAGAGAGAGTAGTGAGAGAGTAGTGTTGATGAAGAATGGATGAGAAGTGTGTTTGAAATGGAGAAATGAGGCTTCTATATATAGAGATTGCACAGCCATATCCGTAGACCGTATCCAAACCTTCAAACGCACAACCGTATCGCAAAGGCGAATAAAAATCAGATTTTTATCACCCAAACGCACAATACGGCTGAGCTGGACCGTATACGACTGAGCACAGGCCGTATACGGTCTACACAGGCCGTATACGGCTGAGCACAGGCCGTATACGGTCTGTGACCATCCGTATACGGTCTGGTTCAGCCGTATACGGTCTGGTTCAGCCGTATCCTGGCCCTTCGGTTCTTCGTTTCTTCGTTCGAGCGTAACTTCTTCGTCGTTTATCCGTTTTGAGCGTTCTTTATATCCACGTGTTTGTATTTTCCTAACGAAGAAAATGACATAAGTTAGAGGTCATAATTCTTTGTGTAGCTCAAAAAGTGCTAAAATACGTGAACAGAAGATTCAATGATCGTTTGTGCTCTATTTTACTCATTTTTAGGTTGTTTTTGCTGATTCTTGAAACATCGTCTATATTTTAGCCCTTATGATGAAATGTGATGTTTAAGTTCATATTTTAAGTGTTTTCATTAATAATTGGGCCAAAATGGTGAGATAATGGCACACAAAAATATGACTTTTTGCGTGTCATCATTATACAACTATTCAAATATGATACTCCGTATTTTATTTAACGAACTTACTATTCTACTTAACAAAAATACAAAAAATAGTTGTTACCGCCGCATTGTGCGGGTAATATGCTAGCCATTAATTAAATAGGTCGTTTTTCTTATTGTTGCACCCGCAACCGTCGGTTCAGTGTCATTGCGATTCCTGATGGTGATGCGGGCGCAGCAGGGGTTTTAAAATTTATATTTTGATGGGCTTAAATTATACGTACTACCTACTCTGGTTAGTAAGCGGTAAGTATGACCTAAGATCGTTCTATGAATCCAAACGTGTGGGCGATTAAAGCTGGGGCTTTCGGTAGGAGATATTTAGGATGGAACAAAGTAGGTAGGTTTGGGGATTTTGAACTAAAGACAGGTAATTAAAATGCATAAAAGTAAATTACAGGAAAGCAGATAAAGATAAACATGTGATTGCTGAGATTTCGATAATTAATGTTTCAGGATGACAGATTAAACAGGGACAATGCTAAATGTAATGGTCTAAACTATCAGGTGTAAACTCTAGAACCCTACCAATTAAATTTCCCATTGGCATGTCACTAGGAACTAGGTTATCGTGATTCTGATCGGAGCAATACGCAAACTTCCAATACTTATCTAGTTGAAAGATAAACAACCTATTTTGGCTTGACGCCGAGGTGCATGAATCAGTAGCGTATTGTCTCATATGTCCGACCTTTCTTAACCCCTAAAATAGTTTAGTATTTTATTAGCATGCAGATTAATAACTTTGTATGTTTTGACCGCTGATCATGTAAGGCTTAGTGTTTTAAGGTATTTAAATCACGAGGATGTTATCCTTATTCCTAAGTCTTGTTTTATGCATTAAGGTTTGGTTACTTCAACTTATGACTTGAGTTCTCCTTTTCAAACAGTTATACATCCCTAGATTATTCGCAGTTTGTAAAAACGTGTTTCATATGCAGGCCATGCCTTTCAGTAATCGGACAGTGTACTTTACATGGTAGTTCGACTGCTTCTTACATCAGACATGCGGTCAGGAGTAATTGACAGTGAATGTGACACTCTAAACTAACTAAATGTAAAGCAATGCAGAAATATAAACCTAATATGTACAACGAGTGGGTTCACTGTATCTTATCTGTTGCATGTCATGGGCACAGATAACTACTTACCATAATTAAGGTTGATCAAGTCCTAATTACTAGGTTGCAGTCACGTGGATAACCGGAAAGGGTACTCCATAAATTAAACTCAAGTTCATAAAGTCTTAACGGTACAAAGGTCATTAATTCCTATTTTATCTGAACGCGTTTTCGAACATTATTTTATTGTGCATTGACTTTCGTAGGATATACCAGTTATTTGTGAAGTTGTATTATCCTTTCGGAATTCCAACTGTTAAACCAGAGCTGATTCCAGTGATGTAACTACCTTCGGTCGTTTATCGACTTCCATACATTTGTACTCCGTATAAAACGTTTCCAGTACTATATCAGATAAACTGTCGAATAGGGGCCGTTACATCACGTTTACAATTGTCGTACACTTAATTATATAACGTCATCCTTACTTATAATTATCTACATCATCAACAATCACAATAATAAACTACTCGCAATTCATGGTAATAGACAAATCACATACAAGGCAATAATAAATAATTAAAATATGAAATAAAGCAAGTATGATAAAGGTTTCGATATCACCCGGAAATAAATGCGCAGCAGCGTATTATTATGCCAGACAACTCGTTCACACGTACAATAACCCTAGACTAAAATATAAGAGACTTTTAGAGTGAGAAAGTGAAAATGGAAGAATGGGAGTGTAAATATGAGAGAGTATATGAGTGTGTGAGTTGGTGTATGAGTTGGTGTATTGAAATGAGAGCTAGGGGCTGCCTTTTATAGAGGAAATTTGGCTCAAGTTAGCACCCTAAGGCTCATGATAGCAAAAGGTGGAAAAGGTAGTGGCACCAGTTACAAAAGACGAAAAAGGTAGTGGGACCAGGTACGAAAAGTAGGAAAAGGTCTAGCACCGGGTACGAAAAAGGACAAAAAAGCGTAACCCGTGCGGGTGAGTGGCAGCCGGCGGCGGCACCATGGCAGCCGGCGGTGGCTGGGTGGTGGCCGGCGGCGGCTGGCTGCCACCCGCACCGATCGCTGCCCGTTGCCTCGTTTCTCGATTCGTGCGTGTTTTCTTCATTACGCGTCCGTTTGTGATGATTCTTTATGCGTTGGATTTATAATTAAAAAACAAAGCTTTTGATGAAAAGAAATCCCAAAAATATGTCTCTGAACTTTAGATGTGTCGTACAAATCGTTTGGATCTTCCGGAGTGTGTAGAATCTTCGTTCTTCGTCCGTTTTAGTTGAATCTTCTTCTGTTAGATTCGTAATTTGAAAACGAACATCTTAGGTCAGATAGATGTTGGTGATGGGCTCGTTGGTCTTGAAATCTCGTTTTGATATCTTCAAACGTGCGTGGAATCTTCGTTTTCTGCCCGTTTTGCTTGATTTTCAACATGCAACCTTGTTTTTACCATCTTGACATAATATTACAGATTTGTAATGTTTTTGAGTTAAAGTGTCAAGAATTGTTCCAGAATGAGAGAGATATCGATAGTAAAAACGTGACTTTTTACGCGATATCAAGTATCTCACACTTAGAACTTTGCTTGTCCGCAAGCAAACTCATTCTTAAAAGCTTCTGGAATGATTCTAATTGCATCAGTTTTTAGAGATACCTCTTTCCAAAGAATATAACGTTATGGTTGTGAAAGTGTTTTTACCGGAAACTAAGGGTTTATTGAATTTGATACCTTCTTTGAGCAACATGATGATCATGACTAGGCAAATGCAGCATTCTCGTCATAGACTTGATCGAGAATCAAATCTCCATCACCTTTGATGAGGATGGGATTAACCTTTCGAGATATCTTGGAAGGAATCGGGCGTTTTTGGTGTGAAGGAAGTGGAGGGTTTTCCTTGTATTTTCTCGAAACTTTTCTTGAGAGAGTTTCTTTTGAATTTCTCAGATTTTGAAAGGACTACATAGCCTTTTTCTTTGGAATTTTCCTTTTCTTGATCCTTGGGTTTTTTTTTTTTTGAGCAGCTTCTGCTGAATTTCTTTTTCTTGGAGCTCCTTTTACGGATGATGTTCATCCTTTGGGGAACGCTCCGATATAAGCTTTTTGCTGAATTTTTTTCTTGGAGCTCCTTTTACGGATGATGCTCATCCTTTGGCGAACGCTCCGATGGCTTTGTGTTAGGCTGCAGAAGTCTTGGAAAATCAAGAGTATATTTGAGAATTCGTTGGAAAATGAAACTTCTGTAGGTTCGGGATGAATGTAAGGAGGTTTTGATTGAGTGTGAAGAGTGAGTGTTGAGTGGGTGGATGTTTGATGGTGGAAGGGTGTTTGGATTCCTTAGAAGTTATCAAGATGGGTTGTACGTATGACACTCATCGGTGTGATCTCGAAATGTATTACAAGAGCAAGTTCTAATTCAAATGCGTATATCGGCGCCTAGCCATGTGTTGCCCTTTTCGTCCGTATCTTATTCTAAAACAGTTTTGTTTCGTTGTCAAAACTCGTTCCTTGCTGTAATTTATACTTTTGAAAGATAGGATTTCTAAAGAACGATGCTTTTGAATCTGAAAATTTTGAAATTTTATCAATTTTTAGCTTTTAAACGAAAATATTGTTTGACTTACGGACAAGAGGTAAAAACTTGCGGTCGAAGGCCGTATATCCCACACTTAGAGGAACATTGTCCCTAATGTTCGAATCCATTCGTTGAGTACCTATTGTTGAAGTATCCCACACTTAGATATTCTACTTATTATTGAATTGTTTCGTAAGTGCAGTGTGGTTTTTATTATCCCACACTTAGTGTTTGGAATATCGGATGAGATAATCAAAACGGGTAGAGGGTTTTGGAACGTAGTACCGCTTTTGCTGTGCACGTTATCGGCACCTCGTTGGAAGTCTGCTGGTCCGTGGCTTGTAGCTTATGGCTCTCGGCATTCTTCATTGCGTGGTCCACAGTCCTCCCTTGCTTAGGTCTTCTATAGTTTTTCAAACAAACCACTCAACTCAATCAAGTAATAGCTGCTGATAAGAAAAGTAAAGTAATAAAATGATAAAGTAATAACTGGATAGATGTGATGTCTATGCATCCACAGTACACATAATAATAATAAAGTCTTGGTAGAAAATAGAAAGAAGTAAGAAGGCGGAGCAATCTATTGCTCGGCTGGTGGTCGTACTGCAGTCGAAGATGCTATGGGAGATGTCTCATCTGATGAAGAGTCATCGTGCTGATAGTTGGTGCCCTTATCTGATGCATCCCTATCATCTTCTGCGTCTGGTGTACCCATGGTGAATATCCCGTCATGTATCAACTGATCAACAAACTCCCCTGCAGGCATGTCAAAGCTATAGAGTGGAGTCTCATGTATCCCCTGCTGAGAGTGCTCTCTGAATAGATCGGTCTGTCTGTGAGAAGATACTGGAGCAATTGGTGCAGCTGCAGGGCTGGTGCTCCTAAGAATCCTATGACTCTGAACAAAAGTGGCTCGAGTAGGGGCTCTGGATATCCTACTGCTACTCGAAACCTGTCCTCTAGCTGAGCCGACGACTAAGGGAATCTGCTGTCTCTGAAGGGGGGATTTGTGCTCGCGGTGCCTGTGGCCTGAGTGCGACTGTCCGAGGTGGTAAACCATGGCCATGGACTGGATGTCGGCGAGGTGCTGGAGTAGGAGCTGCAGGGGGATACAAATGTGGTGGGGCTCGGCCCATCCCGCACGGTATGTCCGGAAGTGGGCTCACTGGTATCCCTGCGATCTGCTGCCTGATAGCTCTATAGCTTCTGACTTGCATCTGCATCAGCCAGTACCAGTAATCGGGTCCTGGGGGTGTCCCGTAATGGTATATGTAAGCTGGTATCTGAGCTCTAGGGGCCAGGACAGAAGGTCCTGGCCTAGTAGGCTGTGGTGGTGCAATTGGGACATCAGAATCTCGTGCATCCTCATCTGAATCAGAGTCTGAACTTCGGGCCTCCCTCGGTTGCTTCCTCTTTCTGGACTCCCTGGGTAGGACTAGACCTGCTACCAATGTATCAATACTCTCAGGGTCTGATGATCGTGCCCTGATGTAAACGGTACCATCCTTCAGAATCCTAAGTATATCCATTTTCCTTAGAAAATCATAGTCTATTGGTTGGGCACTCCATCCTGGCAGACTTTTAAACTTTACTATCTCCGTCATCCTGATCAATCCCATTTTCCTAATCAACCTAGTAATTACTGGGCCCATGAATGATCTTCTTGCACCAAACTCTTTCTCTTCCAAAATCCGCTGGGCTACTAGATGGGCAACCTGAATGTTTCTCCTCTCGAGGATACATGCCATCATGATAACATCAAACTCAGACACTCGGCCATTAGATATATGTTTCCCATCAAGCGAACAAGCCAGTAGTTTATGCAAAATCTGCATGACTGGGTCTATGAGCTGGGTAGCTTTAATACCCGAGAAATATGGCTTTGGTGACCAATGACTCCATGCCTCTGCGGTAGTAGTCGTAAGAGAAATCGTGGTGGCTCCATCAGTAAACAGGGGTGAATCTATCTCTTCTGGTGTATAGAGATCTAAGTGACGTGCAAACTGAGCCAATGACAAGGTGAATAGGCTCCCCATATATCTAAACGTGATCACCCCATCTCCAACTCTACTCCCTGACTCAAATGTATAGGTAGTCATGAACTCGGTGATCATCTCCATATACACCGGTTCGTCAATGCTGAACAATCTCTTGAATGACTCAAACTGCTGACCCTCTATTGAGTAACTGAGTAGACTCTCTAATTTATGCCTGAACCCCAATATCTGTAGCTTTTCCCAATCTACATATCTAAAACGACCAAAAGGTTTATCTCTCCATATTTGTGTCAACCGATCTTATGCTGGTGTTGCACTAAGGTATGCAAGAGATCCTGTAACTGGACGTGATGGTTTTAGCTTTTTCTTCATAGTACCTGAGAACATGAGAAATTTAAAGTAATAGGTCTTAAGAATGGTGGGATTTAAAGCGCTTCTCGAATTTTCTAATGGAAAATTCGAAATGAGGGCTTTAAATTCTTGACAGTCCAAAGATTACAGTAAATATCAAATGCCCTCAAGCAACAATAGTAAGGCATTCATCAATGTGTGAAAACATATAGTCATGGGATGGCGGTAACTTAACTTGTGAAGTAATGTCGTTTACAAAGTCTGGTGTTTAGCCAAATTTGAAATGTCATTATTTCACAGTTTATAGTCTCATTGTAGGTTTTTGACTTTTTAAAAGTTCAATTTGAAGTAAGGTTTTTGAATAAAAATCGCACTTAATTTATTATTAAAATGCAATACTTCAAGTTGACTTTTAGGTCAAAACTTACTCCGGACGATAATTCCAATTTGTCCGCATACCAAAATTATAACCTAAACATGTAAACATTATTTTTAGGCATTTTCCTACTAGATAACAAGCTAGGTCATGCACAAAAATTATGTCATCCATGTGTTTGGTTTTATTCAAGACTTTTGTTTCTAGTAATAATTCTATATTGCTTATTTTGACTAGTCAAGCAAGTACAAGTGTCCTAGTAAGCAAGAGTTTTCAAGTAAATTTTTTTTTTATTTTATTATCCCAATCATGCATGCTAGTTAACTTGACTTTTCAAAAGTCAATTTTGCTAATCCTAACTTATCTGCATTACGCAATTAACATAGGGCAATCATTTAAAACACCACAATTACTTAAATATCTAACAATTAGTACTTAATCAAACTAATTTAATTACTAGGTTAAGGTACATCTTCTTGAAAGATCCAAACTAGCATGAATTACCAAGGGTAAGTGGTAGTAGCATGTAATTTCTAAGCATTCAACCAAGAAAGATACTAACTCCTAGCTACTATCTTAGCTAACTTCCTAAAATAAGACATTTTAAGTTCAAAGTGGGTTTTTCATGATCATACCTTATTTTAGTGTGTTATGCTTCAAAACGAACGTACAATCGAGAATATCATGCAATGAGGAGTTCAAAAGGACTTGAAATTAGAGAGGTTGGTGAAGATTGAGTGGTGATTCATGGTGGATTGATGGTGGCCGGTTTTAGGGAGAGGGAGGAAGGAGATGAGAAGTTTTTTGTGTTATTTTTGAATTATGGGATCAAATGGAAGGTTTGTGGTCCATGAGAATATTTGTCATACTCCCATGTACCATATTCCTTACATGGTCCCCTATGTACTTCTAAGTACTTCCCTAGATCAATCTCTAATGTCCCACTAATAATGATTACGAATCCTAAACGTATTTATCGTAACTAGTTACTTGTTAGTTTTTCGTTACGTTATAAACAATTTAAGAAACGCGTAAATTTTTGTGGAATAATAAAAAACAATCCTGAGATATTAAACATAAATTATTATTTGGGTGTTTTAAAATTAGTTATCTGACGTGGACTTGTTGAATGTACGTGTTTCGGCTAAAAGCTTAACATTGTACGTTCTTGTTGTCGCGCACGTGTTTTCAAGCAAAAATTTAAAAACGTTTTTCTTTTTCAAAGGAAAACATCCAAAATTTTATTATATTACTATATTTATACTAAAATATGCTCATTTAAAGTCGCGAGCTTCGACCTTTTTCGGAAGGAATTGTTTTAAGATTCGTTCCGATCCCTCCACAGGGAAAGGGTCGAGATTTGCTCCCTTAAGCGAACGTTTTTCAGCACAAAACATTTTGAAAGTTCTAGAATGGTGTTATAAACTAAATAGTAATGACGATTATCTAATCCTAGGACTTCTCGTTCTTCGTATCCTAAATTGATAAGATCACCAATTAACTTATTGTACGCTTTCCTTATCTTTTTAGGGTTTGACAAACCGACGCGTGGACCTTGATCTTTGTAATTAAGATCGTGAGTGAGTTTATTCATGACTTCCAGAAATGTGTTCTCTTCCTGTGAATCAGGGTCTCCGGTTGTAGACTTAACTATCCTGCAGAGTTCACTGATTGTGGATTTTTGTAAGGAAGTGAAAGGGTATTTGGTAAAGGCAAAGATTCGAGTAAGCTTAACGTGAAGGTCTTTTCTTTTTGCGAAGAAAACTGTGTCGATTCTTTCCTTGGTCGAATTAGGAAAAACGTGTCGTAATTTTGAGATCAGGTAGGAGGTGGGGTCAACAAAGAAAGGAATTTTACCAGGAATGATGATAGAAATCATCGGATCTTGTTCTTCCCGGAACTCAAGTTTGTTGATCATTGCGGCGACACTGTGATTGATTAACATCATAGATGTTGGAAGAAAATCCATGTCGGCGAGTGATTCAAATAGTAGATCTAAATCTGCTATAAACTTTAGTTCTTGGTCTCTAAAATTTGTGGAAGTGCTTTCGCATTCATGACTTGACAGGCGAAGAAGGAATTCTACTTGTTTTTCTAATTTGGCAATCGTTTCTCGTTGTCCGTAAGAATACGGGAGATCGGCATAGGTTAACTGCCTGACGAATGCTTTATAGACATCTATCCTACGGGGAGGATTGAAAGAAGCACCGAGGTGGCGTTCTTCAAAACAAGGTTGTTCCGGCTCGACTGATGGAACCTTCTCCACCACTCGGTAAATGGTGTATTGGTGGTTGTGTGAAATGAATGGAAAGATGCCGTAATTCCGAGAATCGGGCGTGGTTTGGGTATACACCGATGTTTCAGGAATGAGGGTGATTAAGTCACAAGACTTCGGAGGTTTTTCTTCAGAATTATCTTCGGAAAAATAATCGAAGTGGGAAGAATTTTGTAAATCAGGTAGGTGTAAAGTTGGCGAGTGATCTTCTGGAGATGATGCAAGGTCAGGTAACTGGTCCGTGTCATCAAAATCCAGGCAATGTTTTGGAATTGGAAGTTAGGTCCTATATTCTTCTTGTGTGTCGGAGGTTTCCTTAGTTTTAGAGGAAGAAGGTGAAAAGAAATCAGATCCTAACTCTTTTTCTAAGTAGTCAAAGAATTCCGTATCATCCATTGAAGTGAGGTAAGAATTGGATTTTCGAGTTGTCATTTTTAAAGTTATCCTAACTAAATAATAATTAATTAATACTAATTACTTAAATTAACTTTCGAAAGATTTCTAAGAAGATTTCAATCGGAAGGGTCTCCTAAATATTACTACTTAAGGCGGCTTTGAATCGTACATTTGTGATTCCCCAGCAGCGGCACCAAAAACTTGTTGCACCCGCAACCGTCGGTTCAGTGTCGTTGCGATTCCTGATGGTGATGCGGGCGCAGCAGGGGTTTTAAAAGTTATATTTTGCTGGGCTTAAATTATACGTACTACCTACTCTGGTTAGTAAGCGGTAAGTATGACCTAAGATCGTTCTACGAATCCAAACGTGTGGGCGATTAAAGCTGGGGCTTTCGGTAGGAGATATTTAGGATGGAACAAAGTAGGTAGGTTTGGGGATTTTGAACTAAAGACAGGTAATTAAAATGCAGAAAAGTAAATTACAGGAAAGCAGATAAAGATAAACATGTGATTGCTGAGATTTCGATAATTAATGTTTCAGGATGACAGATTAAACAGGGACAATGCTAAATGTAATGGTCTAAACTATCAGGTGTAAACTCTAGAACCCTACCAATTAAATTTCCCATTGGCATGTCACTAGGAACTAGGTTATCGTGATTCTGATCGGAGCAATACGCAAACTTCCAATACTTATCTAGTTGAAAGATAAACAACCTATTTTGGCTTGACGCCGAGGTGCATGAATCAGTAGGGTATTGTCTCATAGGTCCGACCTTTCTTAACCCCTAAAATAGTTTAGTATTTTATTAGCATGCAGATTAATAACTTTGTATGTTTTGACCGCTGATCGTGTAAGGCTTAGTGTTTTAAGGTATTTAAATCACGAGGATGTTATCCTTATTCCTAAGTCTTGTTTTATGCATTAAGGTTTGGTTACTTCAACTTATGACTTGAGTTCTCCTTTTCAAACAGTTATACATCCCTAGATTATTCGCAGTTTGTAAAAACGTGTTTCATATGCAGGCCATGCCTTTCAGTAATCGGACAGTGTACTTTACATGGTAGTTCGACTGCTTCTTACATCAGACATGCGGTCAGGAGTAATTGACGGTGAATGTGACACTCTAAACTAACTAAATGTAAAGCAATGCAGAAATATAAACCTAATATGTACAACGAGTGGGTTCACTGTATCTTACTTGTTGCATGTCATGGGCACAGATAACTACTTACCATAATTAAGGTTGATCAAGTCCTAATTACTAGGTCGCAGTCACGTGGATAACCGGAAAGGGTACTCCATAAATTAAACTCAACTTCATAAAGTCTTAACGATACAAAGGTCATTAATTCCTATTTTATCTGAACGCGTTTTCGAACATTATTTTATTGTGCATTGACTTTCGTAGGATATACCAGTTATTTGTGAAGTTATATTATCCTTTTGGAATTCGAACTGTTAAACCAGAGCTGATTCCAGTGATGTAACTACCTTCGGTCGTTTATCGACTTCCATACATTTGTACTCCGTATAAAACATTTCCAGTACTATATCAGATAAACTGTCGAATAGGGGCCGTTACATCACGTTTACAATTGTCGTACACTTAATTATATAACGTCATCCTTACTTATAATTATCTACATCATCAACAATCACAATAATAAACTACTCGCAATTCATGGCAATAGACAAATCACATACAAGGCAATAATACATAATTAAAATATGAAATAAAGCAAGTATGATAAAGGTTTCGATATCACCCGAAAATAATTGCGCAGCAGCGTATTATTATGACAGACAACTCGTTCACACGTACAAAGATGAATCTCCAAACTCCTAACGTTTGCTCTAACATCTATGTTAATCCGTAGATTAATTACAATAACCCTAGACTAAAATATAAGAGACTTTTAGAGTGAGAAAGTGAAAATGGAAGAATGGGAGTGTAACTATGAGAGAGTATATGAGTGTGTGAGTTGGTGTATGAGTTGGTGTATTGAAATGAGAGCTAGGGGCTGCCTTTTATAGAGAAAATTTGGCTCAAGTTAGCACCCCAAGGCTCATGATAGCAAAAGGCGGAAAAGGTAGTGGCACCAGGTACAAAAGGTGAAAAAGGTAGTGGCACAAGGTACGAAAAGTAGGAAAAGGTCTAGCACCGGGTACGAAAAAGGACAAAAAAGCGCAACCCGTGCGGGTGAGTGGCAGCCAGCGGCGGCACCATGGCAGCCGGCGGCGGCTGGGTAGTGGCCGACGGCGGCTGGCTGCCACCCGCACCGATCGCTGCCCGTTGCCTCGTTTCTCGATTCGTGCGTGTTTTCTTCATTACGCATCCGTTTGCGTTGATTCTTTTTGCGTTGGATTCGTAATTCAAAAACGAAGCTTTTGATGAAAAGAAATCCCAAAAATATGTCTCTGAACTTTAGATGTGTCGTACGAATCATTTGGATCTTCCGGAGTGTGTAGAATCTTCGTTCTTCGTCCGTTTTAGTTGATTCTTCTTTTGTTGGATTCAAAATTTGAAAAAGAACATCTTAGGTCATATAGATGTTGGTGATGGGCTCTTTGGTCTTGAAATCTCGTTTTGATGTCTGGAATCTTCAAACGTGCGTGGAATCTTTGTTTTCTGCCCGTTTTGCTTGATTTTCATCATGCAACCTTGTTTTTACCATCTTGACATAATATTACAGATTTGTAATGTTTTTGAGTTAAAGTGTCAAGAATTGTTCCAGAATGAGAGAGATATCGATAGTAAAAACTTTACTTTTTACGCGATATCACTTATCTTTCATTTTCATCTGGTTTTCTTCTGTTAGAGCAAGATGTCTAACGCTTGATTTTTATGTTTTGTAAAATCTGAAATGTATAGAATCTGTCTAAGTGTTTTTGGTTTGTGACAATAGGAGATCCGTGAATGGCCATTGTCGGACAGAATGACCAGTCCGACAATAGTATTAACGGAGTTGACCAGGTCAAACTCATTTAGTCATTGTCTCACAGCTTACTTTTGCTAGTCTATAAATAGGATTAGTTGATTTATTTGTATGCTAAGTCTTTTTCAACTGTTATCACAGATTCTCTCTGTGTTTGTGAAATACAAAAGCAACTTCAATCATATTTCTCACTTACTCTATATCGTATCTTGTGTATAGATTAGAATTCCGCATTGCTATACTAGTTCTAGTTGAGATTCGTGATCCTAAGGTTCAACAAGAGGTATCAGAGCCATACAAATAAAATTAGGACTGTGATTGATCGATTAGAGTTTTAATTTGAGGTATTTGATTGATTCGAAGGACTCAGAAGCTTCAGATTGATTCGAATTGTTGCGATTTGAAGTTATTTGATTGATTCGAAAGGATTCTGACATCAATTAATTGCAAATTGCTTCGGATTCGAGGTGTTTGATCAAATTAGCTTGTGATTATCACTTACGATGCACTGTAAGTGATTCTGTGATCATAATTCATCTGAATTTAATTTGATTTTCTCATTTTGATCTTTAAAGTCAAATTGTACGGATTCATAAATTTGACGGTAAAAGATCAAATTGAGTAGATACGAGTGTCGGAAATTGAATTTCGAGCTCAGTGATATAAATTTTATCTAAAACGAGCTAAAATTGAAGATTTTACAACACTTTTATAATTCTGGTAATTTTGTATGTGATTAGTTCTCCGATAATAGGGAATAGCACGTTTTTCTCCGTGATTGAGTCTGGGCGGGAGTTTTTGAATATCTGACAATACAGTATTGTCGCATGAATAATAGACATTCTTGGAATACAGTATTGTGATTGACGGATAAACAGTAGTTACTTATTCACGGAATCTTACTGACGGATTTTTATTCACGGAAGTGACGTTCTTGGATTATTACTATTGGATTCTCATTGACGGATTGTCTTACTGTCGTATAAACAGTAACTTTGTTATTCACGGATTGTTAGTTTCGGATTCATGATTCACGGACTTGTCTAAGAGTTGTTATTGACGGAGTATGGTTGTGCTGGTTTCACAGACTGAGATTCACGGATTGTTTAAAAGTTTGGTATTGACGGACTGGGATTCACGCATACTTTGGAGTGTTGGATTTTTGTCTAAGTGTCATTGTTGTATTGCTATTGTCGTATTGTATTCATGCACAGTTGTATTCTCGGACTGTTTGTGTTGAATTTTGCTAAGTGTTTGTAAGTGACATTGTAATCTTGTTTCGAGTCTTGTAAAAAATTTGTACATGTACAATGGCTTTCAATAATCTTGCAGCTGCGATTAAGATCGGTCAAGAAATGGGAACAACAAATAAACCACCGAGGTTTATGTGTCAGAATGATTATGATGACTGGAAGTATCGGTTTGAATAATTCATTTCGTTGTATGATCCTGATCTGATTATACCTCTCACAGAGTAATATATTCGTCCTAGAACTGAGGGTAATTTTCGTGGTGATGTTCTGGTAAAACCACTTAAGCTCATAACAACCGAAGAAAAGAAAGAATATGACAGAGACAAGAAACCTCATTCAGTGCTTTCCATGAGCTTAAGCAATTATGTACTTTCTAGTTAGAAGAATTTGGAAACAGCTTATGAACTTTATGAAGCTATGGCAAAAAGGTTTGCTGGAAATGCCAAATTCAAGAAGAGTAAAAGGGATTTACTAAAGATACAATTTGATGTGTTTCAAATTCTACCAAATGAAACTTTTGATGAGTTGATTGTTAGATATACTCAACTTATCAGTGAGTTAAAACACCATGGGCTAGATTTGACACGTTTGGATGTAAATGAAAAGATTATAGAAGCTTTACCTCCAAGATGGGATGGTAAAGTTTATGTTATCATGGAAGATGAAGAAAAATTGGCTGCTCTTGAACTTGAGGATTTAATCAACAAATTGCAAGTGTATGATGTTGCACTGAAAAAGAAAGAATCTAGTAGATTGCAACAATTTGTTCAAGATCCAAGTTTGTATATGTCTAAAGCAAAGATTCCAGAAGGAACCACAACTTTGTTTCCAGGATCAGATCAATCAAATACTTACGGGCAGTTTATGGGTACTTCAGGAGGTTTTTCAAACTATGGAGGTTATGGAAATGTTCCAATGAACAATTTTCAATCAATCCCTCAACACTCAATTCCTCAAAAAGTATCAAATCCAGTAGTTATAAAGCTTACTGAGTGTAACACCTCAAATTTACTGTTTAGCGGAAGCGAGCTTTGGGGTGCTACTAATCAATAATCAAAACACACAAGGCATATAATGAACGACTCTATATGCGTCGTTTTACAGATACATTGATAATATAAATTTTTACAATGTATAATGTTTACAAAAGCCTAATAATTACAATCTTTAGAGATTAATCGGCATAACTTAGTTACAAAATGTAGTAATGCAAAATAATCTCCTGATGTGTATGCTGACTCGAGCTATGGGCATCCTGAGTGAACAGGTCCACTGCTGTTGGGTACCTGAGAACACATGATAAAAGGGTCAGCTAACGCTGGTGAGCTCATAAGTTTGCATAATAAATATGTAAGTAAGTGTGAACCACAAGATTTGGTAATAAAAGTTTGATATGAATCAAAGGATGTATTTGTCTGCCATGAGGTCATAGTCTGCGCTTAACGTGGGTGTCAGGATCACAATAAAGTGCCTGATCGTGGGTGCCTCCGGGCGAGTGTCTAATCCACACTCGTATGAATAAAAGTTAATGTGTCCGTTTAACCAGTCAGTGCTTGCTGACCCGGACGAGGATGGTCAGTCCTATATGGTACCATACACTAACATTCGCGCTACATAAAGTATTACCAGAACTATGATCGTAGAGGACTTAAAAGTGATTAGATAATAGCTCATGCAGAATATAGTGAGTTTTGTACTCGTGTTTACATGTAAAACAAGGTAAAGCATGTTTTCCCACCCCTGGGTTTAAAACAGTAAAATGAGGGACTATGAGACTCACCTGAGTCTGGAGAATTTCAATGAAGCAACATGATGTAATAATATACGGTGTTCGAAGACCGTAACCTGTCGGGCATTTATAACGCGAAAGGTTAATAAGATAAGAAGGTACCTATAAAGACTACAAATCTGTAGTATTATGTCAAGATGGTAAAGTCACGTTTTTACTATACATATCTCTCATTCTGGAACAATTCTTGGCACTTTTACTCAAAAACATTACAAATCTGTAATATTATGTCAAGATGGTAAAAACAAGGTTGCATGATAAAAATCAAGCAAAACGGGCAGAAAACGAAGATTCCACGCACGTTTAAAGATTCCAGACAGCAAAATGAGGTTTCAAAACCAAAGAGCCCATCACCAACATCTATCTGACCCAAGATGTTCGTTTTTAAATTACAAATCCAACAGAAGAAGAATCAACTAAAACGGGCGAAGAACGAAGATTCTACGCACTCCGGAAGATCCAAACGATTCGTACGACACATCTAAAGTTCAGAGAAATATTTTTTGGATTTCTTTTCATCAAAAGCTTAGTTTTTGAATTACGAATCCAATGCAAAAAGAATCAACGCAAACGGACACGTAACGAAGAAAACACGCACGAATCGAGAAACGCAGCAACCGGCAGCGGACTGGTGCTGCTAGCAGCCAGCCGCCGCCAGCCAGCCAGCCGCCGCCGGCTGCCCGTCACCCACACGGATTGCGCTTTTTGGTACTTCTTCGTACCTGGTGCTAGACCTTTTCCTACTTTTCGTACCTGGTGCCACTACCTTTTTCGCCTTTTGTACCTGGTGCCACTACCTTTTCCACCTTTTGCTATCATGAGCTTGGGGGTGCTAACTTGAGCCGAATTTCCTCTATAAAAGGCAGCCCCTAGCTCTCATTTCAACACACCAACTCATACACAAACACACACACTCATACTTACACTCTCATTCTTCCATTTTCACTTTCTCACTCTAAAAGTCTCTTATATTAGAGTCTAGGGTTATTGTAATTAATCTACGGATTAATATAGAGGTTAAAGAGAACGTTAGGAGTTTGGAGATTCATCTTTGTACGTGTGAACGAGTTGTCTTTCATAATAATACGCTGCTGCGCATTTATTTCCGGGTGATATCGAAACCTTTATCATACTTGCTTTAGTTTGTATTTCAATTATGTATTATTGTCTTGTATGTGATTTGTCTATTGCCATGAATTGCGAGTAATCTATTATTGTGATTGTTGATGATGTAGATAATTATAAGTAAGGATGACATTATATAATCAAAGTGTACGACAATTGTAAACGTGATGTAACGGCCCCTATTCGACAGTTTATCTGATATAGTACCGGAAACGTTTTATACGGAGTACAAATGTATGGAAGTCGATAAACGACCGAATGTAGTTACATCACCGGAATCAGCTCAGGTTTAACGGTTGGAATTCCGAAAGGATAATACAACTTCACAACTAACTGGTATATCCTACGAAAGTCAACGCACAATAAAATAATGTTCAAAAACACGTTCAGATAAAATAGGAATTAATGACCTTTGTACCGTTAAGACTTTATGAACTTGAGTTTAATTTATGGAGTACCCTTTCCAGTTATCCACGTGACTGCAATCTAGTAATTAGGACTTGATTAACCTTAATTATGGTAAGTAGTTATTTATGCCCATGACATGCAACAAGTAAGACACAGTGAATCCACTCGTTGTACATATTAGTTTTTACATTTCCGCGTCGCTTTACATTTAGTTAGTTTAGAGTGTCACATTCACCGTTAATTACTCTTGACCGCATGTCTGATGTAAGAAGCAGTCGAACTACCATGTAAAGTACACTGTCCGATTACTGAAAGGCATGGCCTGCATATGAAACACGTTTTTATAAACTGCGAATAATCCAGGGATGTATAACTGTTTGAAAAGGAGAACTCAAGTCATAAGCTGAAGTAACCAAACCCTAATACATAAAACAAGACTTAGGAATAAGGATAATATCCTCGTGATTTAGATACCTTAAAACACTAAGCCTTACACAATCAGCGGTCAAAACATATAAAGCCATTAATCTGCATGCTAATAAAATACTAAACTATTTTAGGGGTTAAGAAAGGTCGGACCTATGAGACGATACGGTACTGATTCATGCACCTCGGCGTTAAGCCAAAATAGGTTGTTTATCTTTCAACTAGATAAGTATTGGAAGTTTGCGTATTGCTCCGATCAGAATCACGATAACCTAGTTCCTAGTGACTAACCAACGGGAAATTTAATTAGTAGGGTTCTAGAGTTTACACGTGATAGTTTAAATCATTATATTAGTATTGCCCCTATTTAATCTGTCATCCTGAAAGATTAATTATCGAAATCTCAGCAATCACATGTTTATCTTTATCTGCTTTCCTGTAATTTACTTTTCTGCATTTTAATTACCTGTCTTTAGTTTAAAACCCCCAAACCTACCTACTTTGTTCCATCCTAAATATCTCCTACCGAAAGCACCAGCTTTAATCGCCCACACGTTTTGATTCATAGAACGATCTTAAGTCATACTTACCGCTTACTAACCAGAGTAGGTAGTACGTATAATTTAAGCCCAGCAAAATATAAATTTTAAAACCCCTGCTGCGCCCGCATCACCATCAGGAATCGCAACGACACTGAACCGACGGTTGCGGGTGCAACAAGTTTTTAGCGCCGTTGCCGGGGAATCACAAACGTACGATTCAAAGCCGCCTTAAGTAGTAATATTTAGGAGATCCTTCCGATTGAAATCTTCTTAGAAATCCTTCGAAAGTTAATTTAAGTAATTAGTATTAATTAAGTATCATTTTGTTAGGATAACTTTAAAAATGACAACTCGAAAATCCAATTCTTACCTCACTTCAATGGATGATACGGAATTCTTTGACTACTTAGAAAAAGAGTTAGAATCTGATTTCTTTTCACCTTCTTCCTCTAAAACTAAGGAAACCTCCGACACCCAAGGAGAATATAGGACCTCACTTCCAATTCCAAAACATTGCCTGGATTTTGATGACACGGACCAGTTACCTGACCTTGCATCATCTCCAGAAGATCACTCGCAAACTTTACACCTACCTGATTTACCAAATTCTTCCCACTTCGATTATTTACCCGAAGATAATTCTAAAGAAAAACCTCCGAAAACTTGTGACTTAATCACCCTCATTCCTGAAACATCGGTGTATTCTCAAACTACGCCCGATTCTCGGAATTACGGCATCTTTCCATTCATTTCACACAACCACCAATACACCATTTACCGAGTGGTGGACAAGGTTCCATCAGTCGAGCCGGAACAACCTTGTTTTGAAGAACGCCACCTCGGTGCTTCTTTCAATCCTCCCCGTAGGGTAGATGTCTATAAAGCATTCGTCAGGCAGTTAACCTATGCCGATCTCCCGTATTCTTACGAACAACGAGAAACGATTGCCTCATTAGAAAAACAAGTAGAATTCCTTCTTCGCTTGTCAAGTCATGAATGCGAAAGCACTCCCACAAATTTCAGAGACCAAGAACTAAAGTTTATAGCAGATTTAGATCTACTTTTTGAATCATTCGCCGACATGGATTTTCTTCCAACATCTATGATGTTAATCAATCACAGTGTCACCGCAATAATCAACAAACTTGAGTTCTGGGAAGAACAAGATCCGATGATCTCTATCATCATTCCTGGTAAAATTCCTTTCTTTGTTGACCCCGCCTCCTACCTGATCTCAAAATTACGAGACGTTTTTCCTGATTCCACCAAGGAAAGAATCGACACAGTTTTCTTAGCAAAAAGAAAAGACCTTCACGTTAAGCTTACTCGAATCTCTGCCTTTACCAAATACCCTTTCACTTCCGTACAAAAATCCACAATCAGTGAACTCTGTAGGATAGTTACATCTACAACCGGAGCCCCTGATTTACAGGAAGAGAACACGTTGCTGGAAGTCATGAATAAACTCACTCACGAACTTAATTACAAAAATAAAGGACCACGCGTCGGTTTGTCAAACCCTAAAAAGATAAGGAAAGCGTACAATAAGTTAATTGGTGATCTTATCAATTTAGGATACGAAGAACGAGAAGTCCTCGGATTTGAGAATCGTCATTACTATTTAGTTTATAACACCATTTTGGAACTTTCAAAATGTTTTGTGCTGAAAAACGTTCGCTTAAGGGAGCAAGTCTCGACCTTTTCCCTATGGAGGGATCGGAACGAATCTTAAAACAATTCCTTCCGAAAAAGGTCGAAGCTCGCGACTTTAAATGAGCATATTTTAGTATAGATATAGTAATATAATAAAATTTTGAAAGTCTCCTTTGAAAAAAAAAACATTTTTTAAATTTTTGCTTGAAAACACGTGCGCGACAACAAGAACGTACAACGTTAAGCTTTTAGCCGAAACGTGGACATTCAACAAGTCCACGTCAGACAACTAATTTTAAAACAACCAAAAATAATTGAAGTTTAATATCTCAGGATTACTTTTTAATTGTTCCACAAAAATGTACGCGCTTCTTAAATTGTTTATAACGTAACGAAAGGCTAACAAGTAACTAGTTACAATAAATACGTTTAGGATTTGTAATCATCATTAGTGGGACCTTAGGAATTAATCTAGGGAAGTACTTAGAAGTACATAGGGGACCATGTAAGGAATAGGGTACATGGGAGCATGACAAATATTTTCATGGACCACAAGCCTTCCATTTGATCCCATAATTCAAAAATAACATAAAAAACTTTTCTTCTCCTTCCTCCCTCACTCCCAAAACCGGCCACCATCACTACTCCATGGATCACCATCCAATCTTCACCAACCTCTCTAATTTCATGACCTTTTGAACTCCTCATTGCATGATATTCTCGATTGTACGTTCGTTTTGAAGCATAACACACTAAAACAAGGTGTGATCATAAGAAACCCACTTTAAGCTTAAAATTTCTCATTTTATGAAGTTACCTAAGTTAGTAACTAGGAATTGCTATTTTTCTTGATTGAATGCTTAGAAACTACATACTACTACCACTTACCCATGCTAATTCATACTAGTTTGGATCTTTCAAAAAGATGTACTTTAACTTATTGATTAAGTCTAGAATTTAGCTTGATTAAGTGCTAGTTCTTAGATATTTAAGTAATTGTGGTATTTTGAATGATTGCCCCATGTTAATTGTATAATGCGGATAGATTAGGATTAGCAAAATTTGACTTTTGAAAGTCAACAAAAAGTTAACTAGCATGCATGATAGTAAATTAAAAATTACTTGAAAACCTTGCTTACTACGACACTTGTACTTTCTTGACTAGTCAAAATAAGCAATATAGAATTATTACTAGAAACCAAAGTCTTGAATAAAACCAAACACATGGATGACATAATTTTTGTGCATGACCTAGCTTGCTAGTAGGAAAATGCCTAAAAACAATGATTACATGCTTAGGTTATAATTTTGGTATACGGACAAATTGGAACTATCGTCCGAAGTAAGTTTTGACCTAAAAGTCAATTTGAAGTATTGTATTTTTAAAAAATAAATTGCGATTTTTATTCAAAAACCTTACTTCAACTTGAACTTTTAAAAGTCAAAAACCTACAATGAGACTATAAACCATGAAATAATGGCATTTCAAATTTGGCTAAACACCAGACTTTGTAAATGACATTACTTCAAAAGTTAAGTTACCGCCATCCCATGACTATGTGTTTCTACACATTGATGATTGCCTCACTATTGTTACTTGGGGGCATTTGATATTTACTGTAATCTTTGGACTGTCAAGAATTTAAAGCCCTCATTTCGAATTTTCCATTAGAAAATTCGAGAAGCGCTTTAAATTTCACCTTTCTTAAGACCTATTACTTTAAATTTCTCATGTTCTTAGGTACCATGAAGAAAAAGCTAAAACCAGCACGTCCACTTACAGGATCTCTTGCATACCTTAGTGCAACACCAGCATACGACCAGATGGCACGAATATGGAGAGATAAACCTTTTGGCCATTTTAGATATATAGATTGGGAAAAGCTACAGATATTGGGGTTCAGGAAGAAATTAGAGAGTCTACTCAGTTACTCAATAGAGGGTCAGCAGTTTGAGTCTTTCAAGAGATTGTTCAGCATTGACGAACCGGTGTATATGGAGATTATCACCGAGTTCATGACTACCTATACATTCGAGACAGGGAGTAGAGTGGAAGACGGGGTGATCATGTTTAGATATATGGGGAGCCTATTCACCTTGTCATTGGCTCATTTTGCACGTCACTTAGATCTCTATACACCAGAAGAGATAGATTCACCCCTGTTTACTGATGGAGCCACCACGATGACTCTCACGACTACCACCGCAGAGGCATGGAGTCATTGGTCGCCAAAGCCATATTTCTCGGGTATTAAAGCTACCCAGCTCACAGACCCAGTTATGCAGATTTTGCATAAGCTACTGGCTTGTTCGCTCGACGGGAAACATACGTCTAACGGCCGAGTGTTTGAGTTTGATGTTATCATGATGGCATGAATCGTCGATAGGAGAAACATTTAGGTTGCCCATTTAGTTGCCAGCGGATTTTGGAGGAGAAAGAGTTTGGTGCAAGAAGATCATTCATGGGCCCAGTAATTACTAGGTTGATTAGGAAAATGGGATTGATTAGGACGACGGAGATAGTAAAGTTTAAAAGCCTGCCAGGATGGAGTGCCCAACCAGTAGACTATGATTTTCTAAGGAAAATGGATATACTTAGGATTCTGAAGGATGGTACCGTTTACATCAGGGCACGATCATCAGACCCTGAGAGTATTGACACATTGGTAGCAGGTCTAGTCCTACCCAGGGAGTCCAGAAAGAGGAAGCAACCGAAAGAGGCCCAAAGTTCAGACTCTGATTCAGATGAGGGTGCACGAGATTCTGATGTGCCAGTTGCACCGCCACAGCCTACTAGGCCAGGACCTTATGTCCCTGCCCCTAGAGCCCAGATACCAGCTTATATATACCATTACGGGACACCCCCAGGACCCAATTACTGGTACTGGCTGATGCAGATGCAAGTTAGAAGCTACAGAGCTATGAGGCAGCAGATCGCAGGGATACCAGTAAGCCCACTTCCGGACATTCCATGCGGGATGGGCCGAGCCCCACCACATTTGTATCCCCCTGCAGCTCCTATTCCAGCACCTCGCCGACATCCAGTCCATGGCCATGGTTTACCACCTCGGACAACCCCACTCAGGCCACAGGCACCGCGAGCACAGATCCCCCTTCAGAGACAGCAAATTCCCTCAGTCATCGGCTCAGCTAGAGGACAGATTTCGAGTAGCAGTAGGATATCTAGAGCCCCTACTCGAGCCACTTTTGTTCAGAGTCATAGGACTCTCAGGAGCACCAGCCCTACAGCTGCACCGATTGCTCCAGTATCTTCTCACAGACAGACCGATCTATTCAGAGAACACTCTCAGTAGGGGATACATGAGACTCCACTCTATAGCTTTGACATGCCCGCAGGGGAGTTTGTTGATCAGTTGATACATGACGGGATATTCACCATGGGTACACCAGACGCAGAGGATGATAGGGATGCATCAGATAAGGGCACCCACTGTCAGGACGATGACTCTTCATCAGATGAGACATCTCCCATAGCATCTTCGACTGCAGTACCACCAGCCGAGCAATAGATTGCTCCGCCTTCTTACTTCTTTCTATTTTCTACCAAGACTTTATTATTATTATGTGTATTTGATGTACTGTGGATGCATAGACATCACATCTATCCAGTTATTACTTTATCATTTTACTTTTCTTATCAGCAGCTATTACTTGATTGAGTTGAGTGGTTTGTTTGAAAAACTATAGAAGACCTAAGCAAAGGAGAACTGTGGACCATGCAATGAAGAATGCCGAGAGCCATAAGCTACAAGCCACGGACCAGCAGACTTCCAACGAGGTGCCGATAACGTGCACGATAAAAGCGGTACAACGTTCCAAAACCCTCTACCCGTTTTGATTACCTCATCCGATATTCCAAACACTAAGTGTAGGATAATAAAAACCACACTACACTTACGAAAAAATCCAATAATAAGTAGAATCTCTAAGTGTGGGATACTTCAACAAGAGGTACTCAACAAATAGATTCGAACATTAGGGATAATGTTCCTCTAAGTGTGGGATATACGGTCATCGACCGCAAGTTTTTACCCCTTGTCCGTAAGTCAAACAATATTTTCGTTCAAAAGCTAAAAATGGATAAAAATTTCAAAATTTTCAGATTCAAAAACATCGTTCTTTAGAAATCCTATCTTGCAAAAATATAAATTACAGCAAGGAACGAGTTTTTGACAACGAAACAAAACTGTTTTAGAATAAGATACGGACGAAATTGGCAACACATGGTCAGGCGCCGATATACGCATTTGAATTAGAACTTGCTCTTGTAATACATTTCGAGATCACACCGATGAGTGTCATACGTACAACCCATCTTGATAACTTCTAAGGAATCCCAAACAACCTTCCACCATCAAATATCCACCCACTCAACACTCACTCTTCACACCCAATCAAAACCTCCTAAACATTCGTCCCGAACCTACAGAAGTTTCATTTTCCAACGAATTCTCAAAGATACTCTTGATTTTCCATGACTTCTGCAGCCTAATACAAAGCCATCGGAGCGTTCCCTAAAGGATGGGCATCATCCGTAAAAGGAGCTCCAAGAAAAAGAAATTCATCAAAAGCTTATATCGGAGCGTTCCCCAAAGGATGGGCATCATCCGTAAAAGGAGCTCCAAGAAAAGAAATTCAGCAAAAGCTTATATCGGAGCGTTCCCCAAAGGATGAACATCATCCGTAAAAGGAGCTCCAAGAAAAAGAAATTCAGCAAAAGCTGCTCAAAAAAAAAGAAGCCCAAGGATCAAGAAAAAAGGGCTAAGAAAAAAAAATTCCAAAGAAAAAAAGGCTATGTAGTCCTTTCAGAATTTGAGAAATTCCAAAGAAACTCTCTTAAGAAAAGTTTCGAGAAAATACAAGGAAAACCCTCACACCTTCTTCACACCGAAAACACCCGATTCCTTCCAAGATATCTCGAATGGATTGTACCGTCCTCATCAAAAGTGATGGAGATTTGATTCTCGATCAAACCTATAACGAGAATGCTGCATTTGCCTAGTCATAATCATCATGTTGCTCGAAGAAGGTATCAAATTCAATAAACCTTTAGTTTCTGTTAAAAAACTTTTTCATAACTGTAACTTTATATCCTTTGGAAAAAGGTATCTCTAAAAAACTGATGCAATTAGAATCGTTCCAGAAGCTTTTAAGAATGAGTTTGCTTGAGGACAAGCAAGGTTCTAAGTGTGGGATACTTGATATCGCGTAAAAAGTCACGTTTTTACTATAGATATCTCTCTCATTCTGGAACAATTCTTGGAACTTTAACTCAAAAACATTACAAATCTGTAATATTATGTCAAGATGGTAAAAACAAGGTTGCATGATGAAAATCAAGCAAAACGGGCAGAAAACGAAGATTCCACACACGTTTAAAGATTCCAGACATCAAAATGAGGTTTCAAAACCAAAGAGCCCATCACCAACATCTATCTGACCCAAGATGTTTGTTTTTAAATTACGAATCCAACAGAAGAAGAATCAACTAAAACGGGCGAAGAACGAAGATTCTACGCACTCCGGAAGATCCAACGATTCGTACGACACATCTAAAGTTCAGAGACATATTTTTGGGATTTCTTTTCATCAAAAGCTTCGTTTTTGAATTACAAATCCAACGCAAAAATAATCAACGCAAACGGATGCGTAACGAAGAAAACACGCACGAATCGAGAAACGCAGCAACCGGCAGCGGACTGGTGCTGCTGGCAGCCAGCCGCCGCCGCCAGCCAGCCAGCCACCGGCTGCTGGCAGCCAGCCGCCGCCAGCTGCCCGTCACCCACACGGATTGTGCTTTTTGGTACTTCTTCGTACCTGGTGCTAGACCTTTTCCTACTTTTCGTACCTGGTGCCACTACCTTTTTCGCCTTTTGTACCTGGTGCCACTACCTTTTCCACCTTTTGCTATCATGAGCTTGGGGGTGCTAACTTGAGCCGAATTTCCTCTATAAAAGGCAGCCCCTAGCTCTCATTTCAACACACCAACTCATACACAAACACACACACTCATACTTACACTCTCATTCTTCCATTTTCACTTTCTCACTCTAAAAGTCTCTTATATTAGAGTCTAGGGTTATTGTAATTAATCTACGGATTAATATAGAGGTTAAAGAGAACGTTAGGAGTTTGGAGATTCATCTTTGTACGTGTGAACGAGTTGTCTTTCATAATAATACGCTGCTGCGCATTTATTTCCGGGTGATATCGAAACCTTTATCATACTTGCTTTAGTTTGTATTTCAATTATGTATTATTGTCTTGTATGTGATTTGTCTATTGCCATGAATTGCGAGTAATCTATTATTGTGATTGTTGATGATGTAGATAATTATAAGTAAGGATGACATTATATAATCAAAGTGTACGACAATTGTAAACGTGATGTAACGGCCCCTATTCGACAGTTTATCTGATATAGTACTGGAAACGTTTTATACGGAGTACAAATGTATGGAAGTCGATAAACGACTGAAGGTAGTTACATCACCGGAATCAGCTCTGGTTTAACGATTGGAATTCCGAAAGGATAATACAACTTCACAACTAACTGGTATATCCTACGAAAGTCAACGCACGATAAAATAATGTTCAAAAACACGTTCAGATAAAATAGGAATTAATGTCCTTTGTACCGTTAAGACTTTATGAACTTGAGTTTAATTTATGGAGTACCCTTTCCGGTTATCCACGTGACTGCAATCTAGTAATTAGGACTTTATCAACCTTAATTATGGTAAGTAGTTATTTATGCCCATGACATGCAACAAGTAAGACACAGTGAATCCACTCGTTGTACATATTAGGTTTACATTTCCGCGTCGCTTTACATTTAGTTAGTTTAGAGTGTCACATTCACCGTTAATTACTCTTGACCGCATGTCTGATGTAAGAAGCAGTCGAACTACCATGTAAAGTACACTGTCCGATTACTGAAAGGCATGGCCTGCATATGAAACACGTTTTTATAAACTGCGAATAATCTAGGGATGTATAACTGTTTGAAAAGGAGAAATCAAGTCATAAGCTGAAGTAACCAAACCCTAATACATAAAACAAGACTTAGGAATAAGGATAATATTCTCGTGATTTAGATACCTTAAAACACTAAGCCTTACAAAATCAGCGGTCAAAACATACAAAGCCATTAATCTGCATGCTAATAAAATACTAAACTATTTTAGGGGTTAAGAAAGGTCGGACCTATGAGACGATACGCTACTGATTCATGCACCTCGGCGTTAAGCCAAAATAGGTTGTTTATCTTTCAACTAGATAAGTATTGGAAGTTTGCGTATTGCTCCGATCAGAATCACGATAACCTAGTTCCTAGTGACATACCAATGGGAAATTTAATTGGTAGGGTTCTAGAGTTTACACCTCATAGTTTAAATCATTATATTAGTATTGCCCCTATTTAATCTGTCATCCTGAAACATTAATTATCGAAATCTCAGGAATCACATGTTTATCTTTATCTGCTTTCCTGTAATTTACTTTTCTGCATTTTAATTACCTGTCTTTAGTTTAAAACCCCCAAACCTACCTACTTTGTTCCATCCTAAATATCTCCTACCGAAAGCACCAACTTTAATCGCCCACACGTTTTGATTCATAGAACGATCTTAAGTCATACTTACCGCTTACTAACCAGAGTAGGTAGTACGTATAATTTAAGCCCAGCAAAATATAAATTTTAAAACCCCTGCTGCGCCCGCATCACCATCAGGAATCGCAACGACACTGAACCGACGGTTGCGGGTGCAACAACTACCTTGGTAGTTGTTCGTCCAACTAGAATGTCCAAATGATTACGATCTGGTTTGTTTAACTTGTCCAAATTACTACGACTTGGTTGATTTGATTATGTTTTAAAAACACGTACGGCCCATTGGTGAGTGGTTGTAATAATAATCTCTTTATTATTGTTATGATTTTGAAGTGTTACACTTAAAAGTATGTCCCAATGTTTTTTAGAAATCGTATCGTATAAGTGTTTGAGGTTATACAAGTTCGACACTTAGTATGAAAATAGTTTGTAAACATTCTGGTTTTAGCGTCACTTATAACGACACTTAGGGTTTAGGTGACACTCAGGAAGTGTCGCATAAAATGGTAAATTCTGACTTAGTGGCGTCACTTGTGGAAGTGACGCATAGAGGGTGACACTTAAGGAAGTGTCGGGTGTAAGTGTCGGTACAAGTGTCAAGCGTCATTAGGGCTACTGTCGTATGAAATCAGGTTTCGATTATAGGTGACACTTAGACAAGTGCCGCTAGAAGTGTCGGTAGGAAGTGTCGGGTATTGAATTTGCGACACTTAGGCAAGTGTCGGAAAAAAGGGGTTTTATGCGGCACTTAGGAAAGTGATTCAAGATTAGGGCTTTTAGCGACACTTAATGCATTACTTTAGGAAGTGACGCATCGCTGCACTGGTCCGTGTGACACTTAAGTCTGTTGGCCGGATTTTGTGTCTAAATCGTGCTTTTCGGTTTCCGTTTGACCCGAAACTTTTACCCAACCCTTATTTGGACATTATAACCTTATATAAACAACTTTTATGAAAAATAAATAAAATCTAAGAGTTTTTGAGATTTGGTCAGAAACTTACGAATCATCGCGAGGGAAATCCGAAAAGATAGGATTGTAGATCGTGACGTTGTGGTTCTTTTCTTCCAAACGAGCTTTTAGATTTAAGGTGGTTTGGTGGTGTTATTTTGAGGTTGAAGGTGGTGGTGGTGTGGAGGTTGTTTTGAGAGGAAAGAAAGAAAAGAATGGGGAGAGAGAGAAAGGGAGATGATAAAAAAATGAGAAAGAAAGAGGTTGGAGGGGTTTTGGTGAAAGCCTCCAACTTCTTCAGCCCCGGCACTTGTGCTCCGTGTGGTGTTCCTTTTCCCCCGGTCGTTTAAACGTTAAATAATTATTTTGCACGTTTAAAATACGAATGTTTTATCAATATTTTGGTTGAAGTATTTTATCAAATACTCAATAAGTGAGTTATAAAATATAATTTAGCTTTGTTTTGATTCTTTGCGCGCTTAATATTTTAATCGCGTAGACGTTTGTTGGTACGATACGAGTTAATTATAAAATATTATCAAAATAATGTTATCAAATAGTGTTATATTATTTAATAAAATTGTTCACCAACGTCCGTATTAACTAAATCGAATTACATTCGGATTGAATTGCGTACGATTTAATCAAATCGCATAATTGTAAATATATATTCATCAATATATAATTTGATATATTAATTAGCCTAACACAGAACTAATTACATGTATTAACAGTATATTAGACACTAAACACTAGTCATAAATTGGCGGGTGTTACATTCTCCTCTTGTTAAGAGAATTTCATCCCGAAATTTAAGTCTGAGTAGTCGTGTGAGTGGAGTCGGAGAAAAGTTGTGGATATTTGAGTCGCATCTGTTCCCCTCGTTCCCAGGTGAATTCTAGACCACGCCGCGAATTCCACCGGACTTTGACAATAGGAATACGACTTTGTTTAAGCTGTTTGATTTCACGGTCCATAATCTCCACTGTTGTCTCAACAAAGTGAAGTTTGTCATCGATTTGGATTTCCTCAAGGGGAATGATGAGTGTTTCGTCGGACAGACATTTCTTTAAGTTAGAAATGTGGAATGTAGGATGCACACTACTGAGTTCAGCTGGTAGTTGCAATCGATATGTGTAACGCCCCAATTTTTTTTATAACATATTATATTCAACATGTGTACTTTTAAATTTTATAATATCATTTCGTTGAATAATCTTTTTGACTTTTCAGTCAAACATACATACAAATATTTGACTAACTTGGTCCCATTAGTTTGACCCTCCAATCAATTACGTACACGATTAGTTAAAATTGTCAACTTTAACTTTCATTTCGCCTTGACTTTAAACGTCATTGGCTGGGCGATTTATACAATGTTATCATAACGATAATTTAAAAGAATAGGAGCTTGCCTAACTATTTCATTCAAGCTCCATTCCACGTCATTTCTAGCAAGCATAGTCACTCTTTACTTCATTGGTTCAACCGAACCATAACCTACAACATAAACAACTGAACGGGGTAAGCCAAAGCTTAGTGAATAATATGAACAATTAAATAAATAATGTACTTTTCACATAACATATAATCTATGCTTATTCTGTTTCTGTTCATTTATATAACTTTTAGGAAATTGTAAAGATCATCTGAACCTTTCTTTCTGACTAGTACCCTATCTCTGAGTGGTAGGCATACTATAACATAATCTGTACTGTTAAGGATCCTTAACTATCTGAACATCATCGAGTTAGTGTCATGATCACAACTCATCTATACCATATCCATCTACTCAATTACTTGAGTAATGGAAACCATAACATAATCACGTGCACGTATTTATCTGATCTTTTACATCTGCCACAACTAACATAGTTAGCAATTTCTGCCACATAATTGATCTCTACAATCCCTATTACACATAATTCACATACTACTGTTTCTTACTTTCTTTCATATCTGTTCATTATTCTTTATTTGTATGCTATATCATCACAACATCTAACTATTGAGCACATATAACAACTGAGCACATAGAAACATTTAAGTAATCTCAAACATAACACTTTATCATGCTAAACTAGCATATAATAATATACTTTAACATGCTGCACCCAAATTGTGTAACCTTACCCGGTATACACAATCATTACTTATTTAATCCCCCATATTACTCACCTTAGCCTTTTAGCCGAATAAGAAAGTAATTCAAAATGCGTGTAAGTGCCATCTCTTGAATCTTTGAAACCACCTATCACATAATTGCATAATCATAACAACATGTTTAGTAACTAATAACCGTCATACTTACTTATTCAAAGTCCTCAATCTATCACCCATTGAATAGATTAAGTTTAACTTTTATCTCATTTCACATATTATACTTTTCATGTTCTCATTTACTTAAATTCTTCGTTACTTTACTTACACCTTGAACAAGGTTTCCTATATATATATATATATATATATATATATATATATATATATATATATATCCACCATTTGATTATAACAAGCCCCTTTACTCTAATACATCATACTTGAATTCATTGTAGAATCTTTATCAATTCATAATCTACATTACATTAATCATTAACTTAATCATTCAATTACAAGTTCTTAATTTCGACCATCCATTTCTTAAACTTATTTGTCACTTACATGATTAAAATGTATCTTTGATAATTACAACTTTGTCAATTTAATTCAAGCATCACCATGATCATGTAAATCATCACTCAATCTATAAATTACACTTTTCAATTCATCATTACAAATTAACTTTCATTTATACATCTTACTACATTAATTAAACACTTTACAATATTTTTACCATGTTTCATAAAAGCTGGACAGCAGGTATTTAACTAACTTTTAGATCAACTTATAATAAGATCTGGGCACTAAGGTTATAACCAACAGAAAGTAGATTCTCCCACCTTTCCAACGATATATCGTACACCTAAAACGGAGTTACGGTGATTTAGTTATGATTTTTCGAAAACAGTCCATTTTCTGCACAATAAGCTGTCCAAATCTGAATTTTCACTAAAATCATACCAATTCAACTCATAGATGATTAAAATGCAATGATTAAAATGCTTTTATTTATAAACTCTTACTCAATTAACATATCAAGGACGGATTTCTACAAGACTCAACACCCAATTTAACTATGTTATAACTCAATGGCATCACATCTAATCAAAATCATTAAAATAAACTCACTAGTAACCTAACAACAACAACATATAACAATCATCTATCATATGTATACCCAATAGTTCACCTTTTCTTCAAATTCTCATACTTAGTGTTCATATACAATTCATCTAGGACATCAAATTGAGAGTTATTATGATATAGACTTACCTTAATGATCATCAATATGCTGAAATTAGGTTTGATTGAACAAGATTAGAGCTTCAATTGTTTGTTTCTCTTCATGTCTCCTTCTCTCTATCTCTCGCTCGACACTCTCTCTCACTCTTTCTGTTTAAGTCGCCCAAACACCCATTCTAATTATTTCTAGAGTTTTAAATGGATAAGGGATTTAATTAAGTATTTTACAAATCATATCCTCCAACCCTTATTCATTTTATATTTGCCACAATTTAAATGCTCAAGTTCTATTAATTCCATTTTGGCCACTAACAACTTCTCAAGATAATATCACAAATAATATTTGACTCATTAAAATTTAAATAATATACTCTAAAGAATTGGGGTGTTACAATATGTCACCGGACCAACCCTTTCAAGGATTTTAAAAGGTCTGATGTATCTGGGGTTCAGTTTCCCGTGTTTACCGAATCGGATGACGCCTTTCCAAGGTGATACTTTGAGTAATACTCGGTCTCCAACCTGGAACTCGAGTTGTTTGCGTCTCACGTCAGCATAAATTTTCTGGCGATCACGTGCGGCTTTCAGCCGTTGTTGGATACCAATGATTTTCTTGGTGGTTTCATGAATGATTTCTGGACCGGTGAGTTGGTTGTCCCCCACTTCGGTCCAACATATGGGTGACCGACACTTACGACCGTATAGTGCCTCAAATGGTGCAACTCCAATACTGGTATGGTAGCTGTTGTTGTATGAGAATTCACACAAGGGTAAATGGTGTTCCCAATTTCCACCGAAATCAACTACGCAGGCTCGTAGCATGTCTTCCAGTGTTTGAATGGTTCGTTCACTTTTGCCGTCGGTTTGTGGATGATAAGCGGTACTCATATCGAGGCGAGTACCCCAGAGATTTCTGTAATGATTGCCAAAAGTGTGAGGTGAAATGACTATCCCTGTCGGAGATAATCGAGATAGGAACGCCGTGTCAGGATACGATTTCTTTCAGGTAGATTCGGGTGAGACGTTCCATTCTATCGGTTTCCTTGATGGCGAGAAAATGGGCAGATTTGGTGAGACAATCAACGATTACCCAAATGGTATCACAACCGCTTGGTGATGAAGTCCATAGAAATTTGTTCCCATTTCCATTGGGGTATGTCCGGTTGTTGAAGTAAGCCGGAAGGTTTCTTATGTTCGATTTTGATTTTTGAGCATGTGAGACACTTACTAACGTAGGTGGCGATTTCAACTTTCATGTTTGGCCACCAGTATAATTCCCTGATGCCATGATACATCTTGTCGAATCCAGGATGTATAGAGTATTTGTATTTGTGGGCTTCGTCCATTACCAAGTCTCGGAGATTCCCGAAACAAGGTAACCAGATTCGATTTCTGAAATATTTAACCCCGTTGGGTTTGGTTTCGAATCGTTTCTCCATGTTTCTTAAGGCTTCGTTTTTTATATTTTCAGGTTTTAAGGCTTCGAGTTGAGCGGTATGGATTTAAGTGATAAGATCATTGTGGATTGTAATACTGAGGGCTCAGACTCGATGAGGTTTCGGGCGTTCTTTTCGGCTGAGGGCATCGGCAACGACATTTGCCTTCCCAGGGTGATATTTGATCTCACAGTCATAATCGGTAAGCAACTCAACCCAGCGACGTTGCCTCATGTTGAGATCCTTCTGATTAAGAATGTGTTGGAGACTTTTGTGGTCGGTAAAGATCGTGCACTTAGTGCCATAAAGATAGTGCCTCCAGATCTTGAGTGCAAACACTACGGCTCCCAGTTCAAGGTCATGAGTGGTATAATTCTTTTCATGGATTTTGAGTTGTCGGGAGGCGTAGGCGATGAATTTGTCTCGTTGCATAAGCACGCAACCGAGACCTTGATGTGAAGCATCGCAATATACCACGAAGTTTAAATCATATGTGATTTTACTTTACGAATTTCACATACCCATTCAAATTTGAAAATCAAAAGTTTGCCCGAGGATTGTCATGTAGTGAGATATTTTGATTAAGCTCTATATTTTCATTTTTTTAGTATTCTCTAATGAACTTTTCTAAAAACAGAGGAAATAAGAAAAATAAAAAATGAATGTAACACGATAGAATTGTGATTTGTATGTCTAGCAGATCTTATTTGTACCACAAATTTATATTAATTAATTGTACAAGTTTATTTCCATTTCTTGAAATATTCTGCGTTTAAAACCATTGGACTCCCATGTGACTAAACAAACATTACCGAAAAGCTTCAATCTTTTCTTTTGCCTCTTATCAATTTTCGATTTTTCCAGAGATCTGCAATACCCATCATTTCAAAGTAACAATTTTTTCCCTTTTCTGTTTTTATTTTCTTCATTGTTAATTCATCCAACTTATTTCTTTGCTATAATGTTGTGCTTCATTTCATTAACTTGTTAGATCTCTGTTTGTTTTCGTTTATAATTAATCAGTATTCTTGTTCTTATTTGAACTCTTGTAATTTTCTGGACATACGAACTATCTTGTTTGTAATTTGTGGAAAATATTTCTTATACTTTGTTTGTTTTCTTGTTTTTGCATTAGGGTTTCAATTCGAAGTTGAAGCAAGAAATTAGGATACTTCTTTTTTTTTTTATTTGGGTATTTGTGTAAATGGAGAAAGACAAGTCCCCGAACCCTAGTGGCAATTTACTTCCTCCATCTGGTAGGCATTTAGGAAGTAATTTCAATGTTAAAGTGGAGCCTTTAGGGTCAACCACATTGCCCCCAATTGGACCCGGGACTAATGAACCCGCTCGATTTGCTATGGCTCCTGATTCGGGTCGTTTTAGTCATGATGTTAACAGAATGCCTGATAACCCACCTAGGAATATGGGCCATCGACGTGCTCATTCGGAGATATTGACTTTACCTGATGACATTAGCTTCGATAGTGATCTTGGTGTGGTGGGTGGGTTTGAAGGGCCGTCGTTTTCTGATGAGACTGAAGAAGATTTGTTTTCGATGTATCTTGATATGGATAAGTTCAATTCTTCATCAGCAACGTCTACTTTTCAAATTGGTGAACCGTCTTCGGTCCAAGTTTCACCAGGTTTGGCATCTGGCCCTGATAACCTTGGCCAGGGATCGAGTGAGAGACCTAGAATTAGGCATCAGCATAGTCAGTCAATGGATGGGTCTACTACAATTAAGCCGGAAATGTTGGAAGAAACTTCAGTGTCTGATGCTAAGAAAGCTATGTCTGCTGCCAAGATTGCTGAGCTTGCTCTTGTTGACCCGAAGAGGGCGAAAAGGTCCATTCCTGATTAAATAAACGTTGATGCTTTGCTTTTTTGAAAGATTATACTTTTAAGGAGATAGAATTTTTATTTGCATATTAGCCTTCTATAAGTGCATAAAATCTGCAAGGTATGTAATTAGTTGGTAGTAGAGGTGAAAAAATGGGCTGCCGAGTTCCTTGATACTAGTAAAAATGGGTTGGGTTGGATGACCCAAGACTCTTTATGCTCATAATATTTAAAGATTGCATCAATAACAGAATATAATAAGTAAATTATATTATTTAACAGTACTTCAGTTTTTTCGTATAGAATGATTATGAAGTGTTATGACTTGTTTGTTTTACCAATTTGAACTTTAGTTATTTTTTGGTTTTACTCATTTGACTTGTTAGAGACTAGAAATAATAACAAAGTCCGAATTGATGTATTCGTAAGTAAATTTTTCAATATATAACCTCTAGCTGGAAGTACTGTCTTCTATATCATAAATCCAAAATGATATTGAAATATCTAGTATGTCTTTTTTTGTATTATAGTTTCAACCTTTTGATATTTAATTTTCCTATGTCTTATTATATCTTGCTTTTGTATCGTAAGTAAATTGTTCAAAATTGTCACCTCTATCTGGAAGTACTGTCGTCTATATCATAAATCTAAACTAGTATTGAAATAGCTAGTATGTCTTATTTTTATTATAAGTTTGACCTTTAGAGAGTTAATTTTCCTATGTCTTATCATATCTCGCTTTTGGTATGTCCTGTTATGTTAACATTTTTATGTATAATTTAGTAGGAAAGACTGTGTACTTATCTCATGTACTCGACACATCATGTATTCTGTTTCTCTAGACTACCACCAACTATTGGATATTAGGATCTGTTAACAAAGTGACAAACTTGTAAAGGTCTTGGACTCATGGCTTTTGACTTATTGATTATTTTTGTTAATTATAATTTCTGTTAGCTTATGGTGTCATCTAAGATATGCTGTTTGTACAATCGATGAATATATCTGCCATGTAACATAGACACATAGTAAGGAGCATCATGATGGGACAACAGGATAGATTTCATTACATCTGTAACAAATAACTAGATACTCAAATTCAGATAGTTGTATAATTATAAATTAAATTTTATTTTAACAGGGTAATAGAAGTCTCCACTATGGAGGATCGTGCATGATCATGTATATTTTGTCATGTATGTCAAACTAATAGATTATAATTGCTAAATTGCTTTAAGTGACTCTACCCTCTTATGATATACTAAAATCTTCATGTGGAGTTTGCTCTATATTCACTTCTTTGTATAGAGTGCCTAATACAAACTTGATTTCTGAATTCGAAAGTTACAAGGTTCATCTGCACATCTCATTATGTGATTCACGTTCCGTTAATATAAACTGTTTTAACTATTATGCTTACTCCATTTATGCGAGACCCACAAAATGGAAACATGACTTAAAGGGCTTCTAGCCTAGTTTTTTTATGTGAGGGACCCTTCAACCAATAGGTTGTGGTTTCAAGTCTCATGGTTGTGTGGTTCTATATGATTTGTGGATAGGTTGTAGGATTTCCCTTTTTAAAAAACCTGAAAACATGAAATATGGTTAAAATTACACTTTTGCTCTAGAAAGGCTATAAAGTAAATAAATGTACAATGGAAGGCTTTTCCTATTACTGTCATCTAATGAATTGTAACATCCCTGTTCTAATACTGCATTTTGACTTGCTTTTTGAGTTTTTGTGAAATAATTTCTTAGTATTATGGATCTTCCGTTTGGTATTATTAGGATCTTGGCCAATAGGCAGTCTGCTGCAAGGTCAAAAGAAAGAAAGATGAGATACATCGCAGAGCTTGAGAGGAAAGTTCAGACACTGCAAACAGAAGCAACATCATTGTCTGCTCAGCTGACTCTCTTACAGGTTTGTCGACTCTTGTTCAGTGCTGTGACTAGGATCAAGTTCAAGTGATCTACTGGACAATCAATAGGTGGCAATTATGTCCTATACTATATACACGCAAATAGGTCAGATATATGAATCATCAATAATGGGTGAAATAGGTTAAGCTTGATGATTTGACTTGAAAAGAAATGAATCTAATGGGTCGAGAGTCATCAGAACCAAGTATTCAAAAGCATAAAATCTCATCTACAGATATATGAAAAAATAATACACTATTTTCGATTTATAGTAGAAATCTAGTTTTTATTATCATGTATTACCACAATAACTATTTATATGTTGAAAAGAAGAACAAAAAGGAATGTTTGTTGGTTGGGTTGTCCCCTTCCGACTCATATTATGGATCTCCTGTTACTTGACCCATCCGTATTGCTACCCATACGGTGATCACTTGTTTCGTTGTTAGCCTATCACTCTTTAATTGGTTACATTATATCAAAAGTGAGTGGCTTAAAATGATAAATTATGTGTTCTTGACTGTAAAAAATTTTCTTTTGACATATTTTCCAGAGAGATACAAGTTGCTTGACTGCTGAAAACAGTGAATTAAGGCTGCGCTTGCAAACAATGGAGCAACAGGTTCACTTACAAGATGGTAAGGTTTTGGCAAATGTTTTAGAGATTTCTCTTTCCATGTCCCCCCTCATTATGTGCAATCATCAGTGTATCATATACACTGATGACCCCCTCCTCCCATAAAAAGTAGGATAATATAAACGAAAAATAAAATAAAACATGCATTTACTTTGATGTTCTGTGGTGACCTAGAAAAATTTATGGGATTAGAGATACTAAGCTAATTAACTATTAGAAATGACCAAACTGAACTTGTTCTATAGTAACTGAATATGCTTCCTGAGGAAGAGCTGACGAAATATAAAATTAATTCATCTGAAGACTATGCTTTCTCTTTTGCACGGGTTTACATCAACCTTAGTACTAAAGTAACTCTTCACGTAAAATATTTATTCCTATGTGTTCACATAATTTGAAAATTGTTTTATGCTGAATGAACTGTTTTAACCTTGAACACTGAAAGGTGACTAGACTGCCTAGCTTTGCTTAACACTTTATATAGAATCAGTTACTGGTTTTGATAGTCCAAGTGCTAGATATAAGCCTATAATACCATATTAATGTTTAGGTTTGAAGCGTAATTCAGGTAAGCCTGTCAACTTAATATTATAGAGAACCCAAATCATGTACCAGTATATCTATCAAATACGCTACATGAGATTATGCACTGTTGTGCTGCAATGTTCCTATGTCTAAATAAAACAATCATACAATTATTTTCTTTCAAAGTTTTAGTGGAATTTTTTTTATTAATGAACTAAGCTTCCTTGTTTCTGTCGTTACTGCTTATAGCTCTAAATGATGCGCTCAAAGAGGAAATTCAGCATCTGAAATCGGTTACAGGTCAGAACCTTGCGAATGGTGGACCTATGATGAACTTCCCTACATCATTTGGATCAAACCAGCAGCAGCAGTTTTACCCCCAAAATCAAGCCATGAACACCATGTTAACTGCTCAACAATTTCAACAACTCCAAATCCAGTCTCGTAAACAGCAGCATCAGTTTCAGCAGCAACACCTCCACCAACTTCAACAGCAGCAGCAACAACTTCATCTCCAGCAACAGGAACAGCATATGTCAAGTGGTGATATGAATACAAGAAGCTCGATGAGCCTTAAGGAACATGGTTCAGATCTCAACCCACATGGGTCCAAGGATTGAGTAGATAAAGTTTGGTTGGTTAGTTGTTGTGCAAAATCTTTGGTTAAAAAAAAGGTGTTATTCGCATCAGCAGATAGAATAGTTTTTTTGTTTATATGCATCTTTAAAGACCTCCAGTTTGGGTTGTTTAATCTAGATCAAGTTGAAGCTTCTTGCATTGGTATGTGTTTGTTATATATATTTTAGTGATTTCTGCAGTAGTTGAATCATAAATGGTGGTATTCTTTGTGACTGAAGTACTTTGCATGTAGAGATGCACATAAACCGGTTTTGGAGTCAACCCGACCCGAAATCGGTTTGGCCAAAACCGGTTCGGGTTCAACCTGGATTTGACACTCCAAGACCCCAACCTGACCCAAACCGGTTAGGGTAGGGTTCAACCCAGTTTGGGTCCAAAAGCGGTTTCAAACCGGTTTTTTTTATAAAAATGGTATTTTCGTTGAACGTTAAGCGTTTTAAGGAAAAACAACGTTTGGGCCAAATTTTTTTCATTAACTTTGTAAAACATTAGTAATGGAAACATAATTGATCAATAACATAACCAAAATGCTTCTAAATCTTCTTACAAATATTATTGAATCGGAAAAGTCTATATAATTCATAAACGTTTGAGCGTTAAGCGTTTTAATGAATATCAACGGTTGAGCCAAAAAAATTTTATTAACTTTGTAGAACATTAGTAAGGGCATCATAATTGATCAATAACCTATCCAAAAGTCTTCTAAATCTTCTTAAAAAAATTATTGAATCGAAAAAGTCTATAATTCAAACACGTTCGAGCGTTAAGCTTTTTAAGGAAAAACAACGTTTGGGTCAAAAAAAATTCATTGAGTTGGTAGAACATTAGTAATGGAAACACAATTGATCAATAACCTAGCCAAAAGTCTTCTAAGTTTTCTTAAAAATATTATTGAATCGAAAAAAGTCTATAAAATTCAAAGTGAGCTGATACATTCAAGGAAGTTTTTACTAAATGCAAGGAAATATGTGCATAAAAAGTGGTACTGTAAGCATATAGAGTTGTACTTTTCCGTGAATTTAGTAAAAACTTCCTTGCATTTATCAACTCCCAAATCAAAATGGTTCGAGCGTTGGGCTTTTTAAGGAAAAACAATGTTTGGAGCAATTTTTTTTTATTGAATTCGTAGAACACTAGTAATACAAACATAATTGAACAATAACTTAAACAAAAGTCTTCTAAGTCTTCTTGAAAATATTATCGAATAGAAAAAAGTCTTCATAATCTTTGTAATTTTCATAATCTTCAATTTGTATACATTTTCAAGTCTTCAAAGTCTTCAAACGTCTTCAAAGTCTTCAAAAGTCAAAATCTTCTTCGAATGTAGCCTCGCACGAAGTAAGATCAAGAGCAATTTCTTCGTCGGAAAGTGATATTGTCACACCTTCTTCCACCTCGATATTGTGTATTTCTTCTTCGTATTCCATTTCACCTTCAAGACTTGAAACATTTTGTATACGTTCCGCGGCGTCCAAGTGATCCTTCAAGCAAATGCACATCTCTAAGGAGGCCGGTGTGAGTCTTGTTCTTCGTATAGATAATACCCTGCCACTAAGAGAAAATGCGGATTCTGAAGCTACCGTAGAAGCTTGGACGGTTAGTAAATCTTGGGCCATGATGGTTAGAACGGGAAATTGAGATTCCCTCTCTTTCCACCAAGCCAAAATATCAAATTGTTCGAACTCATTGGGTGATATAGTGGACAAAAAATCAGTTCCGGTATATCTCCCATATTCGCTAGTGGTGTTTTGGTTACCTTCACCCCTTGCCCGTTTATGGTTTTCTTGTCTTAAAGAATTATATAAGTTTAGCATCGCATTGTTGGAAGAAGATGAAGCAAACATTGAGTTAACAGAACTAACGGGCACATTTGTTGTTGAACCATACTTTTGAAAATACACGCCAAATAAATCTTGTAAACATTTACTAAAATTCGTTTTTGCATCTAGTGAAAACGTTGGGTCCGCGTCATTCAAATCCAAATTGTGACAAATGCTTTCGATAAGCATTTCCACCCCGGCAAGGTTCAAACACGGGTTCATTGCGGCGGAACAAGTAATTACCGGTGGCATTTCTTGAAAATATTTTCTTAGTTTTTCTTTCATGGGAGCCACCATCTTTTCAAATAAAGGACCTTCATATTCGTATTCGTTTAGTTTTGTAGTCATTAACCAAATTTGATTAAGTACCAAATGACTAGTGGGATAATAAACACCCGATAATAAAGTAGTCACGGTTTTGAAAAGTTTAAGCAAACCGGTTATCTTTTTAATAATCTCCCAAAATTCGTTTGGAAATGGTATTGCACGACCTTTTGCAACAAGTTGATCATGAAAAACTTGTAAAGTGTCACGTTGGCGTAAACCACAAACAAACATATGGTAGGTCGAATTCCATCTAACGGGCATGTCCCAATTAGGGGTTAAGAAAATGGAATTCATTTCCTTACACAATTTCATATATGATTTGTATCTAGCTTTACCCCTTTGAAATACGTCTTGCAACATAGTTATATAAGCGGTTTTTATTTTGTCTATTTCTTCAACCGCTAGTCCGGCTTGCACAACTAAGTTAATAATATGTGCGATACATCGACTATGAAAGAAAATGCCCCTCAATGGTGGTTGGTATTTTAGAATTTATTTTGAAACGGCGAGTGTATTATTACTCGCGTTGTCAAATGAGATTGAAAATACTTTTTCTTCCAATTTAAACGTTCTAATCACACTTCGTAACATGTAAAATAAGTTTTGACCCGTGTGAGGATACTCAAAGTCTTCAAAAGCAATGGTACATTTCATCATTTGCCAAGTTGCGGGATCAACCCAATGTGCGGTAACACAAAGATACGAACCGGGCAAACCATGAGGAGCCGACCAAACGTCGGTTGTTAATGATACACTTGTATTTAAATTTTCAAAACTAATTTTTAGTTGTTTTTTAGCTTCTTTCCACAATTTAAGGGCATCGCGTTTAAGAGTAGTACGACTTACATTATTATATCGCGGTTGAAGTGTATTTTGAACCACCCTAGTAAACCGAGGGTTATCGAAGTGGTTGAACGGCAAAGCTTCTTGAATTACAAAACCCGCAAAAGCTTCTCGACATCGTTCCGCATCATATGTAAAAATCGTTCCATCTCGTGACATCCAAGATTGACCACTTGCTTCCGGATTACCTTTGAGTCCCTCACAATGCTTCTCGGTATGATTTTTCAACGTTGTGTTGGAGTCGGGTTTGAAGAATTTCCGACAACGTTTACAATGTGCCTTAATCGATGAACTTAATCGAGACTTTGCGGTCCTCTTCAGTTTCAGTTCCTAGCTCTCGTACCATCCGACAACAACACTTTGTCGTAAGCACCCCACACCTCTGGATTTCTTTTGTTGGGCAATTGTTTCACAATCGTTGGTGCATTTGATGAATCAAAACAATGGGAAGCAGAAGAAGATTGAATTGCCATGAGAATATAGTATGCGTTTTTGAGTTTTTTGAGTTTTTGTAGATATGTATGAGTGTTTAGAAGTTGTGAATGAACCTATACTCAAGCCTTGTATTTATAGTAAATTTGGGATGACAAAAATGTACAAAAAATTAAAAAAATGGCTAGAAACGGCTAGCTAACGGATACATAACGGATAAAAAAAAAAACCCGGTTCCAAACCGGTTTTGAAACCGGTTTTTCTAACCGGGTTGGGATAAACCGGTTCCAAACCGGTTTTAACGGTTAAAATCCAAACCGGTTCCAAACCGGCGGGTTGGGTCAAACCCGAATCGGTTTGGGTCAAAACTGGTTTTGACCGGGTCGGGTTCGGGTTCAATTCGGGTCGGGTCATGGAAACCGGTTTTTTTGTGCAACTCTATTTGCATGTAGTGTTGTAACATACAACCATTTTTTCAGTTTGGGTCGATTATATTGTTCATACTTAGCTTGGTTTAAATTTAAAGGGGTGGCATCGATGCTATTGACAACCCAAATGTTAGGTGTTGCCGAGTGTAATCTTTATATAAGTAACACATTTTTTTAGAAAAAGTATAAGTAATGCATTTTGTTGTCAAGTCTGAATCGTCTCATAACTAATCCCTACTTTTAGCCTCACGCCTTCACCACCCCTAATTTTAGGTGCGGTTAACTCCACATAAGATTTACCCTTTTTATCCAGATTGTTTGATTGAATAGTCATATATCCTCGAGTTTTCTTGATCCGATTCATTTGATTGATTATCTCAGTGTTAGGCCAAGTAGGAAATACTCTAGGTTGATGTCTAGGACCCTTTAACTAGATACATTTTTATTAGCTTATGCAACTAGAAGTGCTATATGTTATCATGAGGAACCAGGTATGTTAGTATCTAAAATCACTAGTATATGTCAAGATTTTTAGTATCTATTCCAGTGATTCATCCATATGCTTTCGACATTCATGAGTTGTTGAAATGAACTATAAAAAGTGGTAATCATTTTAACATTGTATTCATAATGGGTCAAATATTTCTGCAATGTCTGATCACCCAACCCGCCCGTTTTGTCATTTCTAGCAGCAGTTGTCAACGTCACATGACCTCTAAAATGATGCTCTGAAACAACAAGAGATCATTACCAACCCACCAAATTTCAAACTATCTCGAATGTTCCACTCAGAAATGCAGATAAAGAATTCTGCAAACAAAATATTTGAAGTGTTCCACCTTCCACGTGGTTAAGAAGTTTGCCACACAAGTAAATCCATTGAAGTCTTAGCCATACACCCAATATGCTCTCCCAAAACTGGTAACGGAGGAGGAATTCCCTGTTCAAGTTACCTGTAGAGGGTGACTCTTTTTGGTAACTTGAATGGTTAAAGGAGCAAAAAATAAAAAGAGAGTCAGGAGAGCATGAAGGCAATCAAGTCTTCATAAACGCACCCTTTTCCGTTTTGCGAAAAGCTTCTGAAGATGAATTCTCTTATTTTGATCATAATACTAATACTATTATCAAAGCCACATGTCAAGTAATATATTACTCAACCATTTTACTTCATGGATTTTTTCTTTTTCCTTAACACGACTAAAACTTGGTCTAATTAAGAGCTTGTTTATGTTGACAGCAAATTCTAACAGAAGCCTTGAACACAACATCTGGGATGTTAACATGGGCATTGTGTTTACTACTCAACAACCCGAGTACATTAGAAATTGCGAAAGTTGAAATTGACACGTATGTTGGAAAGGAGACTCGTGGAGTAGTCAGACTTGAAGAACTTGGTCTACGTGGAAGCCATCATTAAAGAAACGATGCATCTATACCCTGCTGCACCTCTGTCAGCACCTCACGAATCCATGGAGGACTGCATAGTGGGCGGTTATAGTATCCCAAAAGGTACTCGTCTTCTAGTAAATCTTTCGAAGATTCACCATGATCCAAGTATTTGGACAGATCCTTACGAACTTCAGCCAAAAAATTCTTAACGAGTCATAAGGATATTGATGTTAAGGGAAAGCATTTTGAACTGCTTCCTTTTGGTAGTGGTAGAAGAATGTGCTCAGGTAATTATTGGGCGCTGCAAGAGCTGCGCTTTACGTTAGCTAGTGTAGCACAACAATTTGTTCTCAATAAACCATCAGACGAACCAGTTGATATGAATGAATGTGGTGGAATGACTATTGGTAAAGAAACTCCACTTGAGGTTCTTCTTGCCCCTCGTTTATCCCCAAATATGTACGGTGTCAGTGAATGATCTTCTTCATCGTATCATACGTGTGGGAAAGATATAGGTTAATTACTATGTACGTAATAAAGTGAACTCGAGCTGTTATAAGCTAGCCACATTATTATGTAATATAATAGTTATGATATATCTACTTGAATTACTGTATACTCCTGCTAGTATGTATTAGCTAGCTTATATTTCTTTGACTGAAATCGAAGATAAAATTGTTACCGTTTATTTATTATTTATAGATATCTTTGTTGAAGGTTTAGTGTGAATTTACCATGTTAAGCTTTTATGGAGCACGTCGTTGTCGCTCCAAGGAGATCATGTGGTCGTTGTAACGAGAAATGATGGATTTTTATATCCCATTTTGCCTCAACGACAATAAGCAAAAAGCTAGGAGGATCAATTACATCGGTTTACACCAAAAATCACATTTGGTCCTTTGATTACTTTTCAAATGTCTCAGCAGTATCATTATTTAACATGTTATTTTGCAATCTGATACTTCTTTATGTCATTAAAAAACTGTTAGTAATTTAGTGTAATTGAGGGATATGGTTATTTGACTTGATAATGGGTTATGAGGTACGGAGTGTACGCCCATCAAGTCAATAACATCCCTAACCCAAAGCAATTTTGAAAACAGTCATTAGTCTAAAGGAGACAAAAATAGTGAAAAATAGACATTAGTCTATTTTAGGTTGGATTAGTCCAAAATAGACTATAAAGTGGCTTAATAGTCTGAAATGGACTGAATTAGTCTAATTTAGACGGAAATCCGAATTAGTCTAAAATTAGACTATTTAGTGGCGTAATAGTCTAATTATGGACGTAACGGGTCAAGAGGTTATTCTGATCCATCGTGACTGTTGGTTATCCTAACTGATTTTATGGTCTTAATGATTATGAATATCAAAAGGCTGGAATTGCAAGAGATCAATGGTAGATTTAATTGGACAATTAACACCAATTAACTCCACGGATTGTTGGGTGCTCTTATAAGGATAAGTATTTGTAACACCCCCAAATTTATTGTTTAGCGGAAGCAGGATATGGGTGTTACTAATCAATAATCAAAGCACAGAGATTAATAATGAACGACCACTACATGCGTCGTTTTACATTGATATTGATAAAATAAAAGTTTACATCAAAATATTGTTTACATTAGCTCCTTTTGAAATTTAGAGATTTAAGTACATAATTAAACTATACAAAATGTAATAATGCAGCTAAATCTCTGATTGTTTGCATGCTGACTCGAGCTAATGGATCTTGATTTAGCAGTCCAACCTACTGCTGGTCACCTGTGATACATGCTAAAATGGGTCAGCGAAACGCTGGTGAGCTCACAGGTTTGTATATCAACATATATTTGTATGAACCGCAAGATTTTATAATTGAATTTAAAATGCAATTAAGCAAAATAAAAGTTATACAGCCATGAGCACATAGTCTGAGCTTAACTTGAGTTGTCAGGCCCACTTAAGGAAACCTAACTTGAAATGCCTCCTACGAGTGCCTAATCCACACTCGTCTTCCCAAATGCTAATACGTCCGTTTGACCAGTTAGTGCGTGCTAACCCGGACGAGGATTGTCAATCCTATATGATATCATATACTAACATTCACGCTACAGATGTATTACCAGACTATGCTATGGAGGGCTTTATTGATTAGTTGAAAATAACTCATGTAGTATTTGATTGAATTGTACTTGCGTTCTACTTGTAAAACAAAACGAGCAATAATATCACACCCCTGATTGAAAAGCAGTAAAATAGGGGCCATGAGACTCACCTGAGCCTTGAGCGATTAAATTAATAAACTTGAATTGATTAGCGGTGGATTGATGTCCGAAGACTTGTAGCCTGAGAGTGTCCAAGACACACAATGGTTATAACATGAGTAGGCATCTCGAAAGACTGCCCTTGTAATTGTTCGTCCAACTTAGAATGTCCAAATTACTACGATTTGGTTAATTGAATTATCCAAATTACTACGATTTGGTTGTTTGACTTGTGTTATGAAAACGTGTACGGCCCGTTGGTGATTTATTTGTAATGAAAATCCCATATCATTATTTTGATGATTTTGAAGCATTATACTAAAAATAAATTCCATTGTGTTCTAGAAGTTGTATCGCATTCGTGTTTGATGTTATACAAGTTTAACACTTGGTGTGAAAGTTTATATGTAACACCGTTACTTGTGAACCTAGGGCAAGGGCGAAGCCCGTTAATGACGGGGGTCCGGGGGCAGCGCCCCTGGTAGCGGGGTCCAAGGGGCGGCAGCCCCTGGCGGGGTCCAAGGGGCAGAGCCCCTGGCTGGGGTCGAGCTGCCAGGTCAGCTTGGAAAATTTTTATTTCAACTAAATTGCTTTGGTGAAAAACGCATCTGGACTTGAATTTCGGTGAAATTGAGTGTCAAATTTTGAGTCTCAAAACCTAGTGAAAAATGAGTTTTAAACTCTCCGTTTTTAGCGACACAGCATGCGACACAATGGTCATGTATGCGACACAAGGGTTGTGTCGCATAAGAATGCGACACAAGAGCTTAGCGACACAAGGGTTGTGTCGCATAAGTGTACGATGCTGATTTAACAGCGACATAGTGATTGTGTCGCATGGGATTTGCGACATAAGGTACGACACAATATTGTGTCGCAAAAGGTACGACACAAGTGGGTTTCTACGACACAAGATACGACATAAAGGATCTTATGCGACACAAGGCTTGTGTCGCAAAGATGAACACTCAGACAGTCCCCTGCGACTGTCGTGGTTTTCAAACCCAAAACCCAAATCTAACTCGTTTTTAGGCTATAAGATCATGTTTTCCTCATACATTTGGACAATACTAAGTTGTGTAAACATTATAACACCGAAATAATACACCAAAATGAGTAGATCTAAATATTTAGAGAATTTCTTACAATTTCAAATCGAAGCTAGAGGAGGCCGAAAATGATGATGATGCTTTTGTAAATCTTGTTCCTTGCTTGATGGTGATTCCGAAAATGTAAGTTTTGTGGTCGGATTTGATAAATCCGAAAATTTGGTGGTGATGGGTTTGAGAGTGTTTAGTGGTGTGTGTGTGTTTTTGATGAATGCAAATGAAGGAAAGAGGGAAAGGGGAGGTGGGGTGTAGGTGAAAGCCTCACGTTTTACAGTCCCCGCAATCGCGCTCCGTGCGGTGTTCGTTCTCCCGTTCGTTTAAACGTTAAATGTTTATTTTATACGTTTAAATACACGTTTTAAATACGAATAATTACCCAATATTTTGATGAAGTATTTTACCAAATACTTAATGGTTGCGTTATAAGGTATAACTTTAACTTGTTTCGATTTGTTTGCGCGTTTAATAATCTAATCGTGTAGTCCTTGTTTGTACGATACGAACTTGAATTGAAATATTATCTAAATAATATTTTGGATATAATTGCGTTATTAAATAATATTATATTATTTAATAAAATTTTCACCAACGTCCGTATTAATTGAATCGAATTGCATTCGATTTGAAACTCGTACGATTTAATCAAATCGCATACTTGTATATATATACTCATCAATATATATGTTGATACATTAATTAGCCTAACACGGAGCTAATTACATGTATTAAAACTTGATTAGGCACTAACTACTAGTCCTAAATTGACGGGTGTCACATTCTCCCCCTGTTAGAAGAATTTCGTCCCGAAATTTAAGTTGAAGTCGTGTTTGAAGTAGCTTCAGTGGATAACTGAGGGTACTTGAGTCGCATTTGGTCTTCTCGTTCCCAGGTGAATTCCGGCCCACGTCGCGAATTCCACCTGACTTTGACAATGGGAATACGACTTTGTTTGAGTTGTTTGACCTCACGGTCCATGATTTCGGCGGGTTCTTCAACAAAATGAAGCTTGTCGTCAATACGAATTTCATCGAGTGGAATGATAAGTGTCTCATCAGACAGACACTTCTTTAAATTTGAAATGTGAAAAGTGGGATGCACACTGCTGAGCTCGGGTGGCAGCTGCAATCGATATGCCACTGGACCTACCCTCTCGAGGATCTCGAATGGTCCAATGTATCTGGGATTTAATTTCCCGCGTTTACCGAATCGGATAACACCTTTCCAAGGTGAAACCTTGAGTAGTACTCGATCCCCAACCTGGAATTCGAGTGGTTTGCGTCTCACGTCAGCATAACTTTTCTGACGATCACGTGCGGCTTTGAGTTTGTTTTGAATCTCGAAGATTTTCTCGGTTGTTTCGTGAATGATCTCAGGACCAGTGAGTTGACTATCTCCCACTTCGGTCCAACAGATAGGTGGTCGGCACTTACGACCGTAGAGTGCCTCGAAAGGTGCAGCCTTAATGCTGGTGTGATAGCTGTTGTTGTACGAAAACTCGCACAATGGTAGATGTTTTTCCCAATTTACACCGAAATCAACTACGCAGGCTCGTAGCATGTCTTCCAGTGTTTGAATGGTCCGTTCACTTTGGCCGTCGGTTTGAGGATGGTATGCGGTACTCATATCAAGACGGGTACCCAATGATTTTTGAAGTGATTGCCAAAATTGAGATGTGAAACGACTATCCCTGTCGGAGATAATCGAGATTGGAACACCGTGTCGAGAAACAACCTCTTTGATGTAGATTTGTGTGAGGCGTTCCATCTTGTCGGTTTCCTTGATTGCCAGAAAATGAGCAGATTTTGTGAGACGATCAACGATCACCCAAATGGTATCGCAACCGCTCAATGACTTTGGTAGTTTAGTTATGAAATCCATGGCAATTTGTTCCCATTTCCATTCAGGAATGCTGGGTTGTTGGAGTAAACCAGAAGGTTTTTGGTATTCGGCTTTGACTTTCGAGCAAGTAAGACACTTGCTGACGTATGTAGCGATTTCAGCTTTCATATTCGGCCACCAATAAAATTCCTTGATGCCGTGATACATTTTGTCAGATCCAGGATGGATAGAATATTTGGACTTGTGAGCTTCATCCATCACCAAGTCTCGCAGGTTTCCAAAACTGGGTAACCAGATTCGGCTTGAGAAATACCTAACCCCGTTAGGTTTGATTTCGAATTGTTTGTCCATGCCTCGTAAGGCTTCGTTCTTGATATTATCGGGTTTTAGAGCTTCGAGTTGAGCAGTGAGAATCTGAATGTTTAGATCATTGTGAATGGTTATACTGAGGGCTCGGACTCGAAGTGGTTTCGTTCGTTCCTTTCGACTGAGGGCATCGGCAACAACATTTGCCTTGCCTGGGTGGTATTTGATTTCGCAGTCATAATCGGTGAGCAACTCGACCCAACGGCGTTGTCGCATATTAAGGTCTTTTTGGTCAAAGATGTGCTGGAGACTTTTATGATCGGTGAATATGGTACTTCGGGTACCATAAAGGTAGTGTCTCCAGATTTTGAGGGCGAACACCACGGCCCCTAGCTCGAGGTCGTGGGTCGTGTAGTTCTTCTCATGAACTTTGAGTTGTCGGGAAGCGTAAGCAATGACCTTATCTCGTTGCATCAACACGCAACCGAGACCTTGGTGGGAAGCATCGCAGTATACCACGAAGTCGTCGGTGCCTTCGGGTAAGGATAGAATAGGAGCACTGCAAAGCTTGAGTTTTAATAGCCGAAATGCCGACTCTTGTTTATCAGTCCAATCGAACTTCTTGTCTTTCTGAGTCAAGGTTGTGAGTGGTTGAGCAATTTTTGAGAAATTTTCAATGAATCGCCGATAGTATCCGGCAAGACCCAGGAATTGACGTACTTCAGTTGGAGATGTTGGTGCTTGCCAGTACTTGATGGCTTCGATTTTTGATGGATCGACATGGATTCCTTGACTATTAACAACATGTCCAAGGAATTGAACGGATTGTATCCAGAACTCACACTTGGAGAATTTGGCGTAAAGCTCTTCGTGTTTAAGTAGTTCTAGAATGATTTTGAGGTGTTGCACGTGTTCTTGTTCATTTTGTGAGTATATGAGGATGTCATCAATGAAGACAATGACAAACTTGTCGAGATACGGTTTGCACACCCGATTCATAAGATCCATGAATACAGCCGGTGCGTTGGTTAGGCCGAATGGCATTACTTGAAATTCATAATGCCCGTAACGAGTTCGGAAGGCAGTTTTCGGAATGTCGGTGTCACGAACTCGAAGTTGATGATAACCTGACCGAAGATCGATCTTTGAATAAATACTTGACCCTTGGAGTTGGTCAAACAGGTCATCAATGCGAGGAAGTGGATAACGGTTCTTGACGGTTAGTTTGTTCAACTCACGATAATCGATGCACATTCGGAAAGAACCGTCTTTCTTTTTGACAAATAGGACCGGAGCTCCCCAAGGTGAAGAACTCGGTCGAATGAATCCTCTATCCAGGAGTTCCTGTAATTGGGTGGACAGTTCCTGAAGTTCGGATGGGGCTAATCGGTATGGTGCTCGGGCCACGGGTGTAGCACCTGGCACGAGATCGATCGAGAACTCAACCTGTCTTGGCGGTGGCAGACCAGGCAGTTCTTCGGGAAAGACTTCTGGGAAGTCTCGAACGATGGGTACATCCTCAAGTCGCTTCTCCTCCGACTTTTTCTCCATGATGTGTGCGAGGATTGCTGGATAACCTTTTCTCAGGAATTTCCGAGTTTTTAAGCAAGATATGACGTTTAGTCTCGTCCCACCGGTCTCCCCCTGTATGACCAAGGTTCTACCGACGGCGAGAGGAATACGAACGAGTTTATCATAACAAATGATTTCAGCGCGATGTTTGGACAACCAGTCCATTCCAATGATGACGTCGAAACTTCCAATTTCAACAGGCATAAGATCGATTGAAAAGATTTCGTTGGCTAGGTTTAAAGTGCAATTAGGTATCACACTATTGGTTTCTATGAGCTTACCATTTGCAAGTTCTACGGTGTACTTAATATCTAAGGCAATTGGGGTGATGTCAAGTAGTGGGCAAAACTCATCTGAAATAAAGCTTCTATCGGCACCAGTATCAAATAGAACAGAAGCAGTTAAGTTGTTGAGGAGGAACATACCCGTGACCACATTCGGGTCCTGACGGGCATCCCCAGAATTGAGTACAAACGCTCTTCCCCTCGCGTTGTTGTTGTTGTTGTTGTTGCCCTTGTTCTTGTTTTTAGGACATTCGTTCTTGAAGTGTCCTGTTTCTCCACACCCAAAGCAGGATTTGGGTTGGTTGGAATTGTTGCGAGAGGTGTTGTTGTTGGATTTGGGGGCTCGGCAATCTCGGGTCAAGTGACCATACCTCCTGCAGTTGTTGCAGGGAGTACTGCATGGACCGTCGTGGTGGTAGTTGCACTTGGAACAATATGGTCTGTCCCCAGTGTAAGCGCGTTTGGGTTCAGAGTTGGTGTTGTAAACTTGGATGGTGTTGACTTTCTTGTTCTGGTTGTTTTGGTGTTCGGAAGATTTGCGTTTGTTGTTGTTGGAGGAGGATGTATTGGATTTCTCACGGCTGATAACCATTGCCATGAGTTCATGTGCTAGCCGGATAGCACTTTCGGTAGTGGTTGGCTTGGATGAAGCGACGTTCCCTTGGATATTTTCCGGGAGGCCGCGGATGTATCTTTTGATGCATTTTTCCTCCGGATCAACCAAACCCGGGCATAACAAGGCGAATTGTTGGAATTTGGTGGTATATCCAGCAATGTCAGTTCCCTGCACAGTCAGGTGCCAGAACTCTTCCTCCAACCGATGCAGTTCTTCTTCGGGGCAGTATTTTTCTCTTAGCTTTTTCTTCAATTCAGCCCAGGGGAGTTGGTTTGCTATTTCGATGCCTACAGAGTTTGCGTGGGTGTTCCACCACGTGAGTGCACCTTCTTGAAAGGTGTAAGCAGAGAATTTGACCTTGTTTTCCTCAGCACAGTTGCAGAGGTTGAAGACGGATTCCATACGTTCAATCCATCGGATCAGACCAATGGCACCTTCTGTGCCTTTGAAGTAAAGTGGTTTACAGCTGAGAAAATCCTTGTAGGAACAAGGCTTGGTGACAGGGGTAATGACTGGGGTTTCGTCATTACTTTGGGAGTTTCGAGGTGAATCCCGAGCAGCCAAAGCATCGGCCACTGCTCGAGATACGATAGCAGCAAGTTCGGCATCACTGTAACTTTTCTTCTTTGGCGGCATGATTCTTCAAGAAAGAAACAAGAGGTACATGAGAAGTTGTACCGGAATGATAATTCAATGGATGTATATATATTTAAGCGGTAATATACAACATCACATAGTGAAAATTAACAATGTAAGCTAGTCGAGAGGAATTACTGATTGATATTACGATATTTAATGATTACAGACGGTTCTAAATCACGAGTTTCAAAAGCTACAGACTTAGAAGTTTTACAAAAGTTCCGGGAATTGTTACATCCGGTCGAATTACATAGGTCCTATGAAAACATAATAGAGTACAGGTTCAGCCTAAGCTAATCCTGACGTAGATTGAGTTGTGGAAGTAGTGTGGTGAGATGGTCCACAGATTCTGCAAGTCTGCTAAACATTCGAAGGGCGTCCTCGGTTTCCCTTAGACGTGTCTCGCATTGGTTTAGCCTTGATTGTAGGACGGAAATTTCATTTCGGTTGCCAATCACTTGGTTGTGGACAACCTCCATGGTTTCGACGGTTTCACCCAGACGATTGTCAAGGGTGTTCACGTGGTTGATTGTATGTTCATGATCCTCGGAGACTTGATTGATGCGTTCAAGTGATGTGAGTCTCCAGTTTTCGTTGGTTTCTTGGAGTTCGATATCCATAGTATCAAGTCGTTGTTCGTGTCGGTGTAGCCTAGTGGCTAAATCCGGCAAAGTGAAATGAATGGGGTATGGGTCAGCTCGAGGCAACCTAGGGTTCCTCCTAGCTACCCTTGGATTACGCGATCCATACGGATGAGAGCGTGATGAATTGGGAGGTGTGTTTGCCATTCTGAGACAAAGCGTTAGAAAAAGTGAGGCCTATATTCATATAATACATATATAATATAGCCTAAGATATTGAGTGAGAACGAGGCTTATCTATGTATATATATATATATATATCACATAATAGCCTAGAGTGTCTAACACAGACAAGTTTGAGTCCCGGTTTCTCTCGTGGTCAGAGTCAACTAGTGTATCCTGTTCAGTCATGACTCCTTTCAGATTCCACATTATATTCTTTTAATTGTACATAGTTGATCAGGCTATGTTAAATTAAACTAATACAATGCAGTCACTGAACCTAATCATACTTAATGAGGAATACTGCCTAACGGTCATAGTCTAGGCCCACTAAATGCAACCTAGTTCACTATAACCTTAGGCTCTGATACCAATCTGTAACACCCCCAAATTTATTGTTTAGCGGAAGCAGGATATGGGTGTTACTAATCAATAATCAAAGCACAGAGATTAATAATGAACGACCACTACATGCGTCGTTTTACATTGATATTGATAAAATAAAAGTTTACATCAAAATATTGTTTACATTAGCTCCTTTTGAAATTTAGAGATTTAAGTACATAATTAAACTATACAAAATGTAATAATGCAGCTAAATCTCTGATTGTTTGCATGCTGACTCGAGCTAATGGATCTTGATTTAGCAGTCCAACCTACTGCTGGTCACCTGTGATACATGCTAAAATGGGTCAGCGAAACGCTGGTGAGCTCACAGGTTTGTATATCAACATATATTTGTATGAACCGCAAGATTTTATAATTGAATTTAAAATGCAATTAAGCAAAATAAAAGTTATACAGCCATGAGCACATAGTCTGAGCTTAACTTGAGTTGTCAGGCCCACTTAAGGAAACCTAACTTGAAATGCCTCCTACGAGTGCCTAATCCACACTCGTCTTCCCAAATGCTAATACGTCCGTTTGACCAGTTAGTGCGTGCTAACCCGGACGAGGATTGTCAATCCTATATGATATCATATACTAACATTCACGCTACAGATGTATTACCAGACTATGCTATGGAGGGCTTTATTGATTAGTTGAAAATAACTCATGTAGTATTTGATTGAATTGTACTTGCGTTCTACTTGTAAAACAAAACGAGCAATAATATCACACCCCTGATTGAAAAGCAGTAAAATAGGGGCCATGAGACTCACCTGAGCCTTGAGCGATTAAATTAATAAACTTGAATTGATTAGCGGTGGATTGATGTCCGAAGACTTGTAGCCTGAGAGTGTCCAAGACACACAATGGTTATAACATGAGTAGGCATCTCGAAAGACTGCCCTTGTAATTGTTCGTCCAACTTAGAATGTCCAAATTACTACGATTTGGTTAATTGAATTATCCAAATTACTACGATTTGGTTGTTTGACTTGTGTTATGAAAACGTGTACGGCCCGTTGGTGATTTATTTGTAATGAAAATCCCATATCATTATTTTGATGATTTTGAAGCATTATACTAAAAATAAATTCCATTGTGTTCTAGAAGTTGTATCGCATTCGTGTTTGATGTTATACAAGTTTAACACTTGGTGTGAAAGTTTATATGTAACACCGTTACTTGTGAACCTAGGGCAAGGGCGAAGCCCGTTAATGACGGGGGTCCGGGGGCAGCGCCCCTGGTAGCGGGGTCCAAGGGGCGGCAGCCCCTGGCGGGGTCCAAGGGGCAGAGCCCCTGGCTGGGGTCGAGCTGCCAGGTCAGCTTGGAAAATTTTTATTTCAACTAAATTGCTTTGGTGAAAAACGCATCTGGACTTGAATTTCGGTGAAATTGAGTGTCAAATTTTGAGTCTCAAAACCTAGTGAAAAATGAGTTTTAAACTCTCCGTTTTTAGCGACACAGCATGCGACACAATGGTCATGTATGCGACACAAGGGTTGTGTCGCATAAGAATGCGACACAAGAGCTTAGCGACACAAGGGTTGTGTCGCATAAGTGTACGATGCTGATTTAACAGCGACATAGTGATTGTGTCGCATGGGATTTGCGACATAAGGTACGACACAATATTGTGTCGCAAAAGGTACGACACAAGTGGGTTTCTACGACACAAGATACGACATAAAGGATCTTATGCGACACAAGGCTTGTGTCGCAAAGATGAACACTCAGACAGTCCCCTGCGACTGTCGTGGTTTTCAAACCCAAAACCCAAATCTAACTCGTTTTTAGGCTATAAGATCATGTTTTCCTCATACATTTGGACAATACTAAGTTGTGTAAACATTATAACACCGAAATAATACACCAAAATGAGTAGATCTAAATATTTAGAGAATTTCTTACAATTTCAAATCGAAGCTAGAGGAGGCCGAAAATGATGATGATGCTTTTGTAAATCTTGTTCCTTGCTTGATGGTGATTCCGAAAATGTAAGTTTTGTGGTCGGATTTGATAAATCCGAAAATTTGGTGGTGATGGGTTTGAGAGTGTTTAGTGGTGTGTGTGTGTTTTTGATGAATGCAAATGAAGGAAAGAGGGAAAGGGGAGGTGGGGTGTAGGTGAAAGCCTCACGTTTTACAGTCCCCGCAATCGCGCTCCGTGCGGTGTTCGTTCTCCCGTTCGTTTAAACGTTAAATGTTTATTTTATACGTTTAAATACACGTTTTAAATACGAATAATTACCCAATATTTTGATGAAGTATTTTACCAAATACTTAATGGTTGCGTTATAAGGTATAACTTTAACTTGTTTCGATTTGTTTGCGCGTTTAATAATCTAATCGTGTAGTCCTTGTTTGTACGATACGAACTTGAATTGAAATATTATCTAAATAATATTTTGGATATAATTGCGTTATTAAATAATATTATATTATTTAATAAAATTTTCACCAACGTCCGTATTAATTGAATCGAATTGCATTCGATTTGAAACTCGTACGATTTAATCAAATCGCATACTTGTATATATATACTCATCAATATATATGTTGATACATTAATTAGCCTAACACGGAGCTAATTACATGTATTAAAACTTGATTAGGCACTAACTACTAGTCCTAAATTGACGGGTGTCACAGTATTTCACATGAGAAAAAGAATACAACAAGAAATACTCTCTAGCATCAGGTTTTTGTTTTGTTGCCTCAAACAAGAACACCACACTTTGTCTTATCCCAAAATAAAATTCGTGTAACCCAAGGCATATAGGGTCGAATTGTTGTTTTCGGAAAGTGATAACACGATTCAAAGTGATATCCGGTCATTGAAATCTTTACCCGTTACACGGTTTCCTCCAACAATCGAAAACAACAATTTCTGGTGATTTCAATGGCGGCTACTTTGAAGCATATGACGGCTAGTTTCTCCAAACTTGACAAGTTTGAAGGAGTGGATTTTCGTAGGTGGCAGAAGTAGATGCATTTCTTCCTCTCAAGCATGAATGTGGTGTATGTTCTTAGTACACCAATTCCTAAAGATGGTGGTGATGATGCTACTGTGGAGCAGATTCGGCTAAGGAGCAAGTGGGAGAATGATGACTATATTGCTCGAGGTTTAATCCTCAATGGTATAGCTGATTCTCTCTTTGATATATATCAAAATCATGAGTCTGCAAAAGAACTATGAGATTCTTTGGATATTCCAAGTATATGGCTGAAGATGCTTCAAGTAAAAAGTTCCTTGTGAGTAATTTTAACAATTACAAGATGGTTGATTCTCGACCGGTCATGGAACAATACAATGAACTTCTTCGTATACTTGGGCAATTCACACAACACAAGATGAACATGGATGAATCCATTTCGGTTTCTTGTGTCATTGACAAACTCCCTCCTTCTTGGAAAGACTTCAAGCATACTTTGAAACATAAGAAGGAGGAGTTAATTAACTCTTGTTGAGTTAGGCAGTCATTTGCGTATTGAGGAATCTCTCAGGGCGCAGGAAATTGACAAAGCAAAGGGAAAAAAATGTTGTTGAAACCTCTTCGGTTAACATGGTGGAACATCATAAATCCACCGACAACAATGACAAAAGGGGCAAATGCAAAAATCATGATAACAACAAGCCTAATCCCAATAAAAAGTTTAAATTGACTTGTTGGAAGTGTGGTAATTCTGGACACTTGAAAAGGGATTGTAGGCCGGGAAATTTTGGTCATAAAAACACCAATGGAGCTAGCACAAGCGGTTCGGGCAATGGGTCTAAGGACCAAAAATCGAAAGGTCAGATTATGAATAATAATTTGGTTCAAAATTATTATGTATCATATATTTCTGAGGCTTATTTTGTGCAGGATGATGATATTGCGTGGTGGGGTGACTCGGGTGCTACTACCCATGTATGCAAGGATAGATGCTGGTTCAAGACTTATGAGTCATTGGATGATGGATCAATTCTTCATATGGGAAATGAGTCAACATCCCCTGTTCATGGATGTGGAAGTGTGGATTTGCAATTTAGTTCGGAAAAAACTGTTTCTTTGTTTAATATTTTACACGTACCCCAAATTCGTAAAAACCTAGTGTCTAGTAGTGTGTTGAATAATTGTGGGTACAAACAAGTCATTGAGTCTGATAAGTTTGTTTTATCAAAACACGGTATGTTTGTATGTTTGTTGGTTTTGGTTATCTTTGTAACCGAATGTTTAGACTTAATATTAATCATATGAATGTTGATTCAGCTTTTATGACTTGTTCTAGCACAAATATTTCAACTCTATGGCATGCTAGGTTAGGACATGTGCATTTTAAAAGAATGCAAGATATGTCTAAAGATGGGTTAATACCGGCTTTTGATATGACAAACGGAAAATGTAAAACATGTATGTTGACTAAAATCACTAAGCAACCTTTTCAAAATGTAACTAGAAATTCTGAAATTTTGGAATTAGTACATAGTGATTTATGTGATTTGCATGGGATCCCATCATTGGGTAATAAAAAATAATTTGTTACATTCATTGATGATGCTTCTAGGTTTTGTTATATTTACTTGCTACATACTAAAGATGAAACTTTAGATAAGTTTAAAACATACAAAACTGAAGTTGAATTACAACTAAATGCATCCATCAAAAGGCTAAGAACGGATAGGGGAGGTGAATATATTGATCCAACTTATTTTCAATATGTGGGTATAATTCCTGAGACTACAGCTCCATATACTCCTCAACAAAATGGTATATCAGAGAGGAAAAATAGGGTCCTTAAAGAAATGGTTGATTCCATATTATCTTATTCGGGTCTTAGTAATGGATTTTGGGGGGAAGCTATACTAACAGTTTGTTATTTGCTTAATAGAGTTCCTAATAAAAGGAACAAGATCACTCCTTATGAACTTTGGTATAAAAGGAAACCGAACTTGAACTATCTTCGGGTATGGGGTTGTAGGGCTGTTGTAAGACTCCCTGATCTTAAGAAGAGAATTTTAAGTGAACGAGGTATAGATTGCATATTTATTGGATATGCTGAGCATTCCAAGGCTTATAGGTTCTATATTATTGAACCTAATGATTCTGTTTTGGTTAACATCGTGGTTGAATCAAGGGACGCAATATTTGATGAGAATCGCTTCTCATCTATATCTCGACCAAAGGACATGGTCCCTAGCTCTAGTGGAACCAATAAGGAGGTAAGTTCGGATGTGACACAAGATAAGTCACTTGAACTTAGGAAAAGCAAAAGAGAAAAGAAACCTAAGTCATTTGGGCCTGATTTTCAATTATACTTAATTGAAGGCTCAAGGGATGAGGTTTCTACCCAATATTCATATTGCTTTAATGTTGAGGATGATCCCAAAACATTTGATGAAGCAATGAAGTCTCAAGATGTTGCTTTTTGGAAGGAAGCAATCAATGATGAGATGGATTCCATCATGGGCAACAACACTTGGGTGTTGTCTGATCTACAACCTGGTTGCAAGCCTTTGGGTTGCAAATGGAAAGAAGATGAAGGTAGATGGAAATATTGAAAAGTTCAAGGCAAGATTAGTCATTCAAGGTATTAGACAAAAACCGGGAATTGACTATTTTGACACTTATGCTCCGGTTGCTCGTATCTCCACTATTAGATTGTTGATTTCCTTAGCTGCAATTCACAATCTTGTGATTCACCAAATGGATGTGAAAACTGCATTCTTGAATGGTGACTTGGAGGAGGAGGTTTATATGAGACAACCGGAAGACTTCATCATGCCGGGCAATGAAAACAAGGTGTGTAAACTTGTTAAATCTTTATATGGTTTGAAACAAGCACCTAAGCAATGGCATCAAAAGTTTGATGAAGTGGTTTTGTCAAGTGGTTATAGTTTAAACCAATCGGACAAATGTGTATATAGCAAATTTGATGAATCCGGTAAAGGAGTCATTATTTGTCTATATGTTGATAACATGTTGATCTTTGGGACTGATCAAGATCAAGTTAACTTAACAAAAGATTTTTTGGTCATCAAGATTCTCCATGAAAGATTTGGGGGAGGCTGACGTTATCCTTGGTATTAGGATTAAACGTGAAAACAATGGAATTTCCATTTCTCAAGCTCATTACATTGAGAAGGTACTGAAGAAATTCAATTGTTTTGATTGTACTCTTGTAAGTACTCCTATGGATCCTAGTGTGAAGCTTTTACCAAATAAAGGTGAGGCTGTATCACAACTAGAGTATTCAAAGGTGATTGGTTGCTTGATGTATGCCATGACAAGTACAAGGCCGGACATTGCTTTTGCTGTGGGAAAATTGAGTAGGTTTACTAGTAATCCTAGTGCTCATCATTGGCAATCAATTATGCGGGTACTAAAGTATTTGAAGAAAACTATGGATTATAGTTTATCTTATGTTGGATATCCTTCGGTTTTAGAAGGTTATTCTGATGCAAGTTGGATAACTAATGTTAAAGATCATTCTTCAACAAGTGGTTGGGTGTTCTTGCTTGGGGGAGGTGCCATTTCATGGGCTTCCAAGAAGCAAACATGTATTACCAACTCGACAATGGAATATGAGTTTGTTGCATTAGCTGCTGCTGGTAAAGAAGCGGAATGGCTAAGAAACTTGATTTATGAGATTCCATTGTGGCCTAAACCTATTGCACCTATTTCTATCCATTGTGATAGTGCTGCTACATTGGCAAAGGCTTATAGCCAAATGTACAATGGGAAGTCTAGACACTTAGGTGTTAGACATAGCATGATTCGTGAACTAATCATGAATAGGGTGATTTCTGTAGAGTTTGTGAGGTCACAAAAGAATTTAGCTGATCACTTGACTAAGGGATTAGCTAGAGACTTGGTTAATAAGTCTGCTTTAGGGATGGGTTTAAAGTCCACATAAATTATTAATGGTAAGACACCTAATTCCCTCTTGATATGAATTAGAAGCTGTTGCGAAACGCACCAGTCGTTGGGATTTCTAATGGTGACGTGACACAGCAGTGGGTTTTTAAATTATAAGGCTGAGGCCTAGGGTTACTTATTATGCTAATCAAAGGGCTAGCAAAGGAAAAGTATGACCTAGGATCGTTCTTCAAAGCGTGACAAATTGAAACTAGGTGGTTTAGAAGCTTTTATGTATTTAGCTAGAGTTGAAAGAGTTGGTTTTGGTTTTGGGTTTTTCAATCTAAATTAAACTAAAACCAACTCTTTAACGTGGTTTAGAAGTTAAAGCGATTATCTACTATAACGTGGTTTAGAAGTTGTCAAGTATGGAGAGTTCTAATGAAGATAAGTTCGTAAGTTGATGTGAGCTATTACTACAATCCTTTTATCAGGCTAACGCGGAGGTGTCCACAATCAGGCAAATAGAATGTCACATGGATTGCACAATATATTAAAGTATACACCAAAAGTTCTCTCAAATGTATACCCACATTACCCAATAGTTAACCTCGAATCCTATTCCCCAATCTCGGTCGTCAGAGATGCCCGAATCATGGCATAGTTTGTTGAATAAACAATCTTATGAACGAGGGTTATCCTCACCGGAATAGGTTGGGCTAACTGGTCTAGACGACCGGATAACATGTCATCACTTATTCGTACGAGTTATCATCATTACTCAGGGATGCAATAAAACAGGGATGATTTATGCCACAAATAGAAACCTAAGTAATACATTTGTTATTTGATTCATAATACAACCACCTTCGGTCGTTCTTGACTTCCATACATTTGTACTCCGCTGTAAGCGTTTCCAGTACTATATCAAAGAACAGTTGAATAGGGGCCGTCATATTATTTCACGATGATTAATGCCGTTTAAATTTCACTATTATGATGATCCTAAGGCAACAATCAAACAAGAACATGCAATAAGACGATCAAAGCAACAGTTCAATTTAAGCGTACAAAAGTATTATCTAAGTTGAGGATATTCCGAAAGTTGTCTCAAAAATATCATCTATATGAATTTAATCTTAATCTACCTCTACTCCCATGTTCCGTGTCTCTTGGATCCTAATTTGATCTAGAGAACACCGGCCATGCCGAGCTCAATGATTCAATCTAACATAGTATAACTAAGTGACCTGTATCCTATGAGTTAGCTACGCTCATTTTTGGATAAAGTTTTAGTCATAACATGAGTTGGGCAGATAAACGATAAAGATTTAATTCCTATATCCATTTGTAAAGTAAACCATCCGCAATCTCATAACATACCACATAGTCACATATTTAATACTTTCTAAACGACTATCATAGCAGACAATTGAGTTATTTAGCTAATCATGGTAGTTCTATCATGCATATTTAAATTTATTAAAGAAAGGACAATCATATTAAATATGAAAGATAGATTAACACCTGGAAATAACTACAATAACTCGTAGCTAAAATATGTGTCCCGGAGCACCTCCGTACAAATCTTCCTTGACTAGTTAATTAGCTAGTCTAATTAACTAGAAAGAATTACTACTAATATTACAATAAAGAAATGTAGGTGTTTTCGTGTGTTGGTATCCTAGTACCTTGGTGTGGTGAGGTGTGTTTTTGCAAATGAGCCTCATGCCTCCTATTTATAGGAGAGTTTTGGTGCATTTTAGCAAGTGGAAGCTCACAATAGCAAAAGGTGGAAAAAGTGGTGGCACCAGGTACGAAAAGGTGGAAAAGGTGGTGGCACCAGGTACGAAAAGGACAAAAAAGCGCAATCCTTGCGGGTGAGTGGAGGCCGGCGGCAGCTAGGTGGCTGCCGGCGGTGGTGGGGTGGCTGGCACCCCTCGCACCGGTTCGTCGTCTGTTGCCTCGTTTCTCGATTCATGCGTGTTTTCTTCGTTATGCATCCATTTGCGTTGATTCTTTTTGCGTTGGATTCGTAATTCAAAAACGAAGCTTTTGATGAAAAGAAATCCCAAAAATATGTCTCTGAACTTTGGATGTGTTGTACGAATCATTTGGATCTTCCGGCGTACGTAGAATCTTCATTCTTCGTCCGTTTTTATTGATTCTTCTTCTGCTGGATTCGTAATTTGAAAACGAACATCTTGGGTAAGATGGATGTTGATAATGGGCAATTTTTCCTTGAAATCTCGTTTTGATGTCTTGAATCTCCAAACGTGCGTGGAATCTTCGTTTTTCAGCCGTTTTGCTTGATTTTGCTCGTGCAACCTTGTTTTGATCTTCTTAGCATATTATCAATGATTTGTGCATTGTTTGAGTCCAAATGCCAAGTATTACTCCAGAATGAGAGAGATATCGGTGGTAAAAAGGTGACTTTTTACGCGATATCAAGTATCCTACACTTAGAGCTTTGCTTGTCCTCAAGCAAACCTTCGTAAAATTGTGATGAAAGGTTGGAAGGGTGTCTTTGTATTCCGGAGAACTTTGATTCCTGCAGGTTTAGTAAAAAGATTTTGGACGAGGTTCCATCCTTTGATGTTTCCGCAAACCTTAGGTTCTAACAAGCTCTCTTTTCAATCTTCATAATGTAAGATATACATGACTGGGGCCTTCACAGGTGGTCACTCAATTCACTCAAGTGTATCGGGTTTCCTAACTTCTAATTCACTCAGGGGCCAGTCATGTAGCTCTTCCGTTGTCATAGGCTTGATCGAGAATCAAATCTACAATACTTAAATGAGGACGGTGCTAATTATCCCTAGACAATCGCAAGAGGGTGGAAGTAGTGTATATGGATGAAGGGTTTTGTAGGTGGTTTATTTGAGGGTTTAATATAGCCTAAGAGTTGTCTGTGATGACTTATCTTTGGTGCTTAGTAGTGTTTCTTTTTGGATTTTTCTCTCTTTGAGCCTTCGTCTGCAGCTTTTTCTTTCAAGTTTTCTTTTGATCAACCTTTCCCTTGGCTTTAAATGATCCTTTGGCTTTTAGGTTCCTTCTGACAGCTTTGCTTTTGCTGAATTTCTTTTTTCTTGGAGCTCCTTTTACGGATGATGATCATCCTTTGGGGAACGCTCCGTACTTCTTATAATAATTCTTCTGACAGAATAGAAACTTAGGCTATGGCCAAAAGATGGAAGAAGGGATTGGCTTTTGAAGTGAGTTTTTGAAGTGAAAAGGCTAAGGTTTAGCATGTTTTTCGCTGATCTTCAATGCTGAAGGTGAGCATTGGTTAGGTTTTAAAGCAAGGGTTTCATGAGAGGGTTCTTATCCTAGGGAATGTCGAGGTCTTCTAATTGCACCTTCGTCACGTATGACGCCCATTTTTGTAATCTCGAAATGTATTTCTTGTACAAGTTCTGATTCTAGAGAGCATACATCGGCACACTCACAATTGAAAAGTAAAGCATTAAAGATGGATGCTTTTATATGGCTCAAGATTCCTCACTCATTTTGGGTGGTTTTGTGCCTAGTCATGCGATCGCTTGATTTGAAACTTGGTTTGAAAGTTTATCAAAGAGTTTTGCTTGTCATAGTCGTTTTACCAAACTTTTTGAACTTTTGTTGACCAGAAATACCCTTTTTGACTTTGATTCAAAAATTTTGAATTTTTTTTGAAAATTTTGTTGAAAATCTGAGTTTTGCTAAAAAGTTTGATCGAAAGTTTATGTTGCAATACAGTAGTCAATACTACTGCTATCCCACACTTAAAAGAACATTGTCCCTAATGTTCTACTTCTAAGTTAGGCTGATCCCACACTTAGATTTTTGAATAAGGGTCAATATTTTCGAAGTCTTTCTCTATTTGTGAGTCGTAATCCCTTTACTTAGAAATTTAGCATGTTGAATCAAGCAAAATAAGGTTAGAAGAGATACTTTCTTGTGCTGCGTGCCTTGCCATTGGATTTTATGGACCAGATACAAGTGTGCGAATTTGCTGGAAATGGACCAGGCTCATTTAAAAATGAACTAGTTCCACAAATTCTACTTTGAATTCTGCATAGTACACATCCTTCAGAAAACACAAGTGTCAATATAAGTTAATATTAAACATAAAATAACTAATAAAAGCTAATCCATGTCAGCATAGAGTGCCTCCTAATCGGTGAAGTCATCATCCATAAAGATCGTGTTTTCCATGATCAATGTGGGAGATGCTGACTCCTCGATGGTATAGTCAGGAGATGCAGTGCCATCCTCTGGATCCTGAATCCAAGCGTCTAGGGAAGCAGTCTCCTCCTCTAGTGAGCCCATGAAAGTGGGGTGGTCCTGCGCAGTCAAGCTCCAAGGTGGGAATAAGTCCTACGGTGGAATGTGCAGAGCGGGATCAGGTCCCATCTGAAAGGGGCACACAGGTGTGGAGGTAAGGCCTAGAGCAGTGTGGATCTCAGAGATGGCGGTGTGCTGGACCTCAAGGGCTCTCAGTATAGACCAAGTGACAGCAGGGTCTGCAGTAGTAACCCCATGCTCAAAGGTGGGTACTCTGGAGGTCCCTGTGGTCTGTCCTGCTGGTCGGTGACATGAAGGTAACCTGGAATGGATGGGACGTAACAGGAATGACTCCTGAACGTACACCTCCACCGATTCTGCCGAAATCTCATCCAAACTAGGAGTTGGTGACTGGGATCCCCTGACAGTCCTCATGCTACTACCCGGTGATGAACTCCAGGAGGGATGCATGGCACGCGAGCGTCTCTGACTGGGGGCTCGTGCTCTGTCTGACTGCGAACTCATCCTGCAAAATACAAAAGGTTAATGGTGTAAAATCATTAGTCTTTTGTAAGGCGAGGTACTGCATAAAAAAAATGGATTAGTTCAAACATAACAGTAAAGGGAATTTAATGCTGAAAATGTAAGATAGGCTTGGGATGCCTCCCAAGAGCGCTTTGTTTATCGAGTCTCGTAGGTTGACTCTTTTATACCCATTTTTCTATCAGGGTGGTTCGTAGTTATAGACTTCATCATTTGAGGGATAGTCTTCTGCGTAGTGTTTTAATCGGTGACCGTTTACTTTGAAATTTTCGTCTGGAGCTTCGACTTCGATGGCACCATAGGGAAATACTTTAGAGATTGTGAAGGGACCGCTCCATCGTGTTTTGAACTTACCAGAAAATTTCTTAAATTGGGAGTTAAAGAGTAGAACTTTATCACCTGGATTGAAGCGTGTGGGGCGGAGCTTTGAATCGTGGAGCAACTTGGTTCTTTCCTTAAATTTGTAGGAACTTTCGTAAGCTTGATCCCTCAACTCCGCTAGCTCTTTTAGCTGCATTCTTCGGTGCGTTCCTGTTATCGTAGGATTTAAACTACAGTTCTTCACTGCCCAGTAAGCTTTGTATTCTAGTTCAATCAGGAGATGACATACCTTTCCAAAAACGAGCCTATAGGGGGTTGTTCCTAATGGCATTTTATAAGATGTCTGAAATGCCCATAAAGCATCGTCTAGCTTGTCTACCCATCTTTCCTTGTGTTGACCAACTGTTCATTCCAAGATCCTTTTTAGTGCACGGTTTGTAATTTCTACTTGCACATTCGTCTGCGGGTGATAGGCCATAGAGGTTTTGTTGGTAACACCATATTGTTGCAATAGTTTCATAAACCGAGTATTGCAAAAGTGCGTGCCTCGATCGCTGATGATTGCTCGAGGTGTTCTACACCGACAGAATAGCTGTTTTAAGAACTTAGTTACGACTCTTGAATTATTTGTTGGAAATGCTTGGGCTTTGGCCCATCTTGATACGTAATCGACAGCTACTAGAATGTATTCTTTTCTGTAAGATTTCGGAAATGGTCCCATGAAGTCTAAACCCCATATGTCAAATATTTCACATGCTTGGATATTCGTCAACGGCATTTCGTTACGCGTTGTGATATTTCCAAACCTTTGGCAAATATCGCAGCGTTTCACCAAGTCTTGTGCGTCTCTGAAAATGGTAGGCCAGTAGAATCCTGAGTCGTAGCGTTTCACCAAGTCTTTGCTGTTAGATTAGCTGCATGATGTCCTCCGGTGGGTCCGTGATGGCTTTGGTGGAGTATATATTCGGCTTCTTTCCCATCGACACATCTTCTTACTAATTGGTTGGGACAGACTTTGAACAAATATGGATCATCCCAAAAGTAATGTTTGACGTCGCGGATTTTTGTCTTCGCGATGAGATCATCCCTTTTCTTGTGATCCCTCCAACTACAAAATTGGCAATGTCTGCAAACCAAGGATCGTCAGTGAACTGCGAGCCTTGTATTTGTTCTCCTAAACTCATTAACTACTCTTCTGGAAATCGATCTTTAATATCTCTTTCTGCAAGTTGTTCCATTGACGGATTTTCAAGTCGACTTAAATGATCTGCAGCGACATTTCTGCTCCTTTCTTATCTTTTATCTCGATGTCGAATCTTGTAGGAGTAGAATCCATCTTAACAATCAAGGCTTTGCGTCTTGCTTTTTGAAGAGGTATTTTAGAGCTGAGTGATCCGTATATACTATTGTTTTGGACAATATCAGGTAGGATTTAAATTTGTCAAAGGCAAATACCACGGCTGGCAGCTCTTTTTCTATAGTTGTATAGTTCTCTTGAGCATCTGTAAGTGTTTTGCTAGCGTAATAGATTGGTCAAAAGTGATTATCCTTCCTTTGACCTAGAACTGCCCCAACTGCGAAGTCACTAGCATCACACATGATCTCAAATGGTAGGCTCCAATCTGGAGCGACCATGATTGGTGCATTTGTAAGCTCCTTCTTCAGGTAGTTGAAAGCCTTCATGCAGTTCTCGTCAAACACAAACTTGATGTCTTTTCCTAGAAGGTGGGTGATAGGTCGAGAAATCTTGGAGAAGTCCTTGATAAAACGGCGGTAGAATCCAACATGTCCTAGAAAGCTTCTAATGGCCTTGACGTTGGTTGGTGGTGGAAGTTTGGCAATGGTTTTGACCTTTGCTTTGTCTACTTCAATTCCGGACTTTGATATTCGATGTCCTAAAACTATTCCTTCCTTTACCATAAAGTGACACTTTTCCCAATTTAACACGAGGTTTGATTCTTCACACTTGGCGAGCATTCTATCGAGGTTGGATAGACATGATGTGAAGGAGTCTCCAAAGATAGAGAAATCGTCCATAAAGACTTCCATGCACTGTTCAATCATGTCATGGAAAATTGCAACCATGCATCTCTGAAATGTTGCAGGTGCGTTGCATAATCCAAACGGCATTCGTCGGTATGCGAATGTTCCGTAGGGACACGTGAACGTTGTCTTCTCTTGGTCCTTTGGATCGAGCGGGATTTGGAAATACCCGGAAAAACCATCAAGGAAACAGTAGAATTCGTTTCCAGATAACCTTTCGAGCATTTGGTCAATAAACGGAAGCGGGAAGTGATCTTTGCGAGTTGCTTCGTTTAACTTCTGATAATCGATGCAAACCCTCCAACCGGTAACTGTCCGAGTTGGTACAAGCTCATTTTCTTCGTTTGTAATGACCATCATTCCTCTTTTCTTTTGTACGACTTGAACAGGGCTAACCCAAGGTGAGTCGGATATTGGGTAGATCAATCCAACATCTAAGAGTTTGATAACCACTTGTTTGACCACGTCCTGAATCTTAGTATTTACCCTTCTCTGCCTTTGTACGGAAGGTTTGAAATAGTTTTCCATGAGGATCTTGTGTGTGCAGTAGTTTGGACTGATTCCTTGTATGTTAGAAATTTTCCATGCAATTGCCTTCTTGTGCGATTTCAGAACATCAATGAGTTGAGCTTTTTCCTCGGGTTTTAACTCTTTTGATATTATCACCGAGAGTTGTGATGTTCCATGGAGGTAATCGTACTCAAGGTGAGGTGGTAGTTCTTTTAATTCTAGGTTTGGTGGCTCTTCGATAGACGGCTTCATTCTAGCTATCTCATCTCTATTCAGCTTTTGGTATTCATCTTGGAATGGTGCTTTGTTTGTCTCGGGTTCAGATGTGGAGATTGATGCTATTTCAACCCACTCGGTTTTATTTGAGAATTCGTCTGTCTTTAGCTCGTACTTGTTGACTAATGATGAGGAAACTTCATCGTTTCTGGTGATGATGATCTCTCCGTCATTAGTGAATAGGAATTGTTGAAATTGAGTGGATGAAGATTGGTTTATGGTGATTTCAGGGTTTAAAAACGGCAGTGGTTCGGGTTGGTTGGCTAATTGTAGTTCAAACGATGGTGGCTTAACACTCATTCCTTTGAATGAATCCAAGATCTCTCTAATTGAGGGAAATGGGTTTGGTTCATTGAATATGGGTTTATCTCTCTTTAGCCAAGGTATCGGTGTACCGCATCCTAATAGAACAGCGATTGTTTTGCCATCGATGTGAGGAGACTTCTTTTCAAACAGCGGAAATAGTAGTTCGTTGGATGTTGTTGGTGAAGCGATTGCGGAGTGCAGCCCAGGGTCCTCATTACACAGCTTTCGAATGGTGATTATGGTGTTGGGTATCGGATCCTGGTTGGATAGTGCTAGTACTTCATGGAGATGCTCGTCAAAAATATCCTGCATGGTATCACATAAACCAACGTCCTCTTCCAGAGGTTGCTTCATCAATCGATCGACATTAAATGTGACCTCCTCTTTCCCAACTCTCAATTTTAAAGATTTTTCGTTAATATCAATTACAGCCTTGGCAGTATTTAGGAATGGTCTGCCTAGGATGAGCGGGATATGGGTGTCTTCCTCTATGTCCATGACAATAAAGTCTACTGAAAAAACGAACTTATCGACTTTGACCATGACATCTTCAGCAATTCCTCGAGGGAGTTTAACTGATTTGTCAGCTAATTGGATAGTCATACGAGTAGGTAATAGGTCATCTAATCCTAATTTCTTGTAGAGGGAATAAGGCATAAGATTAACACTAGCACCTAGGTCTGCTAAGGCGTCACTAATTTGAATTCCTTGGAGAAAATAGGGTATAGTAAAACGTCCAGTATCGCTTAATTTAGGTGTTAGACCACGCTGTACAATTAATGAACATTCAGCATTCAAGGGTAAACTAACTATTTGCCTAAGTTTTTCTTTGTTTGAAAGGAGTTCTTTAAAGAATTTAGCACACGAGGGCATTTCTACTAAAGCATCTAATAATCTAATGTTTAAGTGTAGGCTTTTAAATATTTTCATATATTTACCGAATTGGGCTTCTTGCTTTTCCTTTTTAAGTCTACCAGGATAAGGTATTCTCGTTTGAGGTACATTATCTGGAGTTTTGGCTGGTGATGGGTCAGGTATTGTGACAGGGATGTCAATTGACACATTTTCACTAGGTGTAGGTGTGGGCAAAGAAGTGTTTTCGGGGGTGTTATCTGGTGGCGGTGGATCAACTTTGGTTACTTTACCTCCTCTTGTTACGATTAACACATCGTCACTTGGTGGGTTAGTGTTTTCCTCAATAAAACTTAAGTTTTTCAAAATGGATTCCATGTTAGAGATTAATTTTCTGAAATTTTTATCATGGCGTCAATGTTATCTTGAAATCCGATTACTCTTTTGTTTATAAGGTCTTGTTCAAGCATAAAAAGTGGCAAAAGTGATTTTGAGGAAAATGAGTAACTTGTGGGGGAAGAATTATCCAAAAGTTAGGTCCAATCAGGATAAAATGTTGACATGGTTGGTAAGACTAATCTAATCTAATCCTAAAGGCAAGAAATGTAACTTTTAAATGATATTAATCTTTCAAAAGGATCGCTAAATATTAAAGTTACTAAATCCTAAAATCGGTTGCCGACGCTCCCCGGCAGCGGCGCCAAAAACTTGTTGCGACATGCACCGGTCGTTGGGATTTCTAATGGTGACGTGACACAACAGTGGGTTTTTAATTTATAAGGCTGGGGCCTACGGTTACTTATTATGCTAATCAAAGGGCTAGCAAAGGACAAGTATGACCTAGGATCGTTCTTCAAAGCGTGACAAATTGAAACTAGGTGGTTTAGAAGCTTTTATGTATTTAGCTGGAGTTGCAAGAGTTGGTTTTAGTTTTGGGTTTTTCGATCTAAATTAAACTAAATTAAATTAGAGGATGGAGGTTACTTCGGGCATTCAGCAATTAAAGCGATTGTCTACTATAACGTGGTTTAGAAGTTGTCAAGTATGGAGAGTTCTAATGAAGATAAGTTCGTAAGTTGATATGAGCTATTACTACAATCCTTCTATCAGGCTAACGCTGAGGTGTCCACAATCAGGCAAATAGAATTCACATGGATTTCACAATATATTAAAGTATACACCGAAAGTTCTCTCAAATGTATACCCACATTACCCAACAGTTAACCTCGAATCCTATTCCCCATTCTCGGTCGTCAGAGATGCCCATATCATGGCATAGTTTGTTGAATAAACCATCTTATGAACGAGGGTTATCCGCACCGGAATAGGTTGGGCTAACTGGTCTAGACAGCCGGATAACATGTCATCACTTATTCGTACGAGTTATCATCATTACTCAGGGATGCAATAAAACAGGGATGATTTATGCCACAAATAGAAACTGTTGAGTCACTGATCGCTAAACTCAAGATGGTCACTGATTACAAGGATTAAGGGGGAGATCATAAGGATAAATTATGGGAGATTGTTGAAGTCATTAATCGCTGATAAAGTGAAGTCACTGATCATGCCTTATATTCACAGTCTCTGTCCTACTCAAATAAAGAACTCTCCATGAAGAAAATGATTCAAGTCAAGCTCCTGTTGCTGAAGTTTATGGTCGCTGATCCTATCTCTTCAACCAGTAGATGAAGAACTTATAAAGATCAAAGACTCAACTATGTGTGTCGCTGATACTCATCTATCAGCGAGAGTCTCCAAGTCTTCTTGAGTTCTTCCTTCTGCTGAATAAAAGAAGTCACTGAAGATTAGCTTTTCAAGTCATTCTTTAGGGCATGTTAGCTCGCACCGAGAATGAGGAGGATTAATGTATCTATCAGTGACTGCAGCATTAAATGTCGCATTTAATAAGAAGTTGACAATCAGCGTTATTACGGCGCAGCACGTGTTCCTCGTAACTTGAAAAGAGTAACGTCGAAGCATCTGATTGGTTTAAGGTACAAGGTGATATTTCCCAAGACAGAATGTCGAACCATGATGTATCACATCTCAACTACCTCACCAATCAAGCAGCGACACGTGTCTTTCCAGATCCGGAAATTAAGGATTTCAGCGTCTATAAATAGCGTAGGATATTGTACTCCATTTGGTGTCGATTGTTTTGTATTGTTACTTGTTTGTCAGTAACTAGTTTGTCTAAGATACGAACAACACCAGCGAGTGAACTAGTAGCGTGTTTGTCCACTATTAGTCCACCTCAGCGAGTGAGCAAGTTAGCGTGTTTGTCCACTACTGCTCATCTCCTTTTGTAAGAGCTGTATTGTTTGATTTAGATTAGCTTTGGCTAATCTATTCCGCAATCAACAATAGATAAATTTTATCAATAAAAGAATTTATCTTTCAGCTAGTATTGCATCAGCAACTGAACTGCTTATCATACTTAGATATTTGTGTTCATATTGCTGTTACTTAAATACGGTTAAAAACTTGCTAAATAAGTTAACACATTAAAAGCAGAAAGAAAAGTTTTTAATTGTATTCAACCCCCCTTCTACAATTAACTCACTGTTAATGATTTATAATCACTAACATAATAGTGATTAGGGACTCACAATTGGTATCAGAGCAGAGTTGGTTTAAATATAATTAAATCAGATCTGCAATGGAATCGGTTAAATACAGTTGTGTTGATTCTGAGTACCAGAAGGGAAATGGCTCCACTACTAAACCACCAGCTTTTGATCCATCTAGAATTGAAACCTGGATGTCCAGGATGATGATGTTCTTAGATCTTGTCGATGATTGCCTTTGTACAATTATTATTGATGGTCCATACACCCCAACTACTATTGTTCCTGCAGTTGCAGCTACTGCAACCACTCCTGCTATACCTGAAATGGTTATGCCTAAAAGGGAGGAACAATGGTCAGATGAGGATAAGCGTATGGTAAGGCTAGACAAACAAGCTAAAATTTACATAAGCATGGCACTTCCTGATGAAGTGTTTGAGTCTATTAGATTGTGCACAACAGCAAAACACATGTGGGATACTCTTAGAAACATCTATATTGGAACTCCTGACATAATTCGCTGTAGAGAAGTAAATCTAACTCGTCAATATGAGTTGTTTGCTATGGAACCCAATGAGTCACTGACATCTACCTATACTAGATATCAAGCTTTAATTAATAAAATGGAAAAAGCCAATATAGGAAAGGACCCGAGATTCATTGTTGAAAAGTTTCTAGAGTTACTACCTAGGAAAACTTGGGGAACCATTGCAACATGCATAAGACAAAGAAATGATTATAATTTTCTCAATCTAACTCAAGTTTATGGAATTTTACTAAATTGGGAACAATCTGAGAAGCTAGCTGATCAAAGTGAGCACATTCGTGCTGCACTAGGAGGACAAAAGATTTCGAATGCCCTTGTAGCTGAGCTTGATGAAGTTGATCAAAAGCAGAAAGAAAAGTTTACCAAGCTTAGCTCAAAGTCACTGATTGCAGAAGAAGAAGGTAGTGTCGCTGAAGACCAGTCAGAAGCAAGCTATGATGAAGGACTAGAGAAGTTGGAAAGAGACATGGCCATGATGGTTGCAAACTTCAGAAAGAACAGCAGATTCAACAGATCTGCTGGTGCATCATCAAATGATGATTTTAAACCAAAAGGTGAGTGCTACAAATGTGGCAAGCCTGGCCATTTTGCAGCTGAATGCCGGTCCAAAGCTGTCAACTCTTTCGCTGATCAAAAACCCAACTTCAGAAATGACAAGTATAACAAGTACAAAACAATGTACAAGAAGCTGAAGGAAATGTCCAAGTCTGTGACACCCACCAAATTAGGACTAGTGATTAGTGCCTAATCAGTTATAATACATGTAATTAGTTCTATGTTAGGCTAATTAATATATCAAGTAATATATATTGTTGAATATATACAATCATGCGATTTGATTAAATCATACAAGTTTCACATCGAATGTGATTCGGTTCAATTAATACGGACGTTGGTGAACAATTTTGTTAAATAATATAATATTATTTAATAACGCAATTATATCCAAAATATTATTTAGATAATATTTCAATTCAAATTCGTATCGTACAAACAAGGACTACACGATTAGATTATTAAACGCGCAAACAAATCGGAACAAGTTAAAGTTATATTTTATAACACAACCATTAAGTATTTGGTAAAATACTTTAACAAAAATATTGGGTAATTATTCGTATTTTAAAACGTATATTTAAACGTATAAAATAAACATTTAACGTTTAAACGAACGGGAGAACGAACACCGCACGGAGCGTGATTGCGGGGACTGAAAAAGGTGAGGCTTTCACCTACACCCCACCTCTCCTTCCCTCTTTCTTTCATTTCCATTCCAACAAAACACACACACTTCCTAAATTCTCTCCCAAGATTTCATCAATTTTCGGATTTGTAAACCAACCAACAAAAGTTGTATTTTCGGAATCACCATCAAGCAAGGAACAATATTTACAAAAGCATCATCATCATTTTCGGCCTCCTCTAGCTTCGATTTGCAATTGTAAGAAATTCTCTAAATATTTAGATCCACTCATTTTGGTGTATTATTTCGGTGTTATAATGTTTACACAACTTAGTATTGTCCAAATGTATGAAGAAAACACGATTTTACAGCCTAGAAATGAGTTAGATTTGTGATTTGGGTCGGAAAAGCGCGACAGGCGCTGTTTCTGGGCTGGTGTTCATCTTTGCGACACAAGCCTTGTGTCGCAAGATTGTGTCGCATAAACCCATTGACGTCGCATTTTATGTCGCATCAACCCTTGTGTCGTAGATTTTGCGACACAACGATTATGTCGCACCTTATGTCGTATACCCTATACGACACAACCCTTATGTCGCTATTGATTTAGCACCGAAAGCTTATGCGACACAACCCTTGTGTCGCTAAGCTCTTGTGTCGAATACCTGACCTTTGTGTCGCATGAAACAGAACCAAGATAACACAGATTTTACTAAGTGTCGAGACCTAAAATTTTATCACTCGATTTCACCCAAATTCAAGTCCAGGTGCGTTTTTCACCAAAGCAATTTAGTAGAAACAAAAATTTTCCAGCTCGACCCCAACCAGGGGCTCTGCCCCTTGGACCCTGCCAGGGGCTGCCGCCCCTTGGACCCCGCTACCAGGGGTGCTGCCCCCGGACCCCCGGACCCCCGTCATCCAGGAACTTATAAATACTTTTCACACTAAGTGTCAAACACTTACAGATAATGAAATCTGATACAACAATATATAAAATAATAACACTTTTGTATTATTATTACAAACCATCACCAACGTGCCATATTTAGTTTCAAAATACAAACGGATTACTAAACAAACATTTGGACATTTCCTAGTTGAGTGGACAACTAGCATGGGTGATCTTTTAAGACACCAACTCGTTTACTTGTTTACTTACAACCTTGTGCGTTTTGGACGCCAGAGGGTCGCAGGGTTCGGAGAACGACGTACGGAGTTACATCCACTTTACTTACTTGATTACACCTTCATACTTACTAGACTCAGGTGAGTCTTACAGCCCTACTTTTACTGTTTTACTTACGGGGTGAGATACATTGCTTACTTTTATGAACACAAGTACTGAATTACATGTTTACCAAATGGAATTGCATGAGTTTTCTCACCATTTATTTGGGGAAGTCCCTCCATCATATATCGTTAGTTATGGTACTTAAGCGCGAACACTAGTTAATGGATCCATTAGGGAAATGACCCTCCCCGCCCGGGGTAGTAGCGCTACCACGAACCGTTCTATATAAACGGGCGACTATAATTTCGTTACTTAGATTGCTCAGGTTCGAGCATGTCTCGGGGGCAACTTACTACTTACGGGTTAAGCTTCGATTATGAGCCTCATGGCAACGGTATAACTTACTTACTTTACATTTGCTGGAGTGCAAATACTTGATTTACGCCTGCGAGCATTACTGATGAAATCTTGTGTTCAAATACTAATACTATTTACAAACCTGTGAGATTCACCAACATTCGTGTTGACCTTTTTAGCTTTGTATCTCAGGTACACATACGGAGTAGGATTCCCTCAGGATACTAGCTAGAGTCGCATGATAACTACAACTGCATTTAACGGAGATTCTTAGCATTATCTTTTGTATTTATTATGATGATGTAATAGAATCTCCCGCTATACGCACGGACTCTAGGGAACTTCATTTTGTAACCAAAAACCCTAGGTTTTCAAACATTTTATGTATGGAAATGTAACCATTTTACAAATGTTACATATAGATGTCGTTTGCTTTACTTTTGTGCTGTGATATTTGATTAGTAGCACCCCAAAGCTTGCTTCCGCTGAACAGTGATTTTGGGGGTGTTACAAAGTCAAAGAAAAGGAATAAAGGGTTTATTGCTAAAGAAGGATCTTTCAGCGACTCTGACTCAACTTCATCATCTGATGAGGAAGAAGCAATGATCTGTTTAGACAAGGATTACTGCCTGATGGCTGACGATGCTGCTTTCCATGAAGACATCAAAGAAGTAGCTCAGAAATGTTCAGCATCTGGGTGGGATCCAGAAACTCTCTACAAGGTACATTGTTTTAAGTCTGCATCAGCGACTGAAAAAGATTTAATCTTTGAAACTTTGATAGTTGACTTATCAAATGCTCATGACATTCAGAAAAGACAAGAATGTATGATCAGTGACTTAACATCTAAACTTCAACTTCAAGAAGAAAATTTGTTAAAAATAAAGAATCTTACACTTGATCTTGATGCACAAATACATGCAAATCAAAAATGCATTCAAGAAAAAGTAAAATTTGAAACTAAATTTTCACAACTCAATGAAGTGATGAAGTCATGGTGTAGATCTGCATTAAAAGTGAATCAGTGCATAAGTAATCAAATCCCAAAACAAGTTAAAGCTATTCTGGGAGGTGATTATGAAACTGCTGCTGCTCTCGCTGATGCAACCAAAGTTGATCAAATATTCAATCCTGATGAAACATTCTCAGAGTTTGTCTTTGAACCAATGTCAATTTTCGGTGAGCCTAAACCAAATCACTTTGTGAGAAATTCACAGGTTACTAATAGTTATGATATTACTGCAAGTATTGATGAACTAAAGAAACTAGAAATTTATGAATCAACAACTTGCACTGCTCTTATCAAAACTATCGCTGATGATCAAGAATCTATCAGCAACTTCACTTCTGACACTCCAGTCACTGATGATCTTATCATCAGTGACTTGAAGTCAAAGAAGCAAAATGAGGTAGTAAATCTGAGAACTTCTAAGTCTTCATCTAGTGTGAACAGTAAGTCAAAGAAATCTAAGTCCACGAATAAAAAATGCTACAAATGTGGAAGTAGACAGCATGTGTCATCAGATTGTTCATCATCACAAGTTTCATTCAGTCAACCATCTTTAGTATGTCAGCATGTGGTATCTAAATGTTCAGCTACATCATCTTCAAAATCACAAATAATCAGTGAGCATTCAGATACTATTGATGCAAGCCAGTGGAAGCCTGAACCAAAGGCTGACCACCATGAACCCATCTCAGGATGGGTTCATCAATTGAACTAATTGTTTGTGTATGATGCAGGGCATTCTCAGAGAGACAATTTGGTATCTGGATAGTGGTTGTTCCAGACATATGACCGGATGTAAGTCCTTGCTCAGTGACTATCAGGATGAAAGAGGTCCTGATGTAGTGTTTGGTGATAACAACATTGGTAAGACTAGAGGGTATGGGGTCTTGACCAATGGTAATGTTACGTTTAAGAAGGTGGCATATGTTGAAGGACTGAAGCATAATCTATTAAGCATTAGTCAGTTCTGTGATGCCAAAAATAAAGTGCTGTTTGATCATGAAGCTGGAGTTGTTTATAACAAGAATGGAAGCGCTGTCCTGGCTGCTCAAAGAAAAGGCAATACATATGTAGTCAATATGGACTCAGCACAATCAGGAACATGCTTTTATTCCAGAACCGTTTCAGAATAAAAATGGTTATGGCATAAGCGTCTCTCTCACCTAAACTTCAAGGCCATCAGCAAGCTCAACAAGAATGACTTAGTCAATGGTCTTCCAAAGCTAGCTTATGACAAATACAAGCTATGTTCAGCATGTGAGAAGGGAAAGCATCACAGCTCTTCATTCAAAAGCAAACAAACATCTTCAGTGATAGAATGTTTTCAACTGATGCATATGGATCTGTTTGGTCCAGTGAGTTCTCCCAGTCTTAGTGGTAAAAGGTATTGCTTGGTAATTGTGGATGAATACTCCAGATACACTTGGGTATTCTTTCTCAAAGCCAAAAGTGATGCAACACAGGAAATCATATCCTTTATCAAAAAGATGGAAAACTTAAATGATTGTTCAGTTAAACATTTAAGAAGTGATAATGACACTGAATTTAGATATATTGACCTTGAAAATTTTTGTGATTCAAAAGGTATTTCTCAAAACTTCTCTGCACCAAGAACACCTCAACAAAATGGTGTTGCAGAGAGGAGAAATAGAACCTTTATTGAATCAGCAAGGTCAATGCTCATAGATGCTGGTCTTAAGACCCATTTCTGGGCTGAAGCAGTCAATACTGCCTGCTACACTCAGAATAGGTCTCTGATTGTCAAGAGACATGATAAGACAGCCTATGAGGTACTAAGGGGGAGAAAACCTGACATAAGTTTTCTACATGTTTTTGGCAGTACCTGCTATGTCTTAAACAAAAGAGATCACTTAGGAAAGTTTGATCCCAAAGCTGATGAAGGTATATTTGTTGGTTATTCAATCATTTCAAAAGCTTTCAGGGTTTATAATAAAAGAAGGTAATGTATTGAAGAATCAATGGATGTTACCTTTGATGAATCTTATGATAAATCACTCACTGATCCAAAAGACTATGAAAATCTTATTTTTAATACAACCAGTGATGACAAGCATGAGATTCATATATCAGATTCTGAAAAGGAAGATGATGTCCCTGAAGGCACTTCTGGCTCTACTTTAACTAAGAATGATTCAGGAACTTCATCTTTGCCTATTGACATCCCATCATCATCATCTCATCATCTGCATCAAAATGATAACACTCACTGTCTAAATCAAAGCTTAAACATTAATCATACTTCAAATGCTGATGTGTCTGATGGATCATCTCTGGGTAATCAAGTCACTGCTGAACCTCAGCGAATGACTAGATGGACTAAACATATTAATAATCAATTGATTATTGGTGATCCATAATCCAAGGTCCAGACAAGATCAGCAACTGCTAACTTTTGTTTGTTTGTAAGCTTTGTGTCACTGATTGAGCCCAAGAAGATTGATGAGGCACTCACTGATTATCACTGGATAGCTGCCATGCAAGATGAGCTATCTCAGTTTGAAAGAAACAAAGTCTGGAAGTTAGTACCTCAAGTATCTGGGAAATCTGTGATTGGAACAAGATGGGTGTTCAGAAACAAGATGGATGCTGATGGTGTTGTGATAAGGAATAAGGCCAGACTGGTTGCACAAGTTACTGTCAGCAAGAAGGAATTGACTATGATGAAACCTTTGCACCAGTTGCTAGACTTGAAGCAATCAGGTTGTTCTTAGCATATGCAGCTCACAAGAAATTCAAGGTATACCAAATGGATGTAAAAAGTGCCTTATTGAATGGAAAGCTGCAGGAAGAAGTGTATGTTAAGCAACCACCTGGATTCACTGATCCCAAGCATCCAGGTTATGTCTATAAGCTGGAAAAAGCTTTATATGGACTAAAACAAGCTCCTAGAGCTTGGTATGACACTCTCTCTACCTTCTTAACTAAATGTGGGTATGTCAGAGGCAAAATTGAGAACACCCTATTTATCAAAAAGGATAAGAGAGATGTTATATTGGTCCAAATTTATGTTGATGATATTATATTTGGGTCTACAAACAATGACTTGTGCAAGGAATTCTCTGACCTCATGACTAAAAGTTATGAAATGAGCATGATGGGTGAACTAACATTTTTCCTTGGTCTGCAAATAAAGCAAACCAAGACTGGTATTTTTATAAATCAAGGAAAGTATGTTAAAGATTTATTAAAGAAATTTGAATTCACCAACTGCTCATCCCTTGCTACACCAATGTCATCTGCAGTAAAATTACATGCTGACCCTGATGGTAAATCTGTAAACATCACTGCTTACAGAGGAATGATCGGGTCACTGCTGTATTTAACTGCTAGTAGACCAGACATTATGTTTGCTACATGTCTATGTGCTAGGTATCAAGCTGATCCAAAGGAATCTCATTTACTCGCTGTCAAAAGAATATTCAGATATCTGAAGGGTACACCAAATCTTGGTCTCTGGTACCCATCTGGTTCAGATTTCTCACTGAAAGGATATTCAGATTCTGATCATGCTGGATGCAAAATGGACAGAAAGAGCACCTCTGGTAGCTGTCAGTTTCTTGGAGAAAAGCTTGTAAGCTGGTCAAGCAAGAAACAAAATTATGTCTCAACTTCTACTACTGAGGCTGAATATGTCGCTGCTGGAGCTTGCACTGCTCAAATTCTGTGGATGAGGAATCAGCTCGCTGACTATGGTTTTGACTTTGGCAATGTTCCAATTTATTGTGACAGTCAAAGTGCTATTGCCATAGCAAATAATCCTGTGATGCACTCGAGGACAAAGCACATTGATGTCAGATATCACTTCATCAGGGACCATGTCATGAAAGGTGACATTGAATTGCATTTCATTCCAACTGATTACCAACTCGCTGACATATTTACAAAACCTTTAGATGAGAAAAGATTCACCTTTCTCATCAGCGAGTTGGGAATGTTAAACTTAAATGATTAAACCTGATTGTTTAATAAAAGGTATTTACAGAATATATGGTTTGTAGTTCTAACTCGCTGGCCTATTATTCTCACTGATATAATCAGCAAGAACAATAAGTTAGCATAGTTATGATCAATAAATTTTATACTTTGTAAATACACATGAAAACTCTTTATATCACATAAATAAAATATGTTTTGTGCTTCACAATTTGGCTAGCTGATTAGATTAGTATTCTAAGTTGTAATTTGATCAGCGAAATCAAATATGAGACATAATATTTATTTTATTTTAAGATATAACTTATTTTCATCTCTCTGATATTTTAGTTTAATAATTTAATTTGCAATTAAATTATAAAACTAATGTATCAGCGAAGATTCTCCTTATTTAATATGGCATTTATCTCGACATATATTCCTTTACATTTAATACATTTTGTATTTAATTTTTAACGATTTATATTCCTAATAAATGCTTTATTAAATATCTCATGGTACTTGGAAAAGGTACACTTTTTCTGACACCTCGTATACCTTTCCGGCGTACCACTCCCATCACCATTTAATGCTACCACTTACCATCATCATCACCCTACTCCTCTACCATCAACTACCACTTTTTGACCACGTACATACACTTTTTGACCACATGTTTTGTACCTCAGCAACCGTATATAAGCAGTGAAACATTTTCACTTTCACTTTTACGCTTTCTTGTTTTCAAAACTTCATCTTCTTCCTGCAAAAACCCTAAACCCTAAATCTTCTTCTTTCATTTCTTTTTAAATGGCACGTTCAAAATTTTTCAACAACAGTTACACACCGACCCCAGAGATTCAAGCTCTTCGAGCCTCTGCGGTCAGTGAGTCACTGGTCGTTACAGTTCCCAAATCTAATTATTTGGGAAATGTAACTTGTGCCAAACCTGAGTATGCGGAGGCAATAAATTTCTTACAAAATCACTTTATCCTCCCTGCTCTTACCTTGTCTCCTGGGGAAATGAACCCAGAATGGCTTAGTGAGTTCTGGTTTACCTGCACTCACCAAGTTGTCGCTGGTGTTTCACAACTCAAGGGTTTTATCGACAATGGTACCCAACCCATTATCATCACTACCAGCACCATCCGGTCCATTTTACAACTGCCGATCGCAGAGTCTTACGAGTCGCTTCCAGAGAGCGACGAAGCCAAGCAAGGCCTAGTTGATCTTACTGAGATTGAGTGTAAATACTCAGTCGATGGCAGTGGCAACCATAAGTACTCTACGGTCCACAAAACAAAGATGGATGGTGTTTGGAATGCAATTTTTACAAATTTCATTCAATCATTGGGTACAAAATCCGGGAGCTATGATCAATTCAGCTCCCTGGAAGCCCAGATTAGCTGGTCACTGATCAACTCTCTAAGAGTTGATTATGCGAGTGTGATCTTTAACGAGCTGATCACCAAAGTCGCTGAGCCTACCAGGGCAAAATACGTGCCCTATCCAAGGTTCCTCTCACTGATCTTTAGAGATCAGTTTGATGCCTATGATAGGATACCATTTCAGGGATTTGAGCCCACTCTGGTAGGATCTCAAATTTTTGCAAAACCAACGACTGTGGTTTTACCAACTTTTATGAAACATCCGGGGATACTTGCACCCCAGCCTGTAACTTCTGTACAAATGTCCGTTGCTGCCCCCCCCCCCCCCCCCCATCGACCACGTCACTGACCACACCCCCAGTGACTACTGTTGGTCAACCACTAATCAAGAAACCACCAACTGCTTCCAAGAAAAAATCCAAATTAGGGTCCCTGACATTAAAGGTTCAGGGACATAGCTCAAAGAGATGCCAGGGGTGAATCAGTGACTGTACGTTCGGTTGCTGAGGGCACCACTGCTAAACCCTCCACCTTACCTGCTTCGCTGGACTCCCGAAAGTCCAGTGATTCTACAAAGGGAAACCTACAGACAGCTGCAGTGGATCAAACCACTGTTAGCAGTGATTCGGGTGCATCCCACACCCTCAGATTGAGTCAACCCAGCCACTTTTCATCCTCCCGAAATGATGACATTTTAGAAAAAAGGCTAGTGACATCAGTGGGTGATAACACACTCATTGCTGATGTCACACCACTGGCTACAGACCCGGGCCACCTCTCATAATCACTGCACCGACTGTCAATGTCTTATCACCAACCCATGGTGAGATACAGGTCTCTACCTCTATTTTCAATGAACCATCAGCTAAATCACAAGCTGATGATGAGGAAATCATGCCCATGGACACCTCCGATGATACCCAACCTATTCCTCCACCCACCTCTAACTCTCCTATCAGAGAGCTTTTACCCACCTCCTTCTCCAGTGACAACATTCAAATCACTGCTGCTGGTCAGACCACACCCACTGACCATGTAGTCCATTCTACACCTACTCCCTCTATACCTCCCATATCTACTCCACCAAACACATCTACCCACTCCACATCAGATCAGCTACTGATGGAGTACATTGCCTCATCCCAAACCCAGATTAAGATGCTCACTGCTAACCGTGAGGCACTTATAGGCAATGTCTCCATCCTTCAAAAAGCCGTCACTGCTCTCACTGATGTGTATAACTCCATTGAACCATGGAGCACATCTGTCAGTGAGAAGGTGCAAACGGTAGTTGATGCTAGTGCTGCAATAAACCATGCAGTCACTGAGCTAGCCTCCTCCTCCACCACAAATTTCACGAATCATGCCGCAGCCATTGCCCAGCTAACCACCAACAAAAATGCCCTAGCTATATATGTATCCAATTACTTATTTAACACTGATGCTATTGTTAAGGTGCTTCCACAGATTACTAAACAAATGGGAGCAATAAGAGCTGAGGTCGCTGCCCTCAGAACAGAAACTGCTGATGGGTTTGATAGGGCAGTTGGCCAGTTTGTGCAGACCAGTCAGGGGAAGAATGATTAAGAAGAAGATGACATCTCAGTCTCTGATCCTGAGATGCCTCCTGCTATGACTGATCCGCTTACAAACAAAGCTCACAGGGAGATAGTACTCACCACTTATGCACTTCGACCTATTGCTGAACAACCAGAGATGGAAGCCCTTGCAGTTGCTGAACTGTATTGGGTAGATATGGATGTAGCTATGGATACAGTGGATGTCGCTGAATGCTTTCCTGAATTCAGTGCTGAAGAGCTCAGGAACTATAATGGGCTGATAAGACAATGGGCTGAGGATGAAAATGCTAGGGTTGAGGGTACCTCAGTGAGCTATGAATTGGCTCGCTGGGAGTGGATGAACAGGGGGGTTGTAGATGATGTATCTGATGATGAGGAAGATGAAGAGATTGTTCAGCCACCAAGCCCAAGGTATAGGTCAGGCACTAGCAGCATCTATCGAATCCCTAACACTTCAAATCTAAATCTGTCTATCCCTGTTGGTGTGCCAAAGCTTGAAGGACATGAAGTCACTGAAGGGGAGAAGGGTCTGGTATACAGGGACCTAAATGGTGCCCTTAGGTTTCAGAGAGAAGCTGAACTTGAGAAGGTTGACCAAGAACAACTCATACACCTAATCAGGTCAGCTAGCATGCTTCCTACAAATTCAAAAATCAGAAAAGCTATTCTCGATGAAGCCTTGGCAAGAAAATTCAGATACCTGCCCTCCAAAGACAAGTATGAACTTGAAGCTGAGCTTGGCATAGTGAAAGAAGAGGAGATGTGGAGAGATAAATAAATTAGATCTTTTGTAATAGTTAGTCTCTTGTAAATAATTATTTCATGATATAAATGAGGCTTGGAACAGAAAATCTACAAGTACAAGTCTCTGGGCGACCAACCTACCGTCAGAGACTAAAAACCTTTCAGCAACAAATATTTACAAGTACAAGTCTCTGAGCAACCAACTTATCATCAGAGACTAAAACTTTCCTGCAACTAGTTTGTCTAAAGGGAGCTTTGACTTAAACCATTTAGGGGGAGATTGTTGAGTCACTGATCGCTAAACTCAAGATGGTCACTGATTACAAGGATTAAGGGGGAGATCATAAGGATAAATTATGGGAGATTGTTGAAGTCATTAATCGCTGATAAAATGAAGTCACTGATCATGCCTTATATTCACAGTCTCTGTCCTACTCAATAAAAGAACTCTCCATGAAGAAAATGATTCAAGTCAAGCTCCTGTTGCTGAAGTTTATGATCGCTGATCCTATCTCTTCAACCAGTAGATGAAGAACTTATAAAGATCAAAGACTCAACTATGTGTGTCGCTGATACTCATCTATCAGCGAGAGTCTCCAAGTCTTCTTGAGTTCTTCCTTCTGCTGAATAAAAGAAGTCACTGAAGATTAGCTTTTCAAGTAATTCTTTAGGGCATGTTAGCTCGCACCGAGAATGAGGTGGATTGATGTATCTATCAGTGACTGCAGCATTAAATGCCGCATTTAATATGAAGTTGACATTCGGCGTTATTACGGCGCAGCACGTGTTCCTCGTAAATTGAAAAGAGTAACGTGGAAGCATCTGATTGGTTTAAGGTACAAGGTGATATTTCCCAAGACAGAATGTCGAACCATGATGTATCACATCTCAACTACCTCACCAATCAAGCAGCGACACGTGTCCTTCCAGATCCGGAAATTAAGGATTTCAGCGTCTATAAATAGCGTAGGATATTGTACTCCATTTGGTGTCGATTGTTTTGTATTGTTACTTGTTTGTCAGTAACTAGTTTGTCTAAGATACGAACAACACCAGCGAGTGAACTAGTAGCGTGTTTGTCCACTATTAGTCCACCTCAGTGAGTGAGCAAGTTAGCGTGTTTGTCCACTACTGCTCATCTCCTTTTGTAAGAGCTGTATTGTTTGATTTAGATTAGCTTTGGCTAATCTATTCCGCAATCAACAATAGATAAATTTTATCAATAAAAGAATTTATCTTTCAGCTAGTATTGCATCAGCAACTGAACTGCTTATCATACTTATATATTTGTGTTCATATTGCTGTTACTTAAATACGGTTAAAACTTGCTAAATAAGTTAACACATTAAAAGCAGAAAGAAAAGTTTTTAATTGTATTCAACCCCCCCTTCTACAATTAACTCACTGTTAACGATTCATAATCACTAACATAATAGTGATTAGGGACTCACAGAAACCTAAGTAATACGTTTGTTATTCGATTCATAATACAACTACCTTCGGTCGTTCTTGACTTCCATACATTTGTACTCCGCTGTAAGCGTTTCCAGTACTATATCAAAGAACAGTTGAATAGGGGCCGTAATATTATTTCACGATGATTTCACTATTATGGTGATCCTAAGGCAACAATCAAACAAGAACATGCAATAAGACGATCAAAGCAACAGTTCAATTTAAGCATACAAAAGTATTATCTAAGTTGAGGATATTCCGAAAGTTGTCTCCAAAATATCATCTATATGAATTTAATCTTAATCTACCTCTACTCCCATGTTCCGTGTCTCTTGGATCCTAATTTGGTCTAGAGAACACCGGCCATGCCGAGCTCAATGATTCAATCTAACATAGTATAACTAAGTGACCTGTATCCTATGAGTTAGCTACGTTCATTTTTGGATAAAGTTTTAGTCATAACATGAGTTGGGCAGATAAACGATAAAGATTTAATTCCTATATCCATTTGTAAAGTAAACCATCCGCAATCTCATAACATACCACATAGTCACATATTTAATACTTTCTAAACGACTATCATAGCAGACAATTGAGTTATTTAGCTAATCATGGTAGTTCTATCATGCATATTTAAATTTATTAAAGAAAGGACAAGCATATTAAATATGAAAGATAGATTAACACCCGGAAATAAGTACAATAACTCGTAGCTAAAATATGCATCCCGGAGCACCTCCGTACAAATCTTCCTTGACTAATTAATTAGCTAGTCTAATTAACTAGGAAGAATTACTACTAATATTACAATAAAGAAATGTAGGTGTTTTCGTGTGTTGGTATCCTAGTACCTTGGTGTGGTGAGGTGTGTTTTTGCAAATGAGCCTCATGCCTCCTATTTATAGGAGAGTTTTGGTGCATTTTAGCAAGTGGAAGCTCACAATAGCAAAAGATGGAAAAGGTGGTGGCACCAGGTACGAAAAGGTGGAAAAGGTGGTGGCACCAGGTTCAAAAAGGACAAAAAAGCACAATCCATGAGGGTGAGTGGAGGCCGGCGGCAGCTAGGTGGCTGCCGGCGGTGGTGGGGTGGCTGGCCGGCGGCGGCTGGCACCCCCCCGCACCAGTTCGTCGTCTGTTGCCTCGTTTCTCGATTCGTGCGTGTTTTCTTCGTTATGCGTCCGTTTGCATTGATTCTTTTTGCGTTGGATTCGTAATTCAAAAACAAAGCTTTTGATGAAAAGAAATCCCAAAAATATGTCTCTGAACTTTGGATGTGTCGTACGAATCATTTGGATCTTCCGGCGTACGTAGAATCTTCATTCTTCGTCCGTTTTTATTGATTCTTCTTCTGCTGGATTCGTAATTTGAAAACGAACATCTTGGGTAAGATGGATGTTGATAATGGGCACTTTTTCCTTGAAATCTCGTTTTGATGTCTTGAATCTCCAAACGTGCGTGGAATCTTCGTTTTTCGGTCGTTTTGCTTGATTTTGCTCGTGCAACCTTGTTTTGATCTTCTTAGCATATTATCAATGATTTGTGCATTGTTTGAGTCCAAATGCCAAGTATTACTCCAGAATGAGAGAGATATCGGTGGTAAAAAGGTGACTTTTTACGCGATATCAAGTATCCTACACTTAGAGCTTTGCTTGTCCTCAAGCAAACCTTCGTAAAATTGTGATGAAAGGTTGGAAGGGTGTCTTTGTATTCTGGAGAACTTTGATTCCTACAGGTTTAGTAAAAAGATTTTGGACGAGGTTCCATCCTTTGATGTTTCCGCAAACCTTAGGTTCTAACAAGCTCTCTTTTCAATCTTCATAATGTAAGATATACATGACTGGGGCCTTCACAGGTGGTCACTCAATTCACTCAAGTGTATCGGGTTTCCTAACTTCTAATTCACTCAGGGGCCAGTCATGTAGCTCTTCCGTTGTCATAGGCTTGATCGAGAATCAAATCTACAATACTTAAATGAGGACGGTGCTAATTATCCCTAGACAATCGCAAGAGGGTGGAAGTAGTGTATATGGATGAAGGGTTTTGTAGGTGGTTTATTTGAGGGTTTAATATAGCCTAAGAGTTGTATGTGATGACTTATCTTTGGTGCTTAGTAGTGTTTCTTTTTGGATTTTTCTCTCTTTGAGCCTTCTTTTGCAGCTTTTTCTTTCAAGTTTTCTTTTGATCAACCTTTCCCTTGGCTTTAAATGATCCTTTGACTTTTAGGTTCCTTCTGACAGCTTTGCTTTTGCTGAATTTCTTTTTTCTTGGAGCTCCTTTTACGGATGATGATCATCCTTTGGGGAACGCTCCGTACTTCTTATAATAATTCTTCTGACAGAATAGAAACTTAGGCTATGGCCAAAAGATGGAAGAAGGGATTGGCTTTTGAAGTGAGTTTTTGAAGTGAAAAGGCTAAGGTTTAGCATGTTTTCCGCTGATCTTCAATGCTGAAGGTGAGCATTGGTTAGGTTTTAAAGCAAGGGTTTCATGAGAGGGTTCTTATCCTAGGGAATGTCGAGGTCTTCTAATTGCACCTTCGTCACGTATGACGCCCATTTTTGTAATCTCGAAATGTATTCCTTGTACAAGTTCTGATTCTAGAGAGCATACATTGGCACACTCACAATTGAAAAGTAAAGCATTAAAGATGGATGCTTTTATATGGCTCAAGATTCCTCACTCATTTTGGGTGGTTTTGTGCCTAGTCATGCGATCGCTTGTTTTGAAACTTGGTTTGAAAGTTTATCAAAGAGTTTTGCTTGTCATAGTCGTTTTACCAAACTTTTTGAACTTTTGTTGACCAGAAATACCCTTTTTGACTTTGATTCAAAAATTTTGAAATTTTTTTGAAAATTTTGCTGAAAATCTGAGTTTTGCTAAAAAGTTTGATCGAAAGTTTATGTTGCAATACAGTAGTCAATACTACTGCTATCCCACACTTAAAAGAACATTGTCCCTAATGTTCTACTTCTAAGTTAGGCTGATCCCACACTTAGATTTTTGAATAAGGGTCAATATTTTCGAAGTCTTTCTCTATTTGTGAGTCGTAATCCCTTTACTTAGAAATTTAGCGTGTTGAATCAAGCAAAATAAGGTTAGAAGAGATACTTTCTTGTGCTGCGTGCCTTGCCATTGGATTTTATGGACCAGATACAAGTGTGTGAATTTGCTGGAAATGGACCAGGCTCATTTAAAAATGAACTTGTTCCACACAAGTGTCAATATAAGTTAATATTAAACATAAAATAACTAATAAAAGCTAATCCATGTCAGCATAGAGTGCCTCCTAATCGGTGAAGTCATCATCCATAAAGATCGTGTTTTCCATGATCAATGTGGGAGATGCTGACTCCTCGATGGTATAGTCAGGAGATGCAGTGCCATCCTCTGGATCCTGAATCCAAGCGTCTAGGGCAGCAGTCTCCTCCTCTAGTGAGTCCATGAAAGTGGGGTGGTCCTGCGCAATCAAGCTCCAAGGTGGGAATAAGTCCCACGGTGGAATGTGCAGAGCGGGATCAGGTCCCATCTGAAAGGGGCACACAGGTGTGGAGGTAAGGCCTAGAGCAGTGTGGATCTTAGAGATGGCCGTGTGATGGACCTCAAGGGCTCTCAGTATAGACCAAGTGACAGCAGGGTCTGCAGTAGTAACCCCATGCTCAAAGGTGGGTACTCTGGAGGTCCCTGCGGTCTGTCCTGCTGGTTGGTGAGATGAAGGTAACCTGGAATGGATGGGACGTAACAGGAATGACTCCTGAACGTACACCTCCACCGATTCTGCCAAAATCTCATCCAAACTAGGAGGTGGTGACTGGGATCCCCTGACAGTCCTCATGCTACTACCCGGTGATGAACTCCGGGAGGGATGCATGGCACGCGAGCGTCTCTGACTGGGGGCTCGTTATCTGTCTGACTGCGAACTCATCCTGCAAAATACAAAAGGTTAATGGTCTAAAATCATTAGTCTTTTGTAAGGCGAGGTACTGCATAAAAAAATGGATTAGTTCAAACATAACAGTAAAGGGAAATTAATGCTGAAAATGTAAGATAGGCTTGGGATGCCTCCCAAGAGCGCTTTGTTTATCGAGTCTCATAGGTTGACTCTTTTATACCCATTTTTCTATTAGGGTGGTTCGTAGTTATAGACTTCCTCATTTGAGGGAATGTCTTCTACGTAGTGTTTTAATCGGTGACCATTTACTTTGAAATTTCCGTCTGGAGCTTCGAGTTCGATGGCACCATAGGGAAATACTTTAGAGATTGTGAAGGGACCGCTCCATCATGTTTTGAACTTACCAGAAAATTTCTTAAATTGGGAGTTAAAGAGTAGAACTTTATCACCTGGATTGAAGCGTGTGGGGCGGAGCTTTGAATTGTGGAGCAACTTGGTTCTTTCCTTAAATTTGTAGGAACTTTCGTAAGCTTGATCCCTCAACTCCGCTAGCTCTTTTAGCTGCATTCTTCGGTGCGTTCCTGTTATCGTAGGATCTAAACTACAATTCTTCAGTGCCCAGTAAGCTTTGTATTCTAGTTCAATCAGGAGATGACATGCCTTTCCATAAACGAGCCTATAGGGGGTTGTTCCTAATGGCGTTTTATAAGATGTCCGAAATGCCCATAAAGCATCATCTAGCTTGTCTACCCATCTTTCCTTGTGTTGACCAACTGTTCATTCCAAGATCCTTTTTAGTGCACGGTTTGTAATTTCTGCTTGCCCATTCGTCTGCGGGTGATAGGCCATAGAGGTTTTGTGGGTAACACCATATTGTTGCAATAGTTTTATAAACTGAGTATTGCAAAAGTGTGTGCCTCGATCGCTGATGATTGCTCGAGGTGTTCTATACTGACAGAATAGCTGTTTTAAGAACTTAGTTACGACTCTTGAATTATTTGTTGGAAATGCTTGGGCTTTGGCCCATCTTGATACGTAATCGACAGCTACTAGAATGTATTCTTTTCCTTAAGATTTCGGAAATGGTCCCATGAAGTCTAAACCCCATATGTCAAATATTTCACATGCTTGGATATTCGTCAACGGCATTTCATTACGCGTTGTGATATTTCCAAACCTTTGGCAAATATCGCAGCGTTTCACCAAGTCTTGTGCGTCTCTGAAAATGGTAGGCCAGTAGAATCCTGAGTCGTAGACTTTCTTTGCTGTTAGATTAGCTGCATAATGTCCTCCGGTGGGTCCGTGATGGCTTTGGTGGAGTATATATTCGGCTTCTTTCCCATCGACACATCTTCTTACTAATTGGTTGGGATAGACTTTGAACAAATATGGATCATCCCAAAAGTAATGTTTGACGTCGCGGAATAATTTTTGTCTTCGCGATGAGATCATCCCTTTTCTTGTGATCCCTCCAACTACAAAATTGGCAATGTCTGCAAACCAAGGATCGTCAGTGAACTGCGAGCCTTGTATTTGTTCTCCTAAACTCATTAACTGCTCTTCTGGAAATCGATCTTTAATATCTCTTTCTGCAAGTTGTTCCATTGACGGATTTTCAAGTCGACTTAAATGATCTGCAGCGACATTTTCTGCTCTTTTCTTATCTTTTATCTCGATGTCGAATTCTTGTAGGAGTAGAATCCATCGTAACAATCAAGGCTTTGCGTCTTTCTTTTTGAAGAGGTATTTTAGAGCTGAGTGATCCGTATATACTATTGTTTTGGACAATATCAGGTAGGATCTAAATTTGTCAAAGGCAAATACCACGGCTAGCAGCTCTTTTTCTATAGTTGTATAGTTCTCTTGAGCATCTGTAAGTATTTTGCTAGCGTAATAGATTGGTCGAAAGTGATTATCCTTCCTTTGACCTAGAACTGCCCCAACTGCGAAGTCACTAGCATCACACATGATCTCAAATGGTAGGCTCCAATCTGGAGCGACCATGATTGGTGCATTTGTAAGCTCCTTCTTCAGGTAGTTGAAAGCCTTCATGCAGTTCTCGTCAAACACAAACTTGATGTCTTTTCCTAGAAGGTGGGTGATAGGTCGAGAAATCTTGGAGAAGTCCTTGATAAAACGACGGTAGAACCCAACATGTCCTAGAAAGCTTCGTGCATGTTTTCTTCGTTATGCGTCCGTTTGCATTGATTCTTTTTGCGTTGGATTCGTAATTCAAAAACGAATCTTTTGATGAAAAGAAATCCCAAAAATATGTCTCTGAACTTTGGATGTGTCGTACGAATCGTTTAGATCTTCCGGCGTACGTAGAATCTTCATTCTTCGTCCGTTTTTGTTGATTCTTCTTCTGTTGGATTTGTAATTTGAAAACGAATATCTTGGGTAAGATGGATGTTGATGATGGGCAATTTTGCCTTGAAATCTCATTTTGATGTCTTGAATCTCCAAACATGCGTGGAATCTTCATTTTTTGGCCGTTTTGCTTGATGATGCTCGTGCAACCTTGTTTTGATCTTCTTAGCATATTATCAATGATTTGTGCGTTGTTTGAGTCCAAATGCCAAGTATTGCTCCAGAATGAGAGAGATATCGGTGGTAAAAATGTGACTTTTTACGCGATATCAAAGCTGAATTCAATGTGGAAAGCTTACACTTAGAAATTGGAGTACATGTTTTACATATTTCATCCCAAGTTTATGTGCTCGGACCTGCTGAAGTTAGGTTGAAGTTAATTTCTTAGCAGTTCTTTTGAAAAAGTGCTAAAGCACGTGCATGATGGAAAGGAACTACCTATATGAATGTGAAGTTTTGCCGCTTTAAAAAGCTTTGGTCTTTATGCTTTGAAACATTACTGAATGGATATGGACACATGGCTTGTATAGTGTCAAGATCGTTTTAGAGTATTTGAAAACTTGTGTGTATATTATCTTCAGGTATTCAAATGGGATGAAGGGTTCAATTCTTAGAACACCCCGATTCTCGAATATTTGAAATGTGTAATGTACTAAAATGGAAATTCAATCTTCAAGATATTTTCATTTATGCATAATTTTGTTTTGTTTGATTATCTCATGTAAAGGAATTACACTAAATTGGGGAGGATTGTTAGTAATTTAGTGTAATTGAGGGATATGGTTATTTGACTTGGTAATAGGTTAGGAGGTACGGAGTGTAAGCCCATCAAGTCAATAACATCCCTGACCCAAAGCAATTGTGAAAACAGTCATGAGTCTAAAGGAGACAAAATAGTCAAAAATAGACATTAGTCTATTTTAGGCTGGATTAGTCCAAAATAGACTATACAATGGCTTAATAGTTTGAAATGGACTGAATTAGTCTAATTTAGACGGAAATCCGAATTACTCTAAAATTAGACTATTTAGTGGCGTAATAGTCTAATTATGAACGTAACGGGTCAAGAGGTTATTCTGACCCATTGTGACTGTTGGTTATCCTAACTGATAGGATTTTATGGTCTTATTGATTATGAATATCAAAAGACTGGAATTGCAAGAGATCAATGGTAGATTTAATTGGACAATTAACACCAATTAACTCCATGGATTGTTGGGTGCTCTTATAAGGATAAGTATTTCACATGAGAAAAAGAATACAACAAGAAATACTCTCTAGCACCAGGTTTTTATTTTGTTGCCTCAAACAAGAACACCACACTTTGTCTTATCCCAAAACAAAATTCGTGTAACTCAAGGCATATAGGGTCAAATTGTTGTTTTCGGAAAGTGATAACACGATTTAAAGTGATATCCGGTCATTGAAATCTTTACCCATTACACGGTTTCCTCCAACAAAAACTATTACACTTCGTAGTTTTTTTATCTATCTAGTTAAAGATATAGATACAAAATAATATGATTTGCACCTAACGAAACTAATACGATTCACGTACATCAATATGATCTACAACAAGTACACTATATATCTAGTTAAACAACTAAATTACACGCTTGCAAGACTGAAATGATGATCGGATATATATAAAAATAGAAATACACAATTTAAACCTCAAAGGTTAACTAAATGAAATATAAGTGTATCTAAAATGAATTAATAGAGATAAAATGAACTAATATAACTACTAGAGTACAGGTGTGTTTGGCAACAACAGGGCTGGAGCTGAAGTTTGTGCTTTTATTCAAAAGAAACTTCAAAAAGCTTCTTGTGACACCCATCAATTTAGGCCATCATTAGTGACGTTATTACATGTAGTTAGTAATATGTTAGGCTAATTACTTGTAACAATTTGTATATTTAAGTACATACACGATAATAATAATTTTATATATTACGCGATATATTCGAATGGATTCCGAATCACACGGCCGTTAGTGAATATTTTCTCAAGTAACGTGAAGCTAATTTTATAATAGATAGTTGTTATTTACAATGAATTAATATTCTATAATAATATACACGAGAGACTATTATGTTTTGAAATTAAGCGTAACGTACGCGAGAAAATGTGCGATTCGAGCCCGACAACCAAACAAGTCAAAAATTATATTTTGGAAACTCAAAATAAAGTATTTAAAGTAATACTTCAAAAGGGATTAACGTATACAGGAAGTTAACAAATTAAACGAATAAACGTGTTAAAAACTTTTTACACGATTTTATGACTAACCGACAACGAGACTTAACACAAATTCGAGGAGCGAGTCTTGAGCCCAAGCCCACGGCCCAGGCTTATGATGGTAGCCCATTTGGACAGCCCAAACCGACCCAAAGGGGAGCCCAAACTTAGCCCCAAGTGTGTGTGTGTGTGTGTATATATATATATATATATATATGAGTTTCACCCTTTAATCCTCATTTACTCACCACATAAACACACACACTAATCTTATCATTTTTATATTTTCCTCTCTGCTGCCTCCAACGATTTCCAGCCTTAAAACCTCCATTCCCACCTTCTTCCACGAGCTCCAAAAACCCCTAAGCTCAGCCCTAGTCATCTAGCCTCTTCCATCATCGAGTTTTACAAGAGGAAGCGAACAAAGGACAGCAGCTGCGCACGTATCATGTTTCCAGCTTTAGACCACGATTTCCAGAGGTAGATCTACTCATCCTTTCTTTAGATCTCCTTGCTTAAAGTATATAAACATGTTAGTAGTTCGTTTATGCTAGTATCCATGATCCACGCTAAAAACCAAAAAACAAAGCTAAAATCTATTGGGTAATAGTATTAACCACTAGACAAAAACAAAACCAAACTTCGATCGATAACATCTTACCCATTTCTAAACAAAAAAAAAATTGCGGTTATTGGCTCTATTGAAGTTTAAGATGTCTAGTTTAACAATATTCAGGCCCCATAATTTATAAAATTCTTTATCTACTTTAAAATAAATAGATAAAGTACATGTACTTTCTGTTGGACCTCTGTCCCTTTGCGATTTAATTACAGGAGTTGTGTTTGTCTAGAAATTATGCAAAAATATGGAAAATAAAGCTAAGACATAGCGCAACAACATTTATTTTTCTTGGATTTGTATCTTGACCATTTATGTGGCTAAAACGAGCCCCGAATGAGACCAAAAACTTGATATCACGACTTTAAAGGCTATTTTCACAACAAGTGTAAAAATGAAACTCTCGCATATCCACATGACATGAAACTTATTCTCCCTAAGTAATATAACATTTTAAGTGTCATGTAAAAGTTTCGGGTCAAACCGAGCATTTTTGACCGAGTCCACAAAAGTGGACCTCAACTCAACCCGATCCTGCAACACAAAACTTGTGTCACCATCCACACTAACGGCACGAATCTTATGACGCTACCCACCTAATGTCGCAAACCTGCGACATAACCCTTATGTCGCATACTTAATTTATTGCATGATTTAGCGACATCACATCTATGTCGCAATACTATACTGCGACACCAACTCTTGTGTCACAACCCATAAATTCACTAAAAACTCCTAGTTTCACTAAATCTCGATTTCGCGCAACGTTTACCTAACTTTATACGATACTACTCGTACTTGTAATACATATACTTATACAAGCATACACCAAAATGAAACAAAACTTAATAATAATGTCTTTAAGAATTATTATTACCACACATCACCAATGAGCCACATACATTTTTAATTAAACAAATGATTGAATACTTGGACATAACTAGTTGAGTGGACAACTAGCATGGATGGTCTTTAGAGACATCCACTTACATACAACCTTATGTGTTTGGGGCATTAGAAGGTTGCGGGTTCAGAGAACATACATATTAATATTACTTTCGGATATACGTTCATTAAGTTAAATGCTTACTTGCAAAGACTCAGGTGAGTCTTACAACCCCATTTTTATCGTATTACTATCAGGGTGAGATACATTGCTTAACTGCTTTTCATGAACACAAGTGTTGATTTACTTATTTGGCATGAATTCTTATAAACCGTTCCAAATGTATACCTATTTGGCACTGTCTCTAAAAAGCGTTCCAAAGGCATCATTATTTGGCACGACTTCTTAAAGCCGTTTCAAATGCGTACTTATTTGGCATGATTTTTTACAAGTCGTTCCAAATGCATACGTAATTGGCACGGAAGTGAAATCGTTCCAAATGCATGTATTTGGCACTGTTTTTTGGCCCTTCCAAAAGAGTTGGTCCCAAAAACACCTTTTTCTTGTAGTGTTACTTTTTATACAGGCTTGCATGAGTTACTTACTAATCCTCTAAAGTCCCTCCATCATAGTTGTTAGATATGTGATATAGTGCGAATATTAATTAATGGATCTATTAGGGACTGACCCTCCCCACCCGGGGTAGTTGCGCCACCACGAACCGTTCTGTATAAACAGGTGACTTATATTTGTTTCGTACGAGTGTTTGGATTAGGGCACTCGCAGGGTCACTATATGGTACTTGGTTGTACCAGATTATTTATGGGTTAAACTTCGACTTTGGGCTCATGGAAATTGTATATACATATTTACTTACTATTTGCTTGGTTGTAAATACTTGATTTCGTACAGGTGCAACGATGATAGAAATCTTGTGTTCAAACTATTCACTTACTTACAAACCTGTGAGATTCACCAACATTCATGTTGGCCCTTTTTAGCATGTATTCTCAGGTACACGTACAGAGTAGGTTTACTGCAGACTACTTTAGCTAGAGTCATATGATTTCTACACTGCATTTATGGAGATTAAATAGGATTACTTTTAGTAAACTTGTTATGTAATAGAATCTTCCATTCTATACGCGGACTCTAGGGATTTATACTTTTGTACCGAAAACCTTGTGTTTTCAAACTCTTATATTTATGGAAATGTAACTATTTTTCAAACGTCTTAATTAGAGGTCGTTTGCTGTATCTTTGCACAATGATTACTTGATTAGTCGCACCCCGACACGAACCGCATCATAAATTTGGGGGTGCGACACTTCTTGTTTAAGGGTTTTCGTGGGCTTATTTTTTCAAGAAACACTTTTTTTTCCCCGTCAAATAAGGCTTATAGCTGGGGGTTGGGGCTTATTAAAATAGAATTTCAAGAGTGCAACAACATGTAATGATAATGAAAGAACAAATAAGAATATGATACGCGTTACAAAAGAAACTTTCCCCCAAATTTTTAGAAAATAAATATCTCACAAACGTTTTGTCGAAAAATCATAAAAGTTGCACCATGAAAATCAAAGTTTTTTTTCTCTTCGATTAAATATCTTACAAAGTATACTTTCAACGAACTTTTCTTTTTCATTTTTTGTGGGTTTGAAAATTTTTTATCACATGCGATACCATCGAGTACCACATGTGATATTAATACTGTACAATTTGTAAAACCCATAAAATGAAATTCATCGAAAGTATACCTTGTGAGATATCTAATCGAAGAGAAAAAATGCTTAATTTTATGATGCAATTTTTTTTAATTTTTCAGCTTACCGTTTATGAGATATTTAATCTTTAAAACTGTGAGGATAGTGAGTTATTTGACACATGAAACATTCTTATTGGATATCTCATTCTCACCAAAATTCTCATTCTCCATTGAACATCACTCATATAATGTTAAATAATAAAAGTATGAAATTTATATAAGAATAATTAGTAAAGTTATAAAATATATATTGCACTTAATATATTACACATATAAAAAGTCATAAGCTATCCATATAAGAACTATTAATGAAATCTCTACTTACCTATAATGAATATCTTATTCTCTTTCTTAATACTTAAATTATTTATGATAACTAATTAAACTACAAAACTAAATCTAAATATCTTTTTTTTTTCACATTTGTTATTATATGTTTTTAACCCAAAATATATCAAGTATCAATATATACAATTTAACGACGACTAATCCTTTCTTTTTCTTGTTTAAGGAAATCTAAATATTATTTCTTTCTTTTTTTCCTTTCTTTTTCTTGTTTAAGGAAATCTAAATATTATTTCTTTCTTTTTTTTGTTTAACGAAATCTAAATATTATTCCGACGCATCTCAGGGTCAGATGCTAGTTTAACATAATAAAGGGCTACAAGTAAAAGTTTACAAAGGAAATCTTGGTCATAAACATGTATTCAAAAGAGGTTAGTTAAGTTTAACGGCATAAAGGACTGTTAGTAGGCTTACAAGCGAACTGAACATTCGTCGAACTATTGGCGAACTATTCGATGAGAAGTTCGTTTATGTTCGTTCGTTTCGTTATATGAATGAACATGAACAAATATTTACATTCGTTTAATTATATGAACGAACATGAACACATGTCTCATTCGTTCATTTACGTTCGTGAACGTCCGATAACATGTTAGTGAACGTTTGGTTAAATGTTCGTTTATTAACTAATAGTTTAATTAAATGATACATATTTGTATATCTTATTTTGATTTAAGCTAAATTTTAAAATATATTATTATTTAATATTTAGATATTTCATTTGATAATATTAAACATCTAGATATTTTTATGAAATGTCCTGAATTTTTTTAGATTTTTTTAATGAAAAAACTTACCAAACAATATTATCCTTCTCCTTTGAAAGTATATCATACTCATACAATGATTAAACTATTAAAGTTATGACCTAAAATGAAACATATTAAATCAGACATGGTACCCGCCGGATAGGCGTGGTTACCCGCCGGCTAATGGGTTTACATACCGGGTATAAGTGTAGCCTCCGAGTATTCAGTTTTAGCTCAGTTATGTCAAGAAGATCATGTTAATACCCGCCGACACTTTTCAAGTTTAAAATACGAATTTCACACCGCATAACTTTTTACCGATTAAATTATTTCAACTCGAACTTTGCAGACACCTTTCACATAATATTATGAATGTATTGTAATTTATACTTTTTCAAATTAAGCAACAATTCAAAATCTAAGCCATAATCTATTTGGTGACCACTTCGACATTTTTTCAAAACTTACCAATAACCCAAACTAAGACCCTTACGACCTAAGTACACTACCGATATACTTTCTAACTTACATTGACTCAAAAGTCTGCGGCAAAGCAACTTTACTACTTTTTAACCCGGTTTTGACATTCAACCATTTCATGACCCGTTTGAGCACCTAAACTAAACCAACTACAATTTAACAACAATCTTTACACATTGCACTTTCCAACTATTCTTTAACACTATAATTGATATCGCGTAAAAAGACACGTTTTTACTACTGATATTTCTCTCATTATGGAACAATACATGGCAAATAAACTCCAATAATGTACAAATTAATGAAACTTTGCCAAGAAAGTCAAAATAGAGTTGCACGAGAAAATCAAGCAAAATGGACGAAAGATGAAGATTCCACACACGTTTGAAGATTCAAGACATCAAAAAAAGATTTAGATACAAAGTACCCATCACTGAGATTTCTCTTATCCAAGATATTTGTTTTCAAAATACGAATCTAACAGAAGAAGAATAAACAAAAACGGATGAAGAACGAAGATTCTACGTACGCTGGAAGATTCAAACGATTCGCACGAGACATCTAAAACATCAGAGAAATATTTCAGAGATTTCTTTTCATCAAAGTCTTTGTTTTTGAAAAATGAATCCAACGCAAAAAGAATCGACGAATACGGATGCATAACGAAGAAGATACGTGCGAACTAAGAAACGAAGCAAAAGATGGCAAACCGGGGCGGGTGCATGGCAGCTGCCGCCGGCCACCATGCAGCCGCCGTTGGCAACATGGGTGGCGGCGCCGACTGTACTGCCCCCCGTTCCCCGACTGCTTTTTCTTCCTTGCTCTTACTCTCCTGGTACACGTGCTAGACCTTTTCCGCAACTTTAGGGTACACGTGCTAGACCTTTTCACGCTTTAGGGTACATGTGCTAGCAACTTTACCACCTTTTGCTAACATGTGCTCCTATTTGCTAAAGTGCACCAAATTTCAAGTATAAATAGGTGCCTTTGGTTCATTTGAAAGACACACCTCATACAACTTCCATATCTTTCTCATTTCTCTAGCTTCTAGTTTTACTTTCTATTTTCTTACTTTAAATTAGTATTAGGCTAAGTTTAGGAAGCTTGTTAGAATAGAACGAAAGCAAGGAACGTGCTTGTAATCTTTGGTGTAATCTTGGAGATACTCTTATTAATTCAAGTCTATTCCTTCTTGCGCATTAATATCGGTTCTTTCTATCCTTATCTATCTTAATTAAATATGTATGCTTTAATTATCCTAGAGATAGTTTGTGCCATGCTTAGCGAGTAGATTACTATTGTATTTGTTGTGATGTAGTTAGCATAAATAATAATGGGATGACTTTAAATATATCATGAAATAATATGACGGCCCCTATTCGACTGTTTACTTGATATAGTACTGGAAACGCTGTTAAGCGGAGTACAAATGTATGGAAGTCGGTAAACGACCGAAGGTAGTTATATTATGGATCGACATTATTAAAATGGAAACTTTATGAACGGACTTATCTTATGATTTTCAACATAAAACTTATATTCGGCTTTTGATTAATAAACGTGATTGTAACCTTGTAAAGAGGAGTCGCGAACCTTAATACTTGGTCAATATTTATCTGCGTCAAAACTATGGTTTAATTGTAACATCATGCAATCATCATAAAATGAAATGTGAGTACGTGGAATTATAACCATTCACGAAAACCTAGGGATTTGTTAATTGTATTGAGAAAGGCAAGTTTAAAATCCAATTTAAAATGATACTTTTCCTTAAACCATGAAACCTAAAGTAAGGTACGCAAGAAACCTAAACGCTTTCCCTCGCTTATCATGCTTGAGTTTCACTAATAGGAATAAATCAAGTAAGTCCGAACATATTTTCTAAGTTTGTTGTTTGCCGGATTTGTAGTCTTTCTGGTATTAAGAACGGTTAGACTTGTTATGGACTTTCTACTATGTTCCTTCACCCACGAGCGAATGCGTTCAATAATAAGGGCCACTGACTCCCTCACAGGAGAGTGTGGAGAGTTGAACATTGTCCGTCTGATCTGGATCATGATACCCTGGTTCCTCGTGACATATTAGTTGATAACTGACTGATAAGGAATCTACGGGTTATACCATAAGCTATCAAATCTAGTAAACATTCCTAATTTAGATAAACATTTTCCCTAAAAAGTCATCATCCCATATTATGAGCTAATGAAATCACAACAAATACTACTTTCCATCATCTGATTTATTATTATCTTTTATTCGCTTTATTTAGTTTATTTAGTTAACTGAACCAAAACCCCCAACGCACTCTTGTAAAAACATGTACTAGGAAAGAAAGATTGATTGGATCACCTCCGTTTCAATTCAGTTTCTCTTTAAGAATGACTCTAGGTCATACTTACCATCTACTAGCCTTTGGTTCAGTATTAGTAAGTCACACTTAGACCTCAGCATTTACAAATTTAAAACACCCTCCGATAGGCGTTGTGATCACTCGCGCTCGTGACGATACGACACCCATAAAGTTTTTGGCACTGCTGCCGGGGAGACTAACTGTCCGATACAGAGGCCCAACCAAATCCTGTTTTCTAGTACACCCTTAGGATAAAACCTTATAAATAAATAAATAAATAATAAAATATTTTCCTTATTGTCTGTTTTTCTTTAGTGTATGACCTGTTCCCCTAGAACTTATAATACGTACTATTCAACGAGAAAAGAAGCAATTTACACTTAGACAAGCAATGGCTGATCGCATCACTCTCACTGACAACCACAAAGCCCTCTATTGAAGGAAGAGGATGTCCAATTCTTTACCCAGAAACCCCAGGACAATCGAACGCAATTCAATTCAATTAATACGGACGTTGGTGAACAATTTTATTAAATAATATGACATTATTTAATAACTCAATTTTATCCAACATATTATTTAGATAATATTTCAACTCAAATTAATATCGTACAAACAAGGATTACGCGATTCAAAATAATAAACGCGCAAACAATCAAAACAAAGTTAAATTATACTTTATAATTCACTTACTAAGTATTTGGAAAAATACTTCAACCAAAATATTTATAAAACATTTGTATTTTAAAATGTATATTAAAACGTATGAAATAATCAAATTAAACGTTTAAACAATCGGGAAATGAACACCGCACAGAGCGAAAATGCGGGGACTAAAATTTGGGAGATTTCCCTCCCCTTTTTCCCCAAAATCTGCCCTCCCCCCCCCCCCCCCCCACCCCGCTTTCCCCTCATTTTCCATTTATCATCCCTCTCTTCCATCTTCTTTCTCTCCTTTTTCTCAAAAACAAACCACACCATTACCACTTAAATCACTAAATAACACCACAAAACGCACTCGGATCATCTCGCCCATTTGAAGAAAAAGAATCACGGAGTCACGATCTACCTTCCCATCTTTCTGAAATCTTCATGCGTTAACTTGTAAGTTTCCGACAAAATCTCAAAACTCCTCGACCACAAAACCATTACTTATGTCGCATATAGCGACACAAGCCTCTATGTCGCACCACATCACGAATGTCGCATGTAGCGACACAAATGTTTATGTCGCAATACTTTCGGATGTCGCATATAGCAACACAAAACACTATGTTGCAGAACTCATTCCCGTCGCACATAGCGACACAATACCTTTTGTCGCATTAAATTGCGGATGTCGCACATAGCGACACAAAGACCTATGTCGCAGTCATGACCTGCGACACAACAGCTTATGTCGCACCTAGTGTCGCATAAGACAGAACCTAGAAAACTCAGATTTTTACTAAGTGTCAAACTTATGTAACTTCGAACACTTATACGATACGACTTTTTAAACACAGCGGGGTACGTTTTTGAACATGAACACTTTGAAATCATAATAACGATGATGAGATTATTATTACAACCAATTCACCAATGGGCCATACACGTTTTCAAAATATAATCAAATCAACCAAGTCGTAGTAACTTGAGCAAATCAAATCAACCAAGTCGAAGTAACTTGGACAAATCAAATCAACCAAGTCGTAGTAATTTGGACAAGTTAAACAACTAAATCGTAGTAATTTGGACATTCTAGTTGGGCGAACAACTACAAGGGTAGTCTTTCAAGATACCTACTCATGTTTATAATCATCGCGTGTCTTGGACACCCTCTGGTTACAAGTCTTCGGACATCAATTCACAGCTAATCAATTCAATTTTGTTTCGATAAACACTCAAGGCTCAGGTGAGTCTCATAGCCCCTATTTTACGGTTTTCATCAGGGGTGTGATTACATTGCTCGTGTTGTTTTACAATATGAACGCAAGTACAATACAAATCAAATACTACATGATTTGTTTTCACTAATCATTTTAAAGCCCTCCACAACATAGTTTGGTAATACATCTGTAACGTGAATGTTAGTATATGATATCATATAGGATTGACAATCCTCGTCCGGGTTAGCACGCACTAAATGGTCATATGGACGTATTAGCATTTGGGAAGACGAGTGTAGATTAGGCACTCGTAGGAGGCACCTCCGTTGGGTTTCCTTAATTGGACCTGACATTCAAGTTAAGCTCAGACTATGTGCTCATGGCAGTATAACTTTTATTTTGCTTAATTGCATTTTAAATTCAATTAAATCTTGTGGTTCATACAAATATGTGTTGACATACAAACCTGTGAGCTCACCAGTGTTTCGCAAACCAATTTTAGCATGTATCACATGTACTCAGCAGTAGGTTGGACTGCCCAATCAGGATTCATTAGCTCGAGTCTTCATTCAACCAATCAGAGATTTAGTTGCATTATTATATTTTGTATAAAGTAATTATGTAATGTAAATCTCTCAATTTCAAGGAATTGAGCTAATGTATACAATATTTTTGATGTAAACTTTGGTTTTATCAATACAATGTAAAATGACGCATTTAGTGGTCGTTCATTATATCTTATGCGTTGTGTATATTGATTAGTTGCGCCCTGACCCGATTCGCTTCCGCAACCCGAATTTGGGGGTGCGATAGATTGGTATCAGAGCCTAAGGTTATAGTGAACGAGGTTGCATTTAGTGGGCCTAGACTATGACCGTTAGGCAGTATTCCTTATTAAGTATGATTAGGTTCAGTGACTGCATTGTATTGGTTTAATTTAACATAGCCTGGTCAACTATGTAAAATTAAAAGAATATGATGTGAGATCTGAAAGGAGTCATGACTGAACATGATACACTAGTTGACTCTGACCTCGTGAGAAACCGGGACGCAAACATGTATGTGTTAGACACCCTAGGCTATTATGTGATATATATATATATATATATATATATATATATATATATATATATATATATATATATATATATGCATGTATGTGTTAGACATACACTAGTCTAACACATACACTAGTTGACTCTGACCTCGAGAGAAACCGGGACTCAAACATGTATGTGTTAGACACCTTAGGCTATTATATGTGATATATATATATATATACATACATAGATAGGCCTCACTCACGCTCAATATCTTAGTCTATATTATATATGTGTTATATGAATATAGGCCTCATTCTTTCTAACGCTTTGTCTCATAATGGCAAACACACCACTCAATTCATCACGCTCTCATCCGTATGGATCACGAAACCCAAGGGTGGCTAGGAGGAACACCAGGTTGCCTCGAGCTGACCCATACCCCACTCGCTTCACTTTGTCGGACTTAGCAACTAGGCTACACCGTCACGAGCAATGACTTAATACTATGGATATCGAACTCCAAGAAACCAACGAAAACTGGAGACTCACATCACTCGAACATATCAATCAAGTCTCCGAAGATCACGAAAATACCGTCAACCACATGGACACCCTTGACAACCATCTGGGTGAAACCATCGAAACTATGGAGGTTGTCCACAACCAAGTGATTGACAACCGAAACAAAATCTCCATCCTACAATCAAGGCTGAATCAGTGCGAGACACGTCTAAGGGAAACCAAAGACGCCCTCCGAATGGTTAGCAGACTTGCAAAATCTGTGGACCATCTCACCGCACTACTACCGCAACTCAATCTACGTCAGGATTAGCTTAAGCTGAATCCGTACTTTATCATGCTTTCGTAGGACCTATGTAATTCGACCGGATGTAACAATTCCCAGCACCTTTTTTTAAATATCTAATTCTGTAACTTTTGGGACATGTAACTCGAAATTGTCTGTAATCGTTTAACATCATAATATCAATCGACAATTTGTGATGTTGTATATTACCGCTTTAATATATGTACATCTATCGCACTTATCATTCTGGTACCACCTCTCATGTACCTTTTGTTTCTATCTTGAAGAATCATGCCGCCAAAGAAGAAAAGTTACAGTGGTGCCGAACTTGCTGCTGTCGTATCTCGAGCAGTGGCTGATGCTTTGGCTGCTTGGGATTCACCTCGAAACTCTCAAAGTAATGATGAAACCCCAGTCAATACCCCTGTTATCAAACCTTGCTCTTACAAGGATTTTCTTAGCTGCAAACCGCTCTACTTCAAAGGCACGGAAGGTGCTATTGGGCTAATCAGGTGAATTGAACGTATGGAATCCATCTTCAACCTCTGCAACTGCACTGAGGATAACAAAGTCAAGTTTGTTGCCTACACCTTTCAGGAAGGTGCACTTATGTGGTGGAACACCCACACAAACTCTGTGGGCATTGAGATAGCAAACCGACTTCCTTGGGCTGAACTGAAGAAAAAGCTTGGGAAAAATACTGTCCTGATGAAGAACTGCACCGTCTGGAGGAAGAATTCTGGCGCTTGACAGTGCAGGGAGCTGACATTGCTGGATATACCACCAAATTCCAGCAATTCGCCTTATTATGCCCGAGTTTGGTTGACCCGGAGGAGAAATGCATCAAGAGATACATCCGCGGCCTCCCTGAGAATATTCAGGGGAACGTCGCCTCATCAAAGCCAACCACCGTTGAAAGTGCAATCCGGTTGGCACATGAATTCATGGCCATGATTGTCAGCCGTGAGACATCCAACACATCCTCCCACAACAACAACAAACACAAATCATCCGAACCCAACAACCAGAACAAGAAATCCAATGCCATCCCAGTTTACATCACAAATTCTGAACCCAAGCGTGTATACAATGGGGACAGGCCATACTGCTCCAAGTGTAACAACCACCACGAAGGTCCATGCAGTACTCTCTGCAACAACTGCAGGAGGTACGGGCACTTGACCCGAGATTGCCAAGCCCTCAAATCTAACAACAACACCACTCACCAGAATGCCGGACAACCCAAATCCAGCTTTAAGTGTGGGGAAGTGGGACACTTCAGAAATGAATGTCCTAAAAACAAGAACAAGAACAACAACGCAAGTAGAATAGCGTTCGTACTCAACTCCGGGGATGCCCGTCAGGACCCGAATGTGGTCTCTGGTATTTTCCTCCTCAACAACTTATCTGCTTCTATTCTGTTTGATACTGGTGTCGATAGAAGCTTTATTTCTGATGAGTTTTGCCCCCTACTTGATATCGCACCTATTGCTTTAGATGTTAAGTACACCGTAGAACTTGCAAATGGTAAACTCATAGAAACCGATAGTGTGATACCTAATTGCACCTTAAACCTAGACAACGAGACCTTCTTAATCGACCTTATTCCTGTTGAAATCGGAAGTTTCGACGTCATCGTTGGTATGGACTGGTTGTCCAAGCATCGCGTAGAAATCGTTTGTTATGAGAAAATCGTTTGTATTCCTCTCGCCGTCGGTAGAACCTTGGTCATACAGGGGGAGACCGGTGGAACGAGACGCAACATCATATCCAGTTTGAAAACCCGGAAGTTCTTGAGAAAGGGTTATACAACAATCCTCGCGCATATCATGGAGAAAAAGTCTGAGGAGAAGCAACTTGAGGATGTGCCCATCGTTTGAGAATTTCCAGAAGTCTTTTCCGAAGAACAACCTGGTCTACCACTACCAAGACAGGTTGAGTTCTCAATAGACCTCGTACCAGGTGCCACACCTGTGGCCCGAGCACCATACCGTTTAGCCCATCCGAACTTCAGGAGTTGTCCAACCAATTACAGGAACTCCTGGAAAGAGGATTCATTAGGCCGAGTTCTTCACCTTGGGGAGCTCCGGTCTTATTCGTGAAAAAGAAAGACGGTTCATTCAGAATGTGTATCGATATCCACTTCCTCGTATTGATGACCTGTTTGACCAACTACAAGGGTTAAGTTTTTATTTAAAGATCGATCTCCGGTCAGGTTATCACCAACTACGTGTTGGCGACTTCGATATTCCGAAAACTGCTTTCAGAACCCGCTATGGGCATTACGAATTTCAAGTGATGCCATTCGGTCTAACCAACGCACCAGCCATATTCATGGATCTCATGAACCGGGTGTGCAAGCCATATCTCAACAAGTTTGTCATTGTCTTCATTGACGATATTCTTATTTACTCGCGCAACGAACAGGAACATGCGCAACACCTCAGAACCATCCTAGAACTACTTAAGCACGAGGAGCTTTATGCCAAATTCTCTAAGTGTACCGTTCAATTCCTTGGACATGTCATTGATAGTCAAGGAATCCATGACGATCCATCAAAAATCGAGGCTATCAAAGACTGGCAATCGCCAACCACTCCGACTAAGGTACGCCAATTCTTGGGATTGGCGGGGTATTATCGGCGATTCATTGAAAATTTCTCGAAAATAGCTCAACCGCTCATGATACTGACTCAGAAGGATAAAAAGTTCGATTGGACTGATAAACAAGAGTCAGCTTTTCAATTTCTGAAACGAAAGCTTTGCAGTGCTCCGATTCTATCCTTACCCGAAGGCACCGATGACTTCGTGGTACACTGTGATGCTTCTCATCAAGGTCTTGGTTGCGTGCTGATGCAACGAGACAAAGTCATTGCTTACGCTTCGTGACAGCTCAAAATCCATGAAAAGAACTACACTACTCACGATCTTGAGCTTGGAGCTGTCGTTTTTGCTCTCAAAATCTGGAGACATTACCTCTATGACACTAAGTGCACAATATTTACCGACCACAAAAGTCTCCAACACATATTCGATCAGATGGATCTCAATATGAGACAACGCCGATGGGTCGAGTTGCTCACCGATTACGATTGCGAAATCAAATACCATCCGGGTAAGGCAAATGTTGTTGCCGATGCCCTCAGTCGAAAAGAACGAACGAAACCACTTCGAGTCCGAGCCCTCAGTATGACCATTCACAATGATCTAAACATTCAGATTCTCGCTGCTCAACTCGAAGCTCTGAAATCCGATAACCTCAAAAACGAAGCCTTGCGAGGCATGGAAAAACAATTCGAAATCAAACCTTATGGGATTCGGTATTTCTCAAACCGAATCTGGTTGCCTAGTTTTGGGAACCTGCGAGACTTGGTGATGGATGAAGCTCACAAGTCAAAGTATTCTATTCATCCGGGATCTGATAAAATGTATCACGATATCAAGTATTTTTACTGGTGGCCGAACATGAAAGCCGAAATTGCCACATACGTCGACAAGTGTCTCACTTGCTCGAAAGTGAAAGCCGAATATCAAAAACCTTCTGGTTTACTCCAACAGCCCATCATTCCTGAATGGAAATGGGAACAAATTGCCATGGATTTCATAAACAAACTACCAAAGACAACGAGCGGTTGCGATATCATTTGGGTGATCGTTGATCGTCTCACAAAATCTGCTCACTTCTTTGCAATCAAAGAAACCAACACAATGAAACGTCTCACTCGAATCTCTCTGAAGGAAATCGTAACCCGTCACGGCGTTCCAATCTCGATTATCTCCGATAGGGATAGTCATTTCACATCTCACTTTTGGCAATCACTTCAAAAATCATTGGGTACCCGTCTTGATATGAGTACCGCATACCACCCTCAAACCGACGACCAAAGTGAATGAACAATTCAAACACTGGAAGACATGCTACGAGATTGCGTAGTTGACTTCGGTGTAAAATGGGAAAAACATCTACCGTTGTGAGAGTTTTCGTACAACAACAGTTATCACACCAGCATTAAGGTTGCACCTTTCAAGGCACTGTACGGTCGTAAATGTCGCTCACCTATCTGTTGGACCGAAGTGGGAGACAGTCAACTCACTGGTCCTGAGATCATTCATGAAACTACTGAAAAGATCTTCGAGATCCAAAACAAACTCAAAGCCGCCGGTGATCATCAGAAAAGTTATGCTGAGATCATTCACGAACTCACTGGTCCTGAGATCATTCACGAAACTGCTGACATGAGACGCAAACCACTCGAATTCCAGGTTGGGGATCGAGTACTACTCAAAGTTTCACCTTGGAAACGTGTCATTCGATTCGGTAAACGCGGTAAACTAAACCTAAGATACATTGGACCATTTGAGATCCTCGAGAGGATAGGTCTGGTGGCATACCGATTGCAGCTGCCATCCGAACTCAGCAGCGTGCATCCAACTTTTCACATCTCAAACTTGAAGAAATGCTTATCTGATGAGACACTCATTATTCCACTCGATGAAATTCGTATTGACGACAAGCTTCATTTTTTTGAAGAACCCGCCGAAATCATGGACCGTGAGGTCAAACAACTCAAACAAAGTCGTATTCCAATCGTCAAGGTTAGGTGGAATTCGCGGCGTGGGCCGTAATTCACCTGGGAACGGGAAGACGAAATGCGACTCAAGTATCCTCAGTTATTTGCTGACGCTACTTCAAACACGACTTCAAGTTAAATTTCGGGATGTAATTCTCCTAACAGGGGGAGAATGTGACACCCGCCAAATTAGGACTAGTAATTAGTGCCTAATCAATTGTTAATACATGTAATTAGTTTTGTGTTAGGCTAATTGATGTATCGAAATATATATTGATGAATATATACAAGTATGCGATTTGATTAAATCGTACAAGTTTCAAATCGAATGCAATTCAATTCAATTAATACGGACGTTGGTGTACAATTTTATTAAATAATATGACATTATTTAATAACTCAATTTTATCCAAAGTATTATTTAGATAATATTTTAACTCAAATTCGTATCGTAAAAACAAGGATTACGTGATTAAAAATAATAAACGCGCAAACGATCAAAACGAAGTTAAATTATACTTTATAATTCACTTACTAAGTATTTGGTAAAATACTTCAACCAAAATATTTATATTTTAAAATGTATATTAAAACGTATAAAATAATCAAATTAAACGTTTAAACAATCGGGAAACGAACACCGCACGGAGCGCAAACGCGGGGACTAAAATCGGGACATTTCCCCTCCCCCTTTTCCCCAAAATCTGCCCTTCCCCCCCTCCCCCCCCCCCCCATTTCCCCTCATTTTCCATTTATCGTCTCTCTCTTCCATCTTCTTTCTCTCTTTTTCTCTCTAAAACAAACCACACCATCACCACTTAAATCACTAAATAACACCACAAAATGCACTCAGATCATCTCGCCCATTTGAAGAAAAAGAATCACGGAGTCACGATCTACCTTCCTATCTTTCCGAAATCTTCACGCGTTAACTTGTAAGTTTCCGACAAAATCTCAAAACTCCTCGATTTCAAGTGTTTTTAACATGTTGTTGTTTATTTAAGCTTGAAATGTCCAAATATGGGTTGGGTAAAAGTTCCAAGTCAAACGGAAACTGGAAAACACACTTTCGGCTCAAATTCCGGCCAACAGCCCATTATGTCGCAGAGGCTCCAGGCCACCTGCGACACAAGCTCTTATGTCGCAAAACCATTACTTATGTCGCATATAGCGACACAAGTCTCTATGTCGCACCACATCACGGATGTCGCATGTAGCGACACAAATGTTTATGTCACAATACTTTCAGATGTCGCATATAGCAACACAAAACACTATGTTGCAGAACTCATTCCCGTCGCACATAGCGACACAATACCTTATGTCGCATTAAATTGCGGATGTCGCACATAGCGACACAAAGACCTATGTCACAGTCATGACCTGCGACACAACAACTTATGTCGCATAAGACAGAACCTAGAAAACTCAGATTTTTACTAAGTGTCAAACTTATGTAACTTCGAACACTTATATGATACGACTTTTTAAACACATCGGGGTACGTTTTTGAACATGAACACTTTGAAGTCATAATAACGATGATGAGATTAATATTACAACCAATTCACCAATGGGCCGTACACGTTTGTAAAATATAATCAAATCAACCAAGTCGTAGTAACTTGGAAAAATCAAATCAACCAAGTCGTAGTAACTTGGACAAATCAAATCAACCAAGTCGTGGTAACTTGGACAAATCAAATCAACCAAGTCGTCGTAACTTGGAAAAGTTAAACAACCAAATTGTAGTAATTTGGACATTCTAGTTGGGCGAACAACTACAAGGGTAGTCTTTCGAGATACCTACGCATGTTTATAACCATCGCGTGTCTTGGACACCCTCAGGTTACAAGTCTTCGGAGATCAATTCACAGCTCATCAATTCAAGTTTATTTCGATAAACACTCAAGGCTCAGGCGAGTCTCATAGCCCCTATTTTACGGTTTTCATCAGGGGTGTGATTACATTGCTCATGTTGTTTTACAATATGAACGCATGTACAATACAAATCAAATACAACATGAGTTGTTTTCACTAATCATTTTAAAGCCCTCCACAACATAGTTTGGTAATACATCTGTAGCGTGAATGTTAGTATACAATATCATATAGGATTGACAATTCTCGTCCGGGTTAGAACGCACTAACTGGTCAAACGGACGTATTAGCATTTGGGAAGACGAGTGTAGATTAGGCACTCGTAGGAGGCACCTCCGTTGGGTTTCCTTAATTGGACCCGACATTAAAGTTAAGCTCAGACTTTGTGCTCATCGTTGTATAATTTTTATTTTTCTTAATTGCATTTTAAATTCAATTAAATCTTGCAGTTCATACAAATATGTGTTGACATACAAACCTGTGAGCTCACCAGCGTTTCGCTGACCAATTTTACCATGTATCACAGGTACTCATCAGTAGGTTGGACTGCCCAATTAGGATTCATTAGCTCGAGTCTTCATTCAATCAGTTAGAGATTTAGTTGCATTGTTATATTTTGTATAAAGTAATTATGTAATGTAAATCTCTCAATTTCATGGAACTGAGCTAATGTATACAATATTTTTGAGGTAATCTTTGGTTTTATCAATATAATGTAAAACGACGCATTTAGTGGTCGTTCATTATATCTTATGTGCTGTGTATATTGATTAGTCGCGCCCGACCCGATTCGCTTCCGCAACCCGAATTTGGGGGTGCGACAGATTGGTATCAGAGCCTAAGGTTATAGTGAACGAGGTTGCATTTAGTGGGTCTAGACTATGACTGTTAGGCAGTATTCTTTTTAAGTATGATTAGGTTCAGTGACTGCATTGTATTGGTTTAATTTAACATAGCCTAGTCAACTATGTATAATTAAAAGAATATGATGTGAGATCTGAAAGGAGTCATGACTGAACATGATACACTAGTTGACTCTGACCTCATGAGAAACCGGGACGCAAACATGTATGTGTTAGACACCCTAGGCTATTATGTGATATATATATATATATATATATATATATGCATGTATGTGTTAGACATACACTAGTCTAACACATACACTAGTTGACTCTGACCTCGAGAGAAACCGGGACTCAAACATGTATGTGTTAGACACCCTAGGCTATTATATGTGATATATATATATATATATATATATATATATATATATATACATAGATAGGCCTCACTCACGCTCAATATCTTAGTCTATATTATATATGTGTTATATGAATATAGGCCTCATTCTTTCTAACGCTTTATCTCATAATGGCAAACACACCACTCAATTCATCACGCTCTCATCCGTATGGATCACGAAACCCAAGGGTGGCTAGGAGGAACACCAGGTTGCCTCGAGCTGACCCATACCCCACTCGCTTCACTTTGTCGGACTTAGCAACTAGGCTACACCGTCACGAGCAATGACTTAATACTATGGATATCGAACTCCAAGAAACCAACGAAAACTGGAGACTCACATCACTCGAACGTATCAATCAAGTCTCCGAAGATCACGAAAATACCGTCAACCACATGGACACCCTTGACAACCATCTGGGTGAAACCATCGAAACTATGGAGGTTGTCCACAACCAAGTGATTCACAACCGAAACAAAATCTCCGTCCTACAATCAAGGCTGAATCAGTGCGAGACACGTCTAAGGGAAACCAAAGACGCCCTCCAAATGGTTAGCAGACTTGCAAAATCTGTGGACCATCTCACCGCACTACTACCGCAACTCAATCTACGTCAGGATTAGCTTAAGCTGAATCCGTACTTTATCATGCTTTCGTAGGACCTATGTAATTCGACCGGATGTAACAATTCCCGGCACCTTTTGTTAAATATCTAATTCTGTAACTTTTGGGACACATAACTCGAAATTGTCTGTAATCGTTTAACATCGTAATATCAATCAACAATTTCTCTCGGCTATCTTACATTGTTAATTTTCACTTTGTGATGTTGTATATTACTGCTTTAATATATGTACATCTATCGCACTTATCATTCTGGTACCACCTCTCATGTACCTTTTGTTTCTATCTTGAAGAATCATGCCGCCAAAGAAGAAAAGTTACAGTGGTGCCGAACTTGCTGCTGTCGTATCTCGAGCAGTGGCTGATGCTTTGGCTGCTTGGGATTCACCTCGAAACTCTCAAAGTAATGACGAAACCCCAGTCAATACCCCTGTTATCAAACCTTGCTCTTACAAGGATTTTCTTAGCTGTAAACCGCTCTACTTCAAAGGCACGGAAGGTGCTATAGGGCTAATCAGGTGGATTGAACGTATGGAATCCGTCTTCAACCTCTGCAACTGCACGGAGGATAACAAAGTCAAGTTTGTTGCCTACACCTTTCAGGAAGGTGCACTTACATGGTGGAACACCCACGCAAACTCTGTGGGCATTGAGATAGCAAACCGACTTCCTTGGGCTGAACTGAAGAAAAAACTTAGCGAAAAATACTGTCCCGAAGAAGAACTGCACCATCTGGAGGAAGAATTCTGGCACTTGACAATGCAGGGAACTGACATTGCTGGATATACCACCAAATTCCAGCAATTCGCCTTATTATGCCCGGGTTTGGTTGACCCGGAGGAGAAATTCATCAAGAGATACATCCGCGGCCTCCCTTAGAATAATGTATACAATATTTTTGAATGAAACTTTGGTTTTTTCATTACAATGTAAAATGACGCATTTAGTGGTCGTTCGTTATATCTTATGCTCTGTGTATATTGATTAGTCGCGCCCCGACCCGATTTGCTTCCGCAACCCGAATTTAGGGGTGCGACATCGACGCTGCCGCACAAGGAAGCTTTATGACAAAGACAGACGAAGAAGGATGGAACCTTATAGAAAACATGACTATGCATCACCATGATTGCAACTCTGGAGATCACTCAACATCTTCAGCACCTCTCGCTGCATCGAATCCAATTACAGTCGAAGCAATTAAGGTATTAACGGAGAAGATGGACACACTTGTCAAATAGTTCGGAGAACTTAAGAAACAGCAGTACCAAGTACACCAAGTGCAAGCCTGTCAAAACTGCACCAACTCGCAACCATCCGGTGAATATCAAGTTGAATATGAAGAGACAGACGACACCGTTTACTATGCTCAATATCCCGCTCGACCACAAAATTTTCCACCCGGTTTTTAGCAAAACAACAACCAACCTAGAGGACCTCCATTCCCGCAAAGAAACAACCAACCTTTCCGACCCCAATACCCACCTAGATACCCACCTTACACACAACAACGACAACATGCCAACAACAAACCCCTCACACTTCCTGGACCCACTTCCGACACAAACCAAACCACCGAACAACCCAACAAGACAAATGCCCCAGCTTCAAGCTCAGATGACGCCTTTACCCTGTTCATGCAAGGCCAACACATACCTAACAAAAAGACATCCGCTAGGCAAGATCAAAACGATCTCTTTATGAGAAATCAATTGGCTGTACTGAAGAACTTGGAAGCTCAAATTGGACAATTGGCACAACGTCTTGAGAACAGACCCAGAGGAAGTTTGCCTAGCAACACGGTTCACAATCCACATGTTGAGGAGGCAAAGCAAGTCACCACCACCAAGGAAGCAGCCACTCCACCACCTGATGCTGTCCCAGTAAAGGAAGAACCAGAGATCAAGATACCAGCTGTGGAAACCACCCCAACCATGAACAAAGAGGTTAGAATCCCTTACCCCGCCAGACTTAAACTCCAACCCAAGAAATTATCATCCTTTAAGTTAGACGGAGAATTCCTCGATATTATGTGTAGAGTTCTCGGTCGTAATAAATATATTAGAAAATTGTTGTCCACTAATGATAAACTGCATGAAGTAAACAACATTCCCCTTAGTTCTGAAAGCTCTGCCCTACTTAAAAATAGCCTTCCCGAAAAACTAGGAGACACCAGTAGATTTACACTCCGTTGTTCTATTTATCAATCCGGAGATATAAGCGCCTTAGCCGACCTAGGAGCTAGCATTAACCTCATGCCCTACTCCCTGTTTAAAAGGCTAGAACTTGAAAATTTGAAACCTACTAAGATGACTGTCCAACTAGCTGACCAATCCGTTAGATACCCAAAAGGAATAGCTGAGAATGTCTTAGTTCAAGTTAACAAATTCTTCTTTCCTACGGATTTCATGGTATTGAACATCCACGAGGACATAAACATCCCGACTATCCTTGGAAGACCATTCATGAATACAGCCCGAGCAGTGATTGATGTGTATAACCACACGATTGTCCTACAATCGCATGGTGAAAGCATCACTTACAAGATCGACCAACCAAATTGCAACCCAGAACAAGAAGAATGTTATGCTATATCAACAGGCAAAATTACCTATAATGATGAATCAGAGCCCGAAGAAGAACAACCTTTCACCCGATCGTCAACCTTCATTTCTGACACTGAAACTGACCCAGAAGAGGAAGACGTAGAATCTAAAGAAGAAGACGTAGAATTTGAAGAAGAAGAGGAAGAACCCGCTGAGGAAGGAGAAGAAACTGAAGAGGAAGAAGAAGAAATGGACGAAGAGACCGAAGAAGAAGAAGAAAGATCTGAAGAAATAGAGGAAGATGAGAATCAAATTGATTCACCACAAATGGCTGAAGTCAAAAGGATACAGTGCTCCGAAGATAACAATTCATCAGACAAATCTATTGATTATGAATCCATCCGTCAATACTTCAGATCCACTCATCTCAAGAGAATGTGAACCATGCTCGACTCTCATCTCGAACCTTCGAAACCATTCACCCGAACCCGACTCTGAGATATAGATACAATTGAAGAAGAGTTATGATCCTCGCGCCACCTGAAAATATATGATAAACTCCTACAAAGAATTGTTGCGTATAAGGCAAGACAAACTGGTGGCTTTGTGGAAGAAAACCTTCAAGATTCTACCACGGAAGTCAGGACCATCGAAGTCGGTAGTTCCCAACCTTTCAATAACGCACCCTCAAATGAAGAATTCCACCAATTTCCAGATTCATTTGATGAAGATTCTGAAGAGGAGATCGAGTATGACGATGATTGTATCGACGTCGCTCTTTACGAACACTCTTTCCACCAACTCCCCCTGCTCCAGCAAATTCTTCTATCTCCACAACCGAGATATTACAAATCCCCCTCATAGATACCCACCAAGAGATGATAGACTTTATTGATGAAAATGATGATTTCCGCATCATCTTAGAGGCTATCAGAGAATCAACCAATGACTACATCACCGCTCAAAGGCACCTGATAAGGGAGATCGAACGAGAATACGATTCATACCTCGCCAGTTATGGAATGCAAGAACCTCGTGCCCTACGCAGACATATCCAAGAACTGTCAGATTCCCTTTAAGCTCAAATCGCAAAAGAAGCTCAACACCGAAAAAGGCCCCACTACCCGATGGGATAAATCGAGTTCTGCAGCAACCAGAGGCAAATATACTAAAAAGTATATTATGCCCTAGCCGGATCAGCTTTCCCCTACTCATCGAGTCAGAAGGCTACACTACCATCAATGAGCACCCATCTGGAAAGAGATATTGGAAACCCACAAAATTATGCTGATATCCGAATGGTGGGAGATCTTAGAACCCTTCTAGATCTCATCAAAACCGGAGAACACCTCACAGCCTTCGAAAACTACAGGATCGTCATTCATTCCACTATTGGTCATCATGTTGAGCTGATAATTGATGAACTAAACGAATCAGTATATGAAGAAGAAACTCGTGAAGTACCAAGATTCATTCCGCACTTGTGGCAAATCAACTTAGCAACATATGTGACGAATCGACTACGCAGAATGTATACTGTAGAAGATGTGGGGCTTGATGTTTATCGCAATGGATACAGTGAAATATTCAGCAAGCTAATCTATGTCTTCACGGACTCGGACTTTCCTTTCAACCGTGAGCAACATCAACTCATCAGACAAGTGTGCCAAGCAACCAGTTCCTTTGGAGGAGACCCTTTGGCTAGTGACTTTGAAGAAGTGAAAAATCAGTTCATGGCCCTAATCTTCTCAATAGGTCGAAACCACCCCCAACGTGAGATTGTTCGAACTCACACCTGCACAAGAGTTGACCCTAATGGACCAGTCACACAGTCAGTTAGATACATCAGCTACAGAATGACAATTCTTGACCGATTAGCCACTCATCATTTCAAAAGTTTCAGGATGGAATCCACCAATCCACCAACCCTAATTGCTGACATGATAGAGCAATTCCTTCAGTAATTTCCTCCACGTTACAGCTTACCTAGGAGCCACGGTGCCCGGGACACATCCAACATCATTATCTGAAGAAAGGACTAAGTCGAGCTCTCGACTTTAAAAGAGCGCTTCTCAGGAGGCAACCCGTGTTTTACATTTCCGAAAATTTTACTTTCCAAGAAGTGATGAAATCTCCGACTATCTTTCACACTCAGACATACCTCCCCTTTCAAGGAAGTATAAGCATCTTATATCTGACGTGTTCACACCTACGTGACCAATCACAAGAAGACTTGATCAAGAGTGAATCCAGCAAGACAAAGTTCAGCAGATGCGTACCAAGGAACACTGCAACTATTGGGGAGTACCTCTTTACCAATCTTTTTCCTTCGTTACAAATATACCATATCTAATATGCTTATCACTAAGTGTGAGATTCAAACCCAACACACACCGCTAAAAGAATACGTCTTAGATGTTTCAAATCCTAAGTGTGGGATTTTACCCCAGTCAGAGCTTAGAATAACATCGAGGATGATGTTCATTTAAGTGTGGGATAGCAGTAGTTACACTACTATAATAAGAATAATGCTATATGCTTAATTCTAAGCTCGTTGCTCTTTAGACCATCCTTCTCCAATAAGTAAACAAAATTTTTCAACATTGAGTTGAAAATATGTTGAAAATGAAAATTTTTAGACAAAGAATAATTTAATTTGGGGAAGAAGGATAAATAAAATAAGAATACCCTTGAAAAATTAGTTTAATAATCCCATAAAGAGCATCGCATGACTAGGCACACAACAAACCAACTTTCGATTCGTGAGGTATCTTGAGCCATATAAAGCATTCATTTTTAATGCCTCACTTCTTCGATTCTTGAGTGTGCCGATGTATGTGTTTAGAATCTGAACTTGCTCCTGTCATGCATTTCGAATCCGAATTGGTGAGTGAAAAGGAAATCGAATCACATCATTCTTAAACCCATCTATGCACCCAAAAATGAAGATACGTTATCCATACCCTCTCAGGAGCATCCCTCAAACTTCATAGAAAGTTCCAAAGATGAAAGAAGAGAAGCTACAAGGAATGACGTCGAAAAAAATCAAAAGAAAAGAATTCGAAGAAAAGAAAGTCAAATGGAAAAAAAAGACTCCTACCAAAAATCATGAGAAAAGAGCGTCAATCCTCCCAAAAATTCCAGCTTTCCTCTTCACAAAAAAATAAAAATAATAAACCTATGAAAAACCAACACAACCCCCTCTCATATCACCAACACTTCACTCCAAAAACCCTACATCACCTCTCCTAGAATGATTGTGTCGAATTCACGCTCACTTAAAAGGTAACGATTTGATTCTCGATCAAGCCTATGACGATAAACTATACATATATTGGCGTTCTGAGTGATTGATAATATTAGAATAGGAAACCCTAAATACTTTGAGAGATTGGAGTGACCACCGTGAGAGGATCGCCTAGTCATGTATCCAAGATCAAAGATCAAAAGTATGCTCCCAAAATTACAACCCTACTTTTTCAAAAGCACAAATATTTTAGTTTTCTAAAACCCCCTCGGTAAAAAGTTCCGCCTCGAAATATTTCATTATCTACTTATTTCTAACCATGCTTGAAATTCGAGTTTGCTTGAGGACAAGCAAAGTTCTAAGTGTAGGATACTTGATATCGTGTAAAAAGTCACGCTTTTAATACCGATATCTCTCTCATTCTGGAATAATACTTAACAAATAAACTCAGATAATGAACAAATCAATAAAACTTTGCCAAGAAGGTCAAAATAGAGTTGCATGAGAAAAATCAAGCAAATCGGACGAAAGATGAAGATTCCACACACGTTTGATGATTCAAGACATCAAAAAAAGATTTAGAGACAAAGTAACCATCCCTAAGATTTCTCTTATCCAAGATATTCCTTTTCAAAATACGAATTTAACAGAAGAAGAATCAACAAAAACGGATGAAGAACGAAGATTCTACATACGCTGGAAGATTCAAATGATTCGCACGAGACATCTAAAAGATCAGAGAAACATTTCAGAGATTTCTTTTAATCAAAGTCTTCATTTTTAAGAAACGAATCCAACGCAAAAAGAATCGAAAAAAACGGACGCATAACGAAGAAGATACGCGTAAATTAAGAAACGAAGCAAAAGACGGCAAACCGGGGTGGGTGCATGGCGGCCACCGCGGCCACCATGCAACCGCCGCTGGCAACATGGGTGGCGGCGCCGGCTGCACTCCCCCGTCCCACAGCCGTTTTTTCATCCTTGCTCGTACTCGCCTGGTACACGTGCTAGACCTTTTCCGTAACTTTAGGGTACACGTGCTAGACCTTTTGACGCTTTAGGGTACATGTGCTAGCAACTTTACCACCTTTTGCTAACATGTGCTCCTAGTTGCTAAAGTGCACCAAATTTCAAGTATAAATAGGTGCCTTTGGTTCATTTGAAAGACACACCTCATACACCTTCCATATCTTTCTCATTTCTCCAGTTTCTAGTTTTAAATATGTATGCTTTAATTATCCTAGAGATAGTTTGTGCCATGCTTAGCGAGTAGATTACTATTGTATTTGTTTTGATGTAGTTAGCATAAATAATAATGGGATGACTTTAAATATATCATGAAATAATATGACGGCCCCTATTCGACTATTTACTTGATATAGTACTAGAAACGCTGTTAAGCGGAGTACAAATGTACGGAAGTCGGTAAACGACCGAAGGTAGTTGTATTATGGATCGACATTATTAAAATGGAAACTTTATGAACGGACTTATCTTATGGTTTTCAACATAAAACTTATATTCGGCTTTTGATTAACAAACGTGATTGTAACCTTGTAAAGAGGAGTCGCGAACCTTAATACTTGGTCAATAGTTATCTGTGTCATAACTATGGTTTAATTGTAATGTCATGCAATCATCATAAAATGCAATGTGATTACGTGGAATTGCAATGAGTATAGTACACTTCTAATCATAATGTACTTTATATGTAAACATTGCGAAGCAATTAAATTCACAACGAAAACATCGGTTAACGATTAAATACATTGTGAACTACCATAGTATTTTATGATATGGTATGGGTTTAACTCTATGCAAAAGCCGCCAGCATTTTAAATAGATTAGATTAGTTTAGATTAGATTAGAGTAAGTAGGCTATGGGCTAAATAACCATTCACGAAAACCTAGGGATTTGTTAATTGTATTGAGAAAGGCATGTTTAAAATCCAATTTAAAATCATACTTTTCCTTAAACCTTGAAACCTAAAGTAAGGTACGCAAGAAACCTAAACGCTTTCCCTCACTTATCATGCTTGAGTTTCACTTATAGGAATAAATCAAGTAAGTCCGAACATATTTTCTAAGTTAGTTGTTTACCGGATTTGTAGTCTTTGTGGTATTAAGAACGGTTAGACTTGTTATGGACTTGCTACTCTGTTCCTTTGCCCACGAGCGAATGCATTCAATAATAAGGGCCACTGACTCCTTCAGAGGAGAGTGTGAAGAGTTGAGCATTATCTGTCTAATCAGAATCATGATACCCTGGTTCCTCGTGACATATTAGTTGATAACCGACTGATAAGGAATCTACGGGTTATACCATAAGCTATCAAATCTAGTAAACATTCCCAATTTAGATAAACATTTTCCCTAAAAAGTCATCATCCCATATTATGAGCTAATAAAATCACAACAAATACTACTTCCCATCATCTGATTTATTATTATCTTTTATTCGCTTTATTTAGTTAACTGAACCAAAACCCCCAACGCACTCTTGTAAAAACCTGTACTAGGAAAGAAAGATTGATTGGATCACCTCCATTTCAATTCTGTTTCTCTTTAAGAATGACTCTAGGTCATACTTACCATCTACTAGCCTTTGGTTCAGTATTAGTAAATCACACTTAGACCCCAGCATTTACAAATTTAAAACACCCACCGATAGGCGTTGTGATCACTCACGCTCACGACGATACGACACCCATCAATATTTAACATATTTGACAACTTGAAATCCTTCAAATATGTACTACAACTTTTACTACATAGTTCTTGCTACCAAATGACCCAACATTTCAAAGCATACACAATTTACAAAATTTGGATCAAAACAAGTGTTACTACAAAAGGGGCTTTCATTGTTATAACATGATCATGATCATGAAGATAGGGATTCAACGTACTACTCGATAGTAAGTTCCAACGCTAGTCGATTCTTGGTTCTTTGCACAAACTAGCCTTTCACCCACTTGTACCTACAATCATATACAATATAAAAGGGTAAGCCACATAGCTTATTATGTAATAAGAAACTAATACATCATCAACTACAATTATATGATAAAAATCACTCTTAACAATTAATCACTACCATTCATACATGATGATCACAATCAAGTGTTCATCAACTACAATTTCTACATTGATGATCACTTTCAAGTAACCATCCAACTACAATTAGGATCCACTACTACGGTTAGTTCCAAATCAAGGAACACTACAAAGAATTGAATCATTTTTAATTCCTCCATTAACTATACAAGTGACATAATTCAATGTCACATATATATTACTACTTTCAATAACTACTACTCATTTGATCATCCATTTAGGAAATTGATGTGTGCTAAGTATAGTCAACTAAAATAATAACAAGTTTTAAATCAAGGAAATACTATATAATACTATCACACAATATAGGCAAGAATAACCCGTTCTAAAAATATAGCTTTATAAGTAAGTCCAGGTATCGAACACAGGGAAGGTTGAATTCTTAATTTAACCCTAAGTTAATATTACAATTTATTCACAATTAATTACAATTAATGTCACAGATAAAGGGGTTACGTTTTAGTTTTATATGAACGTATATTTACTTTGATATCAAACTAGAATATACAAAGCAATTAAAGTAATTAGAAGACAACTTAAGTTAAATAAGGTAGATAGAAGATATATTGTATCTAGACTAGCTACGTTTATATTAAGATTCTCCTATATGTTTATTTTTGTTAGATAATTGATTTTATGTTGAAATATAAAAGTAGATATCTTCCTTTGTCCGGCTTGAATATCTTAAGATTAAGCTCTTCAACGTATATTAAGGTTAACTAACTTCGAGGTCTCGAATGTTATTATCTAATCAATTATAGTTTAATCCAGTAGTAATTATAACCTATCACCAGTTCTGTCTTTTTAAGTTATAATTAAAACATAAACCTAAATTATTAATCAATAATATACAAACGTCCGCTCTAGCATGAATCTCATAATCATATAATCAATATAGATATAACCTTATTAACATTCATAAAATCAATTAACATAAACATATAATCAAATAATCATACAAACATCATTCATCTAAACAAACATGTTAAAGAAATAATCAATATTCAAATTAGAATGTAAATAAGATTCAAATACAATTAAACAGTCACTTAGTAAGTAAAAGATCTTAGAAACAAACCAAAAAAATTGAATTACTCTTCGTTAGGGTTGAAGGTCTTTAACCCCTATCCTTCTAGCCTCCAAATTCGACCTAAATTCGTTCTTTAACCCTTACAATCGACTTTTACCTCTAAAATTCATATATCGTATAGCCTAGCTGAAGCCTCAACGTATAGATTTACAAACCGCCATCCAACCAGCGGTTGGAAGCTCCAACCGTGTAACACCCCCAATTTCATCGATTTAGTTTAGCGGAAGCGTTTAGTTAAGTATGGGGAGTGCCACAATATACAGTACATGCATACGTATCAGAGCATATGATTACAACAGAACAAACATATTAAGATGTCAAATGTAATAGTTACAAAGTTTACGATTTTTCAAATCGTACAAATGTGAAAGTTATTAAGTTTACAAAAGCAGATTTCATAAATATGACTAAAACAGATTAGTTATATAAAAGAAATCAAGTTGTCAAAAGTTGGCATCCTAGTTTCATCGTGGGTCGCCTAGAATCCGTATGTGCAGGCGGTCCTTACGTGTGCTGCTAATTCCCTGAAAAACATAGTAAAAAGTCAACAACGAGGTTGAGTGAATTCACAGGTTTCATGTTACAAATACAGTTTGTTTAACCAAATACGTTCGTAAACAGTTGTTGAATATCAAATATGTTCACAAGTAGTATTGCCATAATAGTTGACTAAACGTTTTGTGGAATGCTATCCAAATATAGTTCGGTTGGGATGTTGCCCAAATACAGTTCGCGTGGGATGTTACCCAAAATACAGTTTACGTGGGATGTTACCCAAATACAGTTTAAAATATGTAGCTGGTCGTTCTCCAGCATTTTCCAAAACAGTATCGGTCGTTCTCCGGTCTAGATACGCACGGGTCGTTCTCCCGTCCAAACACTGCTGGTCGTTCTCCAGCAAAATACGCACCGGTCGTTCTCCGGTCCAGAATACGCACGGGTCGTTCTCCCGTCCACTTGGCCAGTCGTTCTCTGACACTAAAATACGTAGCTGGTCGTTCTCCAGCATTTTATAAAAGTACCGGTCGTTCTCCGGTATACCAAACAAAGTTTAACATGACATTTGTATAAAAATGTGGTATCATAAATTCCAGTTTTGTGTATGAGTTTAACAGTTCAAGCATTCTAATCGTGTGAGCAAACAAGTATGATAAACAATCATATGAGTAAAAGCAGATATGGTAATAAGTAAAACAGTTGACTATGTTTTCCACCCCTGTTCAAAAGCAGTTAAAACAGTAAAAGTAGGGGCTGTGAACTCACCTGTTGAGTTAAGTAGTAGTGCGAGTGCTAGCAAAGCGTAGTCCGGGTAAGTCACTAACGTCCTAAACGTATGAAATTTAATAAGTATGTGGAGGTCTAAGTTTAACCATCCATGCTAGTGTTTGTATAACCAAGTTATGTCCACATGTTTGTTTATACATTTTATGTTTTGAAAAACATGTACGGCTCGTTGGTAAGTTTTCGTAATAATAATTTAAAGTATTATCATTATATATTTCGTGTTGTATACTTCCCACAGTATATGTGTTTCATGTGCGAGTTATATCATAAAGGGTTGATTCTTGAAGATGTTTAATGATTAGCGTGAAAATATCCTTAAATTATCTGTTATTTTATCCGAAAGTACACACACACATATATATAATTATATATATGTATATATGTCCGAATGTGAAAAAATTCATCGTTTAGGGTCAAAAATGCATTTTTTTCAAAAAGTCAACTCGCAGTCAAAAAGTCAACTCGCAAGTGGATCCGCAAGTCAAGTGGATCCGCAAGTCAAGTCGACCCGCAAGTCAAGTCGACCCACAAGTCAAGTCGATCCGCAAGTCAAGTCGACCCGCAAGTCCAAATCTCGACTCGCGAAAATCGATCTCGATCCGCAGAACGAGCTGTTCGCGATTTTTGTGTGGATTTTGACTCTTAAAGTGTTTTTCAAGGGATTTTTGGGCATAATAAGTTGATATAACACTAATACATGGCATATTAAGTGTTTTTAACAAGAAATCATAAGAAAAAGTGAAGAAATCCTTACGATTTGAAGATTTGGGGTTTGAGGATGAAGATGGTGAGTCTTGAAGATGAAGAAGATGAAGATGATGATGATGGATGCTTGTTGTTGCTCTTGTTGGTGATGAATCCAAAAATACAAGTGTTGGTGGTGATGTTGTTGTTGATTTTTGTTGTTGTTGTTGGTAGTGAGTTAGAGAGAAAAGAGATGAAGGAAAGAAGAAGAAAAGAGATAGAATGAGGATGGGATTGGGGTTTGGGGGGTGTTTGGGCAGATTTTTCTCAACCAAAAAGGGAGGAGAATTTGTCCTAATTTTGTGGTATTTTACCCGTGTTCATTTACCCGATCGCTAAATGTTCAAACGTTTTTAAACCATAGGTTTTTAAATACGTTTTCGATTATTCTTTTAATTGTATTATTTTATTTAAAACAATGTAGTTGAGTAATAAAATTATAACTAAATTTTATTTTAAATTTTACAAATGGGTTTCAAATTGTTTCAGTTGTACGAAATAAATGTTAATTGTAATAAAATACATTGTAAATATTATCAACATAATATTTAATAATTAAATAAGGTTGTTTAATAATTTCATATTATCACATAATTTGTTCACCAACGGTCGTATATTTTGTCGTATTTGTTCTGAATGTTTTGTACGCAATTATACTAATTACGAAATATGTAATACTACGCGTATTAACTAGTCGGGCTTTGCTAGACTTACCTCTAAAAGTAGTTGTGAATTCACTCAAGTAGGCAATTAGCCTAATAATGCAAATGTTTAAAGCTCGTAATTACGTTTAAGTTTGCGAGTTGTTACAAACCGGCGGTTGGAATTACTTTTCGTACGCACCAAGATTTCTTGAATAATTCAAGTCGACTTTCTTCAAAGTTGAGATCGCGACGCGACCTCCGTATAATCGCGATGCAATTTATGTGAAATTGCAAAGCGAAACTAACACAATCGCGATGCGATTGTGTGGATTTCGGATCTGCTCTATTTCGGTCCATGTAACTTCTTTTTAAGCCCGATTATATTAATCTTTGAATTTTATCTTCAATTTAAGCTCATTTATCTTGAGGTCTTCATTTTGCTTCATTTTCTTCGTTTTTGAATCCTTTTTCGTTCCTTTTCTTCAATTCTTGATTTAAAACGCTTTTCTGCAAATATAAATAAAATCAATATCTAAATCCAATTAAATGCCATAAAAATGTATAAAAACAAGGAAATTTTAGTATATAAATATAAATAATATATTATTTGATGTTATCAAATATTATCACACTTAAGTTTTGCTTGTCCTCAACTAGATTACATTCAAAATCTAAAATTGATAAGCATTAAATTATTATTTAATAATCATAATACATAACTTAAAAATATGTTTCATAATTTAAAACTTTAAACAAATTAATTAACATGGATAACTATAATGTACAAATAAAAATTATTATTCTTTGTGCAATATATAGCTCATGAATATTTACTAATATATTTATCCACTTTAAACACTCTATACTCATATTCCTGAATATATCTTCATTTATAGTATGTATATTACTTATGATTTCCACATATAATGTACTCTTAAATTTAGTTATACAATTACTTTTCTATTCAAAATAAATACAGGAAATCCATTTTTAAGAATTAAGACATTGGTGACAGGTCTGCATTTACACAACAGAGCGACATAACTTGATTCAGATAAAACAATTTTTATAATCAAACCAGCGGTGACAAGTCTGCACTTCTGATTTTATTTGAAAGATTTTTCTTTCTTTTGCTTTAATTTTAAGAATACTAATTGGAGACTTGGTCTGTACTTACGTACAACAGAGGAAACAATTAGTAGACCCTCAAATGTTTTCATATTAGTATAAAGACATACAAAATTATTGCATAATAAATTTATAAATTATTGCATGATAAAATTAAAATTTAAGATTTTTTATGTCATACATCATATTGTGTACCATAAAATAATATAGAAGTTATTTTATTAATTTCTTAAAATTCAACAATCTTCATATAGATTGCCTATTAGTACATCATATCATATAACTATATATCACTTATTATTATTTTGATTACGTTATATGTACAAAACAGTTAATCCATATTAAATTCTAAACTTTTAAATATAAAATAATAACTTTTAACAAAAGTATTCAAATTAATAAATACCTAGTTATTAACTTAATTGTTTTTTTAATTTTGATGAAAATGTATAAAAATTTAATAATATAAAGGACAAGTAAAATTAAATAAATATTTCTTTTCTACCGACCCTTTCCCCACACTTAAATTATACAATATCCTCATTATATATAAACATATATAATAAAGTAGGAAAAAAGAAGAAAAGAAAGTAGAACGAAAAACTCCCCTGACTTTTGAAGCGTATATCGTCGGCTAAAGCAATACTATCGTTGGCTAGTTCGATATTAGTAGGTTGTCTCTTCATCTTTCATAATATACAACAAAGCACACTGTTATGCTGCACACCGGTCGTTGGAATTTCTAATGGTGATGCAACACAACAGTGGGTTTTAAATTTATAAGGATGGGGCCTAGGGTTACTATTATGCTAATCAAAGGGCTAGGAAAGGACAAGTATGACCTAGGATCGTTCTTCAAAGTGCGGCAAATTGAAGCTAGGGGATTTAGAAACTTTTATGTATTTAGCTAGGGAGAAAAGAGTTGGTTTTGGTTTTGGCATAGTTTGTTGAATAAACAATCTTATGAACGAGGTTTAACCTCACCGGAATAGGTTGGACTAACTGGTCTAGATGGCCGGATAATATGTCATTACTTATTCGTACGAATTATCGACATTACTCAGGTATGCAAGAATACAGGGATGGTTTATACTACAAAAGGAAACTTAAGTAACACGTTTGTTATTCGATTCATAATATAACTACCTTCGGTCATTCTCGACTTCCATACATTTGTACTCCGCCGTAGGCATTTCCAGTACTATATCTGAGAACAGTCGAATAGGGGCCGTCTTATGACTTCACGATATTTAATGCCAATTGTATTTCACTATTATGATGATCCTAAGGCAACAATCAAACAAGAACATGCAATAAGACGATCAAAGCAACAGTTCAATATAAGCATACAAAGGTATTATTTAAGTCGAGGATATTCCGAAAGTTGTCTAAAAAATATCGTCTATATGAATTTTATCTTAATCTACTTCTATTCCCATATTCCGTGTCTCTTGGATCCTATTTTGGTCTAGAGAACACCGGCTATGCCGAGCTCAATGATTCAATCTAACATAGTATAACTAAGTGACCTATATCCGATGAGTTAGCTACGTTCATTTTTGGATAAGGTTTTAGTCACAACATGAGTTGGGCAGATAAACGATAAAGATTTAATTCCTACATCTATTTATAATATAAACCATCCGCAATCTCATAATATACAACACAATTACATATTTAAAACTTTATAAATGACTATCATGACAGACAATTTAGTTATCTAGTTAATCACGACAATTCTAGCATGCATATTTAAATTTATAAAATAAAGAATAAACATATTTAAATATGGAAGATAGATTAAAACCTGGAAGGTATACAAATAACTCGTAGCTACAATGCGTCCCGGAGCACCTCCGTATAAATCTTCCTTAGTTAATTAATTAGCTATTTTAATTAATTAAACTATCCTAAAGGAAGAAATACTAATTTTACAAGAAAGATATAGAATATAGAAAGTGTATGGAGTGTGTTTTTTCAAGGTGTGAAGGTGTGTCTTCAAATGAACCATGAGCTCCCTATTTATAGGTGAAAATTGGTGCATTCTAGCAACTTGGGGCACATGTTAGCAAAAGGTGGGAAAGATGCTAGCACATGTACCCTAAAGCGCGTAAAGGTCTAGCACGTGTACCCCAAAGTTGCGGAAAAGTCCTAGCACTTGTACCCTGCGAGTATGGGCGAGGATAAAAAAGTGCACGGGAGACAGGGGGAGGCCGGCCGGTGCTGCCACCCTGGTGGCCGGCGGTGGTGGCCAGCGGCGGCTGCCTCTCCGCCACCCCGGTTCACCGTCTTTTGCCTCATTTCTTAATTCGTGCGTATCTTCTTCGATATGCATCCGTTTGTGTTGATTCTTTTTGCGTTGGATTCGTTTTTCAAAAATGAAGACTTTGATGAAAAGAAATCCTAAAAATATGTCTCTGATCTTTGGATGTCTTGTTCGAATCATTTGAATCTTCCGGCGTACGTAGAATCTTCATTCTTCATCCGTTTTTGTTGATTCTTTTTCTGTTAGATTTATATTTTGAAAACGAATATCTTGGATAAGAGAAATCTCAGTGATGGGTACTTTTTCTTCAAATCTTGTCTTTTTGTCTTGAATCTTCAAACGTGTGTAGAATCTTCATTTTTCGTTCGTTTTGCTTGATTTTTCTCGTGCAACTCTATTTTGACCTTCTTGACAAAGTTTCATTGATTTGAACATTATTTGAGTTTATTTTCCAAGTATTGTTCCAGAATAAGAGAGATATCGGTAGTAAAAACGTGACTTTTTACGCAATATAAAGTATCCCACACTTAGAGTTTTGTTTGCCCTCAAGCAAATTGTCAGAAAAACTTCTTTGAAAGTCGGAAAGGGTGTCTTCGTATCCTAGAGAACTTTGATTCCTATAGGCTGGGTGAAAAGTTTTCAAACGGGGTTTTAACCCTTGATGCTTTCTCAAACTACCGGTTCTAACAAGCTTTCTTTACATGACTAGGGCCCTCGCAGGTGGTCACTCAGTTCACTCAAGTGTATCGGGTTTCTAATTCACTCAGGGGCCAGTCATGTAGCTCTTTTGTCATTATAAGCTTGGTTGAGAATTGAATCTGTAATACTCAAATAGGGACGGTGCTAATTATCCCTAGACATTTGTAAGAGGGTAAAGATGGATATGGAAGAGGGGTTTTGTAGGTGGTTTAGGGGGGTTTTGATATAGCCTAAGAATTTGTCTGTGATGACTTATCTTTGACATTTTAGTGATACCTCTTTTGGATTTCTCTCTTTGAGAGCCTTCATTTTATGTTTTCATTTTGAGGAACCTTCCCCTTGGCATTAAATGATACTTGGGTCTTTTAGTTCTTTGGTTCCTCCTGGCAGCTTTGTTTTTGCTGATTTATACTTTACTTTAAAGTTCTCCTTCTTTTATTGGATGGTATTTTTATCCTTCGGGGGTTTCAATGTATTTCTTGCCGTACTTCTTCTTGACAGAACAGAAACTTAGGCTATGGCCAAGAGATGTAAAGGAAGGGTTGGTTTCTTTAAGTGAGTTTTTTGAAATGAAAAGGCTAAGCTTCAACAGGTTTTCTACTTGATCTTCAATGCTGAAAGTGATCATTGGTTGGGTTAGGCTTGAAAACAGGGGTTCTTATGAGAGGTTTTTATCCTAGGAAATGTCGAGATCTTCTAATTGCACCTTCGTCACGTATGACGCCCATCTTTGTAGTTTCGAAATGTATTGCTCAAGCAAGTTCTAACTTAAAAGGCATACATCGGCACACTCTCAATCTAAAAGTGAAGCATTAAAGATAAATGCTTTTATATGGCTCAAGATTCCTCACTTGTTTTGATGGTTTAATGCCTAGTCATGCGATTGCTTGTTTTGCAACTTAGTTCGAAAATCTTTCAAAGAATTTTACCCATTATTGTCGATTTCCCAAACCTTTGGATTTTTGTTGACCGGAAATACCCTTTTTAGACTTTCAAAAACTTGAAAATTTTGCTGAAAATCTGAGTTTGCTTAAAAGATTGATCAAAATTTTATGTTGCACTTCAGCACTTCAGTAGTGGACTCTACGGTTATCCCACACTTACAAGAAAAATTTCCATAATGTTCCATTTCTAAGTTAGGTTAATCCCACACTTATATTTTGAATGAGGGTCAATATTTTCGAAGTCATTCTCTATTTTCTGAGTTATAATCCCACACTTTAGAGTTTTACTTAGAGTATTATTGTGTTAATCAAGCAAAGTAGGGGTAGAAGAGGTACTTCCTTTTGTTGCGTGTGTTGCCACTGGATTTTATGGACCAGGTTCAAGTGTGTGAAATTGCTGGAAATGGACCAGGCTCATTGGAAGTGAACTTGTTCCATAATTTCCACGTCAAGTTCTGCATAACAAATATCCTTCAGGAAACACAAATGTCAATACACGTTAATACTAAACAGAAATAACGTAACTAATAATAACTAATCCATGTCAGCATAGAGCGCCTCCCTATCGGTGAAGTCATCATCCATAAAGATCGTGTTTTCTACGAACGATGTAGGAGATGCTGACTCCATGATAGTATAGACTGGAGATGCAGTACCATCCTCTGGGTATTGAATCTAAGCATCTACTGCAGCGATCTCCTCCTCTAGTGGGTCCGTAATAGTGGGGTGGTCCTACGCAGTCAGGTTCCAAGGTGGGAATAGGTCCCACGGTGGAATGTGCAGAGCAGGATCAGGTCCCATTTAAAAAGGGCACACAGGTGTGGAAGGAAGGCCCAGAGCAGTGTGGATCTCAGTGATGGCAGTGTGCTGGACCTCGAGGGCTCTCAGTATCGACCAAGTGACAACAGGGTCCTCGGTAGTTACCCCATGATGAAAGGTGGGTACTCTGGAGTTCCCTGCGGTCTGTCCCTTGGATTGTCTCCTAAACCTAGCATGGATGGAACGTAAAAGGAATGTCTCCTGAACGTTCACCTCCACCAACTCTGCCAAGATCTCGTCCAATCGAGGGGGCGGTGACTGTGATCCCCTGATGGTCCTCATGCTACTACCCGGTGATGAACTCCGGGAGTGATACATGGCACGTGAGCGTCTCTGACTGGGGGGCTCGTGCTCTAGCTAGCTGCGAACTCATCCTGCAAAATACAAAAGGTTAATCATCGAAACATAATCATCAGCCTCTTATAGGGCGAGGTACTACCTAAGAATGGATTAGATCAGAAATAAAAGAAAAATTAATGCGGAAATGATAAGATAGGCTTGGGATGCCTCCTATGAGCGCTTTGTTTATCGAGTCTCGTAGCTTGACTCATTCATACCTACTATTCCATTTGGGTGGTTCATAGTTATAGGCTTCCTCGGTTGTGGGAAAGTCTTTTACGTAATGTTTTAAATGGTGACCGTTTTCCCATCTGGGGCCTCGAGTTCGATGGAACCATAATGAAATATCTTAGAGATTTTGAATGGACCGCTCCACCGTGTTTTAAATTTACCAGAAAACTTCTCAAACTGTGAGTTACAGAGTAGAACCTTATCACCTGGATTGAAGCGTGTGGGGCGGAGCTTTGAATCGCGGAGCAATTGGGTTCTTTCTTTGAATTTGTAGTAGCTTTCGTAAGCTTGATCTCTTAACTCTGCTAGCTTGTTCAGTTGCATTTTCTGGTGCGTTACCGTTATAGTCGGATCTAAGCTGCAGTTTTTCAGCGCCCAGTAAGCTTTGTATTCGAGTTCAATCGGGAGATGACATGCTTTTCCATAAATGAGCCTATAGGGGGTTGTTCTTAATGGCGTTTTATAAGCTGTTCGGAATGCCCATAAAGCATCGTCTAGCTTATATACCCATCTCTCCTTGTGCTGACCAACTGTTCATTCCAAGATCCTTTTTAGTACCCGGTTTGTAATTTCTGCTTGCCCATTTTTCTGGGGGTGGTAGGCCGTAGACGTCTTGTGGGTAACACCGTATTGTTGCAATAGTTTCATAAACTGCGTATTGCAAAAGGGCGTGCCTCGATCACTGATGATCACCCGAGGGGTTCCAAACCGGCAGAATAGTTGTTTTAAGAACTTGGCTACGACCCTTGAGTCATTTGTTGGAAAGGCTTGAGCTTTAGCCCATCTGGATACGTAGTCGACAACTACTAGAATGTGTTCTTTTCCGTTTGATTTTGGAAATGATCCCATGAAATCTAATCCCCATATGTCAAATATTTCACATGCTTGGATATTCGTTAACGGCATTTCGTTATGCGTTGTGATATTTCCAAACCTTTGGCAAATATCGCAGCGTTTCACCAAGTCTTGTGCATCTCTGAAGATAGTAGGCCAATAGAATCCAGAGTCGTAAAATTTCTTTGCTGTCAAATTGGCTGCGTGATGTCCTCCGGTAGGTCCGTGATGGCTTTGGTGGAGTATATGTTCGGCTTCTTTCCCATCGACGCATCTTCTCACAATTTGGTCGGGACAGACTTTGAACAAATATGGATCATCCCAAAAATAATGTTTGACGTCTCGGAAGAACTTTTATCTTCGCGATGATATCATCCCCTTTCTTGCGATCCCTCAAACTACGAAATTGGCAATGTCTGCAAACCAAGGATCGTCAATGAATTGCGAACCTTGCATTTGTTCTCCTAAACTCATTAACCGCTCTTCTGGAAATCGATCTTTAATATCTCTTTCTTCCAGTTGTTCCATTGATGGGTTTTCTAGTCGACTTAAATGATCTGCGGTGAAATTTTCTGCTCCTTTCTTATCTTTTATTTCGATGTCGAATTCTTGTAAGAGTAGAATCCATCTTAACAATCTGAGCTTTGCGTCTTGCTTTTTGAAGTGGTATTTTAGAGCTGAGTGATCCGTGTATACTATCGTTTTGGACAGTATCAGGTAGGATCTGAATTTGTCAAAGGCGAACACTACGACTAGCAGCTCCTTCTCGGTTGTGTAGTTTTCTTATGCGTCTGTGAGTGTTTTGCTGGTGTAGTAGATTGGTCGAAAGTGATTGTCTTTTCTTTGCCCTAGAACAGCTTCAACTGCGAAATCACTAGCGTCGCACATGATTTCAAATGATAGACTCCAATCTGGAGCGACCATGACTGGTGCATTAGTTAGCTCCTTTTTCAGATAATTGAAAGCCTTCATGTAGTTCTCATCAAATATGAACTTGATGTCTTTTCCTAGCAGGTGGGTGATGGGTCACGATATCTTGGAGAAATCCTTGATAAAATGGCGGTACAACCCAACGTGTCCTAGAAAGCTTCGAATGGCCTTAACGTTGGTTGGTGGTGGTAGTTTGGCAATGGTTTTGACTTTTTCTTTGTCTACTTCGATTCCTGACCTTGATATTCGATGTCCTAAAACTATACTTTCCTTCACCATAAAGTGACATTTCTCCCAATTCAATACGAGATTTGATTCTTCACACTTGGCGAGCATTCTATCGAGGTTGGATAGACATGATACGAAAGAGTCTCCGAAGACCAAAAAATCATCCATAAAGACCTCCATGCATTTTTCAATCATGTCGTGGAAAATTGCAACCATGCATCTCTGAAATGTTGCAGGTGCGTTGCATAATCCAAACGGCATTCGTCGGTATGCAAATGTTCCGTATGGGCATGTGAACGTTTTCTTCTCTTGGTCCTTTGGATCGAGTGAGATTTGGAAATACCCAGAGAAACCGTTAAGAAAACAGTAGAATTCATTCCCTGATAGCCTTTCGAGCATTTGGTCAATAAATGGAAGCGGGAAGTGATCCTTACGAGTTGTTTCGTTTAATTTCTGGTAGTCGAGGCAAACTCTCCAACTGGTAACTGTCCGTGTTGGTATAAGTTCATTTTCTTCGTTTGTAATGACTGTCATTCCTCCCTTCTTTGGGACGACTTGAACAGGGCTAACCCAAGGTGAGTCGGATATTGGGTAAATCAATCTAGCATTCAAGAGTTTAATAACCTCTTGCATAACCACGTCCTGAATCTTAGGATTTACCATCCCCTGCCTTTGTACGGATGGTTTGAAATCGCTTTCCATGACTATCTTGTGTGTGCAATAGTTGTGACTTATTCCTTATATATCAGAAATTTTCCATGCAATTGCCTTCTTGTGCGATTTCAAAACTTCGATGAGTTGAGCTTTTTCCTCAGGTTTTAACTCTTTTGATATTATTACCGGGAGTTGTGATGTTCCGTGGAGGTAAGCGTACTCAAGGTGGGGTGGTAATTCTTTTAATTCGAGGTTCGGCGGTTCTTCAATAGACGGCTTCATTGTAGCTATCTCGTCTCTATTCAGTTTCTCATATTCAGCTTGGAATGTCATATCATTTATCTCGGGTTCAGATGTGGAGATTGATGCTATTTCAACCCATTCGGTTTTATTTGAGAATTCTTCTGTCTTTAGCTCGTATTTGTTGACTGATGATGAGGAAACTTCATCATTTCTGGTGAGGATGATCCCTCCGTCATCGGTGAATTGGAATTCTTGAAATTGAGCGGATGAGGATTGGTTTATGGTGATTTCAGGGTTTGGAAATGGTAGTGGTTCGGGTTGGTTGGTTAATTGAGGCTCAATTGGCGGCGGTTCAACACTTATCACCTTGAATGAATCTAGGATTTCTTTGATTGAAGGAAATGGGTTTGGTCCGTTGAATATGGGTTTATCTCTTTTTAGCCAAGGTATTGGTGTACCACATCCTAATGGAACAACGATTGTTTTACCATCGGTGAGAGGAGACTTCTTTTCAAACAGGGGAAATAGTAGTTCGTCGGATGTTGTTGGCAAAATGATTGCGGAATGCAGCCCAGGGTCCTCGTTATATAGTTTCCGAACGATGATAATGGTGTTGGGTATCTGATCCTGGATTGATAGTGCTAGTACTTCATGGAGATGTTCATCAAAAATATCCTGCATGGTATCACACAAACCAAGGTCCTCTTCCAGAGGTTGCTTCATTAATCGATCGACATTAAAGGTGACCTCCTCTTTCCCAACTCTTAGTTTTAATGATTTTTCATTAACGTCAATTACAGCTTTGGCAGTATTTAGGAATGGTCTGCCTAGGATGAGCGGGATATGGGTGTCTTCCTCTATGTCCATGACAATAAAGTCTACTGGAAAAACGAACTTATTGACTTTGACCATGACATCTTCAGCAATTCCTCGAGGGAGCTTAACTGATCTGTCAGCTAATTGTATGGTCATGCGAGTAGGCAATAGGTCATCTAGTCCTAATTTCTTATAGAGGGAATAAGGCATCAGATTAACACTAGCACCTAGGTCTGCTAAGGCGTTACTAATTTGAATTCCTTGGAGAAAACATGGTATAGTAAAGCGTCCAGTGTCGCCTAATTTAGGTGGGAGACCACGTTGAACAATTAAAGAACATTCAGCATTCAAGGGTAAACTAACTATTTGCCTAAGTTTTTCTTTGTTTGAAAGGAGTTCCTTAAAGAATTTGGCACACGAGGGCATTTCTATTAAAGCATCTAATAATCTAACGTTCAAGTGCAGGCTTTTAAATATTTCCAGATATTTACCGAATTGGGCTTCTTGCTTTTCCTTCTTTAGTCTACCAGGATAAGGTATTCTCGTGTGAGGTACATCCTCTGGAGTTTTGGATGGGTCAGATGTTGTGACAGGGATGTCAATTGACACATTTTCACTAGATCTAGGTGCGGGCAAAGAAGTGTTTTCGGGAGTGTTATCGGGTGGTGGTGGATCAACTTTGGTTACTTTTCCTCCTCTAGTCACGATTAACACATCATCACTTGGTGGATGGGTGGTGTCATTAGTGATTGCCCACGTACTTTCCTCAATAAAACTTAAGTTCTTCAAAATATATTCCATGTTAGAGATTAATTTTTCTGAAATTTTTATCATGGCGTCAATGTTATCTTGAAATCCGATCACTCTTTTGTTTATAACATTTTGTTCGAACATAAAATCTGATAAAGATTGTTTTGAGGAAGGTAAGTGGTTTGTAGGTGAGGAAAAAGCCAATAGTTGGATTAAAGATTCATTTGGTGTGGGGATAGTTGAGTCAAAATAGGGTGTTGACATGATTGGTCAAAAGTGATTAAACTAAAACTAAACTAATTCTAAAGGTAGAAAGGGTAACTTTTGATCAATGTTGATCTTTCAGAAGGATCGCTTAAACACTAAAGTTGCTAAATTCCTAAAATAGGTTGCTGACGCTCCCCGACAGCGGCGCCAAAAACTTGTTATGCTACACACCGGTCGTTGGAATTTCTAATGGTGATGCAGCACAACAGTCGGTTTTAAATTTATAAGGCTGGGGCCTAGGGTTACTATTATGCTAATTGAAGGGCTAGCAAAGGACAAGTATGACCTAGGATCATTCTTTAAAGCACGGAAAATTGAAGCTAGGGGATTTAGAAACTTTTATGTATTTAGCTAGGGAGAAAAGAGCTGGTTTTGGTTTTGGTTTTGGATTTTACATTCTAAATTAAATTAAAGTAAACTGAAAGGTGGAGGTTACTTCGGGCGTTCAGCAATTTAAGTGATTGTCTACTATGAAGTGGTTTAGGAGTTGTTTAATATGGAGAGTTCTAATGGGGATAAGTTCGTAAGTTAATGTGAGTTATCAATGCAATCCTTCTATCGGTCTAACGCGGAGGTGTCCACAATCAGGCAAATAGAATGTCACGTCGGTTACAGCATATATTAAAGCATACACCAAAAGTTCTCTCAAATGTATACCCATATTATCCGAAAGTTAATCTCGAATCCTATTCCCCAATCTCGGTCGTCAGAGATGTCCACATCATGGCATAGTTTGTTGAATAAACAATCTTATGAACGAGGTTTACCCTCACCGGAATAGTTTGGACTAACTGGTCTAGACGGCCGGAAAATATGTCATCACTTATTCGTACGAATTATCGACATTACTCAGGTATGCAAGAATAAAGGAATGGTTTGTACTACAAAAGGTAACTTAAGTAACACGTTTGTTATTCGATTCATAATATAACTACCTTGGGTCGTTCTCGACTTCCATACATTTGTACTCCGCCATAGGCGTTTCCCGTACTATATCAGAGAACAGTCGAATAGGGGCTGTCATATTACTTCATGATATTTAATGCCAATTGTATTTCACTGTTATGATGATCCTAAGGCAACAATCAAACAAGAACATGCAATAAGACGATCAAAGCAACAGTTCAATATAAGCATACAAAGGTATTATTTAAGTCGAGGATATTCCGAAAGTTGTCTCAAAAATATCGTCTATATGAATTTAATCATAATCTACCTCTATTCCCATATTCCGTGTCTCTTGGATCCTATTTTGGTCTAGAGAACACCGGCCATGCCGAGTTCAATGATTCAATCTAACATAGTATAACGAAGTGACCTATATCCTATGAGTTAGCTACGTTCATTTTTGGATAAGGTTTTAGTCACAACATGAGTTGGGCAGATAAACGATAAAGATTTAATTCCTACATCTGATTATAATATAAACCATCTGCAATCTCATAACATACAACACAATTACATATCTAAAACTTTATAAACGACTATCATAACAGACAATTGAGTTATCTAGTTAATCATGACAATTCTAGCATGCATATTTAAATTTATAAAATAAGGAACAAACATATTTAAATATGGAAGATAGATTAAAACTTGGAAGGTATACAAATAACTCTTAGCTACAATGCATCCCGGAGCACCTCCGTATAAATCTTCCTTAGTTAATTAATTAGCTATTCTAATTAATTAAACTATCCTAAAGGAAGAAATACTAATTTTACAAGAAAGATATAGAATATAGAAAGTGTATGGAGTGTGTTTTTCTAAGGTGTGAAGGTGTGTCTTCAAATGAACCATGGGCTCCATATTTATAGGGGAAAATTGGTGCATTCTAGCAACTTGGGGCACATGTTAGCAAAAGGTGGGAAAGATGCTAGCACATGTACCCTAAAATGCGTAAAGGTCTAGCACGTGTACCCCAAAGTTGCGGAAAAGGCCTAACACATGTACCCTGCGAGTACGGGCGAGGATGAAGAAGCGCACGGGAGACAGGGGGAGCCCAGCCGGCACCGGCACCCTGGTGGCCGGCGGCGGTGGGGTGGTGGCCGGTGGCGGCTGCCTATCCCCCGCCCCGGTTCACCGTCTTTTGCCTCGTTTCTTAATTCGTGCGTATCTTCTTCGTTATGCGTCCGTTTGTGTTGATTCTTTTTGCGTTGGATTCGTTTTTCAAAAACAAAGACTTTGATGAAAAGAAATCCCAAAAATATGTCTCTGATCTTTGGAAGTCTTGTTCGAATCATTTGAATCTTCTGGCGTACGTATAATCTTCATTCTTCATCCGTTTTTGTTGATTCTTTTTCTGTTAGATTCGTATTTTGAAAACGAATATCTTGGATAAGAGAAATCTCAGTGATGGGCACTTTTGCTTCAAATCTTGTCTTGATGTTTTGAATCTTCAAACATGTGTGGAATCTTCATTTTTCGTCCGTTTTGCTTGATTTTTCTCGTGCAACTCTATTTTGACCTTCTTGACAAAGTTTCATTGATTTGAATATTATTTGAGTTTATTTGCCAAGTATTACTCCAGAATGGGAGAGATATCGGTAGTAAAAACGTTAATTTTTACGCGATATCACACACTTTCGTAGTTAATCACGATTTTATTTAGCGTATGCAATAAGCCTTTAAACCCCTCGGTATCCCGAGAGGACGAGTTATAGTCTCGTGAGGGTTTCCAGGGAACACACCCATAAAGTTCATAAATTTCAAAAATGTATGCAATTGTCGCTGAACTTATTGCCAGCATATGCACATATTCCATAACGCTAATGCCATCCACTAAATCCGAATACAATGAAAGCATAACAGAATAATAATAATAAACAAGGTAAAGTAGTGTTGTACATCAGTAAACACTAACTTAACCGATGTTCATCATAATAAGTACAAATATAAAAATACCACAAAAATAAAAATGTCTAAAAAGTAAACATAAATAATAAAGGTCTAATAATAAAAATCAGGCCAATAAACTCTACTGGTGATCATCATCCTGTCTCTGCTGCTGATACTCTCGCCAATACTCCTGAGTGTACTCTGCTGATGGATCATAAGGTGGCGGATCCTGGGTAAACCAATTAGTACCATATGGTAGAGGCGGGAAGTATGATGGCATTCTAAAACCTGGAGGAGACTCTGGTTGTGCCTCTGCCCAACGTCGTGAATACTCTTGCTGCCATCCCATATCAAAACTCAATCTCCCCATCTGATACTCTACTCGGCTATGCATATCCTGCATCTGATGCATCTGATCCTATAATGACTGCAATGTAGCTCGTGGTGCAGCTGGCTGTTGTCCTACTGCATTGGCTCCCGCAATAATCCTCTGAACCAAATTTCTATCAAGAAACCCCATATCTGGCTCCTTGTGCAGCCCAGGAAGTCTGATCCCTAATCGTTTAGCTATCCTAGTGACATACTGTCCACCACAAATGGGACTCCTAGACTTATCTCCCGCAGCTATACTCAGAAATGAAGCAACCATATAAGGAACATTTAGAAAATCTTCAGGAACAGTCATAATAGATAAAATCCACAAATCCGTGTAATTCAACTTCTGAATCCCAGACCCCCTCGTAGCTACCGAATGCACAAGTATCCTATGCAGAAGCTGATAGAAATAATCTGTAATCTGACTATTCAATGAACTACTAGAATGCCACTCAGTATTAGAAAATCTACTCCAAGCTGTCGTAAAATCAAAGGTATCTGGAGCAGTAGTGAATGCCATACGAAAACAATCAAGAAACTCATCATCTGCAGTTTGGTCATCCTGATATAAACCCAATAATACTGCAAAACTGGCTAAGCTATAATTGTATGGATTACCTCCCAACCGGAAAGTAATCCTCCTCGCTGTAGTCACATCAGCATTGAAATGCCCTGGTTTCCAACTTAGAAAATCATAACATTAAAAATATAATTTATTTGTTTTGGGTCCCTTCTGAAATAAAATATTAGATTTGTATTACCTGACATAAACGTTGATATTTTTATATTTAATCTCTTTTGATATTAAAGTATTCCCAACCTTCAGTTTATCTGCTTAACTTTACAAAGTAACCATGTATCGATTCAATATTTACATTTGACAAAAGATACAAGACATAATTTAAAATACTTGAGCGATTTATACACATGTCACCATAGCGATGATCTAAAAGAAAAGAAACTCATCTGACCAGAAAGCAAGCTTCCAATGTACTCTTACCCAAGCCTACCTTCCATCCAAGCGATTCACCTAAAAACATTTATATATTTAACCGTAAGCACAATGCTTAGTAAGTAAACGGAGTACAATCACACCTCATTATTTTTATTTTAGCTATGGATCCTTGCTACCCATGCTAGTTGTATACTACAAGCAATCACACGAGCCTATGGCCGCAACCATTCTTGGCAACCATGATCATGTAATCCGAGAACTTACCTGGCAAAGGGCTTAACGATTTACTTATAATACTTCCATCTTCTTTATTACCTAATCACATAGACACATAACACATATTACAAACAATATTATATTTTAACACTTCACTTCATAACTTTCACTTTAAGCTCATTTGCATAAGATTTATCAATGTATAATATTAACAATTCAAATACAATCAACTCGTTACTCTAACACACCTTCACTTTAGTTGAGTTATTAATTACCCGACTATTTCACCTTAACTATCATGAACTACTCAAATGATTTATTACCTCAAACCTTTACTTATATCTGATTTTACTTAGTTATTATTACCTCCTATTACTTCAGAGTATAACTTTACATATTATTTTGATGTAATAGAATACGTACTTTCAAGAGCTATAAATGATTCAATTCAAACTCAAGTTTCTATTCAAATTTTATGTTCTAACATCTTTTCGTAACCTACTATAACTTTTGTTCCTACCTTTAAACTATTTATATAATCTGGTTTAACAAGAAGAAGAGACAGGTTCTGAGACATAAGAATCACGTCGCAAAAACAATTAAATCGCGTTGCCACCACCAAGAAATCACGTCATGATTTATGATGATTCACGTCGCGAAAAGTAACAGATCGCATCGCAATCTTTTACGTGCACAGACCTGAAACTTGGAGTATTAACATGCCAATTCGCAAATTACTCATAGACCAGATGAAATTTAGTTCCTAATCCTCATTAATAAACTAAATAACATCTAATTATCACCTTTCTACACCAAATTTCATATTGAATCACTAACCTGTAATAATATAACCATAACCAAGTTTCTAAATTAAAGAATACAAATTTAGAACTTACATTGGAGTTAGAGATAATAGGAAGATGATAAGAAACTAAATCTGAAGATTGGAATTAGGATTTGACTTTTTCTTCATGTTTGATCTTGCTCCTTGTGTCCACAAATGAAAACCATAGTATATGAAAATATAGGAAGTTATCATGATTAATTTAAATATTTATTTTTCTTTTGCTTCTGTTCGAAGGAACCACAGGGACAAATCAAGTTTTAACCTTCTAAATATAGAAGGTGATAGAAATAGAAATATAAAGTGATAAAAATTATAAGATGATCTTGTTCTCTAGCAAGCGACACATATCTTTCTATTTTGGGTGGTTCTGGAATGTATTAGAAATGGAAGGAGTATATAACTATCCATATAGTATTATTTTGGTCCCCTTTAATTTCTATTGTCAAGAACCTAAAAAAACATTTGCGATTTTAAACCATTTTATTATTCTTACATATTTAATAATTTAAAACAATTATTAATTTATTTATCACAATAATACTTTCAGATTTTGGGGTGTTACAACTATCCCCCTGTGATAATCGTTAAAATCTCATGTCATTACCGCACTCGAATCTTAAACTACGCTTACAATATTCTTTAAATCCTAGTGAAAATTCTAGGATATGACTCCGTAGGCTTACTAAAGTCGTAAAACGTCTAGGAGATTTCTTAGTGAATCTTAAATTCCTCTAGACTTCCTAAATTTGGTACTAAGTGCCAAACTAAACAAAGAAAAATCTACCTCTTTATGTCTTCACAAAATCTTTATCGAATCGCAAAACCGAAATTTCAGTGACTCGACAAGTAAATTCAATCGGACGTTACCCGACTTAACACGAACGTTGGTGAAAACATTTCTAAAAATAACTTAAAACTATTTTTAGAAGTTATTTATCATATATTATTATTTTTTATAAAATAGTACAAGAAAAACCTAGACGTTTTAATTAAAACGTCTCAAACGCAGTAAAAATGCACGAATCGAATTCTGCAACCAAACGAAAGTCAATAAATATTTTGACAACTAAAAATAAAATATTTTAATAATACTTACAATGAAAAAACATCCAAATTATATCGTTAATTTAAACGACTCAAAATAACGTTACGCGATTTAACCGAATAACGAAAATAACGGGCAAACGAACATTGTACGTAAACACAGTCTAAAAATCAGAATTTAAACACCCACACCCTTCTTGTGGGGTCCAAACCGTCCACCACCACCCCTCTTCCCCATTCAAATTCCATGCATTTTACTTTTACTTACACCTCCATTCAAACCTCATGCAAGATCATTTCACATTCACATTTTTTCACAAACTCTCTAACCTCTCTCTAAACTCACTTCCTCTCTCTAATACTCTGAGAAAACTCAGACCTCAAATCACCAAAAACCACCACAAGCTCCACCATAAACCACCTATCACCACCACAAACCACCATACAACCACCACACAAATCTTCATCCATTTCTCAAGATTTTTCAAGATTTCAAGAGCTCAAGAACATATCATCTCATTTATGTCCTCCTTTCTTCAAAACATCATTGTGAGAACTTTTCTTATATCTATTTATGCTTATAAAAATGTAATAAGGTTCATTCAACAAGTATTATAATAAAACACTACTCAAAAACTATTTCTCTTAACATGAAATCAACAAAAAGTAAGGAATACTTTCTGTCCAGAAAGTTTGGTCCACTTCCATGAATTTTATAAAAATCAATTCTTCATGAAAATGGACGTTTCTATAGTCTATAAACAAGTTCAAGATGTTAGTTTTCAAACCCCGCAAACCTCATATCTTTTTGAGCTCATTTACTATTTTTAATAATTCATATAAAAACACATATACAATCTGCTCTGAAAAGTCAGAAACTTTGTTCATATGGTTTTGACCATATCCTGAGCTACACAACTCCAAATGACCTGAAACCACCGTCCAAATCTTAAAAATTTTATTGGCTACAACTTTCATGCAGATCACTTTTATTGATTCCTTGTAGTTTTGCTTATAAATGTAATCTTCATGCATGCTTTCAGATTGGTCAGTTTCTGGACCACAGAGGAAAAAGAAATTTAATAAAATACTTATACCTTTCTAAAAGTAGTACACAAATTACTGGAACTTGATAATATCTTGGGGATCACCTGTGATTTTTTTAATATTCTATTTCGAATTATAGATTTTTATAAAAATCCGACAAGTGGATGTAAAATCTGGAAAATGTAATGTGTGGACTGTTTAGGGTATAACATAAAAATCGGCACTTGTTGACCTACGAAAAGTGAAAGGACTGAGTTTTTATGACATTTGAAAATATTTAAGGGTTTGGTAAAAGTCTCGGGTCAAACCGAGTAGGTTTGACCAAGTCAACAAATACAGGACTCGGTTTCGAAAACCTCAAACTTGCCATTTTTGGAAACTTACTATTTTTGGAAAGAATTGTAAACAAAAATGGATTTGGGTGACTTATTAACTAACTTAGACCAAAAATGAGACTTGTTTATATCACCTGAACGAAAAATGACACTTAGAACTTTTGGACCAAAGATTGAAATTCTAATTTCACTTAGTATCCAATTCGCGTAACAACAACTACAAACGAGGACACCTTAGACACACGCGACATATACTATTGCAAAGTGTATAATGAACTGCATATAATAATAATGTCTTTGAGAATTATTATTACAAACTTTCACCAACGGGTCACACACGTTTTCTAAAACAAAATATATATGGACATACTAGTTTAGTGAACAATTAGCATAAATAAACATTAACTCCCACTTACACCCGACCTTATGCGTTTAGGGTGCTAGAAGGTTGCATTTGGAACACACATACTTGCTAATTGCTATATTTGCTTGCTAAACTCAGGTGAGTATTCACAGCCCCATTTTTCTACTGTTTTCATAAACTTTTTGGGGTGAAAAGCATGACTACTTGTTTTCTAAACCGTTCTTTAATGTGTACGCTTAGTAAAACTGTTCTTGAAAGAGGTACACAGTCCATATTTTACTACGAAACTTATCTTGTTTATTGAAACTGCCCTTGAACTTGTGCACTAGTACAACCTTTCTTGAACGTGTACACAAACTATATCTTACTGCAAAGCTGTTCTTATTGAATCCGATTACGAAATTGCTCATGATTGAACATTTACTACTTTGATATTAAAAACTGTTCTGGATATGTACACATGCTATCTCTTGGGCTAAAAATGTTTCTATGTATACATATACTATTTATACGCTCTTATTGTATGCTTGTGACTCTATCACATCTAAAGTCCCCGGTTTTTCTCTTACACAACCTATTAACTCATTATTGAGCCGATGGTTGATATGGATAGTACTATTTGGAAGGAGGCCACCTTCCCACTCTCTCGTGCATGTGAGTGCATACCACCAACTTTAAATGTTCGCGATATGACATGTCTTTGGGGCGTTGTTCTCGGGCCAGTAGGTTTGGTTGTGGACTCAAGCTATACATGTCGTTCTTAAATAAATTCTAATTCGCGTATAAACAACTAGTTACATAGCAACGTAAATCTTTCAAACGTGGTTTTGATAACTTCTAGATGACTTTCGCATTTATACACTAAGCAACTATTTACGTAGCAACGTAAATCTTTCAAATGTGATTTTGAATACTTTTAAACGGCATTCTCACTTATTCTAAAACCTGTGAACTCACCAACTATCTTTATGGTTGACCCTCACTTTTACATGCTTTTCAGGAAACAATCAGTAGTTGGGAAAATGAAGCTACGATTACCCTTATGAATGTTGAAGTCATTAGTGGAGCCTTGTGCTGTGGAACCATTGTGCTGTTACATCTCGTGTTTCCGCTTTAGCAGGGTGTGACAGATTTGGTATCAGAGCCTAAGGTTATAGGGAACTAGGATTGCATTAGTGACCTAGACTATAACCGTTAGGGTAGTATTCCTTATTAGGTATGACTGGTTCAGCAATTGCATCATTTGAATTTAATTTAGCATAGCCTGTTCAACTATGTACAATTAAAGGCGAAGCGATGCGAGACCTGAATTAGCCATAGTGAACGGGAATGCCTTAGCAGACGTAGACCTATGATAGAAACGGGATTATCCCTTATACGTGCTTATGTGCGAGGTTTTTATTTGTATATATATATATATATATAGCCTTACTTACTACTGTGGAGACTTTCATGGTACCCGCTCGCCCAACCGCATTGGGCAATGACATATTCGAAGAGGACTCACTTGAGGAGAATCCACCTAAGGATTCGCCACCGAAACAAGTGACACCCGCTTCACCCTCTTCCTCCCACTCCCAACCTAATCATTCGGGAACACGTATAGAACTAGAATCTAAAGAGAATTCATCACCTAGGCGCGTTACATTTACTTTTTCTGTTCCACGCTCTTTTTCCCCCGCTTATCGTAGACCAAATTGATTGTGTATGTTATACACAACTAGAAGGACTGATAGACCATCACGAACTAGACCTTTTGCTAACTACTACTACTACAGATACTCCACCCACTAGGATCCGTCATTGTACAGAGGTCTGCCGGTGAAATTAGTCAACCACGACACCTACATACGGGAAACGTTTTCCAACAATTGGATGGATTCCAACAACTTGTCCATAACTTTGTTTGTGACCTCAACCACTCCGAACATAAACTATTTCGACAATGATATGGTCATTTTAATCACTACTTCAAGGGGAAATTGCAACTACGGGATTACCAACTATATTTACCAAACAATCTTTATCAAACATTTGTTTACTTCGAAACAATGACATAGTCCTGATCCACTACTTTGAGAACCCCACTCGGTCATTGTTATGACTACCTTTTGAATCTACGATACTCACTAAACCATCGTGTTATTAAATTCACCGTCTTAATAAAACTTTATCTCGAAGAAAATGGAAAGCTTCACTATGGAAGACTACTCGTCAGACGACGACCTGAATCTGGAATAAAATAAAAGTAGAAGGACGTGCCTACGTCATGTTATATTAAAACCTTCTATCTCTAGGGATATATAAGAACCCCATCACATTTAGTATAAGATTTTCGTAATTCATCCGGAGGTAACAGTGCCCGGCATATTTTGTAAACGCCAATCATGTAATCTATTAATCTTGTGCTTCGGTCAACCTCAACGTATTATTTCTAGCTTTCAACGAGTTACCTCTGACATTTACCCTGAATTTTTACACAACTTCTAATTTTTCTAATTCTATTACTAAACAAAGTTTCAAAGTGTTGTCAAGAGTTTTCAACGTATTTTGATTGACTCGCACCTTTCAATGGCCCATGCGATTTCAAACAGATTTCATCATAAAATTTTCAACAACATTTTACAACATAAACCCCTACATGAAATGTTCTATTAAACTTTCAAAATCCATAGGTGTATAAACTCATTTATACAAAACATATCATTTGATCAAGGTTTTATCACTATTTATACCTACAACAACAGATTTACAAACAAGTTTACCAACTGTTTCAACAACTACTTAGTAACGATTAGACGACTTTGTAAACGACTCCTCTGTAACATTTTGACTACGATTTGAACAACGAAACGATCATGAATTTAACTGCTTTTAAACATGACTAAGACATTGTTATGTCTACTTTTAAATCAACGATTTGATTACAACTAATTTTTAATACAAGACATACTTGCAAAGAACTTTTTCCCATAGACTTCATACCCGTCAAAATCGGAAGCATCAATATCATAGTAGGCATGGATTGGTTATCCAAGAATCATGCCGAAATCATCTGTTTTGAGAAACTCATTCATATTCCCCTCGTTACCGGTGGAAGTTTGATCCTACTGGAAGAGACCGGTTAACTGAGCTTGAACATTGTTTCCTTCATGAAAACCTGAAAGTACGTAAGAAAAGAGTACCAGGCAATCTTTGCACTCGTGACCGAATAGAAGTCGGAGGAGAAGCGACTTAAGGACGTACCCCTTCATGCAGAATTTTCCAGAAATCTTTCCCCGAAGACTTGCCTGGCCTTTACCCGCCTAGACAAATCAAATTCCAAATCAACCCTGTGCCCGACGCAGCACCCATGGCACGAGCCAGATACAGATTAGCCTCTTCCGAGTTGCAGGAGTGTCCACCCAATTACAAAAACCCCTGGACAAGGGATTTATACGACCAAGTTCCTTACCTTGGGTTGCTCCGTACCTATTCGTGAAAAAGAAAGATGGATCTTTTCGAATGTGTATCGATTACCGACGACTGAACAAACTAACCATTAAGAATCGATACCCACTTCCAAGAATCAATGACCTGCTGGACCAACTTCCAGGGTCGAGATTTTACTCAAAGATAGATCTACGATCTGGTTATCATCAACTACGAATTCGAGACTCTGACATTCCTAATACAACCTTTAGAACTCGCTACGGGCATTACGAATTCCAAGTGATGCCATTTGACTAAGCCAACGTACCGACAGTATTCATGGAAATATGAATCGGGTGTGCAAGCCATATCTTGACAAATTTGTTATTGTGTTTATCGTCGACACCTTAATCTACTCTCACAACGAAACTGAACATGGCCAACACCTAAAAACTATCTTGGAATTACTCAAGCACAAGGAGTTATACACCAAATTCTCTAAGTGTGAGTTCTGGATGTGAACAGTACAGTTCCTAGGGCACGTCATTGACAGTCAAGGGATACCTGTTGATCCAGCCAAGATCGAGGCACTCAAGTGCTGAAAAGCACCTACTACTCCAACTGAGGTACGACAATTCTTAGGTCTGTTGGATATTATCGACAATTCATTGAGAAATTTCCCCAAAATAGACCAACCTTTAACCTTACTGACTCAGAAAGAGAAGAAATTCGATTGGATTGACAAACAAGAGTCAGATTTCCAACTGTTGAAACAAAAACTCTGCAGTGCACCAATCTTGTCCTTACCCGAAGGCAACGATGATTTAGTAGTTACTGTGATGCCTCACACCAAAGACTTGGTTGCGTGTTGATGCAACGGAATAAAGTCATCGTCTACACCTCTCGACAACTGATAATCCACGAAAAGAACTATACAACTCATGACTTAGAGTTAGGAGCCATTATTTTCGAGCTTAAACTCTAGAGACGCTACTTGTACGGTACAAAGGATACTATTTTCACCGACCACAAAAGTCTCCAACACATCTTCGACCAAAAAGACCAAAACATGAGACAGCGCCGATGGGTCGAATTACTTAACGACTATGACTACGAAGTTTAGTACAGAAAGCCGTCAGGGTTATTACAACAACCCGAAATACCCCAATGGAAATGGGAATAGATAGCAATAGACTTCGTCACTAAGTCACCTCGAACTTCCAAGGGTCACAACTCCATTTAAGTTATTGTCGACCTACCGACAAAATCTGTGCGTTTTATACCTATCCGACAAAATCTGTGCATTTTCTACCTATCCGCGAGGATTACATAATGGAGAGACTTGCTCAAATCTATATTGAAGAAATTATGCCGCGTTACGGAGTGCCCATGTCAATTATCTCTGATAGAGATTGTCATTTTACACCACGAATTTGGCTATCAATGTAGAAGGCGTTGGGTACCTAACTAAATCTGAGTACTGCTTATCACCCTCAAACAAACGGACAAGTGAGCGAACAATTTAAACCTTAGAACATATGATGCAAGACTGTGTACTAGACTTCGGAGGAAATTGGGATGTACACTTACCCCTGATAGAGTTCTCTTACAATAACAGTTACCACACTAGCATCTAGTGTGCATCATTTGAGGCCTTGTATGGACAGAAATGCCAATCACTGTTAAGTTGGCACAAAGTCAGTGAGAAGCACTTGACGAGGCCAGACATCTTTCAGGAAACTAGACAGTGCCACCAGTGGAATTTTGGGACGAAATTCTTCTAACTGGGGGAGACTGTGACAATCGTTAAAATCTCATGTCATTACCGCACTCGAATCTTAAACTACGCTTACAATATTCTTTAAATCCTAGTGAAAATTCTAGGTTATGACTCCGTAGGCTTACTAAAGTCGTAGAACGTCTAGGAGATTGCTTAGTGAATCTTAAATTCCTCTAGACTTCCTAAATTTGGTACTAAGTGCCAAACTAAACAAAGAAAAATCTACCTCTTTATGTCTTCACAAAATCTTTATCGAATCGCAAAACCGAAATTTCAGTGACTCGACAAGTAAATTCAATCGGACGGTACCCGACTTAACACGAACATTGGTGAAAACATTTCTAAAAATAACTTAAAACTATTTTTAGAAGTTATTTATCATATATTATTATTTTTTATAAAATAATACACGAAAAACCTAGACGTTTTAATTAAAACGTCTCAAACGCAGTAAAAATGCACGAATCGAATTCTTTGTCACACCCCGCCAATTGGTAATTAAATCAAACAATATAATAATATGCGGAAGCCTTGTGACGTGGCGGGGCTGTGAACATTTAAATCCAAACAACGCATACATACTCAGAGCGTATGGTTATCGCACAACTTTATTTATCAAGGATGCCCAGTTTGACAGTTATTACAAAAGTAGTACGACTATGTAAGTCGTATCAGTAGTAGTAGATTTTAAAACATTTAGTTTTACAATACATAAGTTTAATACAAGATTTCGTAAGTATGACTGCAGTGTTTGCAATTATACTGGGGAAATCCTTCAATAGCGGTCCCAAAAGTATGTGGCATCCTAAGTAGTCCAGGGTTGTCCATCCTGAATGCATGCGATTACTTACCAAGCTAATTTCCTGAAAAACATAGAGAAAGTCGTCAACAAATATGTTGAGTGAATTTACAGGTTTGTATACGTATGTGGTTAGTTAAACCAAGTTTGTATAAATGATTCGTTATTCATTTATAAAAATACAGGTTATGTAGGGTTGTTACCCTTAAAACATATGACTGGTTGTCTACCAGCATAAAATAAGTTGCCGGTATGTTTTCCGGTATTAAACGGTTGTAGGATTCGTTCTTCCTACAAGTATGTAACTGGTTGTTTACTAGTATAAATAAGTTGCCGGTATGATTTCTGGTGTTTAACAGTTGTAGGATTCGTTCTTCCAAAAAGTATGTAACTGGTTGTTTACCAGTATAAATAAGTTGCCGGTATGTTTTCCGGTATTAAACGGTTGTAGGATTCGTTCTTCCTACAAGTATGTAACTGGTTGTTTACCAGTATAAATAAGTTACCGGTATGTTTTCCGGTGTTTAACAGTTGTAGGATTCGTTCTTCCTAAAAGTATGTAAGAATTTGCTTAGACTATGATCCCCTGAAAGGTGAGCTAAACCTCGCAGGTTAAAGTAACGTGACCTAACCCTATAACCAAACCACAACCAGAACTTATGTTGTTTGCCCGAACGGACATTTAAGTATACGCTCCACCGTAGGAGGGTCATCACGGCAATAGTACTATCCGTATACTCAGTGGCTAGAGTCACCTAGCTAATGGTTACAGTAGCATGTCATGAGGTCTTTTCATGCACACATTCCAAGTCTAGGTCCGTACTAGGATACTTTGTCTAATTCCCAAACAGTTGTGGAAATGTTATTCCATAAACAAACCGTTTGTATAAAAGCAAATAAGCATTTATAGTTTGATTGCATGTGTTGGCATGCAATTTCTATGTTTAACACCCCTGTGTTTAAAAGCAGAAAACATTTAAAAATAGGGGCTGTAAACTCACTGTGGTTTGCTCGGTATGAATGCTAGCAGCCGACAGATAAACGCCCAAGGTATGTTAACCTATGTACAATAAATGTATTAACATAAGTACGTTTGATTTGTTTAATCAACTTATGTTAACGGTTTGTTGGTTTGAAGAAATTGTTAATTTCTTAATAATGTTAGTCGTTGAATTTGTTGGTGACATTGTGTTAAAATATTATTTCATCTCCATTGTTCATATATTCGTTCTATATATGTATGCATAGGTAAATATACTTTTTATATGAAATTGGGCGTCACTTCGATGAAGTGTCGCTAGATAGTGATGGGTCACTTATCACTTATGATCAATGACGCTAGTATTTGGGTTTCCATGTTCAAGGCGTCACTTAGTTCTGATCAGTTTTGGTCAAACTACAATTTGTACAAAAGTCAATGAAAGTCATCTCACTGGTCAAAGTTGGTCAAGTTGCTGGTCAAAGTTGGTCAAATCGCTGGTCAAGTTGGTCAACTCGCTGGTCAAAGTTGCTGGCCAAGCTGGTCAACTCGCTGGTCAAGGTTACTGGCCAAACTGGTCAACTCGCTGGTCAAAGTTGCTGGCCAAGCTGGTCAACTCGCTGGTTAAGGTTGCTGGCCAGGCTGGTCAACTCGCTGGTTAAGGTTGCTGGCCAGGCTGGTCAACTCGCTGGTTAAGGTTGCTGGCCAAACTGGTCAACTCACTGGTTAATGTTGTTGGCCAAACTGGTCAACTCGCTGGTCAAAGCTGACTTAAGGTTGGTCGCTGAAGGGTTCAGCGACTAAAAGTTGTGTCACAAAAGGGTCAGTGACTTAAGTGGTTTGTCGCTGAAGGGTCAACGACTGAAAGTTGTGTCACGAAAGGGTCAGTGACTTAGGAGTTCAGTGACTTAAGTGGTTTGTCGCTGAAGGGTCAGTGACTTAAGAGTTCAGTGACTAAAGTGGTCAGCGACTCAAAGGGTCAGCGACAAATTTTAAATAAATTCAAAGTGTGGTCAGATTTGGTCCAAAACAGACATATGTTCAAGGATCGAGTTATACACGAAAATACGGACGTTTCTGGAAATGGTCAAAGAAGAACTTTTTGTAGGGGACAAAGATACCAACCTTTTCCAAGTGGTCTCATACATTTTCGTTCGATTTTATAAAATGTTTATACCGAGAAGTTAAAATCTGTCCAAACTTTATATGTCACTAAGGTTATGTTTTACCTAGTTTTTGTTAAGTTTTCACACATGATCTTTCAAGATATGAACTTATAACATGTTTAAGAGTAAAAAACAAACAAGATTAGTGAAAGTTTAAGTGTTCTTACAAAGTAGTTTAATGAAGGAACCAAATGAGGTGATGATGATGATGATGTTTGCTCCTTTCTCTTGATCTTCTCCCTTTTTGTAGGTGATTTAATGATGATGATATTGGTGGTTTTTAGTTCCTGATCTTGTTGTTCTGCTCTGCCGATTGTATCACAAAGGAGAGGAAAGAAAAGTTTGGTAGCTCAATTATTTAAGTTGGTGATCAAGTGAGGAGAGAGTATGTATATGTTTAAAAGTCAAAGGGGAGGCATGGCTCGGTACGAGTTGTGTCTCCCAGATATTTTTGTTTGTGTTAACATTATAGGTTTTTAACCCGTTAGTTTCGCGTACGGTCCAATTGTGTGTCAATTTTTCTTCAAATTTCTTAATAGTAATTTGAGGTAATTCTCCAAATACTTTATTATGAATAACGAAAATAATACTTTTATTATTTTCGACCTTCGGGTACATTTTAAAATTGTTTCTGTTCGAATTATAATACGTTTTATGCAAAACGTATATTTAATTCGTTTTATCTATATGTTATAGATATAACAATACTCGTAATTAATAATCGAATTATTAATTATTTTGTGTCATCAACTTTTGTTATATTTTTCTGTCGGGTTTTTTCCGATACGTTTGTACGCGATTATTATTATTAATCACATATTAAGTAATACTTTTTGTTTAAAAGTATTGGGCTGCTAGGCTTACATCACATCAAAAGTTTTGTTTTAAACTTAATCAGGAAATTAGCGTAAGAATGCACATGCTTATCTGTTAATCAGTACCTAATTTCGAGAGTTGTCACATTCTTCCCCCGTTAGGGAAATCTCGTCCCGAGATTTAATTCGTGTCGTGAGTCGCGGTCACGTTTTCAAATAGTTGAGGATACTTCTTGCGCATTTCATCCTCACGTTCCCAGGTGAACTCTGGGCCATGCTTTGAGTTCCAACTAACTTTAACTAGATGGATTCGTTTGTGTCGAAGTTTCTGCGTTTTCGTGTCCATAACTTCGATAGGTTCCTCCACAAAGTTTAGTTTTGAGTCAATGAAGACTTCGTTCGGAGGGATGATATGTGTTTCATCGGAAAGACACTTTTTCAAGTTAGATATATGAAAGGTGTCGTGGATACTACTAAGCTCTTGCGGTAGTTGGAGCTTGTAGGCAACTGGACCAATCCTTGCAAGGATCTCAAACGGTCCGATGTATCGTGGGTTAAGTTTTCCCCATTTTCCAAATCGTGCAACCCCTTTCCAGGGTGCTACTTTGAGTAGGACTTTGTCACCTACTTGAAATTCTAAAGGTTTCCGTCTGTTATCGGCATAACTCTTTTATCGGTCACGTGCTGTTTTCAATCGGTTAAGCACTTGAGATATCTTGTCCGTAGTTTCTTGGACTATCTCAGGACCCGATAATTGTCTGTCGCCCAACTCTGCCCAGCAGAGTGGCGATCGGCACTTGCGTCCATACAATGCCTCAAATGGTGCCATCTGTATGCTGGTGTGATAACTGTTGTTGTATGAAAATTCTGCTAGAGGTAGGTGTGTATCCCAATTACCCCCAAAGTCTATCACACATGCTCTTAACAGGTCTTCGAGCGTTTGTATCGTTCGCTCGCTCTGGCCGTCAGTTTGTGGGTGGTAAGCAGTGCTCATGTCGAGTCTAGTACCCAATGCATGTTGAAGTGTTTGCCAGAAGCGAGAAGTGAATCTTGCATCTCTATCAGAGATGATGGATAGTGGCACTCCATGTCGAGAAACACCTCTTTCAGATAGATTCTGGTCAGTTTCTCCATTTTGTCCGTCTCCTTGACAGCAAGGAAGTGGGCTGATTTCGTCAATCGATCGACAATCACCCGTATGGTGTCAACTCCGGATGTTGTTCTCGGTAACTTCGTGATGAAGTCCATCGTGATGTGTTCCCATTTCCATTTGGGCATTTCGGGTTGTTGTAAAAGCCCAGATGGCTTTTGGTATTTGACCTTGACTTTTGCACAAGTCAAGCACTTACTAACGTATGTGGCAATGTCTCGTTTCATGCCAGGCCACCAGTAAAATCCTTTCAAGTCGTGATACATCTTATCTGCACCAGGATGTATCGAGTAGTTGGACTTATGTGCTTCGTCCAAAATCAATCGGCGCAATTTGTCTACGCATGGTACCTAAATTCGGTTCATGAAATATAACACTCCGTTGTCTTTGGTTTCAAGTTGTTTCTCCATTCCCTTCAAGGATTCTTCCTTAAGGCGTTCGGGAATGAAGGCTGATTGTTGAGCGTCACGAATTTGAGTAATGAGATTCGAGTGAATTGTCAAACCTAAAGCTCGAACTCTTCGAGGTTTGACTCGTTCCTTACGACTCAAGGCATCAGCTACAACGTTTGCTTTGCCGGGTGATACTTAATTTCGCAGTCGTAATCGTTCAGTAATTCGACCCAACGACGTTGTCTCATGTTGAGTTCTTTCTGGTCGAATATATGTTGGAGACTTTTGTGATCCGTGAAGATAGTGCACTTTGTACCGTATAGGTAGTGTCTCCAAATCTTAAGTGCAAAAATGACGGCTCCTAGCTCTAAGTCATGCGTCGTATAGTTCTTTTCGTGAACTTTCAATTGTCGAGACGCATAAGCAATGACTTTGTCGTTTTGGATCAACACGAAACCCAATCCCTGATGTGAAGCATCACAGTAGACAACAAAGTTTTCTACTCCTTCTGGTAGTGATAGGATAGGTGCGGTACTTAGTTTATGTTTCAACAATTGAAAAGCAATCTCTTGCTTCTCCCCCCAATCAAATTTCTTATCTTTTTGAGTTAAAACGGTAAGTGGTTGGGCTATTTTCGAGAAGTTCTCGATGAATCGTCGGTAATAGCTGGCTAGCCCAAGAAATTGTCGTATCTCGGATGGCGTTTTCGGGGCTTCCCAGTTCTTGATAGCCTCAATTTTGGATGGGTCCACATGAATTCCTTTGTTATTGATCACATGACCAAGGAAATGAACCTCGCGCATCCAAAATTCACACTTAGAGAACTTTGCGTAAAGCTTCTCTTTTTCCAGTAATTCAAGAATCATTCTCAGATGTTTCTCGTGATCCTCCTTCGTTCGGGAGTATATCAATATGTCATCGATAAACACAATCACGAACTTATCAAGATAAGGTTTGCATACTCTATTCATGAGGTCCATGAACAACTCTGGTGCGTTTGTCAGTCCGAATGGCATGACTAGGAACTCGTAATGACCGTACCGAGTCCTAAACGCAGTCTTAGGAATATCCTCATCACGAACCTTCAGCTGATGGTAACCAGATCGCAAGTCGATCTTCGAATAGTTACTTGACCCTTGTAGCTGGTCAAACAAGTCATCGATGCGAGGTAGTGGATATCGATTCTTAATAGTTACTTTGTTCAGTTCCCGATAATCGATACACATTCGCATTGATCCATCCTTTTTCTTGACGAACAAAACCGGAGCTCCCCAAGGTGAAAAGCTCGGTCGGATGAATCCTAAGTCTAAGAGTTCCTGCAGTTGTGCAGATAACTCTTGCATTTCTGATGGAGCAAGACGGTAAGGTGCGCGAGCAATTGGTGCTGTTCCAGGAACTAGGTCGATATGAAATTCAACCTGTCGTGGGGGTGGTAATCCTGGTAACTCATCAGGAAACACTCCCGGGTAGTCACGTACAATAGGTACATCGTCTATATGTCGCCCCTCGGACTTCTTTTCTACAACGTGTGCCAAGAATGCTTGGTATCCCTTTCGGAGATATTTACGGGCTTTCAAGCATGTAATCATTTTTGTGGCACTTTTTCGTTTCTCACCTTTGACCATGAGAGTTTCTCCTGTCGGTAGTGGTAAGCGTACCAACTTATCGCAACATATGATCTCGGCGCGGTTCTTAGCCAACCAATCCATGCCGACTACAACGTCGAAACTTCCCAACTTAACCGGTAGCAAGTCTATTTCGAAGAGATGACCTTCCAATTCCAAGGTACATCCCGGTACTATTTCTCCTGACTCGATTAACTCACCATCGGCTAGTTCAATAGTATATTTGTTATCTAACTTACGTGATGTAAGTTCTAATAGTGGTCTAAACTCATTAGACACAAAACTTAAATCAGCACCTGAATCGATTAACACAGAGGCATAATGGTTGTTTACAAGAAACGTACCAGTGACGGTGTTAGGGTCCTGGCGTGCCTCTTGTGCTCCAATCACAAATGCTCTTCCTTGAGCCGGCTGATTGATGATGTTGTTGGATCGATTGTTGTTACCACGGTTGTTGGTGTTGTTGCGGTTTTGGTTGTTCTGGTTGTTGTTGTTGTTGGGGTTTTGGTTGTTGAGTCGTGGGCAACGGTTCCGGTAGTGCCTCGTGTCGCCACATTCAAAACACCCTTGGTTTCGGCGTTCTGTGTTTTCCCTAGGGGTAGGGTTAACTTTGCAGTTTTGGGTTTTGTGACCCCAACTTCTACAGTTGTTGCAATACCAACATTCACCCTCGTGGTGTTTGCTACATTTGTCACACTTAGGTTTGTTACCCAAGTATGGTTTTGATTCCACAGCGGTGGCAGCATAGGACTTTGGGTTTCCAGAACCCTTCTTATTTGTTTGACCCTGACGGTCACTTCCTCTGTCATTCCACTTACGTTTTGTACCTCCAGAACTGCCAGCTTCAGTACTGCTCGGTTCAACCTTGCCCGATGCAGTTTTCTTGGTCAGTGTTCCCATCCTGACTGCCTCATCGGTCAGACTTTGCGCTAAAACAACAGCGTTCCTGAATGTGTCAGGTTTGGAAGATGTAACTAAACTCCTGATTTGCGGTGCCAGACCATATACATAACGCTCGATGCGCTTGTACTCAGGTGTCACCATATGTGGCACTAGACGTGCTAGTTCCTGAAACTTGGTTATATAACCAGTGACATCGGCACCAATCATAGTGATGTTCCACAGCTCAGTTTCGACTTTCTACATCTCGCTACGGGGACAGAACTCCTCCAACATCATGTTTTTCAGTTCTTCCCATGATAGGGAGTAGGCAGTTGGTCGGCCAAGTGATTAGACTTGACTGTTCCACCAAGTAAGAGCTTGACTGTTCCACCAACTTGGTTGTATAACCAGTGACATCGGCACCAATCATAGTGATGTTCCACAGCTCAGTTTCGACTTTCTGCATCTCGCTACGGGGACAGAACTCCTCCAACATCATGTTTTTCAGTTCTTCCCATGACAGGGAGTAGGCAGTTGGTCGGCCAAGTGATTGGACTTGACTGCTCCACCAAGTAAGAGCTTTGTCAGCAATGGGGGTGCAGGTGACATATTTCACCATACAGTCTGGTGAACAGTCACTAATGTCCAATACCGATTCTGTCTTCTCTATCCAGTGTATAATCCCAATAGCACCCTCGGTGCCACGAAAAGTAATTGGCTTACATGCCTGGAATGTCTTGTATGAACACCCTCGGCGAGTAGTCGCAGGTGCCTTAGTGTTAACAGGGGTAGATCTGCTGTTATTCATTCCATTCTCACGATTTCGGCTTGCTTCATACTCAGCAATACCTTCAGCTATTCGATGCGCGATCATTTTTTCAGTAGTCTCATTGTTGTTGGGTGGGGGAACAGTTTCAGGAATGGAAGAAGGAGTCGTTCGTCGACTGTTCTTAGTCAACCATCATTTTGGTGGCATGATTCCGTTCTGCGATGAAATAAAATGCAGAAGTCAATGCCAAGATAATGAATGTGATGAACAAGATTTCACATTGTTTAACAAGTGAACAGTATGAAGGATTGAAAGACAAGATTTTGTATCACATGTTGCACGACTTTGAAACGCCCATATGTAGTTAGTACCATATAATCACGTTGGCCAGGCGTCATTATATAATGCTAAATACATATTTCTTTTCATCATCATTTAACACAATCGAGTTCAAAGAAATTCAAGATAAGAATCAATAATCAAGGTGTGGTATGTTTCATGGTTTTCAAGGAATGATCAAATGTTATTGATTGGCTACCGTTTCTAACACACATATGTAAATGTAGATATAATATTAAAGTCGTTGTTGAATGTAATGAATACGAAATACAACAAAACGTAAGTTATATTATATCAAAAGGTGTAGCGCTGATACAACAGTTTCGTACAAAACAAGATGGGATCCCTAATATGTCCCATTAGCGGTTAGCGCTATACAAAAGTCAATGGGTTTTCCTATATATACACCCATTCTAACAACAGTTTTTCCCGTCTGGTACATGTCTAGTACATACATACATCTACCCATCTGATACTAGTCTATACAACACGTGATGGACCTACTAACATATCCATCATCCAAAAGTGATCGGTCTGATGCCTAGTAGGCACAAACCGCCATACATAAGTCTAATGAAAATAAGGTAGAAACAATCCCACAGCTGTCCTCAGCACAGCTATCAGCACACAAGCTCCAATCATCAACCCTGCTGTCCTCGCACGTCTCTCTAGCACCCTGACACGAGCACGTGCGGTCTCGGCTATCTCTCTGGCAGCAACCACGTTGCTCAACAAAAAGTGGCAACGCTCATGTATGTCTGTCATGTCTCCATCCAGACGGGAGACATCACTCTGTAGCTCTGCAAGGTGAACACCCCTGCTACCAGAAATACGAAACAATGTGCGAATCACAGCCACAATGGTAGGGAGGGTCAACTCTATAGGCTCCCCAGTAGTAGGCAGTGGTGCAGAGGATCGGGAGGACTCCCCGGTCTCGAAAGTAGAGGGAAAACCCTCCAACGACCTCCACCGCCAAGTGAGAAAACCTAGGTACCCCCTGTGGCGGCTCATCGCAATGTATCACCCTCTCCTCTGCCATCGGCGCCTTGTCACGGGGCGCAAGTGGTCCTCTAGGGAAGTCTCGGACACACATCCGTGGTGTCCTCCTAAGTACCGGTCCTCTGGAAGGTCCAGCAGTCGTATGGCGTGTCGCCATAAAGGTAGACCCTAACATACGAGTGGTAGGGTTAGTGGGAGCAGTAGTAGGTGGGACCACATGTGCAGTAGGTGGTGGGGTGAGGTAGGCATCACCGGTGTCATCAGATAGAGCTCTCGGGTGAACTGGTGGACTCACAACTCCGGTGCTAGCGTCGCTATGGTAGGAATCCTCAGTCGGCTCCTCATCAGAAGCATACAAGTAGATCGGACTGTGCCTCGACATGCTGAGACAAAGAAGTCGTAGGTGACGTGTCAGTCGTATGTTGGATGTATGCAAAGTGTATATGCATGCAATGAATGTTTTAGCCAAGGCTATAGTCTAGGTCTCTAAGGTTTCCGGTCACTTAAAGACTTCTAGCTCACAATAACCAATGGCTCTGATACCAAGTCTGTCACACCCCGCCAATTGGTAATTAAATCAAACAATATAATAATATGCGGAAGCCTTGTGACGTGGCGGGGTTGCGAACAGTTAAATCCAAACAACGCATACATACTCAGAGCGTATGGTTATCGCACAACTTTATTTATCAAGGATGCCCAGTTTGACAGTTGTTACAAAAGTAGTACGACTATGTAAGTCGTATCAGTAGTAGTAGAGTTTAAAACATTTAGTTTTACAATACATAAGTTTAATACAAGATTTCGTAAGTATGACTGCAGTGTTTGCAATTATACTGAGGAAATCCTTCAATAGCGGTCCCAAAAGTATGTGGCATCCTAAGTAGTCCAGGGTTGTCCATCCTGAATGCATGCGATTACTTACCAAGCTAATTTCCTGAAAAACATAAAGAAAGTCATCAACAAATATGTTGAGTGAATTTACAGGTTTGTATACGTATGTGGTTAGTTAAACCAAGTTTGTATAAATGATTCGTTATTCATTCATAAAAATACAGGTTATGTAGGGTTGTTACCCTTAAAACATATGACTGGTTGTCTACCAGCATAAAATAAGTTGCCGGTATGTTTTCCGGTATTAAACGGTTGTAGGATTCGTTCTTCCTACAAGTATGTAACTGGTTGTTTACCAGTATAAATAAGTTGCCGGTATGTTTTCCGGTGTTTAACAGTTGTAGGATTCGTTCTTCCTAAAAGTATGTAACTGGTTGTTTACTAGTATAAATAAGTTGCCGGTATGTTTTCTGGTGTTTAACAGTTGTAGGATTCGTTCTTCCTAAAAGTATGTAAGAATTTTCTTAGACTATGATCCCCTGAAAGGTGAGCTAAACCTCGCAGGTTAAAGTAACGTGACCTAACCCTATAACCAAACCACAACCAGAACTTATGTTGTTTGCCTGAACGGACATTTAAGTATACGCTCCACCGTAGGAGGGTCGTCACGACAATAGTACTATCCGTATACTCAGTGGCTAGAGTCACCTAGCTAATGGTTACAGTAGCATGTCATGAGGTCTTTTCATGCACACATTCCAAGTCTAGGTCCGTACTAGGATACATTGTCTAATTCCCAAACAGTTGTGGAAATGTTATTCCATAAACAAACAGTTTGTATAAAAGCAAATAAGCATTTATAGTTTGATTGCATGTGTTGGCATACAATTTCTATGTTTAACACCCCTGTGTTTAAAAGCAGAAAACATTTAAAAATAGGATACATTGTCTAATTCCCATACAGTTGTTGAAATGTTATTCCATAAACAAACAGTTTGTATAAAAGCAAATAAGCATTTATAGTTTGATTGCATGTGTTGGCATACAATTTCTATGTTTAACACCCCTGTGTTTAAAAGCAGAAAACATTTAAAAATAGGGGCTGTAAACTCACTGTGGTTTGCTTGGTATGAATGCTAGCAGCCGACAGATAAACGCCCAAGGTATGTTAACCTATGTACAATAAATGTATTAATATAAGTACATTTGATTTGTTTAATCAACTTATGTTAACGGTTTGTTGGTTTGAAGAAATTGTTAATTTCTTAATAATGTTAGTGTAACACCCCTCATTTATTAAATCAATATTGTTTCTATTGTACTCGGAAGCATATGAAATTTAAACATATTTATATACTATACATTAAAATAATGTACATACACAGTTACATATTCAAAACATACTAACTTAAAACTGTTTAAAAACTACATATGTCGGGGTATTATCTATTACAAAACCAGGTTTATAGCAAAACCATATCAGAGTCATCATTTGTCAAACATTCTCTGCGAAAGCATCCTTTCCTGACACCCACATATATATCAAAACCTGCAGGAAGTAGGATGAGGGATTAGCACAAAGCTAAGTGAATGAATTCTTCACACACAACTCAACAATAGTACTTATGTAAATAGACACCTTACACAAGTAATTACATTTCAATTTATCTCATACATAAGTAACAATACAATATAATCATAAACATACACTTCGAGTTTACAATTATCTTAATCATCAAAATTATACAGGCAAACGCGATCCGGGTCAGGGTTGGTGGGATCGCGTTCCTCCTTAAGAAAAGTTTCTGTTGTCAAAATACACCGAGCAACGCGATCCGAAAACAAGAGCTGGATCGCGTTCTTCTTTGGAAAACTTTCTGTGACCAATTTACACTAGGCAACGCGATCCAGGTAAATGCTTGGGATCGCGTTCCCAAGAACAAAACTCGTCCATCTCAAAATATAACTGATGAACGCGATCCGGGCTAGGGTTTGGGATCGCGTTGAGCTGTTCTTCAGCTCAAGAACAAACCTATAAATATACAGCTCGAACCCAAATCTCATTAACACTTTGATTCAGTCACCAATTCGACTTATAAACCTTTCTAGCATCAAAAGAACATTACATATGATCATATATCATCAAGTAACCTCATATAATCAATAATCAATCAAATTTTCATACTCAATAAATATAACCCATTTGGTTGAGTCCTAAAATCATAGCTCAACTACTAATCAGTTTAAGAACTCATCTCTAATGCACCAATATCATGTATCTACACATTTCAACAATAACAATTTAGAGTTAGTTAGGTCAAATTGACACTTACAATTACTAAGAAGCAAGATGAAGGAGATGAACAAACTAAAGAGGCTTATGAGGATGATGATTGTGATAAAGTTCTTGAATCCAAATTCCAATTCAATTGATTTCACTAGCAAGCTAAGTTCTCAATTTCTTAGGTTAGGTTATTTGAGTTTTAGATAGAACAAGAAGGAAATTATCATTTTAGGAGAGTAACAAAGAGGGAGGTCGGCCCTCTATTAACCGACTTCAATTATTTCGGGTATTTTATATCCGTCTTAAATCTATTGTCTGGAACCTAATTACCAATTACGAAAAAACTTATTTTATTGTACTGTAAACTATAATAAATTAAAACAAGTAACGATTTACTATTCACAATAAGTTCTGGAACTTATTTATCTATGTTTCACAATTGAATAATCATATCACATAATTCATAAAATCCTTAAAAAATCAATTTAAAATTAGAAATTACCAGGCCACTGGAGAGGATGTTACAGTTAGTCGTTGAATTTGTTGGTGACATTGTGTTGAAATATTATTTCGTCTTCATTGTTCATATATTCGTTCTATATATGTATGCATAGGTAAATATACTTATTGTATGAAATTGGGCGTCACTTCGATGAAGTGTCGCTAGATAGTGATGGGTCACTTGTCACTTATGATCAATGACGCTAGTATTTGGGTTTCCATGTTCAAGGCGTCACTTAAGTCTGATCAGTTTTGGTCAAACTACAATTTGTACAAAAGTCAATGAAAGTCAACTCACTGGTCAAAGTTGGTCAAAGTTGCTGGTTAAGGCTGGTCAAATCGCTGGTCAAGTTGGTCAACTCGCTGGTCAAAGTTGCTGGCCAAGCTGGTCAACTCGCTGGTCAAGGTTGCTGGCCAAGCTGGTCAACTCGCTGGTCAAGGTTGTTGGCCAAACTGGTCAACTCGCTGGTCAAAGTTGCTGGCCAAGCTGGTCAACTCGCTGGTCAAGGTTGCTGGCCAGGCTGGTCAACTCGCTGGTTAAGGTTGCTAGCCAAACTGGTCAACTCTCTCGTTAATGTTGCTGGCCAAACTGGTCAACTCGCTGGTCAAAGCTGTCTTAAGGTTGGTCGCTGAAGGGTTCAGCGACTAAAAGTTGTGTCACAAAAGGGTCAGTGACTTAGGAATTCAGTGACTTAAGTGGTTTGTCGATGAAGGGTCAGCGACTGAAAGTTGTGTCCTTCAGCGACTGAAAGTTGTGTCACAAAAGGGTCAGTGACTTAGGAGTTCAGTGACTTAAGTGGTTTATCGCTGAAGGGTCAGCGACTAAAAGTTGTGTCATGAAAGGGTCAGTGACTTAAGAGTTCCGTGACTAAAGTGGTCAGCGACAAATTTTAAATAAATTCAAAGTGTGGTCAGATTTGGTCCAAAACAGACATATGTTCAAGGATCGAGTTATACATGAAAATACGGACGTTTCTGGAAATGGTCAAAGAAGAACTTTTTGTAGGGGACAAAGATATCAACCTTTTCCAAGTGGTCTCATACATTTTCGTTCGATTTTATAAAATGTTTATACCGAGAAGTTAAAATCTGTCCAAACTTTATGTGTCACTAAGGTTATGTTTTACCTAGTTTTTGTTAAGTTTTCACACATGATCTTTCAAGATATGAACTTATAACATGTTTAAGTGTTAAAAACAAACAAGATTAGTGAAAGTTTAAGTGTTCTTACAAAGTAGTTTAATGAAGGAACCAAAGGAGGTGATGATGATGATGATGTTTGCTCCTTTCTCTTGATCTTCTCCCTTTTTGTAGGTGATTTAATGATGATGATATTGGTGGTTTTTAGTTCCTGATCTTGTTGTTTTGCTCTGCCGATTGTATCACAGAGGAGAGGAAATAAAAGTTTGGTAGCTCAATTATTTGAGTTGGTGATCAAGTGAGGAGAGAGTATGTATATGTTTAAAAGTCAAAGGGGAGGCATGGCTCGGTACGAGTTGTGTCTCCCAGATATTTTTGTTTGTGTTAACATTGTAGATTTTTAACCCGTTAGTTTCGCGTACGGTCCAATTGTGTGTCAATTTTTGTTCAAATTTCTTAATAGTAATTTGAGGTAATTCTCAAAATACTTTATTATGAATAACGAAAATAATACTTTTATTATTTTCGACCTTTGGGTACGTTTTAAAATTGTTTCTGTTCGAATTATAATACGTTTTATGCAAAACGTATATTTAATTCGTTTTATCTATATGTTATAGATATAACAGTACTCGTAATTAATAATCGAATTATTAATTATTTTGTGTCATCAACTTTTGTTATATTTTTCTGTCGGGTTTGTTCCGATACGTTTGTACGCGATTATTATTATTAATCACATATTAAGTAATACTTTTTGTTTAAAAGTATTGGGCTGCTAGGCTTACATCACATCAAAAGTTTTGTTTTAAACTTAATCAGGAAATTAGCGTAAGAATGCACATGCTTATCTGTTAATCAGTACCTAATTTGGAGAGTTGTCACATTCTGCAACTAAACGAAAGTCAATAAATACTTTTGACAACTAAAAATAAAATATTTTAATAATACTTACAATGAAAAATCATCCAAATTATATCGTTAATTTAAACGACTCAAAATAACGTTACGCGATTTAACCGAATAACGAAAAGAATGGGCAAACGAACACTGTACGTAAACACAGTCTAAAAATCAGAATTTAGACACCCACACCCTTCTTGTGGGGCCCCCAAACCATCCACCACCACCCCTCTTCCCCCATTCAAATTCCATGCATTTTACTTTTACTTACACCTCTATTCAAACCTCATGCAAGATCATTTCACATTCACATTTTTTCACAAACTCTCTAACCTCTCTCTAAACTCACTTCCTCTCTCTAATACTATGAGAAAACTCAGACCTCAAATCATCGAAAACCACCACAAGCTCCACCACAAACCACCTATCACCACCACAAACCACCATACAACCACCACACAAATCTTCATCCATTTCTCAAGATTTTTCAAGATTTCAAGAGCTCAAGAACATCTCATCTCATTTCTGTCCTCCTTTCTTCAAAACATCATTGTGAGAACTTTTCTTACATCTATTTATGCTTATAAAAATGTAATAAGGTTCACTCAACAAGTATTATAATAAAACACTACTCAAAAACTATTTCTCTTAACATGAAATCAACAAAAAGTAAGGAATACTTTCTGTCCAGAAAGTTTGGTCCACTTCCACGAATTTTAGAAAAATCAATTCTTCATGAAAATGGACTTTTCTATAGTCTATAAACATTCAAGGTGTTAGTTTTCAAACCCCGCAAACCTCATATCTTTTTGAGCTCATTTACTATTTTTAATAATTCATATAAAAACATATATACAATCTGCTCTGAAAAGTCAGAAACTTTGTTCATATGGTTTTGACCATATCTTGAGCTACACAACTCCAAATGACCTGAAACTACTGCCCAAATCTTAAAAATTTTATTGGCTATAACTTTCATGAAGACCACTTTTATTGATTCCTTGTAGATTTTGCTTATAAATGTAATCTTCATGCATGCTTTCAGATTGGTCAGTTTCTGGACCACAGAGGAAAAAGAAATTTAATAAAATAATTATACCTTTCTAAAAGTAGTCACAAATTACTGGAACTTGATAATATCTTGGGGATCACCTGTGATTTTTCTTATATTCTATTTCGAATTATAGATTTTTATAAAATCCGACAAGTGGATGTAAAATCTGGAAAATGTAATGTGTGGACTGTTTAGGGTATAACATAAAAATCGGCACTTGTTGACCTACGAAAAGTGAAAGGACTGAGTTTTTATGACATTTGAAAATATTTAAGGGTTTGGTAAAAGTCTCGGGTCAAACCGAGTAGGTTTGACCAAGTCAACAAATACAGGACTTGGTTTCGAAAACCTCAAACTTGCCATTTTTGGAAACTTACTATTTTTGGAAAGAATTGTAAACAAAAATGGATTTGGGTGACTTATTAACTAACTTAGACCAAAAACGAGACTTGTAAATATAACCCGAACGAAAAATGACACTCAGAACTTTTGGACCAAAGATTGAAATTCTAATTTCACTTAGTATCCAATTCGCGTAACAGCAATAACTACAAACGAGGATAACTTAGACACACGCGACATATACTATTGCAAAGTGTATAATGAACTGTATATAATAATAATGTCTTTGAGAATTATTATTACAAACTTTCACCAACGGGTCACACACGTTTTCTAAAATAAAATATATATGGACATACTAGTTGAGTGAACAATTAGCATAAGTAAACATTAACTCCCACTTACACCCGACCTTATGCGTTTAGGGTGCTAGAAGGTTGCATTTGGAACACACATACTTGCTAATTGCTATATTTGCTTGCTAAACTCAGGTGAGTATTCACAGCCCCATTTTTCTACTGTTTTCATAAACTTTTTGGGGTGAAAAGCATGACTACTTGTTTTCTAAACTGTTCTTTAATGTGTACGGTTAGTAAAACTGTTCTTGAAAGAGGTACACAGTCCATATTTTACTACGAAACTTATCTTGTTTATTGAAACTGCCCTTGAACTTGTGCACTAGTACAACCTTTCTTGAACGTGTACACAAACTATATCTTACTGCAAAGATGTTCTTATTGAATCCGATTACGAAACTGCTCATGATTCAACATTTACTACTTTGATATTAAAAACTGTTCTGGATATGTACACATGCTATCTCTTGTGCTAAAAATGTTTCTATGTGTACATATACTATTTATACGCTCTTATTGTATGCTTGTGACTCTATCGCATCTAAAGTCCCCGGTTTTTCTCTTACACAACCTATTAACTCATTATTGAGCCGATGGTTGATATGGATAGTACTATTTGGAAGGAGGCCACCTTCCCACTCTCTCGTGCATGTGAGTGCATACCACCAACTTTAAATGTTCGCGATAGGACATGTCTTTGGGGCGTTGTTCTCGGGCCAGTAGGTTTGGTTGTGGACTCAAGCTATACATGTTGTTCTTAAATGAATTCTAATTCGCGTATAAACAACTTGTTACATAGCAACGTAAATCTTTCAAACGTGGTTTTGATAACTTCCAGATGACTTTCGCATTTATACACTAAGCAACTATTTATGTAGCAACGTAAATCATTCAAATGTGATTTTGAATACTTTTAAATGGCTTTCTCACTTATTCTAAAACCTGTGAACTCACCAACTATCTTTATGGTTGACCCTCATTTTTACATGCTTTTCAGGAAACAATCAGTAGTTGGGAAAATGAAGCTATGATTACCCTTATGAATGTTGAAGTCATTAGTGGAGCCTAGTGCTGTGGAACCATCGTGCTGTTACATCTCGTGTTTCCGCTTTAGCGGGGTGCGACACCCCCACTTTATCTCATTCGTGTCCTCTCCAATGTCGGTCAGGTCAGTTCAATCTTAATAATATCTCTAACTAGTTTATTCTTACTGGTACTCAATTTACTATGCTAGATTATCTATAGCACACTTATCTCACGTTTATAACTTATTGTTTTTCAAACCTACATCATAGCTCTCCAGTTATATATTTCATATAATTCTTTCAACTTATATAACTTATCAGCATCACATATCTTAGATACTTATACCATAACTACTATATATATATATATATATATATATATATATATATATATATATATATATATTTCTATACTTCTTTATCTACACAACACAAGATGTGCATTTAAACTAATTGACTAATACACATAACCTACGTTACTCCCTTGAGTAACTTATAATATGTATACATATCTTCAATTCTTTCCACATGCACATATCTAAATATGTACATGCTTCTATTTTCACCCGTGCACATATATTGTGCATAAACCCTATTCTCACATATAAACCGACCACTTGCGTGAACAAGTTATAATTGGTCACGTACATACTTTTAATACGCCTAATCGTTTTTAAAAAATGAAAATAATAATTTATAATACTCTGACAAATCAGAAACTAACAACCTGCTAGAATCTCAAAATCATTTTAATTACTTACATCTTTTTAACAACAAAAGTGGTTATAAAAACCACAATACATGTATCGGTAATGGGTCTTAGATTCAATTCATAACCAACCACCAGCTAGTATCCACACATTATTTTAACCAGAAAATGCTAAAAATCTTAGCTTTTGCAATTAGTTAACACTTAATTAGACTTTGTTATGATAAACCTCTTACTTAGAATAAATATGAAATCTTATAACCTGATACACATATTATTTAGTAACATGTAGAGGTCAAACTCTATAATTAATCCATAATCACATTATCAATTAGCAACAAATCATATCAAAATGGATACCAAGTTCACATTATTTAATACTATGCTACACCAACATACATACCATAACATCATAGTGTGCTATTCTACAAGCACGTACTTAACAATATCAGCATTATTTTAACCACATTTAGCTGATCTCTATATTGACTTAATCCATATTTTAACTCTTGCTAGTTGCAGTTTATTATTCTATCCCGTCCTTAAGTATATACCAACATAATATATAAATTTCACATTTTCAACTACCATTGTTTATAATATTTCATTACTATCCTCGACATCATTTCCACTCATTTCTCTAAATTAGGCTATTCGGGTCGTTAAAATGCTCATTCAACTTCTATCATCCTAAATTCATAATTATAATTTTCACGTTTGGTTATATAGTAACCAACTATATTCTGTTATCGAAATGTATCACCCACTTTGAGTTGCTTCACAATTTCTTTTTAAACATCATATTACGACTTCACCTCAATTGTTACTTATTTCATTAACAACCTATCGATACATCACATCAATTACTACTTACTTATGTAATTATTTCTTACTTTTCAAAACCTAACATTCGTAATTAAACTTAACCATGAGACTTGTACACTATTTGTGTACCACTCTGTTTTAATATAAATAAACATAACAAGATGTGATCTAAATCACAAGAAACCGAAATCAACTTTCTGTTCAACCTTAAGTTGCGTATTGATTTGTAGGAATCGTGTCGCGATTGTGTAACAATCGCGTGGCAATTTAGGTTAGTCGCACCGCGACTCAAACCTGCACCAACTCAGTTTTAATTACTAACTTCCGACATGCATAACTTTTAACTCAGTAAGAGTTATGACCTGAAATTTTCCCTATACATCCTCAATATATAATAAAGACCTTGTTCACACTTTTTTGACTCTTATGATGGATCTGAATATGTAACCAATTTGTGGTCGTTTTGACCACTATTTGGTAACAACTCATAACCCAAAACACCTATATTTAAGTTCTGATTTTCTACACACTCATTTAGCATACTAAGACAAACTTAAGACAATTAACCAAGGTTCCATAACCTTTGACTAACACATTTAACTTAGCTATATATAACCCATTTTGACATTATTTGACCCATTTAGGATTTCACCCTTATTTCAAACAAAACACTATTCTTTTCAATTATAATTGACTATTTCTACGTTGTTGACTATTTGTCAACTTCAAATTCAACCGACCAATCAATAGTAACTTCTAACTACTTTTCCATACACATACATTAGACTTTTTACTCATAGTTTGACTTTCAAAGTCAACACCATAATATTATTACTACATTTTATGTTTAACTTCCATTGAGCCATTAACCAATAATGGACCAATATATTTTAACTTTAGCTTCTTATAAGCCAAATGAGCATTAACAATTCATTTGGGTATTATCGGCCCATTCATACTTATTCCAGTTATCTTATATTCATATCATTATAATTTCTCCTAGTAGCAAATTTTATATACCAAATAGTGCACTTTAATCAATTAACGTTTCCCACATAGCCATGTACTTGACTTACTACGTTATTCATTTCTAACTCTAAGTCTTTTACCATTTCTTTTAACTATCAATCAATGTTCTAAGTTAATAATGACATTTAACATGCTCATACGGTAACACATTTAGACTATGGGTACACTAGTGACCTGTTAAGGCGCTTTTGACCCATTAACATAACTTCTAATCATTAACCATCCTCTGATATTTTAGTTCAAGTTTCCACACACTTTGACCATTTCAAGTAATGACTACATATCATCACCCAATTGGATCAAAGCTCCAATTTTTTTCCACTTTATCATATATATATATATATATATATATATATATATATATATATATATGTATATTAGCTCTATACAAACAACAAATGAAATTGGAAACCATTTAAATACTTTCATACTTTAGCAACTCACATGAGATGCTAATTAACCCATTAAGGGTATTAACCACAAATCTTATCATATAACACTTACTTTTTTTGTCTCCATGTCAACACTGACATGATTTATCTCTTTTAATTTAATAGAATCAATCCAAGGTTTCCATTTAAACAATACATCCTGACTTTATTCATATTCTAACACCCGCCAAATTAGGGCTAGTCATTAGGTCCTAATCATTTTGTAATACGTGTAATTAGTGAGGTATTAGGCTAATTGTATGTATCATTACGTGTATTAATATATATACGTATCTACGCGATTGAGTTAAATCGTGCATTTTATTATATCGGTTGAATTCTGATACACTCATACGGACGTTAGTGAATATCATTTTATTAAATAATATTAAATTATTTGATAAGCCTAATTATTTTCAAGCATTATTTCAATAATATTCTATAAGTATCTTTTATCACATTAAAAAGCCCTACCAGACCGAAACGCGCGAACCGCGCCCGACAACCGAATAAAGATCAAAATATATTTTACAAGTTTAAAATATATCATTTTATGTGAGGACATTATTTAATTTGTAGTATTTTAATTTAATAACTAAAACGTTTTATAAAAATATCACATCTTATTTATAAGCGAAACCCGAACTGGTGAACATGACCAACACATTTTCAAATCATTTTAATGAATGTTTTCGAGTATTAACAATTAAGATTTCAAATTTAAAAATATTGAAGAGCTAATTTTTATTTAAAAACGTATGTAAAATAATTAATTAACATCACAAATAAGCGTTTAAACGACCGGGGAAACGAACACCGCACGGAGCACGGGGACGGGGACTGAAAAGTGAAGGCTCTCACCAAAACCTCCACCTTTCCCTTTTCCCTCTCATTTCATTTCTTCCTTTTCTTTTCTTTCTCTCTCTTTTTCTCTCATCCACATCCACCACCATACCACCACCACACTTCCACCGCCAAAATCCACCATCAAGTGACCTCGGATCATCTTGCCTCTTTGAAGAAAAACGTTCACCTCGCGACGATCTACCTTCCTATCTTTTCGAAATCTTCACGCGTTAACTTGTAAGTTTCCGACAAAATCTCGAAACTCCTCGATTTCAAGTATTTTTAATATGTTGTTGTTTATTTAAGCTTGAAATGTCCAAATATGGGTTGGGTAAAAGTTTCGGGCCAAACGGAAACCGGAAAACACGTTTTCGACTCAAAATCCGGCCATCAGACGTAAGTGTCGCATAGGCCACAACAGCGTATCATCACTTAATGCATCACTTAAGTGTCGCATAAAACCCTAATCTTGCGTCACTTACCTAAGTGCCGCATAAAACCCCTTTTTCCCGACACTTCCTAAGTGTCGCAAATTCAATACCCGACACTCCTAACCGACACTTCTAGCGACACTTGTCTAAGTGTCGCCTATAATTGAATTTTGATTTCATCCAACACTAACCCTAGTGACGCATGATCCTGATACTGACACTTGGACCCGACACTTGCTTAAGTGTCGCCCCTTTAAGCGTCACTTCCTCAAATGATACTATAAGTGTCGCATGAAACAGAACCCAAATTTTTACTAAGTGTCGAGGCCTAAAATTATATCACTTGATTTCACCAAAATTCAAATTTTAGATACGTCTTTCATTAAAGCAATATAGTAGAAATAAAAATTTTCCAAGCTGACCTAGCAGTTCGACCCCAGCCAGGGGCTCTGCCCCTTGGACCCCGCCTGTGACACCCCTCAATTTTCGCTACAATTTTAAATAGTAATCGCACGTGCATTATAGGTTAATTCCATGACTTGAATAAATTCATAATAATTTTAGAGGTAAGTATAGCAAAGGCCAACTAGTGAATACAGGTAGTATTACATATGACGTAATTTGAATAATTATGTACAAAACAATTTGAAACAAACGCTACAAAACATACGACTGTTGGTGAACAAAAATATTTAATAATATGAAATTATTAAATAACGCTATTATTCAATAAATATTATGTCGATAATATTTACAAAGTGTTTCGTATCGAACAAAATGAATTATACGCGACAAAACTTATCCGTAAAACTGAATCAAAACAAAGTTATATTTTTATAACTATCTTAAAATATTTTTATAAAATATTTCGTTTTAAAACATATTCGAAATTTTTTTAGATATTTATCAATTAAAAATATCACACTACATAACGATTGGGTACATGAACACGGAACAAAAATACTACGAAATGGAGTCGGATGGATCCATTTAAATAAAATGAGCCAGCCCAAACTCACTCCATTATTGGAGTTTGGTGCCACACACATACACACACCCGTAACTATCTCTCTGGGTCTCTCCCTCGGCTCCGATTCATCATCATCAATTACAGCAACAACAATCAGTAAGCAGCAGCAGTGCATCATCATCATCATCTTCTCTATCTTCTTCCTCGGTTCATCACCATCACCACCCGATTCGTTACATTTGAGCTCGGTAATAATCGTCACACTTTTTATTTAATTTCAAGTTTATATAACATGTATCATCAAGTATTAGTGCTTATCTGATCGATTATGTCCCCAACTTGGATTTAAAACTCGTTCTATAAGCTGTTTGTCCGAAAAGACCCAGAAAAAAGACCAGGATCCCGGCGGATCCAAACCGGATCCGGCGGATCAACACAACCCACGGATCCGGCGGATCTGATACATGATCCGGCGGATCAACTTCGAAAAAACCAAGATCCGGCAGATCCTTTCACGATCCGGCGGATCCGACTGAATTTCAGCTTCCTGCAACATTTTTATGAAGTGACATTAACCTATAAGTGCACTACAACTAGAAACGAATGTTTATATACGATATGATACAAGTTTAGACAAACTTTGAAATACAAAACGAACATAATCAAACTTTTGGACATAACATGGTGTGCGAACATTAAAATGGAAAGTTCACAACGACATCCATATATTTATGCTTATATATATAATTTCATATGTTTAGGAGATTACCGACTAGAGAACATTTGGGCTTAGGCTTGGCTTGCGCTCTCGCACATTTAGCTCACCAGGTGAGTTCACAGCCCCACTTTCCATTGTTTTATTGCTTTTAAAACTCGGGGTGAAAAACATAACAACTGTCTTGCCTTAACATGCAACATCCGTTCTTGATTTCTTTAGGTGCTTATGTGCTACTGGTTTTATAAATGATTTCATATTATGTTTGAGAACTATTTGTGCATATTTACATGATTTTGTACAAACAACTCCTAGGATTTCCCATCCTAAGCAAACCTTACCTTAGGATACTTACTTTCCTATAGGTACCTTTGATTTGGATACTTACCTTCCTACAGACTGTTATGAGCAACTCTATTTGACACTCATGTCAATAACTTTCAAATGGACATGGTATAACAAACCACTTTACAAACATAAAACCTGTGAATTCACTCAACAATTTTGTTGACTTTTTACTATGTTTTTCAAGTAATTCACAGCGTAAGTAAGAGCGCATGCTTACGGAGTTAGGTGACCCATGATGACTTAGGATGCCACGTTTTGGGGACAAATCAAGATGTATTTTGTACAACTAATACTATTTCTATGACTTGATGAGTCATAGTTCTTTTGTAAACAAACTATTTTCTTAAATGGCATCTTAATTTAATTATTCCGCAATAAAAATACGCTCTGATGTGCATGATGTTCAACGTTAACGTCAGCACCCCCGCACATACTAACGCTTCCGCTAATCGCGCGTTAATCGTGTTGACCGAATTTGGGGGTGTGACAGATTGGTATCAGAGCCATTGGTTATAGCGAACTAGAAGTATTTAAGTGACCTGAAAGCCTTAGAGACCTAGACTATAGCATTGGCTAGAACATGCATGCACACATTTGCATACGCCTGACTCACTATATGACAACTATTATCGCAATGCATTTAGATAAATAATTGTGTATTCCTACGCGTGACTTCTCAAATATGGGTGTGATATCAATGGCAACTTGATCCATGAGAAACCATCAACCAACACCATCGCACACTTAATCTATACAAACATTATCGTCTGATGTATAGTTAATCTGACTTGTATTCCCTGAAACAAACCACACATGAGACAGTCAATCCTACTTGAGCATTAGAAGAATGATTGAGGGAACTTTTATCATATTAAAAGTCTGGAACTCTTCACATTCTTACAGCTCACACTTCTACGAGCATACATATATAAAACTAATGGTTCCTACCTTGGTTGTCGTACTCCACACATTCAGGGAACTCCCTGACATACACAAAATGACTTCTTAGAAAGCGGTACCTTCAGACTGGATGGAGACATGATCTCCACATACAAAATGTCTCGAGCCTGTTGAAGGCCGTAGGAACTTGGACAACGAAAATTCCCATGCTACTTGTGCTCGAGTACAAATGCTAGAGGAGCGTGCTCGAGTGGCAGAGAGTGCAGCTGAGATCAGCATGATGATGACTACATGATGGCAGAAGTGGTACTTATCGTAACTACGTAAACTCTATTTACGGCGGGCTGTGCCCCTACTATGCAATACTAAAACCTCTATTCAACAGATATATACGAATTCCGTCACATCTTATATGAACATGATCGTACGAAAGCAATGTTTGACAACTACTTGGTCATAGTTGACCACAATGCAAACAAACTCTCACTTTATAAAGGATCAAACGAATCCTCACATAATATTTAACGATTAGGACTATATTTTGGACAACATTCCAACGAAAACTATATTTTTGATAACATCCAAACGAAAACTATGAGTTTTGAATAACATTTCAACAAACACTTTGGATAAGAAACCGGAGAACGTACCGGTGATGTTTAATACTGGAGAATGCACCAGTACGCATTTATAAACCGGAGAACGACCGGTATTATTTTAAATTAACCGAAGAACGTACCGGTAATGCGTTGATATACTGGAGAACGTACCAGTAAGGCTTTAAACCGGAGAACGACCAGTAGATTAACTGGAGAACGACCAGTAACATGATTTGTTGGAGAATGACCACTAGTATTACAAACCGGAGAACGACCGGTAGACTTTGGAAATGTTGATCCTTAGTTGGATCAACCTGTGTTTCCTATGATAACTATTTTGGGAAATGTTATATTTAATAAATAGCCTGTGTTTCCTATGATAACTATTTTGAGAAATGTTATTTTACTAAATAACCTGTGTTTCCTATAAACCATTACTTTAGGAAATGTTTCTCTTAATTGATAAACTTGTGTTTCCTACAAAGCAAACAACTAAACTATATTAGGGACAGACATCCCACTTAAATTGTAATTTGGGTAGACATCTCAACTAAACTGTATTTTGGGTGACATCCCAACGAAACCTTACTTTTGGACGACAATCCAACAAAACAAAATTGATTGAATCCTAATACCATCACTGAGATGTCATGGAAAACGATGACTAAACTTTTAGAAGTTGACTCACGTAAACTAGATGAAAAACACGCTATAGAACTAGCCGATGGTAAGTTGATCGAACCAGGAGAAATAGTACCGGGATGTAACCTAACATTTGAGGGTCATCTCTTCGAAATAGACTTACTACCGGTAGAGTTGAGAAGTTTCGACATCATAGTCGGTATGGACTAGTTGTCAAGGAATCAAACTGAGGTTGTATGTTGGATACGTTAGTACGATTACCACTATCCATTATCTCCGACAGAGATAGGCGCTTTACATTTCGTATCTGACAATTGGCACTAGGTACTCATCCCGATAGAAGTACTGCCTACCATCCACATACCGATGGTCAGAGCGAACGAACGATACAAACGCTCGAAGACTTATTATGAGCACATGTGATTGACTTTGGGGGTAACTAAGGTACTCACTTACCTTTAACGGAATTTTCTTACAACAATAGTTAGCACATTAGTATACGAATGGCACCGTTTGAGGCGTTATATGGACGCCAGTGCCAATCACCACACTATTATAGAGAGTTGGGTGACAGACAACTATTTGGTTCGTAGATTGTCCAGGAAACTACGGACAATATATTTCAAGTACTTAACCAACTGAAAACTGTGAGGCTGACAAAAGAGTTTCGCCGATAACCGTTGTAAACCTCTTGAATTTCAAGAAGGTGACAAAGCTCTACACAAAAGTATCGCCCTGGAAGGGGGTAGCACAACTTGAAAAAAAACGGGAAAAACTTAACCCACGATACATATAGGACCTTTCAAAAATCCTTGTAAGGATTGGTCCTAGGCTCACAAAGTAAACCTATTTTAGGAGCTCAACAACATTTATGACACTTTTCAAATTACTAATTTGGAAAAGTGCCTCTCCGACGGAAAAAAAACTACTCATTTTGCTTGACGAAGTCCTTGACAGAACAATAACAACTATGGGGATAACTACGAGTCCCAATACGAGAACAACTACAATAACAAATATGGGAACAACTATGATAACAACTATGAGTTCCCCTACGATAACAACTACGATTCCATCTATGAATTTGAACGGACATACTTTGACTTGGTATATATACCAACTATGGATAACCTTGTCAACTTTGGAAACTTGGATAACTTTTACACGCCACGATGGCAACCTCACACTTTCTCGAAAACTTAGCTCATTGGTTTTGGTTAACATTAAACACATGTTAATCATTCCACGATGCCACTTCTACTGATTTGATGTTGAGAGCGTCATAGGAATGACCCACCTAAGTCAATGCAAAACTCAGGGTTACATTTACAAATCAATCTACAATTTTGTCAACCGCTTAGTCGCAGTAGGACTACACTTTAAACAACCATCCTATAACAACTATTTAGCCAAGAATGGACTACCTTACAAATGGTTACCTTGTAATCATGATATAACTAGGATTCGAACTATGAAATGGTCGGAACACGACTACTTTGATATAACTACTATGTAGGACTACAACATAAGTTATGAATGATTAACAACGTTGATGTAAGCTACCAATACCAATGGTAACTATGCACCAGTGAACTAATGAACAAAGTTTAGTTCCTTGGACGTGTAAGGACACCAAACCGAAACCTTTCTTTCCCTTTCTTTAGTTGCCGGTAGAGCACTAGCCTAACAAGGGGAGGAAGACAAACACAACTGAACGTCACGCTATTTGACACACACCCTGCTATCAGTGAGCGATACACAGACTACAATCGACACACTAGGCTATTATATATATATATATATATATATATATAGACCCCCAATCCCAGCTACTCAAGTGAGCAATGAAACGGTCATGAAAGGACTATCTTCAAACTTGATCTAGGCAATTTTGGTCTACTCTCGGTTAAAAGACCTGGCTACAACTGAATCATGAGTCAAGAGATACATGAGCAAATAACTCATAACATAACTTAAATTTCGAGGACGAAATTCCTTTAAAAAGGGGAGAATGTGACACCCCTCAATTTTCGATACAATTATAAATAGTAATCGCACGTGCATTATAGGTTAATTCCCTGACTTGAATGAATTCATAACAATTTTAAAGGTAAGTCTAGCAAAGTCCAACTAGTGAATACATGTAGTATTACATATGACGTAATTTGAATAATTATGCACAAAATAATTTGAAACAAACGCTACAAAACATACGACTGTTGGTGAACAAAAATATTTAATATTATGAAATTATTAAATAACGCTATTATTCAATAAATATTATATCGATAATATTTACAAAGTATTTCGTATCGAACAAAACGAATTATACGCGGCAAAACTTATATGTAAAATTGAATCAAAACAAAGTTATATATTTATAACTAACTTAAAATATTTTTATAAAATATTTCGTTTTAAAAAACATATTCGAAAACATTTTAAGATATTTATCAATTAAAAATATCACACTACATAACGATTGGGTACATGAACACGGAACAAAAATACTACGAAATGGAGTCAGACCGACCCATTTAAATAAAATGAGCCAGCCCAAACTCACTCCATTATTGGAGTTTGGTGCCACACATAAACACACACCCGTAACTATCTCTCTGGCTCTCTCCCTCGGCTCCGATTCATCATCATCATCGAGCAGTGCATCATCATCATCATCATCATCATCATCATCATCATCTTCTCCATCTCCTTCCTCGGTTCATCACCATCACCACCAGATTCGTTACTTTTGAGCTCGGTAATAATCGTCACACTTTTTCTTTAATTTCAAGTTTACATAACACGTATCATCATGTATTAGTGCTTATTCGATCGATTATGTCCCCAACTTGGATTTAAAACTCGTTCTATAAGCTGTTTGTCCGAACAGACCCAGAAAACAGACTAGGATCCGGCGGATCAGCACAAAAACCCACGGATTCGGCGAAACCACCCATGGATCCGGCGGATCTGATACATGATCCGGCGGATCAACTTCAAAAAAACCAAGATCCGGCGGATCCGATTGAATTTAAGCTTCCTGCAACATTTTTATGAAGTGACGTTAACCTATAAGTGACACTACAACTAGAAACGAATGTTTATATACGATATGATACATGTTTCGACAAACTTTGAAATACGAAACGAACATAATCAAAGTTTTGGACATAACATGGTGTGCGAACATTAACATGGAAAGTTCACAATGACATCCACATATTTATGCTTATATATATAATTTCATATGCTTAGGAGATTACCGACTGGAGAACATTTGGGCTTAGGCTTTGCTAGCGCTCTCGCACATTTAGCTCACCATGTGAGTTCACAGCCCCACTTTCCATTGTTTTATTGCTTTTAAAACTTGGAGTGAAAAACATAACAACCATCTTGCCTTAACATGCAACATCCGTTCTAGATTTCTTTAGGTTCTCACGTGCTACTGGTTTTATGAATGATTTCATATTATGTTTGAGAACTATTTGTGCATATTTACATGTTGTACAGACAGCTCCTAGGATTTAACATCCTAAGCAAACCTTACCTTAGGATACTTACTTTCCTATAGGTACTTTTGATTTGGATACTTACCTTCCTACAGATTGTTATGAGCAACTGTATTTGACACTCATGTCAATGACTTTCAAATGGACATGGTTTAACAAACCACTTTACAAACATAAAACCTGTGAATTCACTCAACAATTTTGTTGACTTTTTACAATGTTTTTCAGGTAATTCACAGCGCAAGTAAGAGCGTATCCTTACGGAGTTAGGCGACCCATGACGACTTAGGATGCCACGTTTTGGGGACAAATCAAGATGTATTTTGTACAACTAATACTATTTCTATGACTTGATGAGTCATAGTTCTTTTGTAAACAAACTATTTTCTTAAATGGAATCTTAATTTAATTGTTCCGCAATAAAAATACGCTCTGATGTGCATGATGTTCAACGTTAACGTCAGCACCCCCGCACATACTAACGCTTCCGCTAATCGCGCGTTAATCGCGTTGACCGAATTTGGGGGTGTGATAGATTGGTATCAGAGCCATTGGTTATAGTGAACTAGAAGTATTTAAGTGACCTGAAAGCCTTAGAGACCTAGACTATAGCATTGGCTAGAACATGCATGCACACATTTGCATACGCCTGACTCACTATATGACAACTATTATCGCAATGCATTTAGATAAATAATTGTGTATTCCTACGCGTGACTTCTCAAATATGGGTGTGATATCAATGGCAACTCGATCCATGAGAAACCATCAACCAACACCATCGCACACTTAATCTATACAAACATTATCGTCTGATGTATAGTTAATCTGACTTGTATTCCCTGAAACAAACCACACTTGAGACAGTCAATCCTACTTGAGTATTAGAAGAATGCTTGAGGGAACTTTTATCATATTAAAAGTCTGGAACTCTTCACATTCTTACAGCTCCCACTTCTACGAGCATACATATATAAAACTAATGGTTCCTACCTTGGTTGCCGTACTCCACACACCATTCAGGGAACTCCCTGACATACAAAAAAATGACTTCTTAGAAAGCGGTACCTTCAGACTGGATGGAGACATGATCTCCACATACAAAACGTCTCGAGACTGTTAAAGGCCGATGGAGACATGCTACATGTGCTCGAGTACAAATGCTAGAGGAGCGTGCTCGAGTGGCAGAGAGTACAGCTGAGATTAGCATGATGATGACTACATGATGGCAGAAGTGGTACTTATCGTAACTACGTAAAATCTATGTACGGCGGGCTGTGCCCTACTATGCTATACTAAAACCTCTATTCAACACATATATATGAATTCCGTCACATCTTATATGAACATGATCGTACGAAAGCCATGTTTGACAACTACTTGGTCATAGTTGACCACTATGCAAACAAACTCTCACTTTATAAAGGATCAAATGATGTGGCCCAATTACATTAACTATATTATTTTGGCAACTACTCGTCCTATATATATATATACCGATTTAAGTTTGCATTTTGAAACTACGCGGCCCATTAGGCTTGGACCAATTAGTTTGGCCCAATAACGAGGCCCAATAGGTGTGGTCCAAATGATGTGGCCCAATTACATTAACTAAATTATTTTGGCCCGTTAACAAAATACTAATTTTTGGTCCATTATATAATCGACCCGTTTGGCCCAAAAAGTTATATCGTTAATTATTTGTGTCAAAATATTGTCCCGTGGTCGAGTACAATTTTTACCAAACTTTGTATCATAAAGTTTAACAAAAATTATAACTTGGAAAAGAATTTTAAGTCGTATATTTGTTAATATTTTGGTACCATTTATCGCAAGTGTAACACCCACCAAATTAGGACTTGAAATTGGTACCTAATTCTCTGTTAATACATGTAATTAGTTATGTGTTAGACTAATTAATGTACCGATATATATATTGTTGAATATATACGAATATGCGATTTGATTAAATCGTACAAGTTTCAAATCGAATGTAATTCAGTTCAAGTAAATACGGACGTTGGTGAACATTTTTTATTAAATAGTACAACATTATTAATAACGCTACTATATCCAAAATATTATTTCGATAATATTTCAATTACATTTTGTATTGTATAATAAACGTCTACGCGACTTACACACTTAACACACAAACAAGCGAAACCATTTAAGTTATTAAGTATTTGGTAAAATACTTCAACAAAAATAATGAATAAACATTTGTATTTTAAAACATATTATTTAACGTTTAAACGAACTCCGCACGGAGTACGAATACACGGAGTTAAAAAGTGGAGACCCACACGTCGGTGGGCCCCCACTAAAACCGGCCAAGGTGAGGGTCACCACCTCCCTCACCCTCACTTTCTCACTATCCTCTCTATCTCTCTTTCTTTTCCTCTCTTTTTCTCTCATTCCACCAACAAACCACCATCACCATAATTTACAAAATAACACCACCAAACTCGCTCAAATCGTTTTACTCCTTTGGAAGAAAAGATTCACCGCGCCATGATCTACATTTACATCTTTTCGGATTCTCGATTCACCACTTTATAAGTTTCCGACAAAAACCCGAAACCTTTCGATTTCAAGTGTTTTTAAGTTCTAGTTGTTTCTTCAAGCTTAAAATGTCCAAATATGGGTTGGGTAAAAGTCTCAGGTCAAACGGAGGCCGGAAAACACCTTTTCGGCTCATTTTCCGACCAACAACACGTTATGTCGCAGAGGCTCCAGGCCACCTGCGACATAAGACTTAATGTCACTAAATCAGACCTTATGTCGCATATAGCGACATAAGCCACTATATCGGATGTCGCATATAGCGACACAAATAGTTATGTCGCAGAAATTACGGATGTCGTATATAGCGACACAACGCCCTACGTCGCATTAAATTGCGGATGTCTCCCTTAGCGACACAAGCCCTTATGTCGCAGATATAATCTGCGACACAACAGACTATGTCGCACAGCGACATAAAGCCGTATGTCGCACGCTATGTCGCATGAAACAGAACCAAGAAAACACAAATTTTACTAAGTGTCGAGACCTAAAACTTTATCACTCGATTTCACCCAAATTCAAGTCCAGATGCGTTTTTCACCAAAGCAATTTAGTAGAAATAAAAATTTGCCAGCTCGACCCAGCCAAGGGCTCTGCCCCTTGGACCCCGCCAGGGGCTGCCGCCCCTTGGACCCCGCTACCAAGGGCGCTGCCCCCGGACCCCCGTCGCTTAAAGTTTACAAATACTTTTTAAGTATGACACCTTTCTAAAATCAAAATAATAATGTGAGATTATTATTGCAAACTAATCACCAACGGGCCGTACACATTTTCAAACACTTAGACAATCAACCAAATTGTAATCATTTGGACATTCTAGTTGGACAAACAACTACAAGGTAGTCTTATTAGATTCCTTCACATGTTTATAACCATCACGTGTCGTGGACACCCTTAGGTTACAAGTCTTTGGACTTCGATTATTAGCTAATCAATCTCAGTTTATTAAGATAAACTCTTCAGGCTCAGGTGAGTCTCATGGCCCCTCTTTTTACTGTTTTACTAGGGGTGTGATACATTGCTCTTTTTTTAACACGTGAACGTGAGTACATATTTCAATATACTACATGAGTTGTTTTCAACTAATTAAATGAAAGTCCTCCGTCAGTATAGTCTGGTAATACGAAAGTAGCGTGAATATTAGTATATGGTACCATATAGGATTGACCCACCTCATCCGGGTTAGTCACGCTAACCTCTGCAACGGACGTACTAATATTTGGGAAAATGAGTGTAGATTAGGCACTCGTGGAGGCACCTCACTCGGAATTCTCTATATGGGACCCGACCCTCGAGTTAAGCTCAGACTATGCGCTCATGGTTGTATACACTATCAGTATCATTTGCTGGATGCAAATCAACATTTAAATCTTGCGGTTCACACACTATTATTTGATGTCTAAACCTGTGAGCTCACCAGCGTTAGCTGACCCATTTAGCATGTATCACAGGTACTCAGCAGTAGATCTGGACTGCCCATCAGGATGCATATTAGCTCGAGGCTTCATGCAAACCTCAGAGATTTCATTGCATTATTAGATTTTGTATAACTAATTATGTACTTAAATCTCTCATATTACGAACACGAGCTATGTACGAGTTCAAACTGTTGAAAACCTTTTAATATTAATATATTTTGTTAAAACGACGCATATAGAGTCGTTTTCTATATATCTGTGTGCTTTGATTATTGATTGGTAATACCCAAATTATGCTTTCGCAAAACATTAAATTTGGGGGTGTTACAGAAAGTCTGTGTTTGGCATCGCGAACCGTTAGGGTATCAACTTAGCAAACTGTTCGGCTCAACAACAATTAGACGTTTGGCTCAGTTGTGTGAGCCGTTCAGCTCATCAAAGCTAGCCGATCGGCTAGCTTAGGCTAACCGATCGGGTTAGTTTGTCCATCATAGTGGCTAGTTCGTGTTCTACTTCTGCTCTGTTTTTGGTCCGAATTTACACAAGGTTTTTGCTATATTTCGAGTTACAACCTTCACATATGATAATAACAAAGTTTCATCCATGAGATTTACCCATTATTTCACATATATATATATATACCCAAAAATGTGTACAGATCATTATTTTTGAGGAAATATCCATCATCTTTATTTTCCATTTGATGGTTCATTCAACCATAATAATCATGTATCATCATATTATAACTAATTTATACACATTAAAAGAAGTTATAACAATATAATCAAAGAATATATGTATGAAATTTAAAGATTTTGAGCCTTACAATGATTATGATTTTGATGATGATGACGACAGATGATGGAGATGACGTTGATATGCGAGGATTATGTGATCATTTTTGGTGGAATGTTTGAGAGTTTGAAGTGTTTAAAAAAATGAATGTTTGAAGATGAAGTTTTTGGTTCCTGCTTCTTTTCTTGCTCAGCTTCCAGTCGCCAAACACAAAGAAGAAGGAAAGTAGTTGTGATGAATTATTGTTGTTTGATAGTTTAAGTGATCAAGCATGGAGAGGGTATATATTAATACTTATGTGTTAAGATTTTCAAATGAAGTAAGGTGGTAAACAACATCATGTCGGCATATATTATTATTGGTGTGAAATGTTTGGGTTTTTAACCCGTTAATTCCGTGTACGGGTCCAATTATTTGTACCCCGTGTCCCACTCAATTATTCGTTTGTTTAAATTTTAGTTTAAACATTATAATTGATATCTACCAAAAATGAAATACTTTATTTAAATGATTAATAAAATTATTCACAGTTGAAGTACTGTACGGTGAAATTGTGTGCCAGATTTCAGTTGAATTTAGAAATTATATTTTGAGGTAATGTTCCAAATACTAAAACAGGAATGGGAAAAATAATACTTTTATTATTTTTGACCTTTAGGTACGTTTTATAATTGTTTCTGTTTGTGTATAACGCATTCAAAATAGTCGTCTAAAGGTTTTCGTTTTATTTTTATTCTAATTCGTTTCCATAATATTTTCGAGTAAAAATTATTCGGAAGTGTTTTGAAGTTCTTTTTGAACTTTTGTATCGCGTTTGGTATGTTTAATATAAAGCGTATAATATAGTATATTATTTCAATAATATAAGTTAATAATATTTGTAATTAATAATTTCATATTATGAATTATTTTGTATCACCAACTTATTGTATATAGTTTGTCGAATTTAACGCGTTCGTTCAATACGTAATTATATATATATATATATATATATATATATATATATATATAACTACGATTCTAATAGGTCACACATAAAATAGTTTAGAATTCACTAATCAGGGAATTACTCTAGGTAATGCATGTAATTAGGTAAATATTAATACCCTAAATGGAGGATTGTCACATTCTCCCCCCGTTAGCGAAATCTCGTCCCGAGATTTAAGTTGAGTTTTTCGTGACTGGCGTTTGTTCAAACAGGTGAGGGTATTTCTTTCGTATCTCAATCTCCCATTCCCAAGTAAACTCCGAGCCATGTTTCGAGTTCCAACGAATCTTGACAAGTTTGATTCGTTTGCGTCGGCGTTTCTGCATTTTCGTATCGGTTACTTCGATAGGTTCCTCCACGAATTTAAGTTTTGAGTTAATACAGACTTCGTCAGGCTGGATGATAAGTGTTTCATCGGAAAGACACTTCTTCAAGTTACACACATGAAAAGTGTCGTGAATGCTACTAAGCTCTTGTGGCAACTTTAGTTTTTAAGCGATAGGACCAATCCTCGCAAGGATTTCAAAAGGTCCAACGTATCGCGGGTTCAGTTTTCCTCGTTTGCCAAATCGTGCTATCCCTTTCCAGGGCGATACTTTGAGTAGGACCTTGTCTCCTACTTGAAACTCAAGAGGTTTACGATGGTTATCGGCGTAACTCTTTTGTCTGTCTCTCGCCGCTTTCAATCGGTTGAGTACTTGAGATATCTTGTCCGTGGTTTCCTGGACAATCTCAGGTCCGGATAGTTGTCTGTCACCCAACTCTGCCCAACATAGTGGTGATTGGCATTTGCGTCCATACAGTGCTTCAATTGGAGCCATCTGTATGCTGGTGTGATAACTATTGTTATAGGAGAATTCGGCTAATGGGAGATGAGTATCCCAGTTTCCTCCAAAGTCAATCACACACGCTGGCCTTCGAGCGTTTGAATCGTTCGTTCACTCTGGCCATCAGTTTATGGATGATAGGCTGTACTCATGTTCAGTCGAGTACCTAAAGCCTGTTGTAGCGACTGCCAGAAGCGAGATGTGAATCTGTTATCTCTATCAGATATAATGGACAACGGTACACCGTGTCGAGAAACGATCTCTTTGATATAGATCTTCGCCAGTTTCTCTAGTTTGTCAGTCTCTTTGATAGCAATGAAGTGAGCTGATTTCGTCAATTGATCGACAATCACCCATATTGAATCAACTCTAGTTGATGTCTTTGGTAGCTTTGTGATGAAATCCATCGTTATGTGCTCCCATTTCCATTTTGGCATCTCTGGTTGTTGCAAAAGTCCTGACGGTTTTTGATACTCTACCTTGACCTTTGAGCAAGTTAGACACTTGCTGACATAAGTAGCGATGTCTCTCTTCATGTTTGGCCACCAATAGAAACCTTTCACATCTTGGTACATTTTATCTGCACCAGGATGAATCGAGTAGTTGGACTTGTGAGCTTCTTCCAAAATCAATTTGCGTAGTTCATCGTTGCATGGTACCCAAATTCGATTCATGAAGTATAAAACTCCATTTTCTTTGGTTTCGAGCTGTTTCTCCATTCCCTTCAGGGATTCGTCTTTCATGTGCTCGGCGGTGAAAGCTATTTGTTGCGCGTCATGAATTTGAGTAATAAGATTTGAGTGGATTGTTAATACCAAAGCTCGAACTTTGCGAGGTTTAACATTCTCTTTACGACTCAGGGCATCCGCTACTACATTAGCCTTGCCCGGATGATATTTAATCTCACAGTCATAATCATTCAGCAATTCGACGCAACGTCTTTGTCTCATGTTGAGCTCTTTCTGGTCGAATATGTGTTGTAGACTCTTGTGGTCGGTGAAGATCGTACACTTCATACCGTATAGGTAATGTTTCCAGATCTTCAGTGCAAAAACGACTGCTCCCAACTCTAAGTCATGAGTTGTATAATTTTTCTCATGAATCTTCAATTGACGAGATGCATAAGCAATAACTTTGTCGTTTTGCATGAGAACACAACCTAATCCTTGATGTGAGGCGTCACAGTAAACGATGAAGTTCTCTGTTCCCTCGGGTAAAGATAGGATTGGTGCGGTGCTCAACTTTTGTTTCAACAGTTGGAAGGCATTTTCTTGTTTTTCGCCCCATTCGAATTTCTTATCCTTCTGGGTTAAGGTGGTGAGTGACTGGGCTATTTTGGAAAATTTTTCGATAAATCGTCGATAATAGCCAACCAAACCAAGAAATTGTCGAATCTCGGTTGGGGTCCTTGGAGCTTCCCAGTTTTTGATCGCCTCTATTTTGGACGGGTCCACATGAATTCCTTTATCATTTATCACGTGACCAAGGAAATGAACCTCTCTAATCTAAAATTCGCATTTGGAGAACTTAGCATACAGCTTCTCGTTCTCGAGTAGTTGGAGGATAAGTTTCAATTGTTGTTCGTGATCCTCTTTCATTTTCGAGTAAATCAGGATGTCATCTATGAACACAATGACAAACTTATCAAGATAAGGTTTTCACACTCGGTTCATGAGATCCATGAATACTGCAGGCGCGTTATTCAATCCAAACGACATGACTAGGAACTCATAATGACCATAACGAGTACTGAATGCGGTCTTTGGTACATCTTCTTCTCGTACCTTCAGTTGATGATAACTAGAACGCAGATCGATCTTCGAGTAGTAACTCGATCCTTGTAACTGATCAAACAGATCTTCTATGCGAGGTAACGGATATCGGTTCTTGATAGTTACCTTATTCAACTTCCGGTAGTCAATGCACATCCGCATGGATCCATCCTTCTTCTTGACAAAAAAAACCGGAGCTCCCCAAGGTGAAAAGCTCGGTCGGATGAATCCTAAATCTAAGAGCTCCTGCAACTGTGTAGACAGTTCTTGCATTTCTAATGGAGCTAGGCGATAAGGTGAGCGAGCGATTGTCGCGGAGGTGGTAATCCTGGAAGATCATCAGGAAACACTCCCGGGTAGTCTCGCACTACAGGTATATTACTTAAACTTTGCTCCTCGGGTCTCTTTTCTACAACATATGCCAAAAATGCTGGATATCCCTTCTGGAGATATTTACAAGCTTTCAAGCAATTAATCATTTTGACGGCACTCGCCCTCTTATCTCCTTGTTTCACCAAGGTTTCTCCAGTCAACAATGGTAGACGTACCATTTTATCAAAACAAACAATCTTTGCATGATTCTTCGACAACCAGTCCATACCGACTACGATGTCAAAGCTTCCCAACTCAACCGGTAGTAAGTCTATTTTGAAAGGATGAACCTCTAATGCTAGAGTACATCCTGGTACTATCTCTCCTGATTCAATCAACCTACCATCGGCTAGTTCTAGGGTGTATTTGTTGTCTAGTTTACGGGATTTAATGTCTAATAGTGGTCTAAATTCCGTAGACACAAAACTCAAATCGGCGCCTGAATCAAATAACATAGAGGCATAATGGTTGTTAACTAGAAACGTACCATTGACAGTGTTTGGGTCCTGGCGTGCCTCTTGTGCTCCAATGACAAACGCACGACCTCGAGCTTGTTGGTTGTTGGAGTTACCACGGTTGTTGTTGTCGCTGCGGTTGTTGTTGTTCGGGTTTGCATTGGGGTTCTGATTGTTTTGGTTGTCGCGGTTAAGTTTAGGGCACTTGTTTCGGAAATGACCTTGCTCGCCACATTCGAAACATCCATTAGCTGGTCGATCCCTATTTTCTTGAGTAGTAGGGTTCGATCTATAGTATTGGGCCAGATGCCCCCAGCGTTTGCAATTCCCACAGAAAGTACAATTACCATCATGGTGACGTTCACACTTCCCACACTTGGGCTTGTTTCCCAAGTAGGTCTTTTGTTCAGCTGTAGTGGCAAGGTAAGCTTTCGTAGTTCCAGTCTGCTTCTTATTCTGTTGACCCTAACGGTCATTCCACTTACGTTTTCCCTTTCCAGTATCAACACAGTTGGATTCAACCTTTCCTGAAGCAGCTTTCTTAGTGAGGGTTCCCATTCTGACTACTTCATCTGTCAAACGCTGTGCTAGTTCCACAACACTCTTAAAGGTGGCAGGATTAGACGAAGTCACCTAGCTTCGAATCTGTGGCACCAAACCCCAGATATACCTTTCAGTGCGCTTGTACTCAGGTGTGACCATGTGTGGTACAAGGCGTGCTAGTTCTTGAAATCTGGTGATATATCCTGTGATATCAGTACCAACCATAGAAATGTCCCAGAGCTCAGTCTCAATCTTCTGCAGCTCACTGCGGGGACAAAACTCTTCCGTGACCATAGCTCTCAAGGTTTCCCAGGTCATTGAGTGGGCGTTTATGCATCCAAGTGCTTGAACTTGTCCATTCCACCATGTCAATGCCTTATCAGAAAATGTGCATGTACCATACTTTACCATGCAGTCACGAGCACAGTTGCTAATATCTAGCATAGACTCCATTTTCTCTATCCAATGGATGATTCCAATGGCACCTTCAGTACCACGAAAGTGGCTCGGTTTGCAAGCTAGGAATGTTTTGTATGAACATCCTTTTTGGGTACTCTCAGGGTTACCGTCAGATACAACTGGTTCGGTATTTCTGCTACCGCTAACCCTGTCGCTACGATTTCGGTCAGTATCATACTGAGCAAGTGCTTCAGCAATCGTTTGGTTGACCATTTTTTCAGTCGTCTCCTCAACAGCAGGAGGTGGTGAAGGGTTTCTTCGGCCGTTCCGGGTATTCCTACGCATAGGCGGCATGATTCAGTCCTAATCACACACAAGAAACACTCGTAAGATACCTAATCAAATCATCACTCGTAAAGTATGTGATAAATATAGATATAGTATGATAATCAATCACCAATTAATATCACTCATAGTTTACACAGTGGCGTAAACTAAACATAAGTTATATATCATATATATAAGTCAAAAGGTTTTACACAAGTTTTGTACAAGGATGGGATTTACAATACAGAGAAAATACACCCATCGGATCAAACATGATCTGCAAAATGTGATGGATTTAACCTATACATCCATCTAGTCAAAAGTTTTGCCCTACTACATCATAGCTACAACCCTAATACATCATAGATACAGTCCTGACATGTCGAGTCTAATGGAAATATGCTAAGAACATCCCTACATGTAACACCCCCAAATTTAATGATTTGCGGAAGCATACTTTGGGTGTTACTAATCAATAATCAAAGCACACATATATATATAGCAAACGACTCCACATGCGTCGTTTTAACAAAATATATTAATATTAAAAGGTTTACAACAGTTTGAACTCGTACATAGCTCGTGTTCGTAATATGAGAGATTTAAGTACATAATTAGTTATACAAAATCTAATAATGCAATGAAATCTCTGAAGTTTGCATGAAGACTCGAGCTAAGATGCATCATGATGGGCAGTCCAAATCTACTGCTGAGTACCTGTGATACATGCTAAAATGGGTCAGCTAACGCTGGTGAGCTCACAGGTTTAAGTATCAAATAATATTCTATGAACCGCAAGATTTAAGTATTGATTTGCATCCAGCAAATAAAGTTACAGATAATGTATACAACCATGAGCGCATAGTCTGAGCTTAACTCGAGGGTCGGGTCCCATATAGAGAATTCCGAACGAGGTGCCTCCATGAGTGCCTAATCTACACTCGTCTTCCCAAATATTAGTACGTCAGTTTATCCGGTTAGTGCTTGCTAACCCGGATGAGGAGGGTCAATCATATATGGTACCATATACTAATATTCACGCTACTTTCGTATTACCAGACTATACTGACGGAGGACTTTGGTTTGATTAGTTGAAAACAACTCATGTAGTATATTGAAATATGTACTCGCGTTCATGTGTTAAAAACAGAGCAATGTATCACACCCCTAGTAAAACAGTAAAAAGAGGGGCCATGAGACTCACCTGAGCCTGAAGAGTTTATCTTAATAAACTTAGATTGATTAGCCAAGAATCGAAGTCCAACGACTTGTAACCTGAGGGTGTCCACGACACGCGATGGTTATGGCATGATTGAGTATCTCAAAGATCACCCTTGTAGTTGTTTGTTCAACTAGAATGTCCAAATTACCATGATTTGGTTGTTTGTTTAAGTGTTTGAAAATGTGTACTGCACGTTGGTGATTGTTTGTAATAATAATCCCACATTATTATTTTGATGATTTTGAAGTGTTATACCTAAAAGTAAGTTCCAATGTGTTTTAGAAGTTGTGTCGCATTCGTGTTTGATGTTATACAGGTTTAACACTTTGTGTGAAAGTTTAGAGGTAACACCGTTACTCATGAACCTAGGGTAAGGGCGAAGCCCATTAATGACGGGGGTCCGGGGGCAGCGCCCCTGGTAGCAGGGTCCAAGGGGCGGCAGCCCCTGGCGGGGTCCAATGGGCAGAGCCCCTGGCTGGGGTCGAGCTGGACTTGACTTTATTGCTTTGGTGAAAAACGCACCTGGACTTGACTTTGGGTGAAATGGGGCGTCAAATTTGGGCCTCAATACTTAGTGTAAAATTAGTTTGAAACCTTCTGTTTATACGTCACTTATAGCGTCACTTAGGGGCTTGGGTGACACTTGGGAAGTGTCGCTAAAAATAGTAAATCTGAGCATGTGCGTCACTTAGGGGAAGTGACGCATGGTAGGGCGTCACTAAGGTAAGTGTCGGTATAAGTGTCGGGTATGGGTCTAAACGTCACTTAAGAAGTGTCGCAAGAAGTGTCGGTTAAGGCTTCTAGGCATCACTAAACAAGTGACGGATGTAAGTGTCGGGAAAAAAGGGTTTTATGCGGCACTTATGCAAGTGACGCATGATTAGGGCTTTTAGCGACACTCAATGCGTCACTTAAGTGACGCATGAAGTGACGCTATACTGCACCTTCGTTGCGACACTTAAGGCTGTTAACGAATTTTTGAGCCAAAAACGAGTTTTCGGGTTTCCGTTTGGTCTGATTCTTTTACCCAATCCTTATAAGGACATTCTAAGCTTAAAGAAACAACTAAAACTTAAAAACACTTAAAATCGAGAGGTTTCGAGTTTTCGTCGGAAACTTACAAGTTAATGAATCAAGATTCCGGAAAGGTAGGAGTGTAGATCGTGACGCGGTGGTACTTTTCTTCCAACCGAACGAGATGATCCGAGGTGGTTTAGTGGTGTTATTTTGTAGATTATGTTGATGGTGGTTTGGTGGTAAAATGAGAGAAAAGAGAGAAGAGGAGGGAGAAGAATGTGAGAAATGAGGAGGAAGAAAAGGAGGGAGTGGGGTTTTGATGAAAGACTCACTTTCTCAGCTCCTGTAGTCGCGCTCCGTGCGGTGTTCGTTTATCCAATTGTTTAAACTTTTTAAATAATTTAATACATGTCTAATTGTGGGTTTTTAAGATACGGGTGTTTTATCGATAACACTTAATAATAGTCATTAAATATAATTCAACTTTATTCCGTTTGTTTGCGCATTTAGTATTTAATCGTGTAAATGTCTATTCATACAATACAGAAGGGTCTAGAATATTATCAAAATAATATTTTTGGGTACTATATCGTTATTAAATACTTTTATTTTTAATAAAATTGGCCACCAACGTCCGTATTTATTTGAACCGAATCACATTCGATTTGAAACTTGTACAATTTACTCAAATCGCGTATTTGTACATATTCAACAATATATAAAATTCGATACATTAATTAGCCTAAAACCAACTAATTACATGTATTAACAACTGATTAGGCACTAATCACTAGTCCTAATTTGGCGGGTGTTACACTACAACCATCCTAAAAACCGCCATCAGCATACAAACTCCAACTACAAAACCTACTACCCCCAAATGTCTCTCTAGCCTAATCAGACGTACCCTAGTCGCATCGGCTGACTCTCGATCCATCTCAATGTGTATCTCAGAAGTGGCAAGACGTCCATAGATAGTAAGCACATCACCGTCCAGTTGAGAGGCGTCACTGTGCAGCTCTCTGATAGTATCATGTGTACCATAATGAAATCCAAGAAGGGTACAGATAACTGCAACTATAGTAGGGACACTGAGCTCCAGAGGCTCCTCAGTCAGATGTAAAGGTGTCGATGAGTGAAATGACTCCCCAGTCTCAAAAGTGGAAGGAATCCTCTCCAGTGTCCTCATGTGGCGTAGTATACGCGGCATCTAGTCAAGATACGGAACTCTAGCCCTCTGCAATGACTACTGGTCACAAGGTATCTCTCTCTCCTCAGTCATCGGCTCCTTGTCACGAGGTGCCAAGGGTCCTACAGGTGGGGATCTAACGCTCATTCTAACAGTCCTACACAATCCAGGCCCACGTGAAGACTCTCCAAGATGACGAGTCGCCATGAAAGTAGATCCTAGCATACGAGTAGCAGGATCAGTGGGTGGTGATGGTGGAGTGCCTATAGTTCCATCCGAAGTAGCTCTAGGAAATGTGGGTGGGTACACCTCCTCAGAAATGTCATCACTAGCATAGTCAGGCTCCTCCTCTGACTCTGAGATGTAGATCGGAAACTGCCTAGACATAACTGTGACAAAAGCAATTGTGTGTGTTGTGTTAGACGTATGCAAAGGTATAAATGCATGAGTGTTTTAGCCAAGGCTATAGTCTAGGTCTCTAAGGTTTTCAGTCACTTAAATACTTCTAGTTCGCTATAACCAATGGCTCTGATACCAAGTCTGTCACACCTCCAAAATCGGTAATTGCGTTTATTTAGTAATTAGCGGAAGCAATTTATAATTAGCGGAAGCATTTTAAGTTTACAAGTTAACAGCGGGGGTGCTGACGTTACAATAGTGCATTCACTGTATCAGAGCATATGATCATACAGAACATATATTTTTAAGATGCCAAAGTTTAAGTTATTACAAAAGGGTACGACTTATAAAGTCGTACAAGTAGTAGTGTTGTAGAACAACATAAGTTTTAATAAATACAAGTTTATAAAAGTGGGATTTCGTAAGTATAACCAATGAGATTGGTAATATAGAAGAAATCCAAGTGTCCCAAAAGTGGCATCCTAAATAGTTTGGGTAGCTTACATCCTTTTATGCATGCGCAGTACCTGAGTCCTAATTCCCTGAAAAACAAAATCGTCAACATTGAATGTTGAGTAAATTCACAGGTTTAGTATATATGTAGTTAAACTAAGTTTTGTATAAATCATTCATGTACACAAACATAATGTTTAATGTATAGCAGGAAATACGAGTATTCTCATTATAGATAACATTTCCTTGTTTACTATAAGAATGTCATTCTTACTACAAATAATAGTTGTGTAGGAAACACAAGTTTAATCAAAAACATTTCCTAATAAATAGTTGTAGGAAACACAGGTTTAACAATCAAGATAACTTTTCCTATAAAAGTTGTTTTGTAGGAAAACCAAGTTTAGCCAATCAAGGTAAACGTTTTCTAAAAGTAATCATGTGTAGGAACACCAATCCTATTAGTTGTCACAGGGAATACCCTTCCCAAATCAATTTGTAGTTTAGTTGTTTAGTTTATGTGGGAAATATAGACTATGATCCCTCTAAGGTGAGCGACACCTTTAAAGTTAAAGTAACGATACCTAGTGCTATAACCAATCCACGACTAGTTGATGTTGTTGCCTCGGTAACATGGTAAGTATACAATCCTCGTTACGACTGTCGTTGATGTGGTTGGAATGACCAATGAGTTAAAACCTGGGAGGGTTGTCAAATCAATAGTACTATCCGTATATTCCATGGCTATAGTCACCTAGCTAATGGCTATAGGTTGCAAGCACTGGGACTTTTGTGCACTACAACTACCTCGCGTAAACATAGGTCCATACCAAGATGCGTTGTCTAATTCCCAAAATAGTATGAAAAAGCATTTCATATTAAACAGTAAAGTATAAAACATAAAAGCATTTATATGTGTAAGTTGCATGTTATAGCAAAGCAGTTTCTATGTTTTTCACCCCTAGTTTTAAAAGCATTTAAAACAAGTAAAAGAGGGGCTGTGAACTCACAGGTAGCAAGTCTTCAGCTAGTAACACACAGTAGTCCGAATGCGTCCCTCAAATACCTAGACGCCAATAAATATACTTTATATAAGTACACGGACTATTTGTTACATCTAAGTATTTGTACAATTTTAGTTGGTTGGTGATACTTGTGTTAAACAATGTACGCGTGTGTAAGTACCTATATATATACTTATTAGTTGAATATATATATTCGTATATATATTAATTGTCATTGTCGTATATATATATTATACACATTATTCGTTTGTTAATGTCACACACACACACACACACATATATATATATATATATATATATATATATATATATATATATATATATATATAGTTTATTGTTGTCGTTTATCATTTATGTTTTAAAAACAATCTCATTCAATCGTGTATATATATATAATACACACATGTTCTTTTCGTATCTGTAACACCTGGTCAAAAAGACAATTTTCGCACCAAACTTAAAACTTTCATTTCACGTACTTGGTACGCATTACTTTAAATAATGTGTTATTATTTTAAATAAACGTTATTTACACGGAAAATATTACACTATCTTATAACAATTTGTTTTGTCTAAAACGTATTTACGCGACGAAACCATACGAAATGTATCCGTCAAACAACCCAAAACAAAGTTATATTTTTATAACCCGAATGAAGTATTTTTACAAAATACTTTAATTGAAAATATATACGAATTTGTATGAACAAAATTACGATTTTAAAATAATTTAATTATTTTACGATCGGGCGAACAAACACGGGTATTTTACACTGAAATTGGAGGCAACCAACCCCCACCAAAAGGGAGGGCCGACTGCCCTTTTTCCCCTCCCCATTTCTTTTTGTTTTTCATTTCACACACACACACACTCCAAACACCCTCTCTAGCTTATCTCTCCCTCTCTCTCTCGGTTTACACAACCACAACCACCAGAATCACCACCACCTCGCCGCCACCATCATCAAGAACAACAACAGTAGCTTCACCATCATCTTCTTCATCACGATCTTCACCATCTCGTCTCTTTTCGGCTCGGAATCGACATTTGGTAAGAACACCCGATTTCACACCTTCAAAACACTTGATTTATGTTTATTAACATGTTATTGAGTCCGCACAACAAGAATATATCCAAGAAATCGGTTAAAAACGTTTTAAAAAATCAAAACCCACTTCAAAGCTCGCATCAGTTCGTCCTGCGAACTGAGATCCTAGATCCCATTTCGTCTCGCAAAGCGAACCGAAATCTGCGAACTGAGCTGGCCTACGAACTGAGTTGGCTTGCGAGCCGAACTGACCTGCGAGTTGAGACTTGCGGACCGAATAACCTGCGAACCGAGTTGTTGCGAATTGAGTGAGCTGCGAGATGAGACTTGCGAATCGACTATGTCTTGCGAGCTGACTCTGTGAATTGAACCTGCGAACTGACATTTTTATGCGAGCAGAGATTTGCGAGATGACTCTATGTCGAGCACTTGAAGCCACCCACAACTTACTTATGTATATTGATATACATACACGTATATAAACACAAACACTCAAGTCAGGCATGTCGTTGTACTGCTGACTCATTTACTTTAGTCGAGCATGTCGTTGTACTGCCGGCTCTCATTTACACCCGTCGGACATGTCGTAGTACTGTCGGCTCTCTATTAATCAAGTCGGGCATGTCATAATACTGTTGGCTCAATTACATACGTTGCTGGAGAGCAATGCGGTACGATGCCACGGTTACAGTGGGCACAAAACAAGATCATGGTAAAGTGATTCAAAATGATATCATGGTAAAGCGATACAAAACACGGGATATGTGGGCTAACACCTGAGATTCACGCATATCAATGGATCTGCGAGCTTACACTCAAGATCGTTGATGCAGCAACGGATCGGCGAGCTTACACTCGAGATCGTTGGCTCATTAACGGATCGGAAAACTTTCACGCGAGGTCGTTAACTTAGTATTTGATTAAATACTCGATCATAGTTCTGCGGGACTACATTTACATGTTGTTGGAGGTGACACGCTATGCCAGGTGGCATACCAGTTATTACTTATTATCATATGACGTAGTCATACACTTACTCGATAGTTCTTAGACACGTGATGCCTCACGTTGTAGACTTATTTATACCTGATAGGTATCCAGGCATGGAATGCCTCCTGCTTTAGGTACTTAGGTACACACCCCAAATACTTAGGTTTGAGATTCCTCGTTAGACATATACACATCGATATTACAACTTTATAACAATACAAATCAAGATCGTAGATTTTGAACTACTTTTCAAAAACATTTAAGGTTTATACTTTATGTTTCAACTAACAATCCTATGAACTCACCAGCTGTATAGCTGACTTGTTTTAGCATGTGTTCTCAGGTACCCAGCAGGATTAGGATCACCACAAGATATGCTAGCTCGAGTCGCATATTTTCAAACTACTGGATTTCTTTGCATAACTTTTGTATTTCTACTTATGTATTGGGACACATTTGGCGAACTCGCAGATATTGTAAACTATTATTTTGGCAATGTAATAACTATATTTTCAAACGTCTCATTTAGAGGTCGTTTGCTATGTATCTTATGCTTTGATGATTGATTAGTCACGCCCTGACCTGACCGCTTTCGCAACCCGAATTTGGGGGTGTGCCAGATTGGTATCAGAGCTTAAGGTTATAGTGAACTAGGTTGCATTTAGTGGGCCTAGACTATGACCGTTAGGCAGTATTCCTCATAAGGTATAACTGGTTCAGGGATTACACCATACGAGTTTAATTTAACATAGCGTAGCTAACTATGTACAATTAAATAAAAATGATGTGATATCTGAAAGGGGTTATACTGGATTAGGAATGCACTAGTTGACTCATATTGTTTGGTGCTAGACACCCTAGGCTATTATATGTACTTTAGGTATATATGAAGAGGCCTTACATGTGTACTACTTCTACATATCTATATATATACTGAGTATATATAACTCAATTCCGTTGTACTGCCATATACTCACGAAAAGGCACATCGCTGTCTTCCTTGCCATCACGATACAACACTTTCTCCATATGTACGCATAAGAGGATATCACACTTATCGCCGAACCTCAGGAATGAGGTATTAACGTTATCTATTGGGATGGAAACCCACACATGCTAATCGTTCACAAAATTTAAAATAAATCAACAAGCATTTCAACCTTGACCATAAGGGTCACCATTGGACTAGTGATGACTAAGTCCACAAGATCACCTCAATTACAACTTGATCATTTAGATCATCACGAATCAATACCTCGGTGTTAGCCTTCACGCTACAATTGGGAAACGAAATCAACGCATCTTTTGCCTTAGGGCTACACTTGAACAACACACAACACGTGGAGCTGCAATATACCGTATGTTAATACCGCAATTTGGCACGTTAGTGCAACACTCATAGTATGTTGATACTGAAAATGGCACATTGGTGCTACACTCACGGTACATGGGTACTGCATTACGGTGCTTCGGGCACTACATTTCGGCACGTGGTGCTACTTCCAATATACATGTAGACTTGTTATAGTTACATGTACGATTTATATATATACATATACACTTACTTAACTGGGCACGAGGTGCCATACCTGACTCTCACTACGCACGTATACTGGTATAGTTACGTGTACACCATATATGTATATATGACTACTCTACTAGGCACGAGGTGCCAGACTCGATTACTTTATGCATGTATACTGTTATAGTTACATGTACACTTTATATGCGTACTTGATCACACAACCGGACACGAAGTGTCACACTCGATTACTTTACGTATGTACACTTGCTATAGGCACTTGTACACTTATACGCAGACACGATATATTAGGCACGAGGTGCCACACCACAACTACTCAGGCATGTGATGCCTCATTCGATGAATACACACTGATGCCACCATACACGGGTTATGTTGGCAGACCTCGCTTCAATACCGCACATGGTACTGTGGCTGTCACACTCACCGACACAAAATGGTCACATAATATTTTAATACTACACTCCTAGTACGTTGGTACTACCTTTTAGTGTTTCTAGCACTGCATTACAATACATTGTTACTTCATTTCAGTACTTAGGGTACTACACTCTGATTTATTAGAATTACATCCACAGTACGTTAGTACTGCAATATAGTCTGTTAGACTACTACGATGACCAAGTCATGGTTGACCTACATTGGAAACACTATTTAGTCGTTATCACGACTACACACTGAAACTACATCTCAACTTACTCATTCTAAGCATACGTGAGCTATTAACGTCATGACAACTTAAAAGTCCGAGGACTTTCAAAAGCATAACTTGATTAACTTTCTGGGTCACATCACTACAAATCACTGATTTTCACGTTGCGCTAAATAAAAATCTTTGAATAAAGATCTTATACCTTGTCGTTTCATTCTTATTTAAGAATCATGCCACCTAGACGACAAATGTACACGCAAGCTGAGCTTGACCAAATTGCTGAACAAAGAGTGGCTGATGCTTTAGCTACTCGAAACCGAGCGTGATCATGTACGTATAAGGAATTCCTGAACTATAACCCACCAAATTTCGTTGGAACTGAAGGGACTGTCGGATTAATTCAATGGATCGAGAGAATGGAATCTATATTCCACATTAGCAACTGCCCTGATGACTACAAAGTTAAGTACTCCACCTACACACTCCAAGACAATGCCCTTACTTGGTAGAATTCCTACGCCCAAACTGTAGGGATCGATGCCGCTCACAAACTTCCTTTGGAGGAACTAAAACGAATCATGAGGGACGAGTATTGTCCCAGTGAGGAACTACACAAACTCGAGGATGAACTTTGGCATCTCACCGTGAAGGATAACGACATCATGACATACACCAATCGCTTCCACCAACCGGCACTCCTTTGCCCAACCATGGTGAACTCTGAAAACAAATAAATCGAAAGGTACATCAGAGGACTCCTGATGCAAATTGAGGGAATGGTCACAGCCTCCAAACCCTCCACTATTCGTGGTGTTGTTCGCATGGCCCACAAACTCATGGCACAGGTGGTTCGACGCAGAACACCTGCAACCGAAAACAACCAAGGAAAATGGAATGGAGATTCCAGCACTAGTCACAACCCAACAGATCAACCCGAACCCTTGAGGTCCTACGCCACCAAACCCAAAGAAAAATGAGGCTATGCGGGTAATAAACCATTTTTTCACGGATGTAAACGTCATCATGACGGTTCATGTGGTTTGCCCCGTGAAAGATGCCAACGATTTGGACACAAAATCTGGGATTGCAAGGTTCCTGCGAATCCCGACTCACAAAGGATATGCTTCAAATGTAAGGAACCCGGACATTACAAGAAGGCCCAAAAAGGAAACGCAAAATCCACCTGATCGGCTCCGAATGAACCGAACAAACCTCCGACAATAATATAGGTACATCCTTCCTCGAACACATAATCTTTCAACTCTGGTTTATACTGAGCGTGTACTTTTACTCCTTGATAGTGATTTTATCGACTTAATGCCAAACGCATCATAGGGCTAGTTAACCTAGGCCCATGTACAACTCAAAGTTTGCTTTCAGCAGACTGGTTAACTAGACGTTCACCAACCACTTAGTCCTAATAGGACTACTCTCTAAATGGTCACTTCGTGACAACTATCTAGTCCTGGATGGACTACCACGTATGTGGTTACTTTGTAACCATGACTTAAAAAGAATCTGAACGAACGAAATAGTCAGTGATCTGACTACTATGATGAACCACGACACAGTCATGGATTGATTGCTTTTGAACTCGACATAGACATCGTATGTCTACCATCTATTCGATAAATTTCTCGTACATACACTTCTCCCCGGATACCACGCTACTTCACTCGAAATTTTGGGATGAAATTTTCTTAACAGGGGGAGAATGTAACACCTGGTCAAAAAGACAATTTTCGCGCCAAACTTAAAACTTTCATTTCACGTACTTGGTACGCATTACTTTAAATAATGTGTTATTATTTTAAATAAATGTTATTTACACGGAAAATATTACACTATCTTAGAACAATTTTTTTTGTCTAAAACGTATTTACGCGACGAAACCATACGAAATGTATCCGTCAAACAACCCAAAACAAAGTTATATTTTTATAAACCGAATGAAGTATTTTTACAAAATACTTTAATTGAAAATATATACGAATTTGTATGAACAAAATTATGATTTTAAAATAATTTAATTATTTTACGATCGGGCGAACATACACGGGTATTTAACACTGAAATTGAAGATAACCAACCCCCACCAAAAGGGAGGGCCGACTGCCCTTTTTCCCCTCCCCATTTCTTTTTGTTTTTCATTTCACACACACACACACCCCAAACACCCTCTCTAGCTTATCTCTCCCTCTCTCTCTCTCTTGGTTTACACAACCACTACCACCGGAATCAACACCACCTCGCCGCCACCATCATCAAGAACAACAACAGTAGCTTCACCATCATCTTCTTCATCACGATCTTCACCATCTCGTCTCTTTTTGGCTCGGAATCGACATTTGGTAAGAACACCCGATTTCACACCTTCAAAACACTTGATTTATGTTTATTAACATGTTATTGAGTCCGCACAACAAGAATATATCCAAGAAATCGGTTAAAAATGTTTTAAAAAATCGAAACCCACTTCAAAACTCGCATCAGTTCATCGTGCGAACTGATATCCCAGATCCCAGTTCATCTCGCGAAGCGAACCGAAACCTGCGAACTGAGCTGGCCTGCGAACTGAGCTGGCTTGCGAGCCGAACTGACCTGCGAGTTGAGACCTGCGAGTTGAGACTTGCTGTCACACCCCCAAATTCGGGTTGCGGAAGCGGTCGGGTCGGGGCGTGACTAATCAATCATCAAAGCATAAGATAAATAGCAAACGACCTCTAAATGAGACATTTGAAAATATAGTTATTACATTGCCAAAATAATAGTTTACAATATCTGCGAGTTCGCCAAATGTGTCCCAATACATAAGTAGAAATACAAAAGTGATGCAAAAAAATCCAGTTGTTTGAAAATATGCGACTCGAGCTAGCATATCTTGTAGTAATCCTAATCCTGATGGGCACCTAAGAACACATGCTAAAACAAGTCAGCTATAAAGCTGGTGAGTTCATAGAGTTGTTAGTTGAAAACGTAAAGTATAGACCTTAAATGTTTTTGAAAAGTAGTTCAAAATCTACGATCTTGTTTTGTATTGTTATAAGTTGTAATATCGATGTGTATACGTCTAACGAGGTATCTCACACTTAAGTATTTGGGGTGTGTACCTAAGTACCTAAAGCAGGAGGCATTCTATGCCTAGATACCTATCAGGTATAAATAAGTCTACAACGTGGGGCACCACATGTCTAAGAACTATCGTGTAAGTGTATAGGATTACTACAAGATATGCTAGCTCGAGTCGCATATTTTCAAACAACTGGATTTCTTTGCATCACTTTTGTATTTCTACTTATGTATTGGGACACATTTGGCTAACTCGCAGATATTGTAAACTATTATTTTGGCAATGTAATAACTATATTTTCAAATGTCTCATTTAGAGGTCGTTTGCTATGTATCTTATGCTTTGATGATTGCTTAGTCATGCCCCGACCCGACCGCTTCCGCAACCCGAATTCGGGGGTGTGACACTTGCGCACCGAATAACCTGTGAACCGAGTTACGAAATGACTCGACCTGCGAATTGAGTGAGCTGCGAGACGAGACTTGCGAGTCGACTATGTCTTGTGAGCGGACTCTGCGAATTAAACCTGCGAACTAACATTTTTAGGCGAGCTGAGATTTGCGAATTACAAATCCTAAATGCATTTTGAAGCTCGACCCCAGCCAGGGGCTCTGCCCCTTGGACCCCGCCAGGGGTTGCCACCCCTTAGACCCCGCTACCAGGGGCACTGCCCCCGGACCTCCGTACACGGTTTCCAAACCTGAACGAAAAATGAATAATTACACAACTCGTTTAGACAAACTGAATTGTCTCTTACTTATATAACCTCACGTGTTTAGTACACTAGGAGGTTACCATTCGGGCAACACACGTATTGTAGGATCGCTGAAAACTCTCAGGTGAGCCCCACTCTTTCAACTGTTTTACTGTTTTCGGGGTGAGACTCATGCTCAATTACTGTTTTCGAATTATAATGCTAATCTTTTATAATTCACATGTTTCTATATTACTGTTTGGTAATACGAATGTGTAATACTTAGGAATTACACCCAATATATTGTTGTGGAACAATATCACTGTTTAACCTTGTTAGGTTACCATTGTACACCATTAGATTGTTGACCAACAATCACTATCACCCGACTTGGTTAAGTCACTATTATACATTGACCTTATTGTCACGGGACAACCTTATCAACTACAATAGAACTGGTTAGTTCTACCAATACATGATTAGCTTCCTTTTAGGAACAAAGACTGCACATACGTTTCAGGACTTCGCAATTTGATTTGAACTCGAGTAAACAACAACCAAGGATCTCAATATACTTGCTAGGAGTATACGTAAATAACGTACATTAGTATAGACTCCTTATACTAATACCAAACAACTAGGTGATGATTAGTCATACCTATGCTTACTGTGATACACTTAATATCTAAGTATTGTATATACATATTTAGATACGCTAAATTACTTTCATGCTCGGCATGATACTCTGCTAGATGCGTTTGTTGATTTAATACATACCTCTCTCTCTCTCTCTCTCTATATATATATATATATATATATATATATATATACACGTATATATATATATATATACATACACGTATATATATATATACATACACGTATATATATATATATACATACACGTATATAAACAAAAACACTCAAGTCAGGCATGTCGTTGTACTGCTGACTCATTTACTTTAGTCGGGCATGTCGTTGTACAGCCGGCTCTCATTTACACCAGTCGGACATGTCGTAGTACTGTCGGCTCTCTATTACTCAAGTCGGGCATGTCATAGTACTGTCGGCTCGATTACATATGTTGCTGGCGAGCAATGCGGTATGATGCCACGGTTACAGTGGGCACAAAACGAGATCACGGTAAAGTGATTCAAAATGATATCGTTGTAAAGTGATACAAAACATGGGATATACGGGCTAACACCCGAGATTCGCGCATATCAATGAATCTGCGAGCTTACACTCAAGATCGTTGATGCAGCAACGGATCGGCGAGCTTACACTTGAGATCGTTGGCTCATTAACGGATCGGAAAACTTTCACGCGAGGTCGTTAACTCAGTATTTGATTAAATACTCGATCATAATTCTGCGGGACTACATTGACATGTTGCTGGAGGCGACACGCTATGCCAGGTGGCATACCAATTATTACTTATTATCATATGACGTAGTCATACACTTACTCAATAGTTCTTAGACACGTGGTGCCTCATGTTGTAGACTTATTTATACCTGATAGGTATCCAGGCATGGAATGCCTCCTGCTTTAGGTACTTAGGTACACACCCCAAATACTTAGGTATGAGATACCTCGTTAGACGTATACACATCGATATTACAACTTTATAACAATACAAATCAAGATCGTAGATTTTGAACTACTTTTCAAAAACATTTAAGGTTTATAGTTTATGTTTGAACTAACAATCCTATGAACTCACCAGCTTTATAGCTGACTTGTTTTAGCATGTGTTCTCAGGTGCCCAGCAGGATTAGGATCACCACAACATATGCTAGCTCGAGTCGTATATTTTCAAACAACTTTTGTATAACTTTTGTATTTCTACTTATGTATTGGGACACATTTGGCGAACTCGCAGATATTGTAAACTATTATTTTGGCAATGTAATAACTATATTTTCAAACGTCTCATTTAGAGGTCGTTTGCTATGTATCTTATGCTTTGATGATTGATTAGTCACGCCCCGACCCTACCGCTTCCGCAACCCGAATTTGGGGGTGTGGCAGTATCTATATATATATATATATATATATATATATATATATATATATATAATGCTAAGTTGCCATTTGCCAATATATATCAAAATGATCGTCGCTTCATTTTACTCGTCCTATATATATATACCGATTTAAGTTTGTGTTTTGAAACTACGCGGCCCGTTGGGCTTGGCCCAATTAGTTTGGCCCAATAGGTGTGGTCCAAATGACGTGGCCCAATTACATTAACTAAATTATTTTGGCACGTTAACAAAATACTAATTTTTGGTCCATTATATAATCGACCCGTTTGGCCCAAAAAGTTATATCGTTAATTATTTGTGTCAAAATATTGTCCCGTGGTCGAGTACAATTTTGTAACAAACTTTGTATCATATAGTTTAACAAAATTATAACTTGGAAAAGAATTTTAAGTCGTATATTTGTTAATATTTTGGTACCATTTAACGCAAGTGTGTGTTTGGCATCGCGAACCGTTCGGGTATCAACTTAGCAAACCGTTCGGTTCAACAACAACTAGCCATTCGGCTCAGTTGTGTGAGCCGTTCGACTCATCAAAGCTAGCCGATCGGCTAGCTTAGGCTAACCGATCGGGTTAGTTTGTCCATCACAGTGGCTAGTTCGTGTTCTACTTCTGCTCTATTTTTTGTCCGAATTTACACAAGGTTTTTGCTATGGTTCGAGTTACAACCTTCACATATGTTAATAACAAAGTTTCATTCATGAGATTTACCCATTATTTCACACACATATATATACCCAAAAATGTGTACAGATCATTATTTTTGAGGAAATATCCATCATCTTTATTTTCCATTTGATGGTTCATTCAACCATAATGATCATGTATCATCATATTATAACTAATTTATACACATTAAAACTAGTTATAACAATATAATCAAAGAATATATGTATGAAATTTAAAGATTTTGAGCCTTACAATGATTATGATTTTGATGATGATGATGACAGATGATGGAGATGACGTTGATATGCGAGGATTATGTGATCATTTTTGGTGGAATGTTTGAGAGTTTGAAGTGTTTGAAAGAAATGAATGTTTGAAGATGAATTTTTTGTTTCCTGCTTCTTTTCTTGCTCAGCTTCCAGTCGCCAAACACAAAGAAGAAGGAAAGTAGTTGTGATGAATTATTGTTGTTTGATAGTTTAAGTGATCAAGCATGGAAGGGGTATATATTAATACTTATGTGTTAAGATTTTCAAATGAAGTAAGGTGGTAAACAACATCATGTCGGCAGACATTATTATTGGTGTGAAATGTTTGGGTTTTTAACCCGTTAATTCCGTGTACGGGTCCAATTATTTGTACCTCGTGTCCCACTCAATTATTTGTTTGTTTAAATTTTATTTTAAACATAATAACTGATATCTACCAAAAATGAAATACTTTATTTAAATGATTAATAATATTATTCACAGTTGAAGTACTGTACAGTGAAATTGTGTGCCATATTTCAGTTGAATTTAGAAATTATATTTTGAGGTAATGTTTCAAATACTAAAACAGGAATGGGAAAAATAATACTTTTATTATTTTTGACCTTTAGGTACGTTTTATAATTGTTTCTATTCGTGTATAACACGTTCAAAATAGTCGTCTAAAGGTTTTCATTTTATTTTTGTTCTAATCCTTTTCCATAATACTTTCGAGTAAAAATTATTCGGAAGTGTTTTAAAGTTCTTTTTGAAGTTTTGTATCGCGTTTGTTACGTTTAATATAAAGCGTATAATATAGTATATTATTTCAATAATATAAGTTAATAATATTTGTAATTAATAATTTCATATTATTAATTATTTCGTATCACCAACTTATTGTATATAGTTTGTCGAATTTAACGCGTTCGTTTCGTACGTAATTATATATATATATATATATATATATATATATAACTACAATTCTAATAGGTCACACATAAAATAGTTTAGAATTTACTAATCAGAGAATTACTCTAGGTAATGCATGTAATTAGGTAAAGATTAATACCCTAAATGGAGGATTGTCACAGTTTAACAAACCACTTTACAAACATAAAACCTATGAATTCACTCAACAATTTTGTTGACTTTTTACTATGTTTTTCAGGTAATTCACATCGCAAGTAAGAGCGCATACTTACAGAGTTAGGCGACCCATGACGACTTAGGATGCCACGTTTTAGGGACAAATCAAGATTTATTTTGTACAAGTGATACTATTTCTACGACTTGATGAGTCATAGTTCTTTTGTAAACAAACTATTTTCTTAAATGGCATCTTAATTTAATTATTTCGCAGTAATCATACGCTTTGATCTGCATGATGTTCAACGTTAACGTCAACACCCCCGCACATACTAATGCTTCCGCTAATCGCGCGTTAATCGCGTTGACCGAATTTAGGGTTGTGACACCGCCAGGGGTTGCCACCCCTGGAACCCCGCTAGCCAAGGGCGCTGCCCCCGGACCCCCGTCACCTAAAATTTATAAATACTTTTAAGTATAACACTCCAAAAATCATAACAATATTAATGAGATTATTATTACAACCAGTCACCAACGGGCCGTACACGTTTTCAAAACTCAAACTTATCAATCAAATCAGATCATTGGACATTACTAGTTGGATGAACAACTAGCATAGGTTATCTTTTAAGATACCTACTTATTTTATTTAAACTTGCACGTTATAAATGCCCGACATTTTACAGTCTTCGGACACCCAAATTTACTTCACCACATTTGCTTCATTGCAACTCTTCAGGATTAGGTGAGTCTCATAGCCCCGACTTTTTACTATTTTTTCTCCCGGGGTGGGAATACATGCTCTAACTATTTTACACGTGAACACGAGTACAAAACTCGCTATATTCTGCATGAGCTGTTTTCTAATCACTTTTAAGTCCTCTACGATCATAGTTCTGGTAATACTTTATGTAGCGCGAATGTTAGTGTATGGTACCATATAGGACTGACCATACTCATCAGGGTCAGCAAGCACTGACTGGTTAAACGAACGCATTAACTTTTGTTCATATGAGTGTAGATTAGACACTCGCCCGGAGGCACCGACGATCAGGCACTTTATTGTGATCCTGACACCCACGTTAAGTGCAGGCTATGACTTCATGGCAGACATATACATCATTTGATTCATTTCAAATGGTTATCATTAAATCTTGTGGTTCACACTTACATATTTATTATGCAAACCTGTGAGCTCACCAGCGTTAGCTGACCTTTTTAGATGTGTTCTCAGGTACCCAATAGCAGTAGGACCTGTTCACTCAGGATGCCCATAGCTCGAGTCAGCATACACATCAGGAGATTATTTTTCATTACTACATTTTGTAACTAAGTTATGCCGATTAATCTCTAAACATTGTAATTATTGGGCTTTTGGAAACATTTATACATTGTAAAACTTTATATTATCAATGTATCTATAAAACGACGCATATAGAGTCGTTCATTATATGCCTTGTGTGTTTTGAGTATTGATTAGTAGCACCCCAAAGCTTGCTTCCACTAAACAGTAAATTTGGGGGTGTTACAGATTGGTATCAGAGCCTAAGGTTATAGAGAACTAGGTTGCATTTAGTGGGCCTAGACTATGACCATTAGGCAGTATCCCTTTATTAGGTATGATTGGTTCAGAGATTACATCATACACGTTTAATTTAACATAGCCTGCTCAACTATGTACAATTAAATAAAGATGATGTAAGAGCTGAAACGGTCATATTGAAAAGGGATACACTAGTTGACTCTGACCACAAGAGAAACCGGGACTTATACTTGTTTATGCTAGACACTTTCTAGGCTATAGTACATTATATGATATGATATGAATATAAGCCTTATTCTTTCTAACGCTTTGTCTCAGAAATGGCCAACACACCACCCAATTCGTCTCGCTCTCATCCGTACGAATCACAAAACTCAAGGGTAGCTAGGAGGAACACTGGGTTGCCTCGACCTAGCCCATACCATGTTCAAAACCAACTCAATAACCAGTCCCAAAGGCAAACAACAACTAGCCAATGGCGAAGGAATCCAACTCCCCACATCGAACGGAGGACTTTCCAGCATGGACGTCTCTCTCTATACTCAAGAACCTGCTCACTTCACTGTACCTGTCATGGCTGCCAGGGTACACCGTCACGAGCAACAACTACGCGATATGGACATCAAACTCCAGGAGACTCGCGAACACTGGAGACTCACAACAATGGAACGTATCAATAATGTTGCTGAAGACCATGAGAACACTGTTAACAACATGGACGTCCTTTACAACAAAATGCTAGATTTAGCCGTGGAATCCACACTTTTATGGCACAGAATGGAAGAATGTGAGCAACGCTTGTGGGATACTGAAGAGTACGCCCGTGGTCTAGTGCAATGGCTAGTCTTCGCAAAAGACAACGCCCGACAGGCCAGTAGCCTTGCAAACACCGTGGATCGTCTTGTCGCATTAATGGAACAAATAAACCTGCGTCAAGATTAGTGTAGCCTTATCTTATAAATTTTCTAGTATCTATGTAAAGTCATTGTAATTCGACCGGATGTAACAATTCCCGGCATCTTTTGTAACCCTTATGTTTTGTATCTTTTGGAACTCGCGCCTTGTATCCAACTTAATTATCTAAATGGATTATGATTATCATATTGTGTTATCATTGTTTATTTCACCACATATACAACTGTGATACATCATAATGTCCTACGAACATCTTACTTGTTCTTTTTCCTGATTCAGCAATATGCCTCCGAGACGATACGCATTCAACAATACTGAAATCACCCAGCTCATCGCCCAGAGTGTGGCTCAAGACATGGCTACCCGAACAAAAAATTCTGGTAGCGAAGACACGGCTGCTAATGGGTCACAACCTAGGCCCTGTTCATATAAAGATTTTCAGAACTGTAAGCCGCTGAACTTCAAAGGCACCGAGGGTGCCATCAGATTATTACGCTGGTTGGAGAAAGTCGAGTCAGTCTTCCGCATATGCAACTGCCCGGAGGACTACAAGGTCAAATATTCCACCTACACCTTTCTGGATGGTGCTCTGACTTGGTGGAATACCTATGCTCAGAATGTGGGCATCGATACTGCTTATCTGACTCCGTGGGAAGATTTGAAACAGATGCTGAAGGACGAGTACTGTCCTAGAGAAGAGATTCAACAGCTAGAGCACGATGTCTGGCACCTCACCACCCAAGGCAATGACATTGCCGGATACACTACCAGGTTTAACCAACTGGCACTCCAGTGCCCATCTCTTGTTGATCCGGATTACAAGCGGATCAAGCATTACATCTAGGGACTTCCCCCACGCATTCAGGGTTTGGTCACTGCTTCCAACCCCACCACTATCCAAGCTGCCGTCCGAATGGCACATAACCTCATGGCATAGATGGTCCATCGAGGAACATCTGCCGCCAACAATCCGAACCAGTCAGGGGATAACAAACGCAAATGGATTGGAAACAACAACGATAACACCTCATCATCCAAGAAACCTGAAACTATCAAGGCCTACTCTTCTGGGTTTGAACCAAAAAGGGGCTACTCTGGAAACAAGCCCTTCTGCTCTAAATGTCGTCGTCACCATGATGGTTCTTGTAGTACCCAATGCTCAAACTGTTAGAGATTTGGGCACATGGCCAAGGACTGCAAATCTACCACCAACTCCAACACCAGTCAACCCAGAGCTTGCTTCGAGTGTGGTAATCCAAGGCATTTCAGGAATGAATGTCCCAAACTGAAGAACAAGAGCAACAACACAGCTAAAGGTAGAGCTTTTCTTCTGAACTCAAAGGATGCCCGCCAAGACCCGAATGTGGTCTCGGGTATGTTCCTCATCAACAACTTATCTGCTTCTATTCTATTTGATACTGGTGCTGATAGAAGTTTTATATCTGATGAATTCTGTCCACTACTTGACATCACACCTGTTGCATTAGATGCTAGATACATCGTAGAGTTAGCTAACGGAAAACTCACTGAGACCGATAGTGTGATACCCAATTCCACTTTAAACCTCACCAACAAATTGTTTTTAATCGATCTTATACCCGTGGAGATCGGAAGTTTCAATATCATCATCGGCATGGACTGGCTGTCCAAGCATCGCGCCGAGATCGTGTGCTATGATAAAATTGTCCGCATACCCCTCTCCTCCGGTGGTACTCTAGCCATACAAGGGGAGACCGGTGGAATGAGGTTGAACATCATTTCATGTATGAAAACCAGCAAATATCTGAGAAAGGATTATCCGGCAATCCTCACTCACATTATGGAGAAAAAGTCAAAGGAGAAGAGACTTGAGGATGTGCTAATCGTTCGGGACTTCCCAGAAGTCTTTCTTAGAGGAATTACCTGGTCTTCCACCGTTTAGACAGGTAGAGTTCTCCATCGATCTTGTGCGCAGAGCAGCACCCGTGGCACGAGCACCGTACCGTTTAGCTCCATCCGAACTTCAAGAGTTATCCTCTCAGTTACAGGAACTCCTGGACAAAGGGTTCATCTGACCAAGCTCTTCACCTTGGGGAGCTCCGGTCTTGTTTGTCAAAAAGAAAGACGGTTGTTTCTGCATGTGCATCGACTACAGAGAACTGAACAAGTTAACCATCAAGAACTGTTATCCACTACCACGCATCGATGACCTATTCGATCAACTTCATGGGTCAAGCTTCTATTCAAAATTGATTTACGATCCGGTTACCACCAGTTACGAGTTCGAGATGTTGACATTCCGAAAACTGCTTTCCGAACTCGTTACGGGCACTATGAGTTTCAAGTCATGCCCTTCGGTTTGACAAATGCACCGGCTGTATTCATGGACCTCATGAACCGAGTGTGTAAACCATATCTCGACAAGTTTGTCATAGTATTCATTGATGACATTCTAATTTATTCGCGAAATGAAGAAGAACACGCGCAACATCTTAAGATCATTCTAGAACTTCTCAAACACAAAGATTTATACGCCAAATTCTCTAAGTGTGAATTCTGGATACGAACCATTCAATTCCTTGGACACGTTGTAGATAGTCAAGGATCTCATGTTGATCCGTCAAAGATCGAGGCTATCAAATGTTGGCAAGCGCTGACAACGCCGACCAAAGTACACAAATTCTTGGGTCTCGCTGGTTATTATCGACGTTTCATCGAAAACTTTTCAAAGATAGCCCAACCACTCACGATCCTCACTCAAAAAGAAAAGAAATTTGATTGGACTGACAGACAAGAGTCAGCTTTACAACTCCTGAAACAAAAGTTATGCAGCGCACCTATTCTATCTCTACCCGAAGGTACCGACGACTTCGTGGTATATTGTGATGCTTCTCATCAAGGTCTCGGTTACGTGCTTTTGCAATGAGACAAAGTCATCGCCTACGCCTCCCGACAACTCAAAATCCATGGAAAGAATTACACCACTCATGACCTTGAACTAGGAGACGTAGTGTTTGCACTCAAAATCTGGAGACACTACCTCTATGGTACTAAGTGCACGATCTTTACCGACCACAAAAGTCTCCAACACATTCTCGATCAAAAAGATGTCAACATGAGGCAACATCGCTGGGTCGAGTTGCTTACAGATTACGATTGTGAGATCAAATATCACTCTGGCAAGGCAAATGTTGTTACCGATGCCCTCAGCCGAAAGGAACGAGCGAAACCACTTCGAGTCCGAGCCCTCAGCATTACAATCCACAACGATTTTATCACTCAAATCCTCACCGCTCAACTCTTAGCCTTAAAACCTGACAATATCAAAAACAAAGCTTTGCGAAACATGGAGAAACAATTCGAAACCAAACCCAACGGAGTTAAATATTTCGCAAACCGAATCTGGTTACCGTGTTTCGGGAATCAACGAGACTTAGTAATGGATGAAGCTCACAAATCCAAATACTCCATACATCCTGGATCCGACAAGATGTATCATGGCATCAAGGAATTATACTGGTGGCCAAACATGAAAGTCGAGATCGCCACATATGTCAATAAATGCCTCACGTGCTCAAAAGTCAAAATCGAACATCAGAGACCATCTGGTTTACTTCAACAACCAGACATACCTCAATGGAAATGGGAACAAATTACCATGGACTTCATCACCAAGCTCCCAAAGACGTCAAGCGGTTGTGATGCCATTTGGGTAATCGTTGATCGTCTCACCAAATCTGCCCCATTTTCTCGCCATCAAGGAAACCGATAAAATGGAATGCCTCACCCGAATCTACTTGAAAGAAATTATCGTTTCACCCGAATCTACTTGACAGGGATAGTCGTTTTACCTCACACTTTTAGCAATTATTACAGAAATCTTTAGGTACTTGCCTCGATATGAGTACCGCGTATCATCCACAAACCGACAACCAAAGTGAACGAATCATCCAAACACTGGAAGACATGCTACGAGCATGCGTAGTTGACTTCGGTGCAAATTGGGAATACCATTTTCCCTTGTGTGAATTCTCATACAACAACAGCTACCATGCCAGTATTGAAGCTGCACCATTCGAGGCACTTTACGGTCGTAAGTGTCGGTCACCCATCTGTTGGACCGAAGTGGGAGACAGCTAACTCACCGGTTTAGAAATCATTCATGAAACCACCGAGAAAATCATTGGTATCCAACAACGGCTGAAAGTCGCACGTGATCGTCAGAAAAGTAATGCTGACGTGAGACGCAAACAACTCGAGTTCCAGGTTGGAGACCGGGTATTAGTCAAAGTATCACCTTGGAAAGGCATCATCCGTTTTGATAAATGCGGGAAACTAAACCCCAAATACATAGGACCTTTTGAAATCCTGGAAAGGATTGGTCCAGTCGCCTATCCGACGAAGCACTCATCATTCCCCTCGCGGAAATCCAAATCGACGATAAACTACATTTCGTTGAAACACCAGTGGAGATCATGGATCGCGAAATCAAACAGCATAAACAAAGTCGTATCCCTATCGTCAAAGTCCGGTGGAATTCGTGGATGGTCCGGAATTCACCTGGGAGCGAGAGGATCAGATGCGACTCAAATATCCACAACTTTTCTCCGACTCCACTCACACGACTACTCAGACTTAAATTTAGGGACGAAATTCTCCTAACAAGGGGAGAATGTTACACCCGGCAAATTAGGGCTAGTCATTAGGTCCTAATCATTTTGTAATACATGTAATTAGTGCGGTATTAGGCTAATTGTATGTATCATTACGAGTATTAATATATACGTATCTACGCGATTGAGTTAAATCGTGCATTTTATTATATCGGTTGAATTTTGATACACTCATACGGACATTGGTGAACATCATTTTATTAAATAATATTAAATTATTTGATAAGCCTAATTATTTCCAAGCATTATTTCAATAATATTCTATAAGTATCTTGTATCACATTAAAAAGCCCTACGTGACCGAAACTCACGAACCACGCCCAACAACCAAATAAAGATCAAAATATATTTTACAAGTTTAAAATATATCATTTTATGTGAGGACATTATTTAATTTGAAGTATTTTAAATTAATAACTAAAACGTTTTATAAAAATGTCACATCTTATTTATAAGCGAAACCCGAACCGGTGAACATGACCAACACATTTTCAAATCATTTTAATATATGTTTTCAAGTATTAACAATTAAGATTTCAAATTTAAAAATATTGAAGAGCTAGTTTTTATTTAAAAACGTATGTAAAATAATTAATTAACATCACAAATAAGCGTTTAAACGACCGGGGAAACGAACACCGCACAGAGCACGGGGACGGGGACTGAAAAGTGGAGGCTTTCACCAAAACCCCCACATTTCCCTTTTCCCTCTCATTTCCGACAAAAATGTTATTAATCTCGAAACTCCTCGATTTCAAGTGTTTTTAACATGTTGTTTATTTAAGCTTGAATGTCCAAATATGGGTTGGGTAAAAGTTTCGAGCCAAACGGAAACTGGAAAACACGTTTTCGACTCAAAATCCGGCCATCAGACGTAAGTGTCACATAGGCCACAACAGCGTAGCGTCACTTAATGCGTCACTTAAGTGTCGCATAAAACCCTAATCTTGCGTCACTTACCTAAGTGCCGCATAAAACCCCTTTTTTCCCGACACTTCCTAAGTGTCACAAATTCAATACCTGACACTCCTAACCGACACTTCTAGCGACACTTGTCTAAGTGTTGCCTATAATTGAATTCTGATTTCATCCGACACTAACCCTAGTGATGCATGACCCTTATACCGACACTTGGACCTGACACATGCTTAAGTGTCGCCCCTTTATGTGTCACTTACTCAAGTGACGCTATAAGTGTCGCATGAAACAGAACCCAATTTTTTACCAAGTGTCAAGACCTAAAATTTTATCACTTGATTTCACCCAAATTCAAATTTTAGATACGTCTTTCATTAAAGCAATATAGTAGAAATAAAAATTTTCGAAGCTGACCTGGCAGCTCGACCCCAGCCAGGGGCTCTGCCCCTTGGACCCCGCCAGGGGTTGCCACCCCTGGAACCCCACTAGCCAAGGGCGCTGCCCCCGGACCCCCGTCACCTAAAATTTATAAATACTTTTATGTATAACACTCCAAAAATCATAACAATATTAATGAGATTATTATTACAACCAGTCACTAACGGGCCGTACACGTTTTCAAAACTCAAACTTATCAATCAAATCAAATCATTGGACATTACTTGTTGGATGAACAACTTACATAGGTTATCTTTTACGATACCTACTTATTTTATTTAAACTTGCGCGTTATAAACGCCCGGCAGGTTACAGTCTTCGGACACCCCATTTTACTTCACCACATTTGCTTCATTGCAACTCTTCAGGCTCAGGTGAGTCTCATAGCCCCAACTTTTTACTATTTTTACTCCCGGTGTGGGAATACATGCTCTAACTGTTTTACACGTGAACACGAGTACAAAACTCGCTATATTCTGCATGAGCTGTTATCTAATCACTTTTAAGTCCTCTACGATCATAGTTTAGGTAATACTTTATGTAGAGCGAATGTTAGTATATGGTACCATATAGGACTGATCATCCTCGTCCAGGTCAGCAAGCAATGACTGGTTAAACGGACGCATTATCTTTTGTTCATACGAGTGTAGATTAGACACTCGCCCGGAGGCACTCACGATCAGGCACTTTATTATGATCCTGACACCCACGTTAAGCGCAGACTATGACCTCATGGCAGACATATACATCATTTGATTCATTTCAAATGGTTATCATTAAATCTTGTGGTTCACACTTACATATTTATTATGCAAACCTGTGAGCTCACCAGCGTTAGCTGGCCTTTTTGGCATGTGTTCTCAGGTACTCAACAGCAGTAGGACCTGTTCACTCAGGATGCCCATAGCTCGAGTCAGCATACACATCAGGAGATTATTTTGCATTACTACATTTAGTAACTAAGTTATGCCGAGTAATCTCTAAACATTGTAATTATTGGGCTTTTGTAAACATTTATACATTGTAAAACTTTATATTATCAATGTATCTGTAGAACAACGCATATAGAATCGTTTATTATATGCCTTGTGTGTTTTGATTATTGATTAGTAGCACCCCAAATCATGTTTCCGCTAAATAGTAAATTTGGGGGTGTTACACATATCATTTATGAACACATTTAAATACTCATGTATACGTACACATTCAACTAATTTATGCTATACTCTATACAGAGTTTATACACATCTTTCACTTATCCACAACATAGTCACATTAAGTCTCTCTGATAATTAGTCACCTCAAGAACTTCATGTGACATAGCATAATATAACTACGGTGATCAGGCATAGCTAGATTATGTTTTTCACACTTCCATTCTTAGGCCACTTCATATCATTTATTCTTACTGTGACTATTCTATATTTATACAAATACACACATATTGATTGAGCAATTGTAGAAGTTCTTCTGGACCCTATCCCCTTAGTACCCTCACCCCTTGGGTGATCGTATACGAAGTCATTTATACAATGCTAATTATCCACAATTAGCCTTACCATATGTTTCCCAATTACTAACCACGAATCATATAACATTAATTGGGACTATATCATTATTTTGACACAAGTTCATTTATAATTTATACAATTCTCAATTCATACACATTTCACATAATCAATTCACATTTTTCATGAGACATTTATTAATGCCTCTGCCCATTCATCATTTCACATACCATTGCTTTACATAACGACCGACACAAATCAGTATTTCTAATCATTCCAATTTCTTATACATGTATAACACATACCATTATATCAATTGTAGCTAACATAAGTTAGCTATTCTTCAATCTGAACTTTTAACATATTGCCACTAAACATTTTAGCAATTTTTCCACATATATTTACACATATGGCCAACTTAAGTTAGCCTATCCCGACATCTAAATCCGACTGAACTTTTACATATAATGAGCACATAACATACTTTTATTCAACTAGAACTATTCGGAATACTAACATCTCATTTAACATTATGTTATTAGTTTAACATATTAAATCATCGAATGGTTCACTACCGAGAAGCATATCAGTTCAGTCTACTCTACTTTACTAATGCACATAATCAGCATAAATAATCACACATTTCATCTTGGTTTAAGTTTAGGCAATTCTAACGTGGATTACCTAATTCTCTTAAACCATCGCTTTGATACCAACTTGAAACGCCCTGGTTTCCAGCTTATAAAATCATAACATTAAAAATATAATTTATTTGTTTTGGATCCCTTCTGAAATAAAATATTAGATATGTATTACCTGACATAAACGTTGACATTTTTATATTTAATCTCTTTTGACATTAAAGTATTCTCAACCTTCAGTTTTTATCTGTTTAACTTTACAAAGTAAACACGTATCGATTCAATATTTACATTTGACAAAAGATACAGGACATAATTTAAAATACGTGGGCGATTTATACACATGTCACCACAGCGATGATCTAAAAGAAAAGAAGCTCATCTGACCAGAAAGTAAGCTTCCAATGTACTCTTACCCAAGCCTACCTTCCATCCAAGCGATTCACCTAAAAACATTTATATATTTAACCGTAAGCACAATGCTTAGTAAGTAAATGAAGTACAATCAAACCTCATTTTTTTTTATTTTAGCTAAGGATCCTTGCTACCCATGTTAGTCGGATACTACTAGCAATCACACGAGCCTATGGCCACAACCATTACCCGCACCAAACCACCAACAAATGGCCGCAACCATGATCATGTAATCCGAGAACTTACCTGACAAAGGGCTTAACGATTTACTTGTAATACTTCCATCTTCTTTATTACCTAATCACATAGACACATAACACATATTGCAAACAATATTATATTTAAACACTTCACTTCATAACTTTCACTTTAAGCTCATTTGCATAAGATTTATCAATGTATAATATTAACAATTAAAATACAATTAGCTCGTTACTCTAACACACCTTCACTTTAGTTGAGTTATTAATTACCCGACTATTTCACCTTAACTATCATGAACTACTTAAATGATTTATTACCTCAAACCTTTACTTATATCTGATTTTACTTAGTTATTATAACCTCCTATTACTTCAGAGTATAACTTTACATATTATTTTGATGTAATGGAATACGTACTTTCAAGAGCTATAAATGACTCAAGTGGCTCAAACTCAAGTTTCTATTCAAATTTTATGTTCTAACATCTTTTTGTAACCTGCTATAACTTCTGTTCCTACCTTTAAACTATTTATATAATCTAGTTTAACAAGAAGAAGAGACAGGTTGAGACATAAGAATCGCACCCCAAAAACAATTAAATCGCGTTGCCACCACCAGGAAATCATGTCGTGATTTATGATGATTCGCATCGCGAAAAGTAACAGATTGCATCGCAATCTTTTACGTGCACAGACATGAAACTTGGAGCATTAACATGCCAATTCACAAATTACTCACAGACCAGATGAAACTTAGTTCCTAATCCTCATTAACAAACTAAATAACATCTAATTATCACCTTTCTACACCAAATTTCATATGGAATCACTAACCTATAATAATACAACCATAACCAAGTTTCTAAATTAAAGAATACAAATTTAGAACTTACCTTTGAGTTAGAGATAATAGAAAGATGATAAGAAACTAAATTGGAAGATTGGAATTAGGATTTGACTTTTGCTTCATGTTTGATCTTGCTCCTTGTGTCCACAACTGAAAACCATAGTATATGAAAATATAGGAAGTTATCATGATTAATTTAAATATTCATTTTGCTTTTGCTTCCGTTCGAAGGAACCACAGGGGATAAATCAAGTTTTAACCTTCTAAATATAAAAGGTGATAGAAATAGAAATATAAAGTGATAAAAATTATAAGATGATCTTATTCTCTGGCAAGCGACACATATCTTTCTATTTTGGGTGGTTTTGGAATGTATTAGAAATGGAAGGAGTATATAACTATCCATATACTCCCTCCGTCCCATTTGAAATGTTCACGTTACTATTTTGGGATGTCCAATTATAAGTGTCCACTTTGATTTTTAACCAATCAAAAAAGACTTTAGTGGGTGGATATAGTATTTGATTGGTGAAAAATGTAGATAGTGGAGAATCCTAAAACTACGTGCAAAGTCAAAGTGGACATTTGTAATGGGACGGAGGGAGTAGTATTATTTTGGTCCCCTTTAATATCTATTGTCAAGAACCTAAAATAAGATTTGCGATTTTAAACCATTTTATTATTCTTACATATTTAATAATTTAAAATAATTATTAATTTATTTATCACAATAATACTTTCAGATTTTGGGGTGTTACAAGCATAATAAGCATTAAACACATAGGTGGCAAAGAACTCATAACAAAGTATTGTATACGACGGCTCCCTAATGTCAAGTAGTGTGATTCATGCCTCTTCATTAATATCAAAATCATCCGTATTAAACCCTTTTGAGAGCACATCTTTAACCCGTTGTTCTAACCCTAGTTTAACTAACACTCCCTAAGAAACAAACCTTCCTGGCTCAATTGGTTTATCCTGCAATGTTGCCAAATTCGCGTACCATACTTCTCTAATATCCCAAGAAATATCATTCGAAAACTGTAATAATTCGTGGTTGTTTGCACCCTAGTTCAACTAACACTCCCTAAGAAACAAACCTTCATGGCTCAATTGGTTTATCCTGCAATGTTGCCAAATTCGCGTACCATACTTCTCTAATATCCCAAGAAATATCATTCGAAAACTGTAACAATTCGTGGTTGTTTGCAGGTGCCAAAAATGGTTCAGCATTGGGCGTAGAGCTAGAGTTACCACACCCTCTTTTTCTACTACCTCCCCTGAATAGCCTTCTCATGTTTGTTTGGCCGGATTTTACGAATTGATGAGTATGGTTTCGGTTTTGAAAGAGTAATTGTAAAAGAGGAAGTGAAGAAGATAATTATAATAATACTAAATAACAAGCCCAATTCATCTTAATTTAAAATAACCCAAATTGACCCAATTTCTTTTATATTTTCAAAACTAATAAGCCCACTAATTATTGTAGCCCCTTTGGAAATTTAAAAGTAACCAGTTATTATTGTCTTATAAAAAACGTTTATATTAAATTAACCCAAACTAAAACAACATGCCTGGTTACCGCAAATCAGTGAATTAAGCTAAGATTCCTCTAATTTATCTTAAAAACAAGCTGAAAATATATAATGAAATAAATACGTACTAAACTAAACTAAATTTACCTAATAATTAAACAAAAATATACAAGCACGGGCTGCCTCCCGAGAACCGTATGTTTTTGTTCGAGTCACGAACCTGACTCCAACCTTACTTACCTGAAAGTCCGGCAACTTTCCCCACACTTAACGTAAAGCATGGATGGTAATATTGATAAGCAATTAATAAATGCAAATTTATAGAAATAAAAGCACTAAGATACTTATCGTTTATAGCATGTATTGTTCCATTCCATGATGCTCCATGATCTTTCAAAAACTGTGACAAATTCTTCTTCCACTCAATTTGCCAAAAAGGATCTTTATATATGTAAAACAACAAACTTGTGCTTAATGATACTACAACCGTTGGTTGTATCGACTCAACCACCGTTTGGATTGCAACTGTCGATTGTATTTTAATCCATATGTTGTTTGATATATGATTACCGCAAATTCTGTTTTCTGTTTCGTTTCCAATCCTTACCATTCCTTGATCATCTTCCTTAAATTGTTCCACCTCCGGATATAATGATAAGAATTCATCAATAATCATCATTATTTCTTCTTCCGTCATTACCCCATTCTGGTATCCCAATTCAAGGATCTCCTCGTCAGGATCGTTGTGATCAAATTTTGGCAAGATCGACCAATCTACCTCCAAATCTTCTTCGTGTTTAAATTCACTAAAAATTTCATTAGAAAATAAGGATTAAGAGAATTGAGAATACTTATCGATTTGATTGTCTATCCCTCCAAGTTGTTGAATAATTTTTTTTTTTACTATGGCCAATTGTTTTCGTTTCTTCCATTCTCTTACTTGTCTCCAGAAATTGTGTAGCTAATACAATTGATGGTTGGGCTAAGTTCATCAACCTATGTCGACTCATGTATTCCTCAATCGTCATTTGGTAAATAGGATCATTGATCGAGTTTTGAAATATCTCATGAATGTTATCCATGGTCTGGTAAATACCTGTAAAAAGCTAAGAGAAAAAGAAAAAGAAAATAAAAGAAAAGAAAAGAAAAACTAACTAACACTTGCAACTAAAGTTTGATGTACAAGTTTGACAAACTATCTACAATAAATTAGTAAGTTAATAAGTTAATAAAGGTAGTCCATGATTAAGTTCAGTACTCAAAACAGAATTCAATAATAATACACTTTCAAAATAGAATAATGAATATAGATTATACAAACCAACACCACGAACCTCTAACAAATAGTTAGTTGGTTAAATAAGTTATGTTAATTGAGTTAATTTGAAAATTACAACAAAATTTATTTTACAAATCTAGTCAAAAGTCCTCGGTAGCTCTAATGATCTTACACAGAAGTGGAGAAATAGGTCAGCGCGAAATTTATTAAAAACCTATCCCTTTCGGGAAGCAAAGCGACCCTCCTTATATCTCTGTTTTTGTATGTAATCCTAATGGGTGAGCCGATTTTTCGATTGACTTACAGTGTACAAAAATTTATTTTACAAGGGAAAAACTAAAAATTTACCGCTTTCCCCGACAGCGGCGGTAAAAACTTGATGTGTACTAAGTATAGTCAATTAAAATAATAACAAGTTTTAAATCAAGGAAATATTCAATAATACTATCACACAATACATGCAAGAATAACCCGTTCATATAATATAGTTTTATAAGTAAGTCCAGGTATCGAACACAGGGAAGGCTGAATTCTTAATTTAACCCTAAGTTAATATTACAATTTATTCACAATTAATTACAATTAATGTTACAGATAAAGGGGTACGTTTTAGTTTAGTATGAACGTACATTTACTTTGATATTTAACTATGATATACGAGGCAATTAAAGTAATTAGAAAACAACTTAAGTTAAATAAGGTAGCTAGAAGATATATTGTATCTAGACTAGCTACGTTTATATTAAGATTCTCCTATATGTTTATTTTTGTTAGCTAATTGATTCTATGTTGAAATATAAAAGTAGATATCTTCCTTGGTCCGGCTTGAATATCCTAAGATTAAGCTCTTCAACGTATATTAAGGTTAACTAACTTCGAGGTCTTGAATGTTATTATCTAATCAATTATAGTTTAATCAAATAGTAATTATAACCTATCACCAGTTCTGTCTTTTTAAGTTATAATTAAAACATTAACCTACATTATTAATCAATATCATACAAACGTTCGCTCTAGCATGAATCTCAGAATCATATAATCAATATAGATATAAACTTAATAACATTCATAAATTCAATTAAAATAAACATATAATCAAATAATCATACAAACATCATTCATATAAACAAATATGAAAAAGAAATGATCAATACTCAATTTAGAATGTAAATAAGATTCAAATACAAATAAACAGTCATTTAGTAAGTAAAAGATCTTAGAAACAAACCAAAGAAATTGAATTACTCTTCGTTAGGGTTGAAGGTCTTCAATCCCTAGCCTCCTAGCCTCCAAATTTGTAACACCCCCAAACTCACTGTTTGGCGGAAGCATAATTTAGGTGTTACTAATCAATAATCAAAGCACATAGATGTATAGCAAACAACTCTATATGCGTCATTTTAATAAAATATATTAATATCAAAATGTTTACAATTGTTGAAATGATACATAGCTCGTGTTCGATTAAATGAGAGATTCCAATACATAAATACTTGTACAAAGTATACTAGTGCAAGGAAATCTCTATTATCTGCATGCTGACTCGAGCTATAGTAATCATGAGGGTAGTCTGAATCTACTGCTGAGTACCTGTGATACATGCTAAAATGGGTTAGCTAACGCTGGTGAGCTCACAGGTTTGTATATCAAATAATATCGTGTGAACCGCAAGATTTAAGTACGGATTTGCATCCAGCAAATAAAGATAATGATAATGTATACAGCCATGAGCACATAGTCTGAGCTTAACTCGAGGGGTCAGGATCACAATTAGTGCCTGAGCGAGGTGCCTCCACGAGTTCCTAATCAACACTCATCTGAACAAATATTAGTACATCCGTTTACCCAGTTAGTTCTTGTTAACCCGGACGAGGAGGGTCAATCCTATATGGTACCATATACTAATATTCACGCTACAACGTATTACCAAACTATGCTGACGGAGGACTTTGAAATGATTAGTTGTGTAAAACTCATGTAGTATATGAAAATGTTTTTACTTTCGTTCACATGTTAAAAACGAGCCATGAATCACACCCCTGAGTAAAAACAGTAAAAGAGGGGCCATGAGACTCACCTGAGTCTTGAAGCGTTTAATCAATAAACGTGATTTGATTAACCGATTAGTAATTGTCCGAAGACTCGTAACCTGAGGGTGTCCGCGACACGCGATGGTTATAAACATGATTGGGTATCTCAAAAGATCACCCTTGTAGTTATTCGTCCAACTAGAATGTCCAAATTACTACGATTTGGTAATTTTTTTATGTATTTGAAAATGCGTACGGCCCGTTGGTGATTGTTTGTAATAATAATCTTATCATTATCATTATGATTTCGAAGTGTTATGCTTGAAAACATGTTCCAATGTGTTTTAGAAGTCGTATCGTATAAGGGTTTGAGGTTATAGAAGTTCGACACTTAGTGTAAAAAAGAGTTGTAAACAGTCTGTTTTTAGCGTCACTTGATGCGACACTTAGGGGTTTAGGCGACACTTAGGAAGTGTCGCATAAAATTATGAAATCTGAGTTTAGGGCGTCACTTAGGGAAGTGACGCATGGCGAGACCTCACTAAAGCAGTGTCGGTTTTTAGTGTCGGGTAAGGGCTCTATGCGTCACTAGGGTCGAGTGTCGGATGAAATTAGAGTTCAATTGTATGCGAACCTTAGACAAGTGTCATTGGAAGTGTCGTTAAGTAACGTTAGGCGTCACTGGGAAAGTGACGGTTGTAAGTGTCGGGAAAAAGGGGTTTTATGCGGCACTTATACAAGTGACGCAAAATTAGGGTTTTATGCGTCACTTAATGCGGCACTTAACTGACGCACGAAGTGAAATTCGAGTTTCGGATGAAATTAGAGTTAGATTGTATGCGACACTTAGACAAGTGTCGTTGGAAGTGTCGGTAATTAACGTTAGGCGTCACTGGGCAAGTGACGGTTGTAAGTGTCGGGAAAAAGGGGTTTTATGCGGCACTTATACAAGTGATGCAAATTTGGGTTTTATGTGTCACTTAATGTGGCACTTAAGTGATGCACGAAGTGACGCTATACTGGTTCGGCCTATGCGACACTCAAGTCTGATGACGGATTTTTGAGTCAAAAATGAGTTTTCCAATTTCCGTTTGGTCCGATCCATTTACCCAACCCATATTTGGACATTTCAAAGTTAAATAAACAATTTTCAAGTAAAAATATACAAAATCGAAGAGTTTCGGGATTTGTCGGGAATCTTACAAGTTAACGTCGGAGAAATCCGAAAAAGTAGAAATGTAGATCGTGACGCGGGGAATCTTTTTTTCCAAACGAGCGTGAGGATCCGAGGTCGTTTCGTGGTGTTTTTTGGTGACGGAAATGTGGTGGTGGTGTGGTTGTTTTTGAAAGAAAAGAAAAGAGAGAATATAGAGAGAGATGGTGAGGATGATGAATGAGAAAAAGATGATGGTGATGGTGGTGATATGGGGGCCGGCCCACTTGGGCCCCACCCAAGTGTGGTTGGTTCCCATTTTAACTCTCCGTGTTTGTGCTCCGTGTAGTATTCGTTTTCCCGATTGTTTAAACGTTTAATTAATTTTATACGCGTTTAATATTTTAATCGTGTTGACATTTATTTATACGATACGAGATAATTACGAAATATCATCAAAATAATATTTTGAATAAAATAGTGTTATTAAATAATGTTATATCATTTAATAAAATTGTTCACCAACGTCCGTATTAATTGAATCGAACTACGTTCGATTTAAATTGCGTACGATTTAATCAAATCGCATAATTTCATATATATTCATCAATATATATTTTGATATATTAATTAGTCTAAAACTGAACTAATTACATGTATTAACAAAGGATTAGGCACTAATCACTAGTCCTAATTTGGCGGGTGTTACATTCTCACCCTGTTAGGAGAATTTCGTCCTGAAATTTAGCTCGACGTCGCGTTTGATGTAGAGCCAGTGAATAACTGAGGATACTTGAGTCGCATTTGGTCTTCCCGTTCCCAAGTGAATTCCGGACCGCACCGAGAATTCCACCTGACCTTAACAATGGGAATACGACTTTGTTTGAGTTGTTTGACCTCACGGTCTACGATTTCAGTGGGCTCCTCAACAAAATGAAGTTTGTTATCGACGTGAATCTCATCAAGTGGGATGATAAGTGTCTCATTAGACAGACATTTCTTTAGGTTAGAAATGTGGAAGGTGGGGTGCACGTTGCTGAGTTCGGATGGCAGCTGCAGTCGATATGCCACGGGGCCAATCCTTTCGAGGATCTCGAAAGGCCCAATGTACTTAGGATTTAATTTCCCACATTTTCCGAATCGTATTACGCCTTTCCAAGGCTATACTTTCAAGAGTACTCAGTCCCCGATCTGGAACTCGAGTGGTTTGCGTCTCACGTCAGCGTAACTTTTCTGACGATCACGTGCGGCTTTGAGTCGGTTTTGGATTTTGAAGATCTTTTCGGTGGTTTCATGAATAAGTTCAGGACCAGTGAGTTGACTGTCTCCCACCTCGGTCCAACAAATTAGTGACCGACACTTACGACCGTACAGTGCCTCAAATGCTGCAACCTTAATGCTGGCATGATAGCTGTTATTGTAGGAAAACTCGCACAATGGTAGGTGTCTTTCCCAGTTTGCACCGAAGTCAACTACGCAGGCTCGTAGAATGTCTTCCAGTGTCTGAATGGTTTGCTCACTTTGGCCATCGGTTTGAGGGTGGTATGCGGTACTCATGTCCAGACGAGTACCCAATGATTTCTGAAGTGATTGCCAAAAGTGAGATGTGAAGCGGCTATCTCTATCGGAGATAATCGAGATTGGAATGCCATGTCGAGAAATAACTTATTTGATGTAAATTTGTGAGAGGCGTTCCATTTTATCGGTTTCCTTGATCGCCAGGAAATGAGCAGATTTGGTGAGATGATCGACGATCACCCAAACGATATCACAACTACTCGTTGATTTTGGTAGTTTGGTTATGAAATCCATGGTGATTTGTTCCCATTTCCATTCAAGGATGTTGGGCTGTTGGAGTAAACCGGAAGGTTTTTGATGTCTGGTTTTGACTTTCGAGCAAGTAAGACACTTGCTGACATATGTGGCAATTTCAGCTTTCATGTTCAGCCACCAATAGCATTCCTTGATGCCGTAATACATTTTTTTGGATCCCGAATGGATAGAATACTTAGACTTGTGAGCTTCATCCATCACCAAGTCTCGCAGGTTCCCAAAATTAGGCAACCAGATTCGGTTTGAGAAGTACCTAACACAATTAGGTTTGATTTCGAATTGTTTATCAATGCCTCGTAAGGCTTCACTTTTGACGTTTTCGGGTTTCAGAGCTTCGAGTTGAGCGGCGTGAATCTGAATGGTGAGATCATTATGAATGGTCATACTGAGGGCTCGGACTCGAAGTGGTTTCGGCCGTTCCTTTCGACTGAGGGCATCGGCAACAACATTTGCCTTGCCTGGGTGGTATGTGATTTCGCAGTCATAATCGGTGAGCAACTTAACCCAACAACTTTGTCGCATATTAAGATCCTTTTGGTCGAAGATGTGTTGGAGACTTTTGTGATCGGTGAATACGGTACTTCGGGTACCATAGAGGTAGTGTCTCCAGATTTTGAGGGCGAACACCTCGACCCCTAGCTCGAGGTCGTGAGTCGTGTAGTTCTTCTCATGAACTTTGAGTTGTCGGGAAGCGTAAGCAATGACCTTGTCTCGTTTCATCAACACGCAACCGAGACCTTGGTGGGAAGCATCGCAGTATACCACGAAGTCATTGGTGCCTTCGGATAAGGATAGAATAGGAGCACTGCAGAGCTTCTGTTTCAGGAGTTGGAATGCTGAATCTTGTTTATCAGTCCAGATGAACTTCTTTTCCTTTTGAGTCAGTGCCGTGAGTGGTTGGGCTATTTTGGAGAAATTTTCGATGAACCGACGATAATACTCGGCCAATCCCAAAAATTGGCGTACCTTGGTTGGAGTGGTTGGTGCTTTCCAATCTTTGATAACCTCGATTTTCGATGGATCGACATGAATTCCTTTACTGTCAATCACGTATCCAAGGAATTGAACGGTTTGCATCCAGAACTCACACTTAGAGAATTTAGCGTAAAGCTCCTCGTGCTTAAGTAGTTCTAGGATGGTTTTGAGGTGTTGCGCATGCTCTTGCTCGTTGCGTGAATAGATGAGGATGTCATCGATAAAGACAATGACAAACTTGTCGAGATAAGGCTTGCACACCAGATTCATGAGATCCATGAATACAGCCGGTGCATTGGTTAAACCAAAGGGCATCACCTGAAATTCATAATGCCCATAGCGAGTTCTGAAGGTAGTTTTTTGGATGTCGGTGTCGCGAACGTGTAGCTGGTGGTAACCTAATTGTAGATCAATTTTTGAGTAAAAACTTGATCCTTGAAGCTGGTCAAACAGGTCATCAATGCGAGGAAGTGGATATCGGTTCTTGACGGTTAATTTGTTCAACTCTCGATAGTCGATACACATTCTAAATGAACCGTTCTTCTTTTTAACAAACAAGACTGGAGCTCCCCAAGGTGAAGAACTCGGTCTAATGAATCCTCTATCCAGGAGTTCCTGTGACTGGGTGGATAGTTCCTGAAGTTCGGATGGGGCTAGGCGGTATGGGTGGATAGTAGAAGCCACGGTAACAACCCCAGCACCTGGGACGCATCCAACATCATCATCTGAAGAAAAGGACTAAGTAGAGCTCTCGACTTTAAAAGAGCGCTTCTCGGAAGGTAACCCATGTTTTACATTTCTGCAAATTTTACTTTCCAAGAAGTGCTGAAATCTTCGACTATCTTTCACATTCGGATATGCAAAGAATGCTTCCTCCTTCAAGGAAGTAGTCGCATCCAACATATCTTATATCCGACGTGTTCACACCTACGAGACAAATCACAAGAATACTTGATCAAGAAAGAACCAAACAAGACAAAGTTCGGCACACACGTACCAAGGAAAACTGCATCCAATGGGGAGTACCTCTCTACCCATCTTTTTCCTTCGTTATAAAAATACCATATCCACTATGCTTATCACTAAGTGTGGGATTCAAACCCAACATACACCGCTAAAAGAATACATCTTAGATGTTTCAATTCTTAAGTGTGGGATTTCACCCCAACCAGGGCTTAGAATAACATCGAGGATGATGTTCCTTTAAGTGTGGGATAGCAGTAGTTATACTACTGTAAAATGGATAATGGTATATGCTTGATTCTAAGATCGTTGCTCTTTCGACCATCCTTCTCCAATAAGTAAACAATTTTTTTCAAAATTGAGTTAAAAATATGTTGAAAATAAAAAATTTTAGACAAAGAATGATTTACTTTGGGGAAGAAGGATAAATAAAATATGAATTCCTTTGAAAAATTAGTTTAGTAATCCCATAAAGAGCATCGAATGACTAGCCACACAACAAACTAACTTTCGATTCGTGAGGTATCTTGAGCCATATAAAGCATTCATTTTTAATGCTTTACTTTTTCGATTCTTGAGTGTGCCGATATATGCGTTTAGAATCAGAACTTGCTCCTGTTATGCATTCCGAATCCGAATTGGTGAATGAAAAGAAGATCGAATCACATCATTCTGGAACCCATCCGTACACCCAACAAATGAAAATACATTATCCCTACTCTCTCAAAAACATCCCTCAAAACTTCATAGAAAGTTCCAAAGATGAAAGAAGAGAAGCTACAAGGATATGACGTCGAAAAAAAATAATAAAAGAAAAGAATTCGAAGAAAAGAAAGTCAAATGGATTAAAAGACTCCTACCAAAAATCATGAGAAAAGAGCATCAATCCTCCCAAAAATTCCAGCTTTCCTCTTCACACAAAAAAAATATATATACAACCAACACAACCCCCTCTCATATCACCAACACTCCACTCCAAAAACCCTACACCACTTCCCCTAGAATGATTGTGGCTAGATCGACTTCGCACTCACTAAAAAGGTAACGATTTGATTCTCGATCAAGCCTATGACGATAAACGATACATGATTGGCGTTATGAGTGATTGATAAAATTGGAATAGGAAACCCTAAACACTTTCAGTGATTGGAGTGACCACCGTGAGAGAATCGCCTAGTCATGTATCCAAGATCAAAGATCAAAAGTATGCTCCCAAAGATTACAACGCCACTTTTTCATAAGCACAAATATTTTATTTATTTATCCAAAACCCCGTAGTAAAAAGTTCCGCCTCAAAATATTTCATTATCTACTTATTTCTAACCATGCTTGAAATTCGAGTTTGCTTGAGGAAAAGCAAAGTTCTAAGTGTGGGATACTTGATATCGCGTAAAAAGTCACATATTTACTACCGATATCTCTCTCATTCTGGAACAATACCTGGCAAATAAGTTCAGATAATGTTTAAATCAATGAAACTTTGCCAAGAAGCTCAAAACAGAGTTGCACGAGAAAAATCAAGCAAAACGGACGAAAAACGAAGATTCCACACACGTTTGAAGATTCAAGACATCGAGACAAGATTTATAGGCAAAACTTCCCATCACTTAGATTTCTCTTATCCAAGATGTTCGTTTTAAAAATACGAATCTAATAGAAGAAGAATCAACAAAAACGGATGAAGAATGAAGATTCTACGTACGCCGGAAGATTCAAACGATTCGTACAAGACATCCAAAGATCATAAACATACTTTTGGGATTTCTTTTCATCAAAGTCTTCGTTTATGAAAACAAATCCAACGCAAAAAGAATCAACGCAAATGGATGCATAACAAAGGAGATACGCACGAATCAAGAAACGAGACGAAAGATGGCGAACTGGGGCGGGGGAGAGGCAGCCGCCGGCCACCACCCCACCGCCGCCGGCCACCATGGTGGTGGCACCGGCTGGCCTGTCCCCGTCTCCTATGCGCTTTTTCGTCCTCGCCCGTACTCGCAGGGTACACGTGCTAGGCCTTTTCCACAACTTTATGGTACACGTGCTAGACCTTTACGCGCTTTAGGGTACATGTGTTAGCAACTTTCCCACCTTTTGCTAACATGTTCCCCAAGTTGCTAGAATGCACCAATTTTCCCCTATAAATAGGGAGTCCTTGGTTCATTTGAAGATACACCTTTACACCTTTCCTACACCATCTCACACCTTTCTTAAATACTTTCTCACTTTGTTATTTCTTTCATAATTTGTTAGATTTACTTTCTCACTCTATTGGGTTAGTTTAGGGAACTTGTTTAGAATAGGACGAAAACAAGGAACGTGCTTGTAATCTTTGGTGTAAGCTTGGAGTTATTCTTATTAATTCAAGTTTATTCCTTCTCGCGCATTTATATCAGTTATTTCTATCCTTATCCATCTTAATTAAATTGTATACTTTAATTATGCTAGAGATAGTTTGTGCCATGATTAACGAGTAGATTATTATTGTATTTGTTGTGATGTAATTAGCATAAACAATTATAGGATGACCTTAAACATGTCGTGAAGTAATATGACAGCCCCTATTCGACTGTTTACCTGATATAGTACTGGAAACGCTATTAAGCGGAGTACAAATGTATGGAAGTCGGTAAATGACCGAAGATAGTTGTATTATGAATCGACATTATAAAAACGGAAACTTTATGAATGGACTTATCTTGTGATTTTAAACATAAAACTTATATTCACCTTTCGATTAACAAACGTGATTGTAACATTGTAAAGAGGAGTCGTGAACCTTAATACTCGATCAATAATTATCTGTGTCAAAACTACGGCTTAATTGTAACGTCATGCAATCATCATAAAATACAATGTGATTACATGGAATTGCCATGAGTATAGTACACCTCCAATCACAATGTACTTATCATGAAAACATTTCCCAAATTAAATTCACAATGGAAACATCGGTAAACGATTAAATACGTTGTGAACTACTGTAGTATTTTCCGATATATGCAAAAGCCGTCAGCATTTTAATTAGATTAGTTTAGATTAGATTAGAGTAGGTAGGCTATAGGCTAAATAATCATTCACGAAAACATAGGGATTTGTTAATTGTATTAAGAAAGGCAAGTTTAAAATCCAATTTAAAAATGATATATTTCTTTAAACCGTGAAACCTAAAGTAAGGTACGCAAGAAACCTAAACATTTTCCCTCGTTTACCATGCTTGAGTTTCACTAATAGGAATTAATCAAATAAGTCCGAACATATTTTCTAAGTTAGTTGTTTGCCGGATTTGTAATCTTTATGGTATTAAGAACGGTTAGACCTGTTATGGACTTGCTACTCTTTTCCTTCGCCCATGAGCAAATGCGTTCAATAACAAGGGCCACTAACTCCCTCGCAGGAGAGTGTGGAGAGTTGAGCATTGTCTGTCTGACCAGAATCATGATACCCTAGTTCCTCGTGACATATCAGTTGATAACCGACTGATAAGGAATCTATGGGTTATACCATAAGCTATCAAATCTAGTAAACATTCCCAATTTAGATAAACGTTTTCTCTAAGAACTCATCATCCCATATTTAGAGCTAATGAAATCACAACAAATACTACTTTCCATAATCTGATTTATTATTACCTTTTATTCGCTTTATTTAGTTTATTAGTTAACTTAACCAAAAACCCCAATGCACTTTTATAAAAACCTATACTAGAAAGTAACGATTGATTGGATCACCCCCGTTTCAATTCAGTTTCTCTTTAAGAATGACTCTAGGTCATACTTACCATCTACTAGCCTTTGGTTCAGTAGTAATAAGTCATACTTAGACCCCCGCATTTACAAATTTAAAACACCCACTGATAGGCGTTGTGATCACTCGCGTTTGCGACGATCGGACACCCATCATAGACTGACATGTTTAAATGGGCCAAGTGTTTATTACCCACTATTTTTTAGGAAGCAGATTGGGAACACTTCTAGATTTTCCAACGTTTAGGAAGATGTATCTGAATGAGTAAGTTGGGTCTGTAAAATTGGTGATATAATATATGTTGGTCCTGCTAATTCATTCAAAAGATAAAATAAGTATTGATGAGTTTATATAATAAAACGAGTTTCTTCGTCCGATTTATTGTAAAAGAGATATCTGAATGGTTTGTTCTTCTTTCAGTCGTTGCTTTGAAGAGAACATGACAGTCTTCTAACTATATATGTGTTTTGAACAAGTCTATTAATTCCCCACGATCTTGCATGCATGTTTTTATTGTGCCCCATTTATGTTTATGCCATTTTTAGAGTTAAAATGCGTTGTTATTGAATCAATGAGATGATAGATAAAAATCGTACGGTGGACTCTGAATGCTATAATAGGAAGAGCTTCCTATCAAAAAAGTATAAATCTAATGGCACTACAGAAGGTTTTTCGTCCATTTCAGAGAAAAGAAATGTAGGTATGAAAGAAATTCAAAATGCTTACTTTGGGTAGTATTGAAATAACATTTTTTTCATGTCCTAAAAACATGTTAAGCAGAAGTCGTTGGATGTGACAACTTTAAATTCTGCATGTGACAAATAGTAAGAAGTCATTAAACTATTAAAGACATATATTTGACTTATAGTTTGGGTACGGGCGCCAAAATGGGTGCTCTTGGCGGGTCAGAACAGGTTTAGAATTGACCCTGTTAATAATTTTACTTATTTGTCGTTTTAAGATAAAATGTAACTTGAATCAAGAATGCAAGATAATGGGCTATTAGTCCAATTTCAACATATAAGCATTCCTTTGAATTCCTTTAACAGTTAATCATGTTTTTGGATAGCTTTGCTAATGGTAATTCAGTGGGCTGTTAGTCAGAAAATATAGTTAGTGGATAGTTAGAATTTTTTACTATCAATGGGAAACATGATTTTGCTAATAGCATATTAGTCAACCCTTTAGAGAATATTACAGTTACAAGAACTCAATTATATTTTCTGAAATATACTTGCATTGTATTACTTTGGATCTATTTATATTGATAAATTAAAATAGGCTTTTTAAAATAAAAAATAATTTGTTATATAGAAGTTTACTTAGCTCATCGTTTTGCTAGATGTCCTTTTCTTATATGTTATATCGTTCAATGAATTAGTAGTAGTGATTAATATAATGATTAATGAGATCTTATATATAAAAGATAGACTTTTGGAACCAAATTAAGTAATTCATAAGTCAATCAATGATTTAAAATAATACTATATTTTTTTGAAATTAGTTAGGTGGAACTATAAAGTTAACGATATACACCTTTCGATGCATTTGACGATGAACCAATTTGGACTTTGTTAATAATTTTACATGTTTGTCGTGTTAAGATAAATAATAACATTAATTATTCAAAATTTCAAGCTCATGCACTATTAGTCACCTTTCAACATATAAGCATTCATTTGTATTCCTTTATCAATTAATGATGTTTTTGTCTTACAGATATAAGGGTTCAAGAAACGTTGTGATTCGACACAGTAAACTGCACACACAAAGAGTAGTTACTATATAAATTCTGATAACTCAGACATTCAATTTAAGTAAAATCTTTGGGTAATATAATGTTTAATGTATTTCATAACCATGGGCTTTATTTTTTAGAATGATATAACAAAGAGTAGTTACTGTATAAATATGATTGCTCACATGATATGTTTTTACAGGTTGCTGAACGGGCATGTCTATGTGGGGTTATCATTGGTGGTGATGCTAACGAAGACAAGTTTGATTTAGGTAATTCTTTATTAAGAATCTATGCAAAAATATAATTGTAATAAAAATGGATATATTTTACGGTGGTCTTTTATCTTATTTGCAGTAACAAAATATGGAGTCGATACACTTGGATCAACTGATCAATGGATTTGATTTGGGGAATACTATATATTCTATTCATAAAGAAAGTACAAGAACACCAACATTTGAACCGGAAGTCTTTCATGTTTCATGTGTTCTATGATACGATCAAGAGAGTATGATCACTCACACACACATGTTGATCCAAGTGTATCGACTCACACACACATGTCACGAATATATATATATTCATCTATAAATATTTATAAATAGTCCCACCCCAAAACTAGAACCCGCAACCTGAAGGTTGATGGAATTTCCTGAGAGTTCTAAACATCTATCCATACATTCTTATCTACATTCACTATTTAATAATAGACTAAATAAAATAGCAATATAATAAAAAAATGTATAGAAATCATGTGGTAGCCCGCGAAATTCGCGGGTTATGATCTAGTAATAATAATAATAATAATAATAATAATAATAATAATAATAATAGTGGGTATTATATTATGAAAAAGTAGTGATAAAAGTTATGAAACATATGGCTTTTATGTGTCTTTCTTTTTCCCTGCCAAGATCCGACTTCAATTATATTTGAGCTCTGATATGATTCCTTTGATTGCTTAGTTTCTAAGTAATAAGTTTTATTTTATTCAGCAACCCTTGTTAAAAAACTCAATATTGGGATTCTGAGTTAAATGGCATTAGAGAGGAAGTTAGATGAAATTAATCTGTAAGTTTATTTATATATGAATATGATTTATTATTATTATTATTATTATTATTATTATTATTATTATTATTATGATGATGATGATGATGATGATGATGATGTAAACTACGTAGAGCATGAACGAATACATGAATGATCTAGTCCTTTTGACTTTTCAGTATCTTTTATATCTAATATAAGAGAGTTGTTGTTGATGTCATTCCGCTGAGTTGTCACCTTCTATGGTTGTGTGCATGCTGATGTGGCTTCATGTGGTGCAAGAAATTATTTAGTGATTTTGAATTTTTTATATAAAATCAGAAAATAGCATTCTCATTTTTGTGTGATTTCCAAAGCATGCTAGTGCTATTTTAATAATATTACTTTTGCATGCTTTAATATAATATCTCTGAAAAAACTTTCTCTCCACCCAAGGTTTCAAATTTACTCAGAGAAAATATAGGTTTTAATGAAATCATTAACCTTCTCTTGCACGCCTCTTTTCTATCAGATTCAAAATTGAGAGGTTACATTCATATATCAACACCAATTCTTTTTGTGTTCTTTAATCCATTGGTTTCTCAAGCAGTTATGTTTTCTGTTTCGATTTTCATAGCTCTTTAATATTGTATGTGGTTGTGACCCTCTTGATCTTCCTCTCTTGAAATCAAGGTTTAGTTTTTTCTTTCAAATAAACTCTGGATCGTGAATGATTTGGTGAAACCAAAATCACAATCAAAGTTGTAATAACACTGATCATCTTGGTGCTAATTTTGTTTCCATTTTCAGATTGAAAATCAAGCGATTAGATTCTATGATAAAAGAAAGACACTTGAATGGTGAAACCATAACAAGTTAGCAACCATGCACATCAACCGTTTGATGAAACGCTTGACTAAAGTATATTTCTCTACTAAAACTGAAAAATTGTGTTAGTTTGAGCTCATTTCCACGATCTCTTTCTAAACACAGACTTAAATTGTGTTGAATTACGTTATGCATTTTTAATACGGTTTTGATTCTGAATTAGAAATAAGAAATTGTGTTGTATTTAACGGACTGACTATTGAGTTCAAAATTTCCTTGTATAATGTGAAAACAATAATACATGTCAAATTACATCACACATTGTTGATTTAGTCATGATACGGAATTAGAATTGAGAAAATATGTTAAGTATGTAAACTGACTACGCTCGGAAATCATGTTTTGGAGTAGTGAAGAAATGCATTATTATGGGTTTTGTTCAGTTGTATTAATTGTAACTTAGATTTGGATTTGAAGGTTTGGAGTATATTTTAGAGAAAGATTCAGGTGTTCTTTTGTTTAGGCTATTGTATGCCGGTGCAAATGCAGGCTAAAGTAAGAATTGGTGTATGTTTCTTGCACTGAAATTATTAAAGTCGAATGGAAAAGATGATTCTGCTAAAGGTATGACATTTTGATTCTATTGCCTATACGTATATGATGCACTGGAAAAATAAATTGGTGTATTATCAATACACATTTTACGGCTAGAATCATTTATGTACTTTTCTATATTTAGATCCCCCTTTACAAGAATGGTCAATGTTGCTAATATTCTTGAAAAACAACTTATATTTATTACTTATAAATGTTTATTTATTATGTTATGTGTGAATAGATATTTTGTCAAGGTAACAATGGAAAAGGAGGCAAGGGAGATAAAGGGGATCCTCAAAGAAAGAACCTCCTGCGCTTGTGCTCAAGGTTGAACAGGTTTATTATGATTGAAATTTATATTTTTGTACATTTGATGAATGCTTTTGGATCTTTTAAAAAGGTTCATGTTTAAGGATAATTGGAACTAAGTGTATATACTATTTTCTGTGAAATATTACCATTTGGTAATATCTGATATTTACTAAGCAGAGATTCCAGAGAATGTAAAGTGTATGATGGACTGTGAAGCTGCACAAATCTTACAAGGAATTCAAGATCATATGGTGCAACTGTCCAAGGATCCTGCAATTAATTTCCCAAGTACGAGACAATAGGTTGGATTCTTTGTTTTCGTTACATGTGGCAACATGGATGGGAACATGGATGGGTCGGGTAAAACGTTTAGTTTTGCTTCCGGTTATGTTGATCCTACCACGTTGTGTCATAAAGGTTTACAACTTTTAGATTCAGATTGTAGTGTGTCAAATATGATTTCAAAATGTATATTCTTTGTTCATTTTGAAGTAGTTAGGTGGTTTGATATTTAAAAAATTACACTGAGTAGCCCCACTTTACCTGTTGACTGAATTTGCCACCTCTACTTTTTACCTTTACTTAGAGAGCATGCAGCATGCAAGCAATTAGAAGCATAATACATTGCTGATTAAATATTTTTTTTTCCAGTTCGTTTGACTGGGCATTGTAGTATGCCAGAAGGAGCAATGGCATAGTAGAAGAATTTGGTGAATCAGACCCTGAGTTGTTGGAAAGAAAGTTCAATGCTATGAGAATTCTCAAAAATGTTGAGTTGCCATCGTCCATTGTTAAAAATGAAGCAAGATGCTATTAAAATAAAATAACTCTTAAATGCTTTCGTTTTCTAACTTTCATATTTTATTAAACTAACCTTATAATTTTATCTTTTTTCAAACTCGTGTAGTCATGGGTCATTGAACTAGTTGTGAACAAACTGAAGTTTGATCTCCTCAAGCACCAACTCAGTGACTCGGTCATCACCACAGCTGATACTCTAAAGGTTTGTGTCTATTCCTTATCAATCAATATAAATCATAATGTCACTTTCTTTTTATACTCCGTATCTTTCTTTTTTTCATTTTTCTTTTTTAACTTTTAAAGAAAGGAGTAAATATTATGGTAAACATACTCCTTCCGTCCCATATTTATTATCCAGTATTTCTTTTATAGATGGGTTCCAATTTTATTGTCCACTTCTATAAATAGATAAGAATAATGAAATAAAGTTCTTTTTTACCCTAGTGTATATATGTAAAACAAAAAAATAGGTAAAAAGTAGAGGGTAAAACTGCGTGTTTTTTGTCTGGAGATAATAAAATTGTGACGGAGGGAGTATTTTGTTACGAATAAGGTCACTAAAATGGTTATTTGATATCTGAGCACATGCGAAACTAGGGAATTTGTATCGAGGATGCGAATGTAGATTATAAGCATGTTCAGTTTTGTTTCTTTATCTTTGATTTAATTAAGAGTGCAAGCCATGAAAAATGTCATTTATACTGAAATTTTTTAGATTTTACATATTATGAAAATTTTTGAAGGGGTGGCAGCCCCATACCCCTATTTACATCCACCTTTAACTAAGAGTATTATTACTATTAGTAAATATCATGTGAAAACCAATTGAACTAACACAATAATAACTTGGACAACGTATGAATACCGGTTCATTAGGCTTACAACATATGTGTGTCACCTAGATGTCAGTAGGCAATGTCAAGTGTAATGATCACAGTAACCAGTAATTTGAAATTTCAATGACCAAATATGAAAATAAATAGTACTCGTAGCATGATGTCTTTGTAGAAAAGTATGCAGCATATACATACGATATTGACCTGTATTGGTACACTATGTATGTGATGTAATTTGATGGGACCTGAAGCGTCGTATGAAGACGGTGCTCGGACCGCAATCGATTTGTTTTAAATTTATATTTGTTGGGGTCTAAGTGTGACTTACTGATACTGAACCAAAGGCTGGTAGATGGTAAGTATGACCTAGAATCGTTCTTAAAGAGAAACTGAATTGAACAGAGGTGATCCAATCAACCTTTCTTTTCTAGTAAATGTTTTAAAAGAGTGCGTTGGGGGTTTTTGGTTCAGATAATTAAGTAAACTAAATAAAGCGAATAAAAGATAATGGTAAAACGGATAATAAAAGGAGTATTTGTTGTGAGTTCATTAGCTTATAATGTGGGACGATGACTTGTAGGGAAAATGTTTACTAAATTTAGAATGTTCACTAGACTTGGTAGTTTATGGTATAACCGATAGGTTCCCTATTAGTCGGTTATCAACTAATATGTCACGAGGAACAACGGTGTCATGATTCTGATCAGACAGACAATGCTCAACTCTCCACACTCTCCTGTGAGGGAGTCAGTGGCCCTTGTTATTGAACACATTTGCTCGTGGGTGAAGGAATAGAGTAGCAAGTCTACAACAAGTCTAACCATTCTTAATACCATAAAGACCACAAATTTAGCAGACAATTAACTTAGCAAATACGTTAGGACTTAGTTGATCAATTCCTATTAATGAAGTTTAAGCATGGTAAGCGAAGGAAAGTGTTGAGGTTTCTTGCGTACCTTACTTTAAATTTCATAGGTTAAGGAAAAGTATCGATTTAAGTTGGATTTTAAACTTGCCTTTCTCAATACAATTAACAAATCCCTAAGTTTTCGTAAAAGGTTATTTAGCCTATAGCCTACCTAATCTAATCTAAACTAACTAATCTAATTAAAACGCTAATTAAAATGCTGACGGCTTTTGGCATAAAGTTAAACCCAGACCATGTCAGAAAATGCTATGGTAGTCTACAATGTATTTAATCGTTTACCGATGTTTCCATTGTGAATTCAACTGCTTCGCGATGTTGACATGATAAGTACATTGTGATTTCAAGTGTACAATACTCATGGCAATTCCACGTAACCACATTGCGTTTTATGATGCTCACATGACGTTACAATTAAAACCATAGTTTTACACAGATAACTATTGACCAAGTAGTAAGGTTCGTGACTCCTCTTTACAAGGTTACAATCACGTTTGTTAATCGAAAGGCGAATGTAAGTTTTAGGTTTAAAATCATAAGATAAGTCCGTTCATAAAGTTTCCGTTTTATAATGTCGATCCATAATGCAACTACCTTCGGTCGTTACCGGCTTCCATACGTATGTACTTTGCTTAAAAGCATTTCCAGCACTATACCGAGTAAACAGTCGAATAGGGGCCGTCGTATTATTTCATGACATATTTAAAGTCATCCCACAATTATATATTCTAACTACATCACAACAAATACAATAGTAATCTACTCGCTAATCATGGCACAAACTATCTCTAGCATAATTAAAGTATACATATTTAATCAAGATAGATAAGGATAGAAATAACCGAGATTAATATGCGAGAAGGAGTAGACTTGAATTAATAAGAGTTGCTCCAAGCGTACACCAACGATTACAAATACGTTCCTCACCAAGGATTACAAGCACGTTCCTTGCTTCTATTTTAACTAGCCTAATACTAATTTAAAATAAAGAAAGAAAGAAAAGCTAGAAGCTAGAGAAAGAAAGTGTGAAAGTGCCTAGGTATGTTGGTATCCTAGTGCCTTGGTGTGTTTTTTCAAATGAGCCTCATTCCTCCTATTTATAGGAGAGTTTTGGTGCATTTTAGCAAGTGGAAGCTCACAATAGCAAAAGGTGGAAAAGGTAGTGGCACCGGGTACGAAAAAGGTGGAAAAGGTGGTGCACCGGGTACGGAAAAACACGTAAAGGTCTAGCATCGGGTACACGAAAGGACAAAAAAGCACGATCCGTTCAGGTGGGTGGCAGCCGGCAGCGGCCAGGTGGCAGCCGGCGGCGGCCTGGTGGCTGGCCGGCGGCTGGCTGCTACCTGCACCAGCCCACTGCCTGTTAACTCGTTTCTCGATTCGTGCGTGTTTTCTTCATTATGCGTCCGTTTGCATTGATTCTTTTTGCGTTGGATTCGTAAATCAAAAATGAAGCTTTTGATGAAAAGAAATCCCAAAAATATGTCTCTGAACTTTAGATGTGTCGTACGAATCGTTTGGATCTTCCGGAGTACGTAGAGTCTTCATTCTTTGTCCGTTTCTGTTGATTCTTCTTCTGTTGGATTCATAATTTGAAAAGGAACATCTTGAGTAAGGTGGATGTTGGTGATGAGCTCTTTTGTCTTGAAATCTCATTTTGATGTCTTGAATCTTCAAACGTGTGTGAAATCTTCGCTTTTCATCCGTTTTGCTTGATTTTTATCGTGCAACCTTGTTTTGACCATCTTGGCATAATACTATTGATTTGTAATGTTTTTGAGTTAAAGTGCCAAAAATTGTTCCAGAATGAGAGAGATATCGGTAGTAAAAACGTGACTTTTTACGCGATATCAAGTATCCCACACTTAGAACTTTGCTTGTCCTCAAGCAAACTCGATTTCCAACATGGTTAAAGATAAAACAATTTTAAGGCAGAACTTTTTACTAAGGGGTTTTGGGAAAGTAAAATACTTGTTCTTGGAAAAGGAAGGATTGTAATCTTTAGGAGCATGCTTTTGATCTTTGATCTTGGATACATGACTAGGCGATCCTCTCAAGGTGGTCACTCAAATCACTCAAAGTGTTTAGGGTTTCCTATTCTAATATTATCAATCACTCAGAACGCCAGTCATGTATCGTTTGTCGTCATAGGCTTGATCGAGAATCAAATCGTTACCTTTTAGGTGAGTGCGAAGCCGATCTAGCCACAATCATTCAAGGAGAGGGGATGTAAGGTTTTTGGAGTGGAAGATTGGTGGTGTGAGAGGGGGTTTTGTTGGGTCTTCATAGGTTTTCTTTTTGGTGAAGCGGAAAGTTGGAAGTTTGAATTTTTCGGGAGGATTGACGCCCTTTTCTTTTGGGAGGAATCTTTTCTCCATTTGACTTTCTTTTTCTTCGGATTTTCTTGGATATTTTCTTTCTTGGATTATTTATTTTTTTCGACGTCATCTCCTTGCGAATTCTCTTCTTTCATCTTTGGAACTTTTTATGAAGTTTGAAGGATGTTTTTGAGTAGGTAAGGGGTAACGTATTTATTTTCGGGTGTATGGATGAGTTCAAGAATGATGTGATTCGATCTCCTTTTTGATCACCAGTTCGGATTCAAAATGCATAACAAGAGCAAGTTCTGATTCTAAACGCATACATCGGCACACTCAAGAATCGAAAAAGTGAAGCATTAAAAGTGAATGCTTTTCATATGGCTCAAGATACCTCACGAATCGAAAGTTGGGTTGTTGTGTGCTTAGTCATGTGATGCTCTTTATGGGATTACTAAACTAATTTTTCAGAAGAATCTGTATTTTATTTGTCCTTTTTCCCAAAGTAAATCATTACTCGTCTAAAAATTTTCATTTTCAACACATTTTTGAAAATTTTGTTTACTTTTTGGAGAAGGATGGTCTTATAAAGAGCAACGATTTTAGAATCAAGCATAACCATTATTCATTTTACAGTAGTGCAACTACTGCTATCCCACACTTAAAGAAACATCATCCTCGATGTTATACTAAGATCTGAATGGGGTAAAATCCCACACTTAGGGTTTTAAACATCTAAGTCACATTCTTTCAGTGTGTGTTGGGTTTAAATCCCACACTTAGTGATAAGCATATTGGATATGGTATATTTAAAACGAATGAAAGAGACGGTATAGAAGTGCTCCCCGGTGATTGCAGTGTTACTTTGGTGCATTTGCCAGCTCCATCCTGTATGGTGCATTCTTGATCAAGTCTTCTTGTAATTGGTCTCGTAGGTGTGAACACTTTGGATCTTTGATTCTTCGGGTGTTGATGCTTCCTTGCAGGTTAGAGCATGTTTCGTATGATCCAAGTGTGAAAGATAGTCGGAGATTTCATCACTTCTTAGAAAATTAAATTGCAGAAATGTAAAAGCACGGGTTACCTCCCGAGAAGCGCTCTTTTAAAGTCGAGAGCTCGACTTAGTCCTTTCTTCTTCAGATGATGCTGGTTGTGTCCGTGGTGCTAAAGTGGTCACTGTGGTTCCTAGGTAAGCTGTAGCGTGGAGGGAAGTATCATAGGAATTGCTCTATCATGTCGGCAATGAGAGTTGGTGGGGTGGTGGATTCCATTCTGAAGCTCTTGAAGTGATCAGTGGCTAATCTGTCGAGGATTGCCATCCCATAGCTGATGTACCGAACTGCCCTTGTGACCGGTCCGTTAGGATCGATTCGAGTGCAGGTGTGAGTTTGAACAATTTCACGCTGTGGGTGGTTTCTGCCTATAGAGGTGATTAAAGCCATGAATTGAGTCTTCACTTCTTGAAAGTTTTCAGCTAAAGGGTCTCCTCCAAAAGACCAGGTTGCTTGGCATACTTGTTTGATGAGTTGATGTTGCTCACAGTTAAAGGGAAAGTCTGAGTCAGTGAAGACGTAGATTAACTTGCTGAATATTTCGCGGTATCCATTGCGGTAAGCGTCAATTTCTATGTCTTCTTCCTCATACATTCCACGCATTCGATCTATTACATAGGATGCTAAGTTAACTGGTGACATGTGCCAATAACGTGTTGGAATGTCACGAGTGTTTTCTTCGAATGTTGCTTGATTCAGTTCATCAACTATTAGTTCAACGTGATGACCTATAGTGGAGTGAATGACGATCCTGAAGTTTTCTGGAGCTGTGAGATGTTCTCCAGTTTCGATGAGATCTAGAAGGGTTCTAAGATCTCCCACCATTCTTATGTCAGCATAATTCTGCGGATTTCCAGTAGCTCTTTCAAGATGAGTTCTCATTAATGCAAGTATAGCCTTCTGACTTGATGAGTAGGGAAAAGCTGATTCGGCTAAGGCACAATATACTTTTTGGTATATTTGCCTCTGGTTGCTGCAGAACTCGATTTCTCCCATTGGGTAGTCTGGTCTTTCTGGCTGTTGAGCTTCTCTGGTGACTTGTTCTTGAAGGGAATCGGAGAATTCTTGGATATATCTGAGCAAAGTTTGGGGCACTGGTTCTCCATAATTGGCGAGATATGCATCGTATTCTCGTTCAATCTGCCTGATCAGGTGTCTCTGAGCGGTATTGTATTCATTGGTTGATTCTTTGATAGCCTCTACAATGATGCGTACATCGTCGTTTTCATCAATCAGGTCAATCATCTCTTCGTGAGTGTCGATGAGGGGAATCTATAGTCTTTCAGCTGTGATGATGGGTGAATTTGGTGGAGCAAGAGGAGTTTTTGGAATAGAGCGTTCATTGATAGTGACGTCAATAAAATCGCCATCAAATTCGACACTCTTATAGTTGGAATCTTCATCTCGTGAATCTGGGAATTGGTGGAATTCTTCATCTGAGGGTGCATTGTTGAAAGGTTGAGTACTGCCGATTTTGATGGTTCTGACTTCCGTGATGGTGTTTTGAAGGTTTTCTTCAGCAAAGCTTCCTGGTTGTCGTGCCTTATATGCAGAAATTCTTTGTAGGAGTTTAGCATACAGGTCAGGGTACTATGATGTTCGGAGTTCTTCTTCAAAAGTATCTATCTCTCGGAGTCAGGTTCTGGTAAAGGGTTTTGATAGATCGAGATAAGAGTCGAGAATGTTTCCCATTCTTTTGAGATGAGTGGATCTAAGCTCTTGGTATATAGCTCCATCATCAAAGGATTCTTCTGATGAAGTGTAGTCTTTGCAGTCTTATATTCTTTTGACTTCAGCCATCTGTGGTGAATCGGCTTGATCTTCATCTTCCTCCATTTCTTCCTCCTCCTCTTCAGGTTCTTCTTCTTCCATTTCTTCCGTTCTTTCATCTTCCTCAGCGGGTTCTTCTTCTTCTTCCTCAGGTTCTGATTCGTCCTCCTCGGATTCTTCTTCTTCCTCAGCGTCTTGGTACTCCTCGTCCTCGTCTCGGTCTGTTTCAATGTCGTAGATCAAGGTTGTTGGTCGAGTGAAGCATCGTTCTTCTTCGGGGTCTGATTCATCATCGGAACAAATTCTGCCTGTTGATATAGCGTGGCATTCTTTTTGTTCTGGTGTACAGTCTGGTTGGTCGATTTTGTAGGTGATGCTTTCACCATGTGCTCGTAGAACAATTGTATGGTTATACATATCAATCACTGCTCTGGCTGTGTTCACAAATGGTCTTCCAAGAATAATCGGGATGTTTATGTCCTCGTGGATATCCATTACCACGAAATCCGTCGGAAAGAAGAATTTGTTAACTTGAACTAAGACGTTCTCAGCTATTCCTTTTGGGTATCTAACAGATTGGTCAGCTAGCTGGATAGTCATCTTAGTGGGTTTCAAATTTTCAAGTTCTAGCCTCTTAAATAGGGAGTAAGGCATAAGGTTAATGCTAGCTCCTAGGTCAGCTAAAGCGCTGATATCTCCAGATTGGTAAATAGAACAAGGGAGTGTGAATCTACCGGTGTCTCCTAGTTTTTCGGGAAGGCTATTCTTAAGTAGGGCTGATGTTTCAGAACTAAGGGGAATGTTGTTTACTTCGGGCAGTTTATCCTTAGTTGATAGCAATTTCCTGATATATTTATTACGACCGGGAACTCTAGACATGGTATCGAGGAATTTTCCATCTATCTTAAAGGATGATAATTGCTTAGGTTGGGCTTTAAGTCTAGCGGGATAAGGGATTCTAACCTCTTTGTTCATGGTCGGAGTGGTTTCCACAGCTGGTATCTTGATTTTTGGTACTTCCTTTACTGGTACAGCAGCAGGAGGTGGAGTGGTTGCTTCCTTTGTGGTAGTGAGTTGCTTTGCTTCCTCAACATGTGGGTTGTGAACCATGTTGCTAGGAAAACTTCCCCTGGGTCTGTTATCAAGACGTTGTGCCAATTTTCCAATTTGGGCTTCCAAATTCTTTAGCACGGCCAGATGGTTTCTCATAAAGAGGTCGGCTTGATCTTGTCTAGCAGACGTCTTTTGGTTGAGTAGGTGTTGACCTTGCATGAGTTGGGTGAAGGCGTCATCTGAACTTGAAGCTGGGGCATTTGTCTTTGCAGGTTGTTCAGCGGTTTGGTTTGTATCGGAAGTGGGTGCAGGAAGTGCGAGGGGTTGGTTATAAGAAGGTTGTGATTGTTGTGGGTAAGGTGGGTATCGGGGTTGGTATGGTTAGTTAGTTCTTTGTGGGAATGGAGGTCCTCTTGGTTGGTTATTGTTTTGGTTGAAACCGGGTGGAAAATTCTGTGGTTGAGCGGGAAACTGAGCATAGTAGATTGTGCCATCTGCTTCTTCGTATTCCACTTGGTATTCACCAGATGGTTGCGGGTTAGTGCAATGTTGACAGACTTGTACTTGGTGTACTTGGTGCTGTTGTTTCTTGAGTTCTCCAAACTGTTTGACAACTGAGTCCATTTTCTCCGTTAATACCTTAAGTGCTTCAACTGGAACTGGATTCGATGCAGCGATAGGTGCTGAAGATGTTGAATGATCTTCAGAGTTCCAATCATGGTGATGCATAGTCATGTTCTCTATCAGGTTCCATCCTTCTTCGTCAGTCTTTGCCTCACAGCTTCCTTGTGCAGCAGCATCGAGGGTGGTTCGGTGGTTGGGGTCTAAACCATTGTAGAAGGTACACAATTGCGTGGATTTGTCGAGACGGTGATTGGGGCACTTCTTCAAGGCTCCTTTGAATCGTTCCCATGCGGTGTATAATGACTCATCAAAAGCTTGTCGGAAATTCATGATGTCATTTCGAAGTTTGGTTTGTTTAGAAGGTGGAAAGTATTTGGTTAGAAACTTTGTCACCATTACCGTCCATGAAGGGATAGAGCCGGTCTTTAAACCTTCAAACCATGCTTGCGCTTAATGAGTGAGCGAATAGGGGAAAAGATACAAGCGGATTGTGTCTTGGCTAATTCCGTTTTGTTTGTAGGAATTTGAAAGAGATATGAACTTGTCGAGGTGAGAGTTGGGAACATCACTTGGTAATCCATGGAATTGACAGTGGTTTTGGATTAGTTGGATGATGTGGTGTTTAAGCTCGAAAGATTGACCAGGGGTTTCAGGGTAGAGAATTGGTCATCCTCTTCTTTCGATAGAGAGTTTACTGTTGTCAACGAGAGTGATGCGTTCAGCCATTACTTGTCTAAGTGCGGATTGCTTCCTTTCTCGTCGAATGGTACGTATTATAAGTTCTGGATCAGGGAAATTAAACAGTGGTGCAGATCTAGGGGAACAGGTCATACACTAAAGAGAAACAGAAAATAGATGAAAACTAATAATAAAGAAAATATATAAAAATTTTCTTTTTTCTTTTAGAAGGTTTTATCCTAAGGGTTTACTAGATATGGGATTGGTTGGGCCTCTGTATCGGACAGTTAGTCTCCCCGGCAGCGACGCCAAAAACTTGATGGGACCCGAAGCGTCGTATGAAGACGGTGCTCGGACCGCAATCGGTTTGTTTTAAATTTGTATTTGCTGAGGTCTAAGTATGACTTATTAATACTGAACCAAAGGCTAGTAGATGGTAAGTATGACCTAGAGTCATTCTTAAAGAGAAACTGAATTGAAATAGAGGTGATCCAATCAACCTTTCTTTTCTAGTAAATGTTTTAAAAGAGTTCGTTGGGGGTTTTTGGTTCAGATAATTAAGTAAACTAAATAAAACGAATAAAAGATAATGGTAAATCAGATAATAAAAGGAGTATTTGTTGTGAGTTCATTAGCTTATAATGTGGGACGATGACTTGTAGGGAAAATGTTTACTAGATTTAGAATGTTCACTAGACTTGGTAGTTTATGGTATAACCGATTGGTTCCCTATTAGTCAATTATCAACTAATATGTCACGAGGAACCACGGTGTCATGATTCTGATCAGACAGACAATGCTCAACTCTCCACACTCTCCTGTGAGGGAGTTAGTGGCCCTTGTTATTGAACATATTTGCTCGTGGGCGAAGGAATAGAGTAGCAAGTCTACAACAAGTCTAACCATTCTTAATACCATAAAGACCATAAATTTAGCAGACAATTAACTTAGCAAATACGTTCGGACTTAGTTGATCAATTCCTATTAATGAAGTTTAAGCATGGTAAGCGAAGGAAAGTGTTGTGGTTTCTTACGTACCTTACTTTAAATTTCATAGGTTAAGGAAAAGTATCGATTTAAGTTGGATTTTAAACTTGCCTTTCTCAATACAATCAACAAATCCCTAGGTTTTCGTAAATGGTTATTTAGCCTATAGCCTACCTAATCTAATCTAAACTAACTAATCTAATTAAAACGCTAATTAAAATGTTGACGGCTTTTTGCATAAAGTTAAACCCAGACCATATCGGAAAATGCTATGGTAGTCCACAATGTATTTAATCATTTACAGATGTTTCCATTGTGAATTCAATTGCTTCGTGATGTTGACTTGATAAGTACATTGTGATTTCAAGTGTACAATACTCATGGCAATTCCACGTAATCACATTGCGTTTTATGATGCTCGCATGACGTTACAATTAAAACCATAGTTTTACACAGATAACTATTGACCAAGTAGTAAGGTTCGCGACTCCTCTTTACAAGGTTACAATCACGTTTGTTAATCGAAAGGAGAATGTAAGTTTTAGGTTTAAAATCATAAGATAAGTCCGTTCATAAAGTTTCCGTTTTATAATGTCGATCCATAATGCAACTACCTTCGGTCGTTACCGGCTTCCATACGTATGTACTTTGCTTAAAAGTATTTCCAACACTATACCGAGTAAACAGTCGAATAGGGGCCTTCATATTATTTCACAACATATTTAAAGTCATCCCACAATTATATGTGCTAACTACATCACAACAAATACAATAGTAATCTACTCGCTAATCATGGCACAAACTATCTCTAGCATAATTAAAGTATACATATTTAATCAAGATAGATAAAGATAGAAATAACCGAGATTAATATGCGAGAAGGAGTAGACTTGAATTAATAAGAGTTGCTCCAAGCGTACACCAACGATTACAAATACGTTCCTCACCAAGGATTACAAGCACGTTCCTTGCTTCTATTTTAATAGCCTAATACTAATTTAAAATAAAGAAATAAAGAAAAGCTAGAAGCTAGAGAAAGAAAGTGTGAAAGTGCCTAGGTATGTTGGTATCCTAGTGCCTTGGTGTATTTTTGAAAATGAGCCTCATGCCTCCTATTTATAGGAGAGTTTTGGTGCATTTTAGCAAGTGGAAGCTCACAATAGCAAAAGGTGAAAAAGGTAGTGGCACTGGGTACGAAAAAGGTAAAAAAGGTGGTGCACCGGGTACGGAAAAACACGTAAAGGTCTAGCACCGGGTACATGAAAGGACAAAAAAGCACGATCCGTGCGGGTGGGTGTCAGCCGGCAGTGGCCAGGTGGCAGCCGGCGGCGGCCTGGTGGCTGGCCGGCGGCGGCTGGCTGCTACCTGCACCAGCCCACTGCCTGTTAACTCGTTTCTCGATTCGTGCGTATTTTCTTTGTTATGCGTCCATTTGCGTTGATTCTTTTTGCATTGGATTCGTAAATCAAAAATAAAGCTTTTGATGAAAAGAAATCCCAAAAATATGTCTCTGAACTTTATATGTGTCGTACGAATCGTTTGGATCTTCCGGAGTACGTAGAATCTTCATTCTTCGTCCGTTTTAATTGATTCTTCTTCTGTTGGATTTGTAATTTGAAAAGGAACATCTTGAGTAAGGTGGATGTTGGTGATGGGCTCTTTTGTCTTGAAATCTCGTTTTGATGTCTTGAATCTTCACACGTGTGTGAAATCTTCACTTTTCATCCGTTTTGCTTGATTTTTATCGTGCAACCTTGTTTTGACCATCTTAGCATAATACTATTGATTTGTAATGTTTTTGAGTTAAAGTGCCAAGAATTGTTCCAGAATGAGAGAGATATCGGTAGTAAAAACGTGACTTTTTACGCGATATCATAATTACATAGTTTATTTTTAAGCATCTCAGAGGGTTACTTGCTTGATATATGACAATGTTGTTGTTGAGCCCAAACTCAGCCATATGTATGCTCAACTGTGTTCAGATCTCTCTGACAAGCTCCCCTCAATTCCATTTGATAAACCTTATGGAAAGGATATCAAATTCAGATATGAACTACTGAATAAATGCCAAGAGGTTTTTGAAGGTGCTGAGAATTTTAGGGCGTATATTGAGCAGATGACTGGTTCTAACCAATATATTAAAAGATTGACTAAACATATGTTTCTCGGAAACATCTGTTTTATCGGTGAGCTTTTCAACCAGAGGTTAATTACAGAACGTCTTGTGATTGAAATCACTAAGGTGAGCTTTTCAAGAAGGAATTAATGATGATTAAAAAAAGATTGTTTTGTCTATCATAAAAATTCTTTGAAAGGCAAGAATCAAATAATTTTGTGTGGTATAACAAAATATCTTTCATTAATTATTTATTTTGAAGTACTTATTTGTTTATAATATAAAACTACAAATATTCTTATTTTTAGTGAAACAAACAATCGGATTATAAAATAGAGTTTGGAATGCTTAGTTTGTTTACTAATAAATAAGAGATTAGTACAGGGGAATGCACATAACTCTAGCACTACCTCTATAGTGTGTACCCAACTTTGTTTCGGTCTATTGTATGTATCCGACTGATGTGACATCCTTTTTTGATGATGTGTCAATGACATGTTAAATGAGGTGGTGCATTATACGGTTGTCACGTTATCAAATAAGCCATTGGATACATAAATTAGATCAAAACGAAGTTGAGTACACACTATAGAGATAGTACAAAAGTTAAGTGCATCCCTTAAACTAAACCCAATAAATAATTAGATAAGCACTTAAATAATAAGCACTCCCAAATGCACCCTTATAACTTGATACTCCATAGTAATGTATATTATGCATTTTGATGGATATTTTGATTTTGATACTTGACATTGGGGCTCGGCAGAAGCTTCTGTTACCTGGGCAGTACACTTTGTCAATCAGAGGAGAAGATGGAGGCCGCATGTCGGTTTGTAAGCATCATAGGAAAAAAACTAGAAGATAACTCATATTTTAGGGTTGACAATGATGCTCACTGTTGCTACGGGGAATGCCAAAGCTAGTACGGAGATACCGAATATCCCAAATGATATTCGGTATGATAGAGAACGGACCTTATACTAAGGAGAATATGAGATCAACTGACCGAAGGTATATTCGGTATATAGGTTAATGGAATCCGAGTCGGTACTTGACCTACTAAGAAAGTAAGTCTTGCCAAAGAGGGATGGAAGGGGTCCCCTTTTACCAACCTCCGGCGTGAGAGTAAGTATATGTAACATCCTATTTTTTGGTCTAGAAATAAATAGTATTTTACTAAGTTTTAAAAGGGTTATTTAAAATAATGGGAAATATTTTTATTTGATTTCTTAAAAATAAATAGGTAAAACACTCATAGATTGTATTGTGACTAATAAAATAGTACTTGTTTTAAATAAACAGGGTTGACGGTAAAATAAAATTGTAAATGGTTTTCGGTTCCAGACAATAGGTTTAAAAGGAGATCAAAAATTAGACTGTTTTATATTGATCCAGTTAGTAGGTGTCGCCCCATTTAGCCCCAAACACTCTGACCTCTCTCTTGGCTTACACTCACTTTCACTCTCACTCTCTCTAAAATTACTCACAAGAAAATAATGGAAATCTAAGAAAACAACTTATGTTTTAGATTCAAGTTTCATAATCAGATTCTTCATAATCATCATCCTCACTTTGTTCCCTCATTTTAGATTGTAAGTGTTCATATCTTTTATTGTTGAAAATTTGCTTGAATAATTCATGCATGAGGATTTGTTTATGTGTATTGAATACAATAATCTAATCAATATCATCACATAGTTATATTCTTGATTGTAAGTGGATTATTTGCTCTATATATCTACCAATTTGGTTTTGATTAAAATTTCATAGGTGGTTGGTTTGAATATGAATTTGTATGAAATTGATGATTGAAAGATAATATATGATGTTATTTGGTGTTGTAGATGTTATGTTATTACTAGTTGATTTGATTATTGAGTTGTTAAGAATGAGTGAACTGATATGGGGGTAACGGCGGCTCAGCTCGCAGTTTAAACAAGAAATCAGTTCGTCTCGCGGACCCAGTTGGTCTTGCGGACCGAGTTAGCCTTGCGGATCCAGTTGGTCTCGCGGATCCAGTTCATCTCGCGGACCGAGTTGGACTCGCGGACCGAGTTGACTGTGCGAACCGAGATCTCTGTGAACTAAGATTTTAAAATTTTATTTTTAATTGCAAATTTTGAAAATGCGCAAGTCTTTTCAGGGATTACCTGATTGGATAAATATGCTATGATGATTATATGAGTTCTTGTTATGGGACAAGTTACTGACTTGTAATGTTTTGTTGTAATTCCAGATAAGCAGAAGGAAACTCAGTGACATAAGACTACTGAATTGAAGACTGGGAATTTCGATGAGTGGTAACTGTAGTCTTCGGTTCAACTCAGTTATAACAGGTTTGGTTACAACGGATGAACAATATTGTTATTGGTTATTGACTGTTAGTCTTAGATAATGTTATTATTATTGATTGGTTGTTGTTCTTATTCCATGATGGCATGACTATTATGCATTATGTGAATCTTGATTGGCTAATTGATATTTGATTATTCAGAGGTCAACTCTGGTTGGGTTTGTTGCTATTGTTTGGCTGGCGGGGTTTCCGATACACATAGTTGATGGATGAACCTTAGTCAGTGAAGATAGCTTCAAACTATTGGGAAACCATTGTTGGGGACTGCAGTGGTTTAAGGGTTTTTTGATTGGCTAATCAGGAACCGTCGATCCTCTTTGACGCTATGTGTTTATTGTTGCTTTGTTGTAAGATTTGTTATTTCTGAATTGAAATGTCGGTTACAGTTCCATTCACTTAGCTGTGAGCTAATCCCACCGTATTTAACATTTTTCATATTTTGATTATATGACTGACGTGGCATGGGTACTGGATGGATGTTTGACTAATGTGGCGTCAACCTCTAATATTTTGGGTTAATCAATGATATGTTTTGAAAACATATTCGGCACATATTAGTAACTTAGTTTATAAATGTAACTATTTTGAAACGCTAAACCTTTGGTAAATTATGTGTGTACACATCTAATTAAGTAAGTACATATGATGATGATGATGAAAAGTATTCTGAAGAAGCCAACGGCAAAGAAACCCGTAGGTGGCTCTCAAAGGGAGTTAGTCGACGTTTCTCCTCCTCCTCCTCCTCCTCCTCCTCCTCTTCCGAATGTGATATTTCTGACTTTGGTAATTTTGATAATGATTTTCGGGGTGGTACTCCTTCAGCTCGTGGATGGTCGACCCCTGATCTGTTTATGCGTGATTCTGCTTTTGAAAAGCTTCATGGTAGCCCTAATGATCGTGTATTTAATCCGCAATATGTAATTCGTCTTGCAGGTTTGAAACGTCAGCCTTCGGCTAGTGACGGGCCTGTTACTGAATCGGGCGATGGAGGGAATTTTGCTTCTCATGGGAATGAAAGTGGTGGTGATGGGGATGTTCATGTGGTTGGGGTTGTAGAGCAGGTTCATGAAGTTCGTAATGAATCTCAGCCGAAAGTTAATCTTGGTAAGAAAATTTTGGAGGAGCAGATTATGGGTGGTAATTCGAACGAGCCGAATGAGGGGACTGATCTGAGGTCAGAACATGAGAAGTTTAAACATAGCGATAGTAATATTGCTACTTTCGAGAGATATGCTAGGGGTGAAGATATGCACGGGCCGAAACTGTGCTATCTTGTGAGTGACGTTCAGAATCTAAGTGCCGATCATGCTGATCATGTGTTTCAGCCATCATGGGATATCAAGAACCGCGATACTCTGAGTGATCCTTTTATTTGCCGAGAGTTTGTTAAGGGTTTGGCTCCCCCTGCCGAGAAGCTTGCCATGTCAAAGAAGCCATCGAATAAGATCATGGCCGATTATTATTTTCATGAGGCAACAGTTCTTTCTAATGCTTGTGAGGCAATTCGTAGGTGGGAGGGATGCTATGAGGCACTTCGGCAAGAAAGACGGAATATGAAGAAGGCTTACATTGATATTCAGCAGCGTGATGCTCGTATCTCTGAGTTACAAGCTATTGTTAATGATGGTGATTCGGTTAGTGATGTTGATTTGTGGATCGCTGTAGAATAGTTGAATGTTGCCTAAAGGAAGCAGCAAAGAGCCGAAATGAAAATTCAGTCTCTTCAACTATCTTTGGCATCCAAGGATGAAGAAATCAACAAGTTGGTTCGGGAGTCAAAGTGCGTGCTTACCGTTAAAGATAAGCAAATTGAAGATCTCATTGTTCGTGTTGCCGAATTGGAGAAATCCTTGACGTCTGAAAAGGCTCAAGGTGTCGAAAGGCTTGTTGCGGCCGAATAGGATAAGAAAAAGTGTTTAGATGAATTTACTGATCTTTCATCTTTTTTTCGGCCTTGACCGAAGAGAATGATCAGTTGCGGGAGGAACGTAGGTGGTTCACCGCACATTCTTCTGGGCATGCTTTCGAGACATTACGCCAAAGCCATGAGTACTTGTTGTCGCTTGCTGCTGTGCAAAATGCCAGTATTAACTATGGTAGGCATGAGAGTGTCGTGATGGGTTATCACAATACTAGTTTGAATGTTGTTCTTGAACAATCTGAGTTTTATGATGCTGAGGCCGAAAAGAAGATGGATGCAGCGTCCGATGGGCTAGTGAGGGTCGAATACCCTTACCTGAAGCGTATAGCCGAAGATTGCGATATTACGATTGAGTCTTTGAAGCCCGATCCTGCTCCATAGATTTGATTATGTGTTTGTGAACAATTTTTTGTAAACAATGTTCGTACTTTGTTTGTAATTTTGATATGTTTGGGTTGTATAATATGGTTTATTTTGCCCCATAACACCATATATGTTTCATTATTTTTATGTGTATTTCAGCAAGTGACCATACTATGTACAATGCCTGTTGTCATCTATCATTATCGTTTCGTGTGTTTGAACAAAGCGTCCTTTGCAGACACCAATAATGTTTATTGTAATGTCGTAGCTATTTAGTTTTCACTAGTGGCTTAGGTATTCCGGCTTATGCTACAATACCTTGATGTAATACGAATAATGTTTCGGTGTACCGAAACTATGCATCAAATAATTGCATTAGTTTTTTTATAAGCTCTGCTACTCGCAGCAGTAATATTCCATAAATAATAATAAAGGTGATTACATTCGGGACTATTGGAACAAAATTAGTCCTTTTACATTGGTTGTTTAAAAATAATATTTTCTAAGATTGACACCATTCCAACTTCTGGGAAGTACCTTTCCCTTTCAGTCCGTCAGTTCGTAGGAACCATTTCCAAAGGCTTTGGTTATTTGGTATGGTCCTTCCCATTTCGGACCCATCTTTCCTAGCCTTTGAGTTCTGCTAGCATCATTCTTTCTGAGCACAAAGTCTCCCGGCCGATATGTGCAGGGTCGTACCCTCCGATTTTAGTACTGTTCCACCTTCTTTTTTTGATTTGCCTCCTGAATAGCAGCGATTTCATGCCTTTCGTCCAGCAAGTCGAGGTTGAGTAATAATTCATCATCGTTTGTATCTCCTCCTCGTCCGGTATTCCGATAAGTGGGTATACCGATCTCTACCGAAATCATGGCATCCGAACCGTAAGTGAGGATGAATGGGGTTTCCCCATGACTTGTTTTTATCATGGTTATATGAGCCCACAAATCGTGTGGTAAATGTTCCAACCTGTTGGAACCATCGGTGTCTATCCTTTCCTTTAAACCCTGCACTATGCTCCGGTTAATTCGTTCGACTTGGCCATTCCTTGGGGGATGTGCGACCGAAGTAAACACTTGCTTTATGTTCAGTCCTTCACACCAATCCTTAAATGGGTCATCTGCGAATTGTCTGCCATTGTCTGTTACAATCTCTTTCGGTATACCGAATCGACATACAATATTGTCCCAAACCAATTTTTTAACATTCTTTCCTGTAATTCTCGCCAATGGCTCCGCTTCCACCCACTTCTTGAAATAATCAATAGCTACTAACAAAAACTTCACCTTTCTTGTGTCTTGTGGGAAAGGACCAACAATGTCCATCCCCCATTTTTGGAACGGCCATGCGCCGGTAACTGAAATCATGTCTTGTTTGGGCTGTTTCGGTATTGGCGCGTGTATCTGGCATGCATTGCATTTCCGAACTTCTTTCTAGTGCATCCTGATGCATTGTGGGCTAGAAGTATCCCATATTTATTGCTTTTGCCACTATCGACCTTGGACCCGAATGAATACCCCACGACCCCTCGTGGATCTCTCTAATGATGTAATTTGCCTGTAAGAGTCCGACGCACCGTAAGAGTGGTCCCAAGTATGTATTTTTGTAATGGATCCCATCTTCCAGCGTGTATCTTAGCGATTTCGCTATCATCTTCGTCGCCTGCTTCTCATCATCAGGTAAAATACCTTCACTCAGGTACCGATACATGGGAGTCATCCACGTATCCCCATCTTCGGTCACCACAAGGTTCACTTCTTCCTGTATAACTGATGGCTTATCTAATGTTTTGACCAACACCTTTTCGTTTAGGTGTTCAAAGGCTACCGAAGCCAATTTACTTAAAGCATCTGCCTGATGATTCTTGTTTCTTGGTACCTGTTCGATAGTGGCTTCATCAAACTGTTTCATTAGCTCTTGTGCTCTGTTTTGGTATAACCTCATTGTGCTACCTTGGGCTTCGTACTCGCCATTGATTTGGCTAGCTATGAGTTTCGAATCTACGAATATTCATAACTTGCTAACTTTCAGTTCCAGAGCCAATCTTATTCCTACTAACAGTGCTTCGTATTCAGACTCATTGTTCGATGCTTCGAAGTTCAGCCGGAGAGCATATGTGTAGTCACTTCCCGAAGGATCGGTCAGTATGAGCCCTGCTCCGGCACCGGATCTATTTGATGCACCATCGGTGAATAAACTCCACTTGTCCTCTTCCATCTTTTGCCGAAGTGCCCCCTCCAACGGCATCTCCACTATAAAGTCCGCAAGTACTTACCCTATGATTGCATTCCTTGGCTGGTATTCAATGCTATGTTCTCCCAACCCAATGGCTTATTTGGCTAATCGGCCAGACGTTTCGGGTTTCTACAGGATGTGTCGGATCGATTGGTCGGTAATGACCATAATTTGGTGTGCTTGGAAATATCTGCGTAGCCTTCTTGCGGCATGCACCAAAGTTAGGATTAATTTTTCCAAAGGCGAATAGTTTATTTCCGGCCTGTGTAACGCCCTACTGATAGAGTATATTGGCATTTGTTTCCCATCCCTTTCGGCCATTAGTACCGCACTAACAGCTTCCTCTGCCACAGCGAGGTAGAGGTACAAAAATTCACCCACTTTCGGTTCTACCAGCATCGGTAGGTCGGCAATCGTCTGCTTCATATCTTGAAAAGCTTTCTTGGCCTCATCTGTCCACCTGAAGTGTTTGTTGTTTAAAATTTTTTCAAGGTCTTAAAGAAAGGGAGTGCCCTTTTGGCAGATCGAGATAAGTATTTGCTCAGCGCCGCCAGCTTTCCATTTAGGCTTTGCACTTCTTTAATCGTTTTGGGCGCTCGCATGTCAATGATGGCTTTTGTTTTGTCCAAGTTCGCTTTCATCCCCCGCTCCATGATGATATGCCCCAGAAACTTTCCCTCTTCTACCCCGAAAGTGCATTTTTTGGGGTTTAGTTTCATGTTAATCTTCCTGAGGTTTTCGAATGTTTCTTGTATATCTTCTAACATCACATGCGGCGCCCTGCTTTTTATCATGATGTCATCCACATACGCTTCCAAGTTCTTCCCAATCTGGTCGTTGAATGCTTTATCAACCAATCGTTGGTATGTTGCTCCAACGTTCTTGAGGCCGAAAGGCATTTTCTTGTAACAATATACCCCTTGATCGGTATGAAATGCCATCTTGTCTTCGTCTTCTTCGGCCATCTGAATCTAATGGTACCCCTTGTACGCATCTAGGAAGCACTTGTACCGAAACCCTGCGAGTGATTCAACCTTCCAATCCAACTCCGGTAGGGGGCAAGGGTCCTTAGGACATGCTGCATTAATATCTTTGAAATCTATACACATTCTCCAGGAATCATCTCCTTTCTTGACCATGACTGGGTTGGCGATCCACGTCCGGTATCAGACTTCCCTTAGTATACCTGCGGCCACCAGCTTATTTACTGCATCACATGCAGCTTTACTTCTCTCTGGGGCCAATGGTCGTTTCTTTTTCACCACAAGCTCTATGTTCCGATTTATGTTCAAACTATGTTCGGCCACATACCTGGGTACTCCGGTCATGTCTGCTTTGGTCCATGCAAATACATCCGCACTTCGCTTTAGCAAGAGTATCAATTCTTGCTTGATTCGCCAGGCAGACCCCTCCCTATGCTTATGGGTTGTTCGGGATATTGAAGGTTAATGATCACCTTTTCTTCTGCTTCTTCTGGTGCACCTTGTTTGGGTTCACCGCCTTTAGATGTTCCTTCGTCCGTTTTGGGAGTATCGGCACCCCTATACAGCTCTCTTTCTGTTTGCAAACATTCTAATAGCTCCCTTCTTTCCGCACATAATGTTGCGGTACCTCTTGGTGTTGGAAATTTCATCATGGCGTGCATGGTGGATGCAACCGCCCTTAGTGCTAATAGACCCGGACATCCTAATAAGATGTTGTAGGATGAAGGGGCATTAACGACAAGGAATTGCAAGATCACCGTACGGCACAACGGGTATCTGGTGAAATTGACTGGTAGAGTTATCTCCCCCCTTGGCCACACTTTTTCTCCTGCAAAACCTACAAGGGGACCTCCGGTGTTACGAATCTTACTTCTGGTTTCAGGTTCTAACGCTCTAAAACAACATTCGTAAATTATTTCCGACGCACTGCCTTCGTCCACATATATCCGGTGGACCATCTGATTTCCTACTTCGGCTCTAACAATTAGGGGTTTACTTGATTGAAATATGCCGCATGCCGGAGGGAAGGTTATAGGTTCGTCCATCCAACATTCTGCTCTTTCTTTCCTCTTGTTCCGGTTCCATTCGGCGTATGTGACCATTACGGTCTTCCCCCTCCCTTTGAAACCGTTGTCTTTTTGGTTACTTTCTTTGTTTTCCGACTTGTTTGTAACTCCGGCTATAACTTCTTTAATGAGGTGAGTCAGGTGTCCCGATCGTAATGCCTCCTCAATCTGCTTTCAGAGTTGGAAACAATCATTTGTGTGGTGCCCCCTTTCATTGTGGAATTCACAAAACTTGTCTAGGTTTCTCCTTTCTGGGATTCCTGTTAGAGGTGAAGGTGTCGTGAAGATAGACTTCGCATCTTCGGTAGCAAGAATCTCGCTTGGGGTTTTAGTAAGTGCCGTGAAGGGAGCATTTCTTGGGTAGGGTGCTGGTGATGGCATCGGTAAGCTGGCCCTTCTAATTTTTGGTTTGGTGGAACCGTACATCAGGAACGGCCGCGGCGTTACGGTACCCTTCCATGGTGTGGTGGTTTTTTGTAGTAGCCTCTTTGATGACGAATCAGGAGCTTGAGAGGCCGCAGCTTCCTTTCCCCTGATGAATGCTTTTGTAATTTCCCACATTTCTTCCGTTGAGTTCGGTACTTGATTATTCAGTTTCTCAATCAACTGCCTATTTCGGATCCCACGCATGAAACCAGAGATCTGCACGAGCTCCGTGGTGCCTTTTATTTCAATGCTTTCAGTTTTAAATCTCTCCATAAAATCGTGGAGGGATTCGTTCTCCTTCTGCTTTATGTCATGCAGTTCGACAGCATGCCTAGTATACCTCCTTTGAGATGTAAAGTGTGCTGAAAAGCTTCGTCTAAGCTCGTCGAAGGTGTCAATCCCTCCTTTGGGCAAGCTGTCGTACCATACCCTGGCGGAACCGGACAGGGTTTGGGCGAACATGTGACACCATAAAGGCATGGACCATTGTTCCATCTCGGCTACCCCAGAAAATAAACTTAAGTGATCGTCCGGATCCGTCGTTCCATCGTAGATCTGGACATGCGACGGCATCCTCATTCGGGATGGCCTTCGACAGTTGGCAATCCGAGGGGTAAACCTCCGAGCTATAGATGGCTTGTAGGGTGAATTTAGTTCATCTTGCGACTTGCCGCTATAATCAGTTGAACTTTCGGACGTGTCATTGTCAGAGTCCGACGTGTAGTTTAGGTTCCTACTCCCAGACAACCTCTTTTTCGGCCTCTTGTCTTTTTTTCCCGATGAACCCCTTTCTTGTTTTGACCTTTTTCGTCGCAGCCTCCTCCGGGAGGAGTCGTTCTTGCCTTGCTTTCTTTGGGAAATGATTGTATGGGATCGACTGGTCGAATCGTCTGAAGAGGTATCGACGTCCTCAGTCCTTTCGGTTGTTTCTTCATATGACAGCCTTCGGGAGGTCCCTTTCGGTCCCTCCTCTTTCTCTATCGTATCAATGATGGTTCGTATTTTTTCAAGGTTGTTCTTAACGAACACAAGAGTGATGTCATCATTGTTCAATGCGTTTGCTTTCTCTCCCATGTCCGCCCCTCCTGAGTTGGTCCCCTCCATAACGAACCCAATGAAAGATCACAGGTCAGTTTCTGCACGGGTCTCACAGATGGCGCCAATTGTTGCTACGGGGAATGTCGAAGCAAGTACGGAGATACCGAATATCCCAAATGATATTCCGTATGATAGAGAACATACCTTATACTCCGGAGAATATGAGATCAGCTGACCGAAGGTATATTCGGTATATAGGTTAATGGAATCCGAGTCGGTACTTGACCTGCTAAGAAAGTAAACCATAAGTCTCGCCAAAGAGGGACGGAAGGGGTCCCCTTTGACCAACCTCCGGCGTGAGAGTAAGTATAGGTTCGGTAAGAGAGGGGAATTAAATGCGTAGTGATTAATGTCATACCTGCTGGCAGTTGAGGGTTATTTATAGTGCTTTTGGGGTACGCTATTATCCGTCTTGGCAGCCTCCTTTTATCCGTTGGATACTAAACGTTCCGCCGCCAGTTGTAGCATTTATAAGACGTGACAAGTACTGTATGCCTTGTCGGGTCATTGTTACTAACCATGTTCGGTGTTCCGAAGTTCTCTAGGTTATTTTGGTAACTGATGCCTTTGTTTATGCGGTTCGACTTGCCGAACAAGATGGTACGTCATCACTCACTTTGATGTACTAAGGAGGGAATCAACAAACAAACAGCTAGCTCCACATATTAGGCTTATGGTTCGTGATCTCATCAAGCTCATATCAAATAAATGGGTTGCAAAGCAAGAAAAGTTAGTCTTGTAGTCTCATATTGTTATCTTTTATTGTGTTGTATGTCAGGCAAGCATGTTTAACTTTGAATCTTATAAGTTGTACTATTTCAAAGAAACTATCTTATTATTTTCAGAATGATATTTTCTATAATCATAGCTAATACACATAATCTATTTATGAAATACATAGATCAACAAAAAGTGTTGGTGGCTCCACCCAAGCTGACACGACCTGTTTAGATCCGAACCCCTCTTGCCCGTGTTGCCAACCCTACCAAATTTTAAAACATCTTGAAAGTTCCTCTCATAATATTTGAAGCGTTCCACTTGATGAGAAGTGATTAAGAAATTTGCCACACATGAAACCCATTAAAGTCTTATCCATAGATCCTACATGCTCAGAAGATTGAGATTTGTGGATGTTTTCCTTTTTAATGTTGATTGAATGCTAGAAAAAACACTGATTGTGATATAAATCAGACGAAAGTTTATTCGGGTAAAACTAGTTTGTCCCTACGAATACATGAATCAACACATTTTCACCCGACCTAGTTTTGAAACTGATGGGCCTGAACATGTTGTACTACCCCTTGGGAACATGAATAAAGCAGAAATGTTTTTACTTTCAATGATGTTAACGGAAGATCCAAATCCAGCTCGGAGGCAAGTAATTATACGTGTCACACGCTTGAAACAAATCCAACTTGAATATGGATCAAGAAAAAAAGAACGGTTCAAGGCATATGTGCTAGCATTGCCTGCAATGATGTTCCGATATTTCAAGGAACAGAGGAATGGTAACAAAAATTTCCTTCCTAACTCTTGAGATCTTGAAGAACCTGATATATAAGTGATCAGCTGAACTTTTGAAATGAGCTTGTTGCACCTTATGATCACATTGATGATAAAGTCCCGTTTCCAGGATTCATTGTTCTAAGTGCATTCAATCATGTTTGTTTTGTTAATGGTCTGGATTTCGATGAGAGTCAACACTAAGCAGTATGCAAAACCAAAAAGTAATATAGATATATATTCAAATGAGGTTTGCCATATTATTTGTACTAATTGAGTTAATCGCTTATTATCGTAACAATATAGTTATGTAGTCATATACAACATAAGGAGCATTTAAAACTGCAAAGACAAGAATGTAGAAAACTGAAAGTAAGAAAAGATTTGTTGGTCAACCCAACCCGTCCGTAATAAAGAAATACATGGTTTTGCTTGTTACCCGACCCATTCAAGTAGCCCATGACTTGACCTAGATGAATGAAGACTTGGTATTTTTTTAAACCCGAACCTAAAGATAAAATAGGCAAACAAGAACGTAGGGGCACTAGCAATATCTTTTCTATTTAGGGGTGTTGCCCCTAGGAAAAAGGCCCCATCAACAACTGAATGATCGCAAAATTAGATTAAATATGAAAGCTAGTAGTAATGATCATTGAAATTCTCAGGGACTTCGTGCCCCCAATGATTATTGTATACATCCTAGGATTGCCAACAGGAAGCAGTTTTCGATCATAATCAAATTTTCTATAACATTCACAGCTCTATAAATCTAACTTGACAAGAAATTACTATAACATGCATCAATAGGCAAAGCTGCAAATAACATGCAATGCCAAAATGATAACAGTTTTTCTGATGAATTTGATATATATAAAAAAAAAAAAAAATTAAAAATATAAAAGCTATCAAAAGAGCACTTGGAAACTGTAAAACGGAAAACTATCTATTATGGGATTGTAGGTCATTGGCCTCCATCTCCTTCACATTGTCTACAGTGTCTTTAATCTTCTTTGACAAAGACTGATTGTGTTCTTCAATGTGCTCGAAAATCATTTCCAGGTGCCTTTTGTATGTTGCAGCTCTCCTTTTCTCAATTGCCAGCTGCTGTGAAAGTTCTCGAATTTTATCATGTTCATTCTACAACAGAGAATTCGAGTGTCAGCGCAGGAGCATGATGAAATTTAAAAATGAACATTAGGTAATTCAAACGTGCTAAAGGTTGATACTTGACCCTACTTTGTTCTAGATAGAATTGAGTAATATACCTACCAGAAACAGATATACCTTCTGCCATTAGCTAGATTACAATTGAATTTGATCATCTAATTTTACAACACCCAAGTTCCAACTGTTGGTGGTAACTGGAGATGGTAATTTCAAACATTTTATGATAAAAATTCATCAATTTGGTTGCATGATAAGGGGTCATATGTAGAAAATTACCTTGCGTAACATGTATTGAAATGCTTACAGTGTCCTAAATCATGTTGTTCTAAAGAAACTATCCTATCTGGAGATGGTAATTTCAAACATTTTACAATAAAAATACATCAATTTGGTTGCATGATAAGGGGTCATATGCAGAAAATTACCTTGCGTAACATGTATTGAAATGCTTACAGTGTCCTAAATCATGTTGTTCTAAAGAAACTATCTTATTAGTTTAAGATATATATGTTCTATAATCATATTTAATACATCAACTATTTACAAAATACATATAAAGGACAACATAAGAGTGTTGGTGGCTCTACACAACCCAAACTGTTTTGGATCCGAACCCTTTTGGCCAACCATACCAAATTTCATGATGACTACTTAATTTCCCATGTGTACACTGTTGGAATAATCTTGATGTTTCGGGTTGGTTTTCAGAAACGGGTACGGGTATGGTTCAACTTGGGTTTGGAAGGAGTTGTGAGTTGACCGAATCAAGTGGAGATGCATGGAACATGGGCATAGTAGTTGTGTTGACCGAATAGCATGTAGGGAATAGTGGAGATCATGCATACAACGTGGTTTAGTAGTAGCAGTTGTTTGCATTAGTAGTTCTTACTGTTTGTTTAGTTTAGTCTATAAATAGGCAGTAGGTTTCATATTGTAGGTAATCAGTTTTCCCATATTTTGAAAGTAATATAGCAGTGAAAAACCCAAAACGCATGAGAGTCGTTCAATGAGTGTGTGTTTGTGTGTGTTCGTCGGGTTTAAGGGAAGGCTGTTTCCAACATACACATATCAGAAAATGTTAGTCAGAGTAATGTTTAACATGTTATCTCGTATGTTCCTCAAAGAGATGCATAATACAAGTAACTAAATGGTTCTGCAAAAATTATATTTGAAGTGTTCCACATGACGAAAAGTGACTAAGAGATTTGCCATGCTGCCCACACATGATATAACATTAGTCTTCTTTATGTTGAATGCATGCCAGAACCACCGACTTTGATATTTCAGTTGTTTGTGAGTTCTTATTATGTGTCTGAATCTTCATATTTATGTTATTTATGTCTCATTAATTGCTGATGTTAGATTAAGCTGTAAGAAATTCAATGTTTATCTAGTTACAGTCAGTTGTCGCACCGCGCCTTTAATTGGAATATTTATTTTTAAAATAGCAATTCTTATCAAACTCCCTGAGGATAAAACAATTATCCCTGTGTAAATATCAAGACCCAATCAATTGTAAAAAGTTGAAGTTTCCTCCCATGATAATATAAAATAGTATTCAAAATATACCACGTTGGTGCTGATGGTATGAATATAGTGATTTCTAGAAATCTAAAATTCATTATCGTTTTGAATCATTTAATACTTTCTTAATCTGGTTATGGGTCATCCGTTTTTTGTTAATTCTCATAAACAAATCCAAACTTTCTACAATAATTCTGAATCAGAAAGCAAAAGACTTGCAATATTTATGATTGCTGTTGATGTTAACAATAAGGAACACGTCCATATAATATCACCATTATGAATTTAAGCTAAACATTGGAAAATATATGGGCTTCAGTGTTTTTCAGGAATACAGTACAGGTGTAGCCATGGTTTGTTGCTCATCATATTTAAGAAATAGCACAAGCAGGTCTTTCAAAATTTGCATTTACGTATTGACCCAGCAATGGCTAAAGGAGACACTCAAGGTGCGGTTTAGAAAATACAAGATTGACATAGAGGTGGCAATTTGGACTCGTTATTTAATACTTATGCATGGGTATCGGAAAAGGTAGTTTCATCTCAAATGGGTCCACAAAAATTAGCTATGAAAAGAAATCAAATGGTCAGAACTGGTCAAACAAATTAAGAGCCCGAAGTATACTTTTATGCATACAGCCTTCAGCATATATTCTTAGTTGATTCTAAATAATATTGTTTTTGTAATCATATTTAATGCATTCAGCATATATTCTTAGTTGATATAATGGACAAAAGAGTTTTCAGATAAACCCAACCTGCCCCCGCAAGTACTTAAATCGACCCATTTTCACCTGGCCCAGTTGCGCAAACGTCACCTAACCTGCCCATCTTCCCACCTCTACAAATTGATATATGCTAAGAGATAGAGGCAATCACCAAGAGAATATCATTTGATGATGTCCACTTAATAGCAAGTTCTGAGCCAACAGTTTCCGACCATAAAATACCTCACACTATTAGTAATGTTTAAGGGGACTCTCTATACACAGCACATGGGGCCCACCAACTCATCAAAAGCAACAGAGCATCTGCTAGTGAAGGTCTATTCATTAATAACCACGATGACCAATATCACAAAACTATGATTCCCATATATTCATAAGGTGCTTTTAGGTACCATTATCGGTAGTGCTTAGGAGACATTCATACACTTGAAAAAAACTATAGATTGTCAAACATACCCCAGATTCTATTTCCCTATGTGTATATATACACAAACATAAAGTATGTGGGCCCTCTATGTATAATGTAAAAAACGTGATGTCCTTTCCTTCTTAGAGATCTGTTACAAGGAAATCAATTTTACTAAGTCATGGCTTCTGTCTATATATGATGTCGAATGTGATGAAATTTATCATCTTAGAGATCTAATACAAGGAAAAACATATTACTAAGTCCTGGATTCTTTCTAACATAAGAACAGATTCCTTCTATATTGCCTTATACCAATAAAGTTCAAAAGATAGAGTTTCAGCCCATCACATTTATCCCTACATTTGAGTTTAGCCAGATTAGAATTCTTTTACTTTAAAGATAGACCTACTGAATAAGTGTTATGTCAAGGGTTAGGCCCAAGCAAAAATGTACTTTATAGAACAAGTGGACATTGTAGTTGTTCTTTCGAGTTTCGTCATCCTGTACCACCTATGTTCCAACCTATTAGTGTTCTTCCACAAACTCTTTGGCCACCCCTTCCTTTAACATGCATCTTTTAAAAGATTTGGTACCCCATAATATCTCATTGTCAATTCCAATATATATTAATGTGAAAGAAAATGTTTATATTCGGGCTTACGGAACACAATTTTTGTAGCATATATGTTCAGCCAAGATACTGGAGTCCTGATATCCACTTCGCATCAATACCAACAGGACTAACCTAGGCTGCACATCCACTCTATCGTCCTGAGACCCACTTGAGTCGAACCCAAATACCTTGTCTATTATGTTGAATTTTGTTTAATAATACAAACGAGAGCACGTAATACATAGGATCATAGAACGTCAATGAAGGAACCTCCAGTCCTAAAAACTCTAAGCTAGGATCTGACTTCTTGTTGCTAGGTCTACTACAAATCTAGGCACTGGTTTTGGGTCCCAAGATATCTTTTCGTTGTGTTATAACTACCACATACATATATTATATTAAGAGTGAAGTTATCAGAACTGGATATTAGAGAATATGAGATTCAGTAGTTCATGTTCGCGAACAATTCCATATAAAAGGCCATTTATTAGGGGAGGTGCATGTCAATACTGGGTACACATATTGCTCACTGTGTTACAAAACGGAGCAATAACACATCCCTAATCCAAACTTTTGATCTAAATCAAAGTTATTTGCTATTTTTTGGGGGTTTCTTCAACGTAAATCAAGATTGGTTCTTTTGATCATCCATAATACTTACATATGGATGTTTATATTTCAAAGCCAAAGTGGTCACTAGCAAGTATTTGTTTAACCTACAATCCTCATCTTATAAGGTAATACTCAACAGTCCAGCTCTAGCAGCAGAATTTGGGTATAAATTGAAGGAAACACATATATTACATCTCCATTTTAGCCTAAATTTGTACGTGCTTACGATGGTATGAAATAAACTTTGTTTCACATAAAACTTGTATATCTAACCGTATATTGCTTATTATAGCAGGCCAGCAGCAGAATAACAGATACTGTGGATAAAATTAAGCAGATAAAGAAATGAACAAACCGGATATTGGTCATAGATCAAGTCCCGTCGGCCTTTGCCAGGTGTCAACGGATGAGTGTGCTCCTTGACAAATTTTGTAATTTCCCACTTACCAGAACTTACTTTTCTAACTAAAATCATTGCTCTACAGCCGACCCTTGTTTCTGCCCTCTGTCGAACAACTTTTTCACGCTTATCTGGCATCCTAAACCCTTCTTTGTTGCATACAAGAGCTCTCCCAATGGCGGTTCCATCACGTCTCGATCTAGAAAGCTTACTAACACGAATAACAAATCCTACTCGTGTTGCATAGGCGTTGTAAAATGCATGTGCAGCTGCTTCTGATTCGAATTCCTGCCCTAAATAAGGCTCGTCCCCTAAAAGTGAGCTATTGACTGCATGAGACATGTCTAAGGGACCTATTCCTCTTTCTGAATCCTCTTGATCTATTTTAATATCGTGGTCATCGTGAAATATACCTCCAATAGAACATCCCACCATACCATCATCCTCACCATCAACAGTCCTGCCTTCCGGGTCAGCAGAATTAACTAATACCTCGCCGTTAACGTCATCATCCAACTCAAAATCCACTGCAAAAAAAAATAAATAATAATAAATAATGTTAGCACCTTTTGTAATAAAATCAATAGATAAACGGAAACCCTAAACACATGAGCTGAAAGACACAGCCCATGAAACAATAGAATCACAACCCATAAAGTAGTAACAACCAAATCAAGCCAAAACGGTGATAAATTCTGATTTTGCAGGTTAAAACTACCCACAAAGAAAGAGGTGCTAATGAACAAGATTTAGAAAGTAAATGAAGAACTACAAAACATGATGAAACAGACTACGGAATAGAAAGAGAACACTTCAGCTTCATAGTTCAACAATAGAATGGTTACCATATTAGATATATACCCCCTTCGTCCCAAATTTATTGTCCACTTCGATATATAAACTTCGCATATTACCCCTAATAAACTCACAGACCAATCATGGGTAGAAGTGTAATGATTATGTTTTCTTACGAGGTGTGTTTCTGTCTTTTGGGACCGGGAAATGTTTACATTATTTATCTATAATTATAAAGAAACATTTAGCCACCAAAATAATACATCCCACTTGCATAGAATGTATAAAGTTCGATACTTTATGTTTTCATGTTTATTTACAATCACCGTGGCGAAACTTTCATCCGAAAATGGGGTTTACATAAGTAATTTGACATACTGAAGGTGTGTAAACCTCTAGCTTTATTACTAAATAAACTCCATGTGTATCTTCCTTCTGTTAAAATATGAGGTTATTGAACAAATGAAATAACCTAAACTAGAGACCACTAACAAATTTATATTTCACATACCCTAATCAAACATATATTCAAATATTCATCAGAAGAAACTATCATTAGGGAAATTCGGCATCACAAAATTCATGGAATCGGAATTCTGATACATAGATATATTCTCATCGAACAATGATTATTAATTATATACTAGATTAGATGATATAATAAATGAGGAAAATCGGAAACTTACTGTAGAATTTGGGATTGAAAAGAGTGATGGTGGAGAAGGAAGACGAATCGAATCGGTGGGAGAACGGGAGTGTGTGTATTTATTTTTTGTAATTTTCCAATTTCCACCGATGCTTTTGCTTTTTGTAAATTTGTTTTGGTTTTTAACTTTGTTACAAAAAAGTAAAGAAAAAAAGAATTGTAATAATTATATTTTGATGATAAAAATTAGGGGTGTAAATGAGTCGATATAGCTATTGAGCAGTGAGCTACTCGAGTTTGACTCGTTAAAAACTTGATTCGAGTCGGGCCTAAACGAGCTCAAGCCCGAGCTTGAACATAATTTTGAGCTCGTTTAATAAACGAGCTCGAGCTTCTTATATCGAGCTCGAACAAGCTCGCGAGCTTAAACAAGCTTTTCATTTATATACATTAATAAATCTTTATATAAAAAATAATACATGATTATATAATAATACTAATCTACCGATACTATATTTAAAAAATAACAGTAAATTGTATTATATATAGCTAAAAATTAAAAAAATATTAAATATTAATAAAATAATGATTAAATAAATATTATTATGGAACAAACGAGTCCAGCTTGAGCCGAGCTTGAGCTTGAGCCGAGCTCGAGCTTATTTAATATAAAACGAGCCGAACTCAAGCTTTATATAATAAGCGTGAATTTTAAACGAGCCGAGCTCGAGCTTAGGCAAGCTCAGGATCGGATCGACTCGTTTACAGCCCTAATAAAAATGATAAAAGTGAAAATGGATAGCATTGAAGTATTTACACTTGGATCATGAAAATTATAAAAAATTGATCAACTAAAGATGACTATAATTTTGAAGATTTACTATAAACTTACATTGAAGATATCATATTTTAATTAATGGGTGGAGTTGAAATGAGAATGACATTTTAAGTGAAAATGATTCATTTTATTTAGGGGTGAAAGGGTATTTTGGTCATCCTACATTATATTTAATTCCAAATAAATAACTACAAAATCACAAAAACACAAAATATATATATTTATGATATACGTACAGAATATATACATAAACACAACTAGGTATATACACACAACTACGTACGTACGAATCGTAGGGTTTCTCTCAATCGATCGAAGCAGAAATCGAAATCGAATGTAAGAATTACGTTATTTCGACTCGAAATTCTTCAATTTATGATATACCTATCAATCGATTAGGATTTATGTTAAAGCGATTTGCTGTGATCGTATTTTGTGTGATTTTAATGTCATTAATCTACTGCAACTTACGATTTGATTGAAGAAAACGCGATAGCATTCTGATTTACTATGATTCACTGATCAAATTTTTAACGAAATCGTGAAACCAAAATACACGCAAAATCGTACGACGCTCATGATACTCTTTGTTACTAACATATGTGTTATTCTATGGTAATACATGTGTTACTGAATGTATATGTCACATGTGTTAGAATGTGTCTTATTTCATAAACAATGTGTTACTCTATGCTAACACATGTGTAATTGTGTCAAAAAATACTTGTGTTACTGTATGATAACAAATGTGTTACTGCATGATAACACATGTGTTACTTTTAAAAATATGTTAAGTTTAACTTGTTTTTGAAGTATATGTTTTGCGGAGATACTAGTAGTGACTAGTTTCACATGTGATACTTAAATAATCCAAAGACATTTATGGTGGAGAATACTAAAATGGTAGTAGTAGAAGAAAGTAACACAAATGATGTGGAACAAAAGGATGAAGTAAATGCTACAGGTAATGATTTCTTTAATCTCTCTTCAACTTATTATAACAAATTCTATAGTTATTACTAACACATGTGATACTAACTATTAACATACGTGATACTGGTTACCAACACATGTGTTAATAACTAATAGGTGTATTTTATCTTTTGATAGTATCAAATGTGGTACTTGTTAATAACACATGTGTCACTAACCAGTATGACATGTGTTACTTCATTATCATATTACATGTGTCACTGTATAATACCACATGTGTTATTGGTTATAAAGAATCTTATATATCTGCAAAACACTTTTACAGGACCACTAGCTACACCGACAACCATGCAGTGCGTTTCAAATGAGTTTGAAACTCTGGGAGGGACTACACTCTGGGTACCTGAAGTACCGGAAGATGTCAAACCATATGTTGGACAACTTTTTGAAGAGCTTCAAGATGCGTATGTCTACTATCTAAGATACGCATTTGTGGGAAGATTTAGAGTGAGGAGTTCCACTCAAGAGAGGCTGAAGAGTAAAATGGTGTGTGAGAAGCACTATATATGCAACAAGGCTGGATATCCGGAGAAAACTGAAGAGGACACGTTGAAAGAAACGGAAAAAAGGCAAAAAAAGGTAAGACTAAAGAGAGAGTTTCCAATATCAAAGTCATTGGGTGCACAACACAAGTAACAATAAAGCTGATTAGAGATGACAAGTTTAAGGTAATCAAGTTTCTGGAGACACACAATCACATGATGTGCCTCGAGGAGCACGAATATCTGCTGAAAAAAGCGAGAAAACTGACATTCCAGTTCATATTCAAACCGGGGACGATGAATATTAGACCAAACAAGGCGCACAACATATACAAGACACTCAAAGGATCTTATGAGGTTACAAATGGAATTGTGTTGGATTTCAAAAACTTTAGAAGAGACATGAACGTGTATATAGGAGGCAGCGATACACAAATTCTAGTGACAAAGATGCTATAAAAAAAGCTTATGTAGCCGACTTCTCATTTGAGTACAAAGTCGAATGAGGCAAGTTAGCCTCTTTGTTTTGGGCTGATGAAGTAGCCAAGGCTAACTTCAGGGAATTTGGTGATATCGTCTCCTTTGATGCCACCTACTCAATCAACAAGTATGTATAACAAGCAAGTTAAAAATTATATCAAATGTGTTAAAGGACAGTAACATATTGTTAACACATGTGTTGCTGTCTACTAACGCATGTGTTACTGGTTGCTAACACATGTGTTGCTGTCTACTAACACATGTGTTACCGTCAGTTTGTTATCTTGTGCGCATCATTACATTTTCCTCATATACAGAATTCAGACATAACACATAATTTTTCCAAACAGGTACAACATGATGTTCGTACCGTTCACTGGAATAGACAACCACCGAAAGAGTGTGACGCTTGGTGCAGGCTTGCTAAACAATGAAACTTCTGATAGTTACATTTGGCTGCTCAATGCATTCCTAAAGACGTTTGGAGTGCAACCAAGAATTATCGTTACAGATCAACACAAATCAAAGAAAATATTTGTGGATGAGGTTCTAAGCGAGTCGAAGCACACACTTTGTATGTGGCACATCACATATAAGCTACCGGGGAAGGTATGTTTGTTGTACTATTATATAATAACACTCATATGTAGAAGTATGTCACATGTGTTACAATACATCTTGCTTCATGAAACATGTGTTAGTGTATACTAACACATGTGTTACTGCATGCTAACACATGTATAACTTATTGCAATTCTGATTACATATTATTCATGACGTACCTGATAACAATGAGTTCAAGAAAAAAGTTCAACAAGATTATATAGAACATGTGGATTACACCTTCACAGTTAGAGGAAGAATGGGCTAAGTTGATGGAAGAATACAACACACAAAACCACAAATGGCTCACAAAAATCTATGACATTAGGTCTAAATGGATACCAACTTACTTTGTAGACGTTGAATTGTGTGGACTCATGAGGACAACCTCAAGATCAGAGAGTGAAAACTCTTTCTTCGAGACCTTCAATAACAAAAGATCAACACTTGTGAATTTTATGTTGTGCTTTGAGAATGCTATGGAAAAGTAACGGTATAATCAAGATGTTCTTGACCACCAAACGACGGACATGGTTCCAAATTACAAGACACAGCTTAGGATTGAAAAACATGCGGCGAACATGTACACGGGAATGATTTTTAATCTCGTGCAGATAGAGATAGTGAAATCTCTGTGGGAATGCTCAATAGACGACTTAAAAACTGAAGATGGTTTGCAATAATACATAATCAAGGAAACGAGGAAGTACACGAAAGAAGCAAGAGCTTCAAATGAAGACCGGGAAGTTGAGTTTTGGCCTGAAGATAAAAAGACACGAACATATGACTATAAGGTATGAGATATAAATGATTATAAGTCTGTAGAAGTTTGTTTATGTATTTCTAACACATGTGTTATATATATAAAAACACCTGTGTAAATCTTAATAAAAAAGTTAAATAATGTGAATCTATAATTTTGTTATTACTAACACATGTGATAGCTATGAGTAACACACGTGTTAGTGATTCTATCAAAGTCTTATCTATTGTGATACTGCCAAAATAAACACATGTGTTAGTGATGAGTAATATGTGATACGAACTCTTTACACAATTGATACTGACTATTATTTTACTTTGTTTTATTTGAATCAAGGTGATTTACATCATAAAAGATGGATCAGTGGAGTGTAGCTGCAAAATGTTCACTAGGCGTGGATTCTTATGTAGGTACATTTTTTGTGTGTTCAAAAACCGTAACATTGAGGAGATACCAAGCCGGTACATTTTAAGAAGATGGACCAAGAATCTGATTCCCGTTGAAAGTTTGTAAAAGAAAATGAATTGCAACCGAGTATGACCAACTCTCAAATGAGGCGGCTTCCACCTTTGATGATTGTTTACAACTATTAGGAAATAATCAAGAAAAGATGGCTGATTTTGTGACAAAGTTGAAGAAGATGAAGACTGATCTTGAAGCTTCCACATCTGAGACTCTACCTCAAAGCAAGAATGAAGTAATTGAACAACTACACGGGATTAAGAAACCGGATGTATGTGAAATTTAGAATCCAGATGTGTTGAGGTACAAAGGCTGTGGAAGAGACAAGCGTTTGGTGAGCTCAAAGAAAAAAGTAGTAAAAGCTGCTGCAAAGAGGATAAATAAATGTGGAAAGTGTGGGGGAATAGATCATAACAGTCGGTCGTGTGACAGTAAGAAGGCAGAGGCTAAGGCAAGAGAAGAAGTAAAAGAGAGGGTAAAAACAGAAGTAGAGGCTAGGAAGATAGCAGAAGAACAGATGCAAAATGGAAAGTAATTTTATATTATATAACTTGAATCTTTATTCCAGCTGTTTAATGTCCAATTAAACTTTAACATGATTACTATACAACTATCTTTTTATTATTTTTAGTATCACTAAGACAATTTTGTTAGTATTCATATATGAGAAGTAGTACTTGTTTCTGCTATGAATTGCAAAAATTTCATTTGTGTATGATTGGTAACACATGTGTTAGCGATCTTTAACACACATGTTAGGGGTCAGTAACACGTGTGTTAGTAAAATGATAACACTTGTGTTATTAGATAGTAAAAATGTGTACCAATAAGACATATTACTGTCATTTATATTATATGTGTTACAATGACTATCAAAAACACGTTACTTTAAAATGCGTGACATATTAGTTAGTGTTAGTGGTAGGTACCTGATATCGCGTAAAAAGTCACGTTTTTACTATCGATATCTCTCTCATTTTGGAACAATACTTGGCAAATAAACTCAAATAATATACAAATCAATGAAACTTTGCCAAGAAGGTCAAAATAGAGTTGCTCGGGAGAAATCAAGCAAAACGAACGAAAAAGGAAGATTCTACGCACGATTGAAGATTCAAGGCATCTGAGACAAGATTTGAGACAAAGTACCCATCATTGAGATTTTTCTTATCCTAGATCTTCGTTTTCAAATTACGAATCTAACAGAAATAGAATCAACAAAAACGGACGAAGAATGAAGATTCTACGTACGTCGAAAGATTCAAATGATTCGTACAAGACATCTAAAGTTCAAAGACACATCTTAGGGATTTCTTTTCATCAAAGTCTTCGTTTTTTAAAAACGAATCCAACGCAAAAAGAATCGAAAAAAACGGACGCATTACGAAGAAGATACATACGAAACAAGAAATGAGCGAACGGACGGACTGCCGCCAGGCCGCCGCTGGCTAGCAGCCAGCCGCCGCCGGCCAGCAGCCAGGCGCCGCATGCTGGCAGCCGCCCATCCCCTTCTCCTTTTTCGGTCCTTGCGTGTACTCGTCTGGTACATGTGCTTGCACTTTCCGAAACTTTAGGGTACACGTGCTACCACTTTCCGCACCTTCTCGCATATTAATCCCGGTCCTTTCTATCCTTATCTATCTTAATTAAATATGTATGCTTTAATTATGCTAGAGATAATTTGTGCCATGCTTAGCGTAGATTACTATTGTATTTGTTGTGATGTAGTTAGCATAAATAATTATGGGATGACTTTAAATATGTCGTGAAATAATATGACGGCCCTTATTCAACTGTTTACTCGATATAGTGCTGGAAATGCCTTTAGGTGGAGTACAAACGTATGAAAGTCGGTAAACGAGATAAAGTAGTTGTATTATGAATCGACATTATTAAAATGGAAACTTTATGCAACGGACTTATCTTATCCTTATGATTTTAAACCTAAAACTTATATTCTCCTTTCGATTAACAAACGTGATTGTAACCTTGTAAAGAGAAGTTGCGAACCTTAATACTTGGTCAATAGTTATATGTGTCAAAACTATGGTTTAATTGTAACGTCATGCAATCATCATAGAATGCAATGTGATTACGTGGAATTGCCATGAGACACTTCAATCACAATGTACTTATCATGGAAACATCACGAAGCAATTAAATTCACAACGGAAACATCGGTTAACGATTAAATACATTGTGAACTACCATAGTATTTTCTGATATGGTCTGGGTTTAACTTTATGCAAAAAGCTGTCAACATTTTAATTAGATTAGTTAGTTTAGATTAGATTAGAGTAGGTAGGCTATAGGTTATCATGAAAACCTAGGGATTTGTTAATTGTATTGAAAAAGACAAGTTTAAAATCCAATTTAAAATGATACTTTTCCTTAACCTATGAAACCTAATGTAAGGTACACAAGAAACCTAAACGATTTTCCTCTCTTATCATGCTTGAGTTTCATTAATTGGAATTAATCAATTAAGTTCGAACATATTTTATAAGTTAGTTGTTTGTCGGATTTGTAGTCTTTATGGTATTAAGAACGGTTAGACTTGTTATGGACTTGCTACTCTGTTCCTTCGCCCACGAGCGAATGCGTTCAATAATAAGAGCCACTGACTCCCTCACAGGAGAGTGTGGAAAGTTGAGCATTGTCTGTCTGATCAGAATCACGACACCTTAATTCCTCGTGACATATTAGTTGATAACCGACTGATAAGGAATCTATCGGTTATACCATAAGCTATCAAATCTAGTAAACATTCCCAATTTAGTCAAACGTTTTCCTTTAAAAGTCATCATCCCATATTATGAGCTAACGAAATCACAACAAATACTAATTCCCATTATCTGATTTACTATTATCTTTTATTCGCTTTATTTATTTTACATAGTTAACTGAACCAACACTCCCATCACACTTTTATAAAAACCCCTTTACTAGAAAAAGAAAGATTGATTGGATCACCTCCGTTTCAATTCAGTTTCTCTTTAAAAACGACTCTATGTCATACTTACTACCTGCTAGCCTTTGGTTCGGTATCAGTAAGTCATACTTAGACCCTAGCAAATACAAATTTAAAACTTTCCACACCACACTGGTCGGTTGGCGTTGTGACCACTCGCAGCGTCAACAAGTTTTTGGCGCCGCTGTCGGGGAGACCAACTGTCCGATACAGAGGCCCAACCAATCCCGTTTTCTAGTAAACCCTTAGGATAAAACCTTATAAAAAAGAGAAAAGAAGTTATTTTCTTTATTTTCTTCTTTTCTTTTAGTGTATGACTTGTTCCCCTAGATCTGCACTGCTTTTTAACTTTCCTGATCCAGAACTTATAATACGTACTATTCGACGAGAAAAGAAGCAACATGCAGTTAGACAAGCAATGGTTGATCGCATCACTTTCGCTGACAACAGTAAGACCTCTATTGAAGGAATAGGAGGCCCAATTCTCTACCTAGAAGCACCACATCATCCAATTAATCTAGAATCACTGTCATTTCCATTGATTACCAAGTGATGATGCAAACTCTCACCTCGAAAAGTTCATATCTCTTTCGAACTCCTACAAACAGAATGGAGTTAGCCAAGATACAATCCGCTTGTATCTCTTCCCTTATTCGCTCATGCATCATGCGCAAACATGGTTTGAAGGTTTAGAAAGTGGTTCTATCCATTCATGGACGGTGATGGCGACAAATTTTCTAACCAAGTTCCTTTCGTCCTCTAAACAAACCAAACTTCGAAATGACATTATGAACTTCCGACAAGCTTTTGATGAGTCATTATACACCGCATGGGAACGATTCAAAGGAGCCCTGAAGAAATGCCCCAATCACCGACTCGACAAATCTGCATAATTGTGTACCTTCTATAATGGTTTAGACCCTAACCACCAAACCACCCTCGACGCTGCCGCACAAGGAAGCTTTATGATGAAGACAGATGAAGAAGGATAAAACCTTATAGAAAACATGACTATGCATCACCATGATTGGAACTCTGGAGATCACTCAACATCTTCAGCACCTCTCGCTGCATCGAATCCAATTCCAGTCGAAGCAATTAAGGTATTAACAGAGAAGATGGACACACTTGTCAAACAGTTCGGAGAACTTAAGAAACAACAACACCAAGTACACCAAGTGCAAGCCTATCAAAACTGCACCAACTTGCAACCATCTGGTGAATATCAAGTTGAATATGAAGAAGCAGACGACACCGTTTACTATGCTCAGTTTCCCGCTCGACCACAAAATTTTCCACCCGATTTCAACCAAAACAACAACCAACCTAGAGGACCTCCATTCCCACAAAGAAACAATAAACCTTTCCAAACCCGATACCCACCTTACCCACAACAACTACAACTTGCCTACAACCAACCCCTCGCACTTCCTGGACCCATTTCCGACACAAACCAAATCACTGAACAACCAAACAAGACAAATGCCCCAGCTTCAAGTTTAGATGACGCCTTCACCCAGTTCATGCAAGGCCAACACATACTCAACCAGAAGACGTCCGCTAGGCAAGATCAAGCCGACCTCTTCATGAGAAATCAGTTGGCAGTACTAAAGAACTTGAAAGCCCAAATTGGACAATTAGCACAACATCTTGAGAACAGACCCAGAGGAAGTTTACCTAGCAACACGGTTCACAACCTACATGTCGAGGAGGCAAAGCAAGTTACCACCACCAAGGAAGCAGCCATCCTGGATGTTGGCCTCGAGAGCAGACATTTCCTCAGACATCGCTTTATGCCATCCTGGATGTGCCTGGGCTTTAGAAACTGATCGCGGAATATGATAGTTGTCCAAACCTGAGACAAATGCATGATGACTAGAAGATAATTTAGCATAAGAAATATTATTAGAGGTGGAATAGCCAAACCGATCAGGAGGTTTACCGACACAACTACGTTTTTCCTTCCTTTGAGCAATTGGAACATCAGGTGGAGGTGAAGGAGCCTAGTCATTTGCAGCATTGGGATTAGGCGTATTGGCATCAGAATGTGAAGCTGGCATATGGTTACGTCTTTGATACACTTGCAAAGGTGGACTGAGAGGTGTCTCAATAGGAGCTTCATTATTCTTTTCATTTCCATTTGCACTATCGGAAACTTCAGGGGACTCATCAGAAACTTGAGAAGTTTCGTGTGAGACTTGTGGTGATGCATGGGAAACCTCAATCGAGTCTTCATTGGAGCTACTAGGATCCTGTACAAAGGTACTAGGGTATACAAGTATAGAAACGTTTGTATTTGATGACTCTTCTATAGAATTAGAACGAAAACAAAAACCCGATTCAAGAAATGTCACATCAGTAGAAACTACATATTTCTTTTGACAAAGATCATAACAACGGTATCCCTTTTGGGAACTAGAATATCCCAAAAACAAACATTTTGTAGAACGAGGATCAAGTTTGGTTATGGTATGCTTATTATGGACATAGCACACACACCCAAATATTTTTGGTGAAAGATTGAACAGTGGCTTACCGGAAAAGAGAACTTGAAAGGGGATGTGACCGTGTAAAACTGAAGAGGGTATGTGATTGATGAGGTAACATGTTGTCAAGATTGCATCCCCCCAAAATCGATGAGGAATATTTTGATGGATAAGCAGAGTGCGTGCAATATCCAATAAATGTCTGTTTTTGCGTTCAGCAACACCATTTTGCTGTGGAGTATAGGTGCACGAGGATTCATGCATTATTCCCAACATTTCCATCAGGTTTGAAAACTGCTTTGAAAAGTACTCTTTTGCATTATCACTGCGAAGAGTTTTAATCTGAGTACCAAATTGGTTTTGAACATATGCACAAAATTTTGCAAAAACATAATATATTTCACTACGTGAGTGAATTAAATAAAGCCAAGTAATACGAGAATAATCATCCACAAACATAATAAAATACTTAAAACCTCCAATTGTGTCAATTGAACAAGGACCCCAAACATCAGAGTGGATAAGTTCGAAAGGAAAACTAGCTCTAGAATTACCAGATGGATAAGACGCACGAGTGTGCTTACCCATCTGACATGACTCACAATGCAAGGAAGATAAAGAATCGATGACCGAATGAAGTTTCTTTAATTTCTCCAAAGAAGGATGTCCCAAATGGCTATGAATATTGATATCGCGTAAAAAGTCACGTTTTTACTACCGATATCTCTCTCATTCTGGAACGATTCTTGGCACTTTAACTCAAAAACATTACAAATCTGTAATATTATGTCAAGATGGTAAAAACAAGGTTGCATGATGAAAATCAAGCAAAACGGGCAGAAAACTAAGATTCCACGCACGTTTGAAGATTCAAGACATCAAAATGAGGTTTCAAGAAAAAAGAGCCCATCACCAACATCTATCTGACCCAAGATGTTCGTTTTCAAATTACGAATCCAACAGAAGAAGAATTAACTAAAACGGACGAAGAACGAAGATTCTACGCACTCCGGAAGATCCAAACGATTCGTACGACACATCTAAAGTTCAGAAAAATATTTTTGGGATTTCTTTTCATCAAAAGCTTCGTTTTTGAATTACGAATCCAACACAAAAAGAATCAATGCAAACGGACACGTAACGAAGAAAACACGCACGAATCGAGAAACGAAGCAACCAGCAGCAGACTGGTGCAGCTGGCAGCCAGCCACCGCCGGCAGCCACCCAGCCGCCGCTGGCTGGCAGCCAGCCACCAGCTGCTGCCCGCCACCTGCATGGATTGCACTTTTGTGTCCTTTTTCGTACCTGGTGCCACTACCGTTTTCGCCTTTTGTACCTTGTGCGACTACCTTTCCCACCTTTTGCTATCATGAGCTTTGGGATGCTAACTTGAGCCAAACTTCCTCTATAAAAGTCAGCCCCTAGCTCTCATTTTAGACACACTCTAATACACACACCTTACACACCTTTCATATCTTTCTTATTTCTTTCTTTCTAGCTTTTATTTTCTTTTTCTCTCTACTTTCTCTCTAAACTAATTAATTTAGTGAGAGATAAGTAGGAGATTAATTATGTAGTAGTTAGTAGTAGCTAGCTTAGCAATGTAACACTTTGGAATATTCGGAAGTAATATAAGCATCGTTTTGCTCGCAATAATTATGGGTAATATCTATCATTTCTTTTATTAATTATTTGTAATGTTCTTGTTTGATGTTTACAATTTATTAACATTAGAAATGTCTATTGCCATGATATGCGAGTAGTTGCTTATATGTTTGCCATGATTTAGATAGTTATAATGGGATAATATTAAATATTGTAAAGTAATATGACGGCCCCTATTCGACTGTTCCCGGATATAGTGCTGGAAACGCTTTATGCGGAGTACAAACGTATGGAAGTCTGGGATGACCGAAGGTAGTTGTATTACGGATCAATATTATAAATGTGCTAATTAAATTTTTGTTTATAGTTTAATTATAATATTATGAACGAATGATGGCATGTTTGGCCAACCGCTTATGACAAGACTGCCCCAACTTATTCCGGTAGGGTAAAACCTGTTTATGCGACTATTTATTCAATAGACCATGCCATGATGCGGACGTCTCTGACGACCGAGATTGGGGAATAGGATTCGAGGATAGTTGTTGGCCGATGTGTTCAGTACATTTGGGAGAACTTCCGGTGTATTGTAATTATTTGTGTTTACTATCCATGTGACATATCTTCTATCTGATTGCGGACAACTCTACGTTAGTTAGTTGATAGGATCGTAAAAACAACTCATTCCAACATAGTTTAAATTTATAAAAAGAAACTTATATGAATGAGAATTATTATACTTTGTTATTGTTTAAATATATGACACTAGAACTAATTTATGGAGCACCCTTTTTAGTTATCCACGTGACTACAACTTAGATATTAGGGAGTCATGAACCTTAATTATGGTAAGTAGTTATCTGTACCCATGACGTGCAATAAGTAAGACACAGTGAAACCATTCGTTGTACATATTAGATTTACATTTATGCGCTGCTTTTTATTTAATTAGTTCAGAATGCCACTTTCACTGTCAATTACTCCTGACCGCACGTTAGACGTAAGAGGCCGTGGAATTACTCTGTAAAGTACACTGTTTGTTACTGAAAGGTATGGTCTGCATATGAAACACGTTTTGACAAACTGCGAATAATCCAGGGATGTATAACTGTTTGAAAAGGAGAGGTCTAGGTCATAAATCAAAGTAATTAGAGCTTAAGAAAAGTATTAACAAGGTCTAGCAAGGAAAGTCTTAGTGACTTAGATACATGAACCCCCTAGATCTTACATAGTTGGTTCTTTAAACATAGCAAGTTAATAATTAAATACACATTTAAAGAACGCGAGATAAGCTTAGGTGTTAAGAACGGTCGGACCTATGAGACAATACGTTGCTTTATTCATGTACCTCGGTTTTTCACCAAGATAGGTTGCTTATCTTTCAACTAGGTAAGTATTGGGAGTTTAGCGTATTGCTCCGATCAGAATCACGATAACCTAGTTCCTAGTGACATGCCAACGGGAATTTAATTGGTAGGGTTCTAGTGTTTACACCAAAGTCTGTTAATCTATTAATCTGAAAGTGTCCCCATCATAAACACCCTCCCGACATTATATTATCTCAAGTCATGGTAAACCGCGTCTTCCTTATCCTTAATTGTTCCTTATATGCTAGCTAGCTCATTTTAGGTTTATCGCTTTAGTAGTTTAAATTAGATTAAAACCCAAACTAAGCCAACCATCTGAACCTTATCTTAAAGGCTTAATTATCCAAACAAGCTCCGCTTCAAATTCGACCGTCTGGAGATGACCCTGATCATCCTTACCACGTACTAGTATCGGGTACTTGTACCTATTACCAGTAGGTAGTTTGGAGGTTTAGGCCCCGAGCAAAATAAATTTTAAAACATCCTGCTCGCCCCTCAGTCGTTACAACAACACCAATGACACTGATGGCTGGGGTCGCATCATATGTCTATATTATCCTCAAGATTATGTTAAAACAGAGATAATAGTCATTTAACCTTACTATTGAGATTGTTATATTTCAGGATCCCAGTAGGAATATTGTCTTCCATTTCAGGATCACTAACTTATAATTATCCCGAATATAATTAAGTCTGGGATAATAGAATGTCTTGGACTTAGTATTATTTTGTTTATTTTATAATAAATGCTTATTATAAGGATCCCAGATATTATATATCTCGGGATCCCTTTACTACTAATATTTCCGTGTGTTTATCATGTTTTGACTAGGTCATGAGGGACGTGGAAGTAGTTCCGATTTCCTTGGATCGTACCAAGCTGAAGGAATATATGAATTACAAAGAAGGAAGTCAACACGTGTGGAATACTCGATCATATGAACGTTGGGACGCTCCACTGAATATCAGAGATGATCCCGGATATTTTGGAATTACCTGTTATTGATTTGTAGTATATAAACGAGGCTTGAATGATCGATTAGGCTAACTGATATTCATCACTTACACTCAATTACACTCTCTGCAACTCGTTTACACTCACACACTTCACCATTTTCACACTTAGATGATCATTCTTGTGCTCTTTAGTTTGTAACTTCATTTCATTCAATAAGATAAACATAAGAAAAGGATCATTTGATCCTTCCCGAGATTTTGTGCCGGCGATCTATCATAGATCAAAGGTTTTCCTCGTACGTCGCTGTGTTCTTGCGCTTATCATCCATTTACTTTATCAAATTTGCATTCTTTATCATACTTACTGTATTATCCCGGATTGTATTTATTTTTCTGCATTCATATTGGTTTATTGCATACAAATTCATCATTTACAAAGTCCTTGATTGCATATTTAGCAAGATTTAATCTTAAGTTAACCCGTATTGACAAAGTTACAAGTTTTCATCTCAAACTATAATTTTTAATCAAATTGTCTTGAAATCAAATCAAAGCACACTACCTCACTTTACTAATTTGTTCATTGAATTTCCTTGTGTAATCGTACAATTTCATGTTTGGAGTCTGGAATCTCTTCGGGATCTCGGCATCACATATTGGTGGTGCAAATCTTGAGATCCTATGAGCAGTTGGAGCTGCTTCCGGAATAGGTTGTACTACACCAGGGACACTCGATATCATATCCTTAAGCTTTTGCAGTTCCCTCGCCATAGTAGGACTCACTCCAGGATCCTGCAAAACGTTAGTGCCAAAAGTATAACCAGAAGATATACTACCACCGTTCGTTACCCTTGGTTGGTATCCTGATGCCTGATCAGGATCTCTGGATGTAGAAACTCCGGTAGCGTATGTGGATCCCGGGATCCCGATACTCCCCTGCATGGATATGAAATCTCCAGAATAATTTGATGAGGGAGGAGTATTGAAATCCAGGATCTTGCCCCGAATGGGAGTAGTGACCCGAGCAACGGGAATATCTTCCCTAGGCCTCATGCTTTCTACCTCTCTTCTAGGTGATGTGTTACTCCTTTCCATTCGTTCCATCCGTTCCCTTACCTCTGAAAACATAGACATAATATCACGGTTAGAGATAATAATAGGATCATTATCCATCGAACCTGATCCCATATGAGTGGGTGTGGTAGAAGTTGGTCTTGGATAAACATGTTCATGCCTCAGTCTTGATGAAGAAACAGGTGGAGGTGGTGGTAAGCTAGTCACGACAGAAGTTGATGATGGTACGGTAGAAAATGTAGATCGTCCTTGAGTCGAAATTTTCAACAAAAACTTTTGAAAAAAGTAATTGAACAAGGTTTTTAACAAGAATTTGATTATAAAAAACACCACTTGCCCCACGGTGGGCGCCAAATTATTTTGGTCAAAAATTACCCAAGGCAATTTAGTGATCAAATCTAGTTTGTGAGGTAGTATGTTTGTATTGATTTTCAAGATAATTTGACAATAAGTGCTAGTTTTAGATAGAAAACCTTAAGTTCCAAAGTACGAACGTAAATCTTTGTTAAAAATGCCACTTGATGCTTTATGAATAGCTCATTTATGATAAACAAGTGTTTGATAACAAAAATGAGTGTAAAAATCAAGTATAACCCGGGATAATTCCGGGATAATACAATTTGTATGCAAAAAATGATGATAAAACTAAGTAATCAAATAACAAATGAAAGAACACAGAGATGTACAAGGAAAACCCTTGATCTATAATAGATCGCCGGCAGAAACCTCGGGAAGGATCAATCGATCCTTGCCTTTTGTTTAACTTATTGAAATAAAGACGAGTTACAAGCTAAAGAGCACAAGAATGATCGGCTAAGTGTATGATTGGTGAAATGTGAAAGTGTTAGAGTGTTGCAGAAAGTATATTGAGTGAAAGTAGTGAAGATGAGATCCCCTAATCGATCATTCAAGCCTCGTATATATACTACAGACCTATAACTAATTATTCTGAAATATCTGGGATCATCCCCGAGATATGCTTGAGCATATCAACGTTCATATGACCAAGTAATTCTCCACGTGTTGACTCTTTTCCTCATAATTCAAATATTCTTCGAGTAATATATGATCCAAAAAAATCAGAGCTACTTCCTCATTTCTCTCACGGCCTAGACAAAGTCGAATAAACACGCAGAAATATTAGTAGCAAAGGGATCCCGAGATATTATATATCTGGTGTTATGGTCAAAAAATTACACAAGGAAATTTAATGAACAAATTAGTAAAGTGAGGTAGTGTGCTTTGATTTGATTTCAAGAAATTTGATTGAAAATTATAGTTTGAGATGAAAACTTGTAACTTTGTCAATACGGGTTAACTTAAGATTAAATCTTGCTAAATATGCAATCAAGGACTTTGTAAATGATGAATTTGTATGCAATAAACCAATATGAATGCAGAAAAATAAGTACAATCCGGGATAATACAGTAAGTATGATAAAGAATGCAAATTTGATAAAGTAAATAAATGATAAGCACAAGAACACAGCGATGTATGAGGAAAACCCTTGATCTATGATAGATCGCCAGCACAAAACCTCGGGAAGGATAAAACGATCCTTGCCTTATGTTTATCTTATTGAATGAAATGAAGTTACAAAATAAAGAGCACAAGAATGATCGTCTAAGTGTGAAAATGGTGAAGTGTGAGAGTATAAACGAGTTGCAGAGAGTGTAATTGAGTGTAAGTGATGAATATCAGTTAGCCTAATCGATCATTCAAGCCTCGTTTATATACTACAAATCGATAACAGGTAATTCCGAAATATCCGGGATCATCTCTGATATTCAGTGGAGCGTCCCAACGTTCATATGACCGAGTATTCCACACGTGTTGACTTCCTTCTTCGTAATTCAAATATTCCTTCAGCTTGATACGATCCAAGGAAATCGGAACTACTTCCACATCCCTCATGACCTAGTCATAACATGATAAACACGCGGAAATATTAGTAGTAAAGGGATCCCGAGATATATAATATCTGGGATCCTTATAATAAGCATTTATTATAAGATAAACAAAATAATACTAAGTCCAAGACATTCAATTATCCCAGACTTAATTATATTCGGGATAATTATAAGTTAGTGATCCTGAAATGGAAGACAATATCCCTACCGGGATCCTGAAATATATCAATCTCAATAGTAAGGTTAAATGACTATTATCCTTGTTTTAACATAATCTTGAAGATAATATAGACATACCCGGGGATCCTTCATAATATAGCAAGTCAGGATCATACATTTCCTTATCCTGATTGTAAGTTCGATATCCTGCACATGAGTTATCCTAGAGCAATCCAGGATCCTTATAAACACTCAGCATAGTAACTAATCCGGGATCCTGCATGGTTAGTGAAAATTCTACCCACAACAATTGCCCCCGAAGTTGTATCATTTGTTCTGGATCCTGAAAACGATATAACTTCAGCCGATTCAGTTATCCATTTGAAGTTAGGTGAGATATTTTTGTTCATTGATACTCATGCCGGAGTATTAATTTCATTGATCAAACGACTTATTCATCTCACATATATATTTTCCTTTATTTCTTCCTTCTCCGCCATTTTCGCTCAAGCCATCCTTCTACTCTCGTTTGAATAAAAGATCGTTTTTTAAAAATAACCGAGAAAATCATCCGAGAACTTAACAATGTCACGTGATTTTATTCTTCTATTTCATCATTGTTGTACTCTTCCAGTCTTTAATTTTATTCTGAACTTCCAGTTCATTTCGCGTTGGCTGATATTGACCCGGAGATTTTTGCCCAAAAGGAGAAAATTGATGCAAGTCCCTACGTCTTGGGCACATAGAAAGTCCCTACTTCTTGGGCACAACTTTTACAAGTCCCTACGTCTTGGACACAAATTATACAAGTCTTACTTCTTGGACACAACTTATACAAGTCCCTACGTCTTGGGCACATAGAAAGTCCCTACTTCTTGGGCAACGATTTAGGTCCTACTTCTTGGACGCACTTGAAAAGTCCCTATGTCTTGGGAAAACGTTTTAAATCCCTACTTCTTAGGTAAACTAATAGGATACTGCTTTCCTACGACACGTGAACCGTATTTTGGGTAACATCCCACAACAACTACTTTTGGGTAACATCCCACCACGATTATACTTGAACAAGCATTCTAAACGAAACTATTTGACATTTAGGCCAACAAGCCTACTCAAACTTGATTCAACTATTGCAAACTTAAAACCTATGAATCCACTCAACCTCGTTGTTGACTTTTACTATATTTTTCAGGGAATTAGCTGCACGTAAGATCCTCCAGCATACATGGAACATAGGCGACCCACGAAAGAATAGGATGCCAACTTTTGACAACTGGATTTCTTTTATATAACTAAAACTGTTTAGTCATATTTACGAAATCTACTTTTGTAAACTTAACTACTTTTGCACTTGTATGATTCGATGAATCGTAAAAATTTGTAGCTATACTTTTGGCATCTTAATATATATGTTCTGTTGTAATCATATGCTCTGATACGTGTGCATATACATTGTTGGCGTCATCACCCCCATACTTCACTAAATGCTTCCGCTAAAAACAATCAACGAATTTGGGGGTGTGACAGGTTGGTATCAGAGCCATTGGTTATAGCGAACTAGATTTCTTAGGTGACTTAGAGACCTTAGTGACCTAGACTATAGCCTTGGCTAGAACGCACATCCATACACTCATTTGCATACGTCTAATTATCGTTACGACTCATCGATACGCATAATCCATTATTTGAACTATGCTACATCCGATTCATTCAAACTCACTCTGATCTCAGACGAACCTGATCGTATTAACCGGTTGATGAAAAGAAGTATGTATTTAGCATCATATAATGACGCATGGCCAATGTGATTATATTATACTAAGTACATATGGGCGTTTCATCGTCGTAAGATACGTGATGGGGATCTCGATAATCCTTTTAAATGTCCTGTAACTAAAAACATGTGAAACTTCATTCTTCACATCCTTTTCATTGGCATTGACTTCTACATTTTCATCGTAGAACGTCATCATGCCGCCCAAACAAAGAAAGACCCGAAACAGTCGCCAAGCACCTACACCTCCTATCGTTGAAACCACCGAACAGATCATCAAATGACGTGTGGCTGAAGCAATTGCCCAGTATGAGGCAAGCCGCAATCGTGATAATGTGGTGCACAACAGTGGAACCACTCCCGTCAACAGTGAAACACCTGCGAATACCCAACAAGGGTGTTCTTACAAAACTTTCCAGGCTTGCAAACCAAGCACCTTCACCGGGACTGAAGGGGTCATTGGCCTAATTCACTGGATCGAGAAAATGGAATCGGTCTTCGATATCAGCGACTGTGCTACCAACAACATGGTGAAATACGCCACGTGTACTCTCATCGACAAGGCTTTAACCTGGTGGAACTCTCAGGTCCAAATCCTCATACGCACAACTGCTTACGCCATCTCGTGGGAGACTTTGAAACTGCATAAGAGTTTTGCTCTCCCAATGAGGTTCAGAAACTCGAGACTGAACTGTGGAACATCCAAATGACCGGCGTTGACATTACCGGTTATACAACTAGATTCCAAGAGCTTGCACGTCTTGTGCCCCACATGGTGACTCCCGAGAAGGAACGCATCAAACGATAACTTAAGGGTTTGGCACCACAGATCAGAGGAATGGTGATGTCCTCCAAACCGGCTACTTTTATGAGCGCGGTGGATCTGGCTCAAAGCTTGACTGACGATGCGGTCCTAATCGGAACTCTAAAAGCTGCGTCAGGGAAGAACGAACCCAACCGCACCGATGCGGGTGAATTTGGAAACAATAAACTCAAGTGGAACAATGAGAGTAATGACCGTCAGGGTCAACAAAACAGAAATCCGGGAAATGCCAGAGCATACGCCACAATCACCAACACTGAACCGAAACCTTATCTAGGCAAGAGGCCTAAATGCGGAAAGTGGGAAAGGTATCACGAGGGTAAATGCACTCTCTGTGGTAAGTGCAGCCAGTGGGGACACCGAGCCAACGTATGTAGAAACAACACTCCCACTCAAGAAAACCCTTGGTGAAAAAACACTGGCTGTTTCGAGTGTGGCGAACCTGGGCACTACCGAAATCAATGCCCACAGCTCAACAACCAAAACAATAACAACGGTAATAACGGAAACAACAATCAGAACAACAACAACTGCATGGTCAACACCGAAAACGCTCGCGGACACGCATACATCATAGGGGGAAGGGATGCACAACCAGATCCCTACGCCAACATTGGTACGTTTTAACAAACTATTACGCATAAACATTTCACTATTTGAATGTCAATTCAAACCTAACGCTTAGTAAACTTTGACCACTTATCGAACGCATAACTTATCAAACTATACCGCGAGTATACATGAACCGGTAGAACTTTATGGCAACTTAGAGAGCCACGCAGAACTATTATCATTGTTAATGACATGACTTTTCAGAAAACATACACGACGGGCGTTCCGACTTGATTTTAAATCTCGGGATGAGATTTCTCTAACATGGGGAGAATGTAACACCCCACAATTTCAACATAATTATAAATGTTAATTGCACGCATTTTTAGGCTAATTCCCTAACTTATAGTGAATTCACAACACACTGTAGAGATAAGTCTAGCAAAGCCCAACTAGATAATACACGTAGTATTACTTATTCATAATTAGTTGTAATTATGTATAGCGCGATTTAAACAACGTGACAAAAATATACGACTATTGGTGAATAAAGTTTTATAATAATATGAAATTATTAATTAACATTAACGTCTATTAAATAATATTTTGATAATATTTAACAAGTATTTCGTAAACTGAAACAAATTCGAGACATTTCTGTAACAAAACAAAGTTATAATTTTACAACTTAGTTAAATTACTTTTATAAAGATATCTCAACTAAAATATATTCAAAAAATGTATTTTAAAATTTACCAATTTAAAATAAACTAATATTTAACGATCGGGTAAACAAACACGAGTTAAAATACCACAATTTGGGACTAAAATCCCCTCCCTTTGTTGAACAAAATTCAGCCCCAAACACCCCCTCCTCTCTCATTTTCATTTCATCATCATCTTATCTTCTCTTTTCTCTCTCTCTCAAAAACCACCTCCACCACCATCAAAACCACCACCACAAATCACACAAATTCTACCACAAAAACGCAATAAATCACCTCACTCCTTTAGAGAAAAACGACCACGACAACGAGATCTACACTTCCATCTTCTCGGATTTTCACGGTGACAACTTTGTAAGAACCCGACAATCCCGCAAACTCTTAGATTTTGCTATTTTCTTTGATATTTCTTGTTTATGATACTTAATACAACATGTTTTAGTGTTCTTAACAACTGAAAATGTCCAAAATTGACCCAAAACTCAATTTCCCCAAATTTTTCGTCGAACAGCTCGTTATGTCGCTTCTGGCCCAAAAACAGTAATGCAACACAAGCTTTTCTGTCGCAGTACCACTCCTACGTCGCACTATGCGACACAACGCTTTATGTCACACAATTCACCCTACATCGCATACTTGCGACACAACTACTTATGTCGCAGCAATTGCGACACAAATACTTACGTCGCATTAAATTGCGGATGTCGCAGGAATGCGACACAAACCTTTGTGTCGCAATTGAAACCAATGTCGCGCCTTGTGTCGCATAAAATAAAAAGTTTACAAATGATTTTGCACTAGGTGTCAAACTTAACCGGTAGCATATACTTACATATGATATGGAAAACGAACTATACAAACATTACAAACGCACTTATTTTAATGAAATTGTGGTTTCGAACTATTATCAACGAATCGTATACACTTTCAAAACTTCAAACATAAACATCGAACAAACAATTGGGCATAACTTGGTTGTACGAACACTAGCATGGATGGTTAAACTTAGACCTCCACATACATATTAAATCTCATACATTTAGGGCGTTAGGAGATTTCGACTAGACATTGTTAAACCCAGAATTATCTAATAAATAATTCAATAAGCCTTGAATTATTATTGAGAATTTACGGAATCACACTCAATAATATTAAGAAGATTAAGAATTATAATAACTTGTAATACACAATTGATTATCAAAAGCTTCAATCTTATTAATGATATAAGACGAATACACTTAAGTATTAGGGTTACAGAAAACCTTGAAGCTGCGTGAAACTAATGTTAACCTAACCTTGGTCTAAGGATCTCTATTTATAATACATAGAGTCCTATACAATCTCTAGTTATTATGGAATTCAAATCTATCCCATAAATAACTCTAACCGACTTATACACAAAAACAGTAGGAACAACTTACTTTATACCAACAGTGGTAAGTTCCCTTTAGAAACACAAGTATACTTACACTAACAGTGGCACTGCTACTACAAATATACTAGCAGTGGCTAGTTCTTCAATCCTTCTAGCAGTGGCTGTCATTATATCGAACAGAGGCTAGCACCATCACTTTGTCAAATAAGCTCAGATTCCAACAATCTCCCCCTAAACTTGATCAATCTTGCATTGCATTAAGTTTCTGCATTCAGCTTCATTCTTTTGTAGGAGCTTTGGAACCTTTTGAATCTCTATTTATCTCTCTTATTGTACTGATTCATAATTCTGTAGACTATATCTTTGCTTTTGGAGTTCTTCACAGCTACTTGCAATTTCTTTGCAATCAACTGCTTCAACAGTGCTACACTCAGAAAGTAATCTCTCTCATCCAGCATATAAATAAATTTTCCATTTCTGAGAGCTATCAACTGTACTCCTGCCCTGACAAAATGTCTCCAATTACTTACTGCTTCAGCACATAAGAACAGATTCCCATACATCTCAGGCTCAAACATCATTTGTATCCATTCCCACACATGCCTTTGAAGACTAGCTTTAACAATTTTCAAATTCTTTTCTAACCCAATCTTATACATATCATACACATCAAACCTGTTTACTCTCTTCAGAATATCTTGCATTGACTTATGAAAACTAACAACACCATTTTTCCTTTCAATTCTAATTTCATAAGCAATTTCTTTAGTTGCTATCAACACTGCTTCTCATTTGACAATTTCTGAATATTCCTCACCATCCAAGTTGATGTTCTCTGATCTGTCAGACTTAACTACAATCATCTGTTCCAATATCTTCTCATCCCTATCCAAATCACAAATATTATCATCCATCTCTTGAAATTTAGCAAATGACCTTCTAACACCTTCAATTTTCAATTTCAGTTCCTTTTCTTTCTCCAACTCCTCATCAATTTGATCATATCTTTCCTGTAATCTCCTTTGAATTTCCTCATCATCTTTCCTTTTCTTTTCTAACCTCTTCTTTGCTTCAGGATTGACCTAAGGATTATTATCATACATCTTTTGCAGTTGTTCCAGTGACATTTTCCTCAATTGACCTATAGAAATCCTATCTCCTCTTAACTTACATACCAGATCATTTTTCAATTCAACCCTTGTTGGTTTCTTTGCTTTCCTCTTAGCAGCTTCTTTTTCCTTTTTCTCCTTCTTCTCTCTTTCAATTTTCTTTTTTAATGCCATCTGCAGAGGATTACCCTTTTTCTTTTCTTCATAAGCATGATATACAGTATCATCATTTAACCCATTTGCTTTCATATCTGCATATACTCTGCTGGCTTCTTTAGTCATTTTAACAATCTGACCATTCTCAAGCATAACATCCACTTCATCAACCTCAGATGTATGCACTGACCTCTGTACCTCAGGTGCTCTCTTTTCTGTTCTTATCCTCTCCTGCTTATCCAACTCTTCTTGCAATCTCAATGCATATTCATGATCATGCTCAATACTCCTCTGTAATAGTTTGACCTTTGACTTTGGCTTTTCTACCAATTTACCCTTACCTTTGTCTTTTGGATCAATCTTTGGAAGATTAGACTCAGGTTTATCCACTCTAGATTCTTTGATGACAAAAGGTACTTCTGGAGTTCTAGCAGTGGTTGATAAATTTGTAGTAGTTGTGACAGTGGGTTGTGGAGTTGAGGTAACAGTAGGTTGTGGAATTGAAGTAACAGTAGTTTGTGAAGCAGTAGCAGTGGTAGCCACTTTAGCAGTGGGACTACTTGACTTGGATTTTCTGATTTCTTCCATCCTTTTAGCTTTTATACTGAACACTGGAATGGATTTCTTCTACCATATGTACGTTTAGGATCTGATTTTAACTTTGACTCCCCCTCAGCCTCTGCATCATCACCATTACATTCCATCTGTTCAGTTTCTATACTCACCAACTCATCAACTGATTGTACCACTTCTTCACCATCTTCTACATCACTAATCACTTCTGTTTCACCATCAAACCTCTCCACAGACTTTTGAATAATACTTTCAACAATCTCAGTCTGCATATCATCTTCATTGTTAATATTAGACACAGCATCTGTCTCACCTATACCTTCATCATCATCATCATCATGCATAAACACATCATCATCAAACATTTCCTCTGCACTCTTCTCCCCCTTGTTGAAAGTGTTCTTCAATAATGCTTCTAAAACCCCAAACCTTTCTTTTAATCCATCATTGAAAATATTCTGCATCAACAAAGCTTCCAACACCCCAAGTCGTTCCTTTAATCCATCAATTTCTTTCCCCTGCTCAACAATCTTAGCATTCTGCTCTGCAATTTTAGCATCTTGAGCTTTGTTCACTCTCTTCTCCTTTACTAACTTCTCCCAAAGCAAATCCACTGTCTTTGTCAATTGTACATTCGTCAATTCAATGTGAGGACTAGTCTCATTTTTTCTTGGTACTGGGACCTTCACCTGCTTCATTACCCGTAGGTTCAGTATTAGAAGTTGCCTCTGGTTGGGTCTTATTTATGTTACCACTGCTCTCCTCTGTCAGTGGACTAGAAAGAGTAGTGGCAGCCCTTCCAGAATGACCACCCATCTCTTGTGGGGTCACTTGCTATGATACAATAGATGGCTGAGACAAATGAGCAGCAGGAACCTCACTTGCCTGATTTCTTTTCTTTTTCTTTGGCTGTAAGTGGGTAGGTTGTTTGGTCCCTTGTTTTCTTTTTGTACCCCCAATTAGTGTGTGTTCAGACTCAGTTGGTACTACTGGCCTGTCACCAATTGGTTCAGATGTAGTTGGTGGTACTACATCTGTGGTGGAAGGAGCAGGAAGCATTGTAGAGAATAATGCTGTTTCCTTCCCAGAAAACTTCTTATTGGTATTCTTACTCATCTCTGTAAAAGTTCTAGCAGAAAGAATACTAACACCAATAATAAGTTCTTATGCAACTAAATCAGAAATTTGTTTATTTAAAACAAGTTGCACAAATCTAGGATACATAATAAACATATCCTTTTTCCCTTTTGTTATATTTCTTATCATGCCGTCAAGAATGTATTTAGAAAAATTAAATTTTTGACCCTTAGCCAAACACACAAGTGCATAGGCTATTTGGGTACCAAGTTCATTAAAAGCAGTTCGTTTGGATGACAAGCAGTGGAGAAGTGTATGTATTAAAAATTTCCATTGAGGACTAAAGAGTAATTTAAAAAATGTAAAACGTGTGTAATCACCCTCATACCCCATTAATCGAAGATTATCATACAAATCTCTGTCATCGATAGAAGATATACCTGAAGCGTCATCAAGAAGAAGTACTTCTCGAAGAGAATCCTCAGATATCACCACTTTGGTTCCTTGAACCATAGAGACCACTTGACGGTTGCCCTCAATTACTTCCAATCGGGCATTCTTCCAAAATTCGTTCAAATGACCCCTGGAAACCCTTGGAGATATAGTAAGCGCATGAAATATATAACTCGAACGCAGAAAATCCACAATTTGTGTGAAGTTTTGCGCCGATGAGGGTTTCATCAAGAAGGCGATCATATTGTGTTCTTCGTAAACACTCAATGTAAGATCGGTTGAAGAAGAAGCCATGACTGTTGAATTGATCGTAATAGAAGTGAGGGTTTGATTTGAAGTGTAATTGCAGTGGTTATGTGTGAAAATAAGAAAGTGTAATGAAAAATTGAAGTGTTCTAAGTTTATAAACTGTTAGGCATAAGAACAGAGCCAAGACCTAGAAAACTTAACTAGCAGTGGCATTGCTCAACATAACTAACAGTGGAAAGGTATAAAATACCTTAACAGTGGCAGACATTCAATTTTTCAAACACATACTTAGAAAGCTAACAGCAGTTAGTAGCACTAGCAGTGGCAACCGACCAAGGTAACCAAAACTTAGTACTAGCAGTGCCAAATATTTAGCTTTATAAGCAGAATATGTATAATTATTTTTTATTTTTTTTATCAAACTAAATAAAGTAAACAAATAGAATAAAAATTAGTTCCAGCAGTAGCAATGTCTTCTGAAAGTAGCTAAGAACCTGCACAGTGGTTAGCTAGAAAACAATAAACAACGGCAATAATATACACAAGTTTACAAGCAGTGGCAACTTTATAAGGAGCAGTGGCTAGAATGTTCTAACAGTGGTACCAACTGAAAGCAACTGTAGGCTAGCAGTGGTAAACATTATATCTGAAGATCCTTTTTACTGCATACAAATATGATTGCTTGGAATTGGCTTGATATCTAGCACACACACACAGCAAACATTATATCTGGTCTAGATGAGGTGAGATACATGAGGGAGCCAATCACAGATCTGTATAGATGCACATCTACATCCTCCCCCTCAAGATCTGCATGTAGTGCTTTGTGTGTCTCCATTGGTGTGCTAGCTATTTTAGCATCTGAGTAATCAAATCTGTCCAAAATGTCTTTGACATATTTGCTTTGGTTAATGAAAATGCCATCAATCCTCTGCTTAACTTGAAGTCCCAAAAAGAAAGTAAGTTCTCCCATAGAACTCATCTTGAACTTCTGATGCATTAACTTCTCAAACTCCTTGCACAGGGTATCATTAGTAGAACCAAAAATGATATCATCAACATACACTTGTACCAATAAGATATCATTGTGAATCTTCTTGGTGAACAGTGTTTTGTCAATGGTACTTCTTTTAAAACCATTCTCCAATAAGTAAACAGATAGAGTTTCATACCAGGCTCTAGGTGCTTGATGCAAGCCATATAGAGCCTTATCCAATCTGCATACTCTATCTGGATACTTGGGGTCTTCAAATCCAGGTGGTTGACAAACATAAACTTCATCATTAATTGACCCATACAGAAAGGCACTCTTGACATCCATTTGATAAACTTTAAATCCATGATATGAAGCATATGCCAAGAATAATCTGATTGCTTCTATTCTAGCAACAGGAGCAAACACATCATCATAATCAATACCTTCTTCCTGTGTATACCCCTGTGCCACCAACCTTGCTTTGTTCTTGATTACAATACCCCTTTCATCCTTTTTGTTCTTAAAGATCCATTTTGTGCCTATAGCTCTTTTTCCTTTTGGTAGATCAACTAAGGTCCACACATTCTGTATCTTAAACTGAAGCAATTCCTCCTGCATTGCTTCAATCCAACTGGGATCTTTAAGGGCTTCCACTGCCTTCTTTGGCTCAGTTTGAGATAAGAAACATACATATAAAGAGGTATGGAGTTCCTCTTCATTGACCTTGGTCTGCTGTCTAGTTTGCACAGTAGAACCAATATCACCAATTACTTGTTCAAGAGGATGATCTCTATGAACAGTGTATGTGGATGTAGGTGTTTCATGTATCTCAGTATCCAAATTGGTATAGTTCCCATCGTGTCCAAATCTTTCACTTGATGCCTCTCTTGAGATCCTTTTTGACAAAGGAGTAGACCTCATATAATTCAAAATATTCTAACTTCGCCTTCTCCTTATCAATTTGTTGAGTTGGACTCATTGCACTTTCTGCTTCATTGTCTTCCATGCTTTGTCTGTCAGATTCAACAAATCTAATCGATGGTTCATCTGATTCTTCTGACTGTAATCTCTGTGTTGACTTTGAATGATCAGTTTCAAACACTTCTGGGGGATCAGGAGACCATATTGGAAATACAATGTATTCCACTGAATCTTTCTTCTTCTCAGTTGACATTCCTGATTCAGAAGTGCCAGATTCATTACTTGTTTCTGCATTTGTACCTGCACCTGTACCTGCACTTGTGTCTACAGAGGTATATCTAAAAGCAAAATTAAGTGCATCAATATCAAACAAAGACTTTGGACCTTTTCCATCTGGATTAGTGATATTCTCATTAAAAGTGACATTCATTGATTCTTCTATCACCCTGGTCCTTTGGTTGAATACCCTATAGGCCTTACTTTGAATGGAGTAACCAACAAAAACACCCTCATCTACCTTGCTTTCAAACTTTCCTAAGTGATCTTTGGTATTTAAAATGGTACAAGGACATCCAAAAGATTTTAGGAAACTAACCAATGGTTTGTTCTTAAACAGCAATTCATATGGTGTTTTGTGATGAGGCTTCACAACTAGTACCCTATTCTGAACATAGCAAGCTGTGCTAACTGCCTCTGCCCAGAAGGACATAGGCAATTTTGCAACAGATAACATAGTTCTAGCAGCCTCAATCAGTGTCCTATTCCTTCTCTCTGCTACTCCATTTTGTTGAGGAGTTCTAGGTGCACTAAACTCTCTCTTAATACCTTTAACCTAACAGAATTTATCCATCTCATGATTTTTAAACTCTGTTCCATTATCACTCCTGATGATTTTAACCTTTTTATCCAATTGATTTTCCATCTTAGTTATAAATGATCTAAGTATTTCACCTGTTTCATCTTTTGTTCTAAGAAAGAAAACCCATGTAAATCTAGTGTAATCATCAATAATGACAAGGCAATAAGACCTTTTCCCCCATACTACTTATATTGGTTGGTCCAAATAAGTCCATATGCAATAAGTGTAAGGGTGTGCAGTTGGTATTCACAGCTTTGGACTTAAAAGAAGTTTTGTGTTGCTTTCCCTTTAGGCAAGAAACACAATGATCATCACATGAATATACCTTTTCAGGCAAACCTCTAACAAGCTTGTTTTTGACAAGTTTATTAATGGTTTTATAATTCATGTGACACATCCTTCTATGCCACAGTTCAGATTCATTCAAACTTGCTTTTGAAATAAGACGGTTTAGCTCAGATTGAGGTGACATGTTTGCTAAGTCACACTTATATACAATATCTTTCCTTGGAATTCTCATTAAAATCATGTTTTCTGGTATCTTAAATTCCTTGGACAAGATAAGACATTCAGTGTCAGTAAAATAAACTGGATTCTTTTTATCTGTGATTTGACTCACACTTAGCAAATTGTACCTCAACTGTTCCACAAAATACACATCATGAAAACTTATCTTATCACTTTGCACTGTTCCTTTGCCCGTAATTTTCCCACCTTTGGGATTACTTCCAAATGCTACATACCCTCCATCAAATGATTTGAAATCCTGTAGCTTTCCTTTGTCTCTAGTCATGTGCCTTGAGCAGCCACTATCAACATGCCATAAGCTCTTCGGCCAACCCTGCACAAACAATAATCAGAGAATTAGTTTCTCTTGGGAACCCAAACCAATTTGGTCTTGGGTTTCCCTTGTGCATCATTAAAATCAACTCTCTGGAAGATAATTGATTTTGATGCACTGTTAGATTTGGAAACTTTGGATGCAACAGTGTTCTTTGGTTTCCAAACCCAACTAATTTCAGACTTAACAGTGGGAATAGGCCTAGCAGTGGTAACCCTTAGGCTTGTATTAATTATTCTAGCAGTGGCAGCCATACTCGGTGTAAACATTCTTTTGGAATTTTTAACACTAGCAGTGACTGCATGCTTAACAGTGGTAACACTTCCCATTGTATTAGTCTTCTTACCTTTGTTGGCTTTATTTGGTGGTATCACTGCAGCATTAGTAGTAGTGGCTGCAGTTGTACCACTGTTAGCCGTATTCTTCATCCTCTTGACAGTGGCAACATGATTAACTTTAGATTTGAAATTTTGTTTATTAATCATGTTTGCTGCTGTCCATAATGGTTTCACAACCCTAGTGAAATTCTTAGGATTGTGATAACAATCATGTTGAAGCTGATTAGTTTTTCCACATATATAACAAGAGTTTTCTTTGACCACTTGAAAATTCTGCCCCAATCTTTGTGAAACCATTTGATTCCAGTTTCGTTGATTGCCTCTTGGTGCAGTTTTAGTAAAAGGTTTTGGTGAAGAAAGTCTTGTTTTGCAATCACATTTAATACATTTATCATTTGTCACAGATTTTGACTCCTGCTTAACTGTTTTACTAATAAATCCTAGACCCTTTCTAGACTTATTAGTATTGAACACTTGTTTTATCTGTTGTTTAGCCTATTCTTGAAACAATCTTTTACCCTCTTCTAATTTATCAACATTTAGTTCAGAAACTAGACCAGTATCCTTTCTACTACCTTCACTTGATGAATTAGATGATTCAAAACTTACAGATGTATTATCACTCTGATCATCTTCCTCACACCACTCTCTTATTTCAACTTTATCAAAATTCAAATCTTCTTCTAAACTTTTAACTGGATCAGCCTTTTTAACATCATCATTCATTCCTTCTTTAAGAGAATTGATATCAATATCAGTTTTGGAAGGAAAGTAGTTGTTGTTATAAGGAGGAGGTACATTACTGTATCCTAATCCAGTCTTAAGCTTATCATGAATCTGTGAATGGATAAGTTTATTGACACTTTTGGATGCATTTTCTAAGTTACTTACATTAAGTCTTATGCTATCTCTCTCACATGTGACTTCAGCAAGTTTCTTAGTTAACAAATCTATCTTATCTTTAAAAGTGTCTCTTTCCCACTTAGCATATGCAATGTCATATTTAAACTGTGTTTCATTGACTTCATGTGCATGTATCTGTTTTTCAAGATTTTCAATTGCTAAGATAGTGTGTTTACTTTTGATTTCCCATTGTTTTAGTTCATCACACACTTTCTGATTATGATCCCTGTAATGTTTAACAGTTTGTTTACAAACAGCAGAACATAATTTGTTTTGTACCTCATAAGGAATTTCTGACTTCTTGTCAGATTCAACAATTGCCATGAAGCACTGATTCTTTACCTCATGCTCTTCTTGGTCGCTCCAGTCCCATCCACATCCATCCACAGAAACAAATGCATTTGATGAAGCACTCTGGATTGGTACATTCTTTGTTTGAACCACATTGCTTCCAGTTCTTTGTCCATTAACACTACCATTCTGTTCATTCTTTGGACTTCTGCATTCCCTAGCAAAGTGCCCCATCTTATGACAGTTGAAGCATTCAATCTTGCTTTTATCAAACCAACTTGCATCATTCCTTTTATATGCAAAGTTGTTTCTCCCAGTTCTTTGCATAAATCGTTTTGCCCTCTGAGTGATTAAAGCAATTTGCAATTTGATATCCATCTCTTCAAGATCATCTCCATCAAATTGTTCCAAGTCTTCATTAGTAAGTGAAGAATTCACATTACTAGCAAAGAAAGATTCCAATATCTGATCATTAGAGCAGTTTGATGATGATCCATATCCTCCTGAAGTATAAGTAGAGTCTTTGAGATTTGAGTCTGCTTTAGTTCCTTCCATCGACATGAAAGCTGCATTGTTGTTGATATTTACAGAACCCTGCTTCTTGCTTTCCACTTCAGTTTCAAAGTTCCTAAGATCATTATAGATATCTTCAAGCTCCTTTGACTCCAAATCTGCACTTTGTCTTAATCCTACTGTGTAGATTGTCCATTCCTCACCCAATGACCTCAAAAACTTTCTGTTTAAGTCATCCTTATCAATTTTTACTTGATGATTCTCCAGATCTCCTACTAACTTTGTAAACCTGTCAAAGGTTTGAGTCAAAGTTTCTGACTTTGCAGAGTTGAAGTTCTCATATTGCTGTTTCAATAGAGATCTTTTATTCCTTTTAGTGCTTTCATTACCACCAAATCTCTTTTCAATAGCCTCCATCAGAACTCTAGCATCTTGACATGCTACAAACCTTCTTTGATATTCATTGGGAATAGACAACAACAGAGTACTTAGTGCTTTATACTCTATAGATCTAACCTTTTTTTCTGCTTCAGAAGTTGGTGGTGCTCTAGGCTGTTCAACACCATCACTATCATGGGTTACAGTAGGACCATTAACCATCACTTCCCACATCTGATAATCTGTGAGAAGCATGTATTGTTTGATCCTGTTCTTCCAAAGATCAAACTCATCAGGTCTAAGCATAGGGATCTTAGTTGCCTGGATTCCTTCATTGTTATCTGTTGCCATTGATTCAATAAACAGTTTGAAAATCAATCAAACAGTAATACTAGATCTTCTTGTATTCAAAGCTTAACCTTGCTCTGATACCACTTTTTAAACCCAGAATTATCTAATAAATAATTCAATAATCCTTGAATTATTATTGAGAAGTTACGGAATCACACTCAATAATATTAAGAAGATTAAGAATTATAATAACTTGTAATACACAATTGATTATCAAAAGCTTCAATCTTATTAATGATATAAGACGAATACACTTAAGTATTAGGGTTACAGAAAACCTTGAAGCTGCGTGAAACTAATGTTAACCTAACCTTGGTCTAAGGATCTCTATTTATAATACATAGAGTCCTATACAATCTCTAGTTATTATGGAATTCAAATCTATCCCATAAATAACTCTAACCGACTTATACACAAAAACAGTGGGAACAACTTACTTTATACCAACAGTGGTAAGTTCCCTTTACAAACACAAGTATACTTACACTAACAGTGGCACTGCTGCTACAAATATACTAGCAGTGGCTAGTTCTTCAATCCTTCTAGCAGTGGCTGTCATTATATCGAACAGAGGCTAGCACCATCACTTTGTCAAATAAGCTCAGATCCCAACAGACATCTTTGGCTTTAGGCTTTGCTAGCACTCGAACCTAATTAACTAAACAGGTGAGTTCACGGCCCCTACTTTTACTGTTTTAACTGCTTTTGAACGGGGGTGGAAAACATAGCCAACGCTTTTGCTACGTAAGCAAACTTTTATATAACAGTTGTGATGTACATTGTGCTAAATATTTGTGACCGCGGTCAACGATTATAACTATTATTTATGAAATGGGATTTCATACGAAAACTAAATTGGGAATACACTGGAGAACAACCAGCCACACACGCTTTTACAAACTGACTTTTATGAAACAACATTTTCATAAACAACTGAAAAGTCCCTACTTCTTGGGCACACACACACAGAAAGTCCCTACGTCTTGGGCACCCACAAAGAAAGTCCCTACGTCTTGGGCACACGCACAGCAAGTCCCTACTTCTTGGGCACATTTATACAAGTCCCTACGTCTTGGACAAACAGAAAGTCCCTACTTCTTGGGCAAGGTGCCATCCTACATCTTGGATGAAGGCTCTACTTCTTGAGTAGATGAGTCCTACGTCTTGGATACCAGTCCTACTTTTTGGACACAACTATACAAGTCCCTACGTCTTAGGCACATAGAAAGTCCCTACTTCTTGGGCAACGATTTAGGTCCTACTTCTTGGACGCACTTGAAAAGTCCCTATGTCTTGGGAAAATGTTTTAAATCCCTACTTCTTCGGTAAACTAGTAGGATACTGCTTTCCTACGGCACGTGAACCGTATTTTGGGTAACATCCCACAACAACTACTTTTGGGTAACATCCCACCACGATTATACTTGAACAAGCATTCTAAACGAAACTATTTGACATTTAGGCCAACAAGCCTACTCAAACTTGAATCAACTATTGCAAACTTAAAACCTGTGAATTCACTCAACCTCGTTGTTGACTTTTACTATGTTTTTCAGAGAATTAGCTGCACGTAAGATCCTCCAGCATACATGGAACATAGGCGACCCACGAAGGAATAGGATGCCAACTTTTGACAACTGGATTTCTTTTATATAACTAAAACTGCTTAGTCATATTTACGAAATCTACTTTTGTAAACTTAACTACTTTTGCACTTGTATGATTTGATGAATCATAAAACTTTGTAATTATACTTTTGGCATCTTAATATATATGTTCTGTTGTAATCATATGCTCTGATACGTGTGCATGTACATTGTTGGCGTCATCACCCCCAGACTTAACTAAATGCTTCCGTTAAACACAATCAACGAATTTGGGGGTGTGACATTGTTCATCTTTCATATATCTTCTCCCTTTCTTTTGCCGTTATTTTAGTCCAGAACACCTTTATATTCCCACTCGAATCGCACAAGGGATCATTATTCGAAGATAACCCCAGATATGCAGAAGAATATAGCAATGTCAAGTAACTTTTTTCTTCTTCTGTATTATCACCATATTCTTCTATTCCCCTATCTTATTTTGATTTTGCAGTGCATTTTACTCTGTCCGACATTGACCCAGAAGTTCTACCACGAAAAGAAGTGATTAGGACTGGCGATTCATGTTTCAAGCCCTTTTTGACTCACTTGCTCTCTAAAAAGAGGAAAGTCGAGGAATTATATGATCTTGAAACTCCTGCTTCCAACCTCCTGATGGTAAGGCCCTTTACTTTTAATTTTTTTGTAAATGCAAACTCTAACACCAGCTTCATCTATTAGGCTGCAGATATCTTGATAGACAGATATTCGGAGAAGGTTGGAATGATTGATGATCTGGTCGCAACCCAAAAGAAGAGTACCCTCAAACTGGAAAAGGCTAAACGGAAGATAGAGGTCCTCAAAATGATGCTCGCCCATAAATCTGGTCATGCCACTGAGGAAGGATCAGAAGCAAACAGCACCCTTATTGAAGAAGTGAAGAGGGATGCTACTATTGCCGTGTTGGAATCCAAAATCCACATGGCCACGGAAGCCGCTGAGAATGGACTTGACGCCAGCCTATGGGATGTTAAGGGATGGAAGGAATAGCTGGCAAGAATGAAGGATGATTATGATGCAAGTCCACTCCTTATTGGTCTCGGGGGATCCAAAGCTCCAAAAAAGACAGCAACCAAGGCACCTAAAATCGGGATCAATGGCGAAGCATCTAATTCTAAAGGTGAAGATAAGGGGGTAGCTGAGGATTCAGTCGATAGTGAAGAATCCTCGGGCGAGGATGGCATATGACTAGATGGAGCCCGATTTCTATTTTGATGCTTGTTTATTTTATGAGGACTGTGATTGTAATCAAACAATTATCTGGGGTGAGGTTAGCCTGGCATGGCTAACCATGGTGGTGTTAGAAAGTGGTTTATGTTGGCCACTTGATCTTCTTTTGAATATCACGATGAACTTTATTTTCAGGTTCTGATGATCCTGAAATCTTTTGATAATAATATTAGGATGTACTATATATCTTATGTTTGTCTTTGAATGTTGAGGAGATTCCCTCAACACATATGTAACACCCGCCAAATTAGGACTAATGATTAGTGCCTAATCAACTGTTAATACATGTAATTAGTTCTGTGTTAGGCTAATTAATGTATCGGATTTTATATTGTTGAATATATACAATTTTTCGATTTGATTAAATCGTACGCAATTAAAATCGAATGTAATTCGATTCAATTTTATACGGACGTTGGTGAACAGAATTATTAAATAAGATAACATTATTTACTAACGTTATTATATCTAAAATAGTATTTTGATGATAATTCATACATGTTTTGTATCGTGCAACTAAAAGCCTACGCGATTAGAATGTTTAACGCGCAAACAAACAAAACCAATTGAACTATTAAGTATTTGATAAAATACTTTAATAAATTTATTTAATAAGCTTCGTATTTTAAAACTTACATTTTAAACAATTAAAATAAATATTAAACGTTTAAACAATCGGGAAACGAACACCGCACGGAGCGCGAATGCACGGAGCTAAAAAGTGGAGACCCACACATTGGTGGGCCCCCACCAAAAATCTGCCATTAGGGGTGAGGTCACCACCTCCCCACCCCATTTTTCCCTCTCACTCTTTCTTCTTCTCTTTTCATCTTTCTCTTTTCTCTCTAAACTCCAACACCACCATCACCATTAATTCACCAAAAGCTCCATCCAAAAGCCCTCAGCTCATCTCGTCCGTTTGAAGAAAAAGACTCATCTCACAACGATCTACACATCTATCTTTCCGGATTCTCGATTCCTCGCGTTGTAAGTTTCCGACAAATCTCGAAATCTCTCGTTTCTTAGTGTTTTTACGTGTTTGTTGTTTAAAATGGCTTATAATGTCCATATAAGGGTTGGGTAAAAGAATCGGACCAAACGGAAACTCGAAAACATGTTTTTGGTCAAAAACCCGTCGAACAGACGTAAGTGTCGCACTGACGAACCCAGATATGCGACACTTCGTGCGACACTTCCCCTAGTGTCGCATGGCAACTTTTAGCGACACTTTCAGCGACACTTGCCTAAGTGTCGCATACTATCGAACCGACACTTATCTAGCGACACTTGCCTAAGTGTCGCATACTATCGAACCGACACTTATCTAGCGACACTTTCAGCGACACTTGCCTAAGTGTCGCATACTATCGAACCGACACTTATAGCGACACTTCCTAAGTGACGCCTAGACCCATACCCGACACTTATAGCGACACTTACCTTAGTGACGCCCTACCATGCGTCACTTCCCCTAAGTGACGCATAAACAGAAAGTTTTAACTAATTTTACACTAAGTTTTGAGACCCAAAATTGACGCCCCATTTCACCCAAATTCGAGTCCAGATGCGTTTTTCACCAAAGCAATATAGTAGAAATAAAAATTTTCTACTTGGACCCCAGCCAGGGGCTCGACCCCAGCCAGGGGCTCTGCCCCTTGGACCCCGCCAGGGGCTGCCGCCCCTTGGACCCCGCTACCAGGGGCGCTGCCCCCGGACCCCCGTCATTAACGGGCTTCGCCCTTACCCTAGAGTCACGAGTAACAGTGTTACATCTAAATTTCCACACAAAGTGTTAAACTTGTATAACATCAAACACGAATGCGACATGACTTCTAAAACACTTTGGAACATGTTTTTCAAGAATAATGATAATATTATTATTACCAACAATCACCAACGGGCCGTACACATTTTCAAACACTTAAACAATCAACCAAATTGTAATCATTTGGACATTCTAGTTGGACAAACAACTACAAGGTAGTCTTATGAGATGCCTTCATATGTTTATAACCATCGCGTGTCGTGGACACCCTCAGGTTACAAGTCTTTGGACTTCGATTCCCGACTCATCAATCTCAGTTTATTGATATAAACTCTAAAGACTCAGGTGAGTCTCATAGCCCCTCTTTTACTATTTTTACTCAGGGGTGTGATATATTGCTTGTTTTAACGCGTGAACGCAAGTACAACTTTTACATGTACTACATGAGTTTTACACAACTAACCTTTTAAAGCCCTCCATCAGCATAGTTGTTAATACATTTGTAGCGTGAATATTAGTATATGGTACCATATAGGATTGACCCACCTCGTCCGGGTTAGCAAGCACTAACTGGGTAAACGGACGTACTAATATTTAAGGAAGACGGATGTTGATTAGGCATCCGTGGAGGCGAAAACGCTCAGGCTGTGTCCTGACCCACGAGTTAAGCTCAACTATGTGCTCATGGCTGTATACTGTTACCACTATCATTTGCTGGATGCAAATCAACTATTTAAATCTTGTGGTTCACACAACTTATTTGATACTCAAACCTGTGAGCTCACCAGCGTTAGCTGACCCATTTTAGCATGTATCGCAGGTACAAAGCAGTAGGCAGGATTGCCCCAGGAAACTATAGCTCGAGTCAGCATGCAGACAATAGAGATTTTCTTGCATTAATATATTTTTTATAAGTATTTATGTATTGAAATCTCTCATTTTAAACGAACATGAGCTATATGTAGCTTCAAACCTTGTAAACATTTTGCTTTTAATACATTCTGTTAAAACGACGCATATAGAGTCGTTTACTATTAATCTCTGTGCTTTGAATATTGATTAGTAACGCCCAAAATCTCGCTTCCGCTAAACAATAAATTTGGGGGTGTTACAACATATGCATTGCTTGATAACCAGGTTCCTGAGGAGATTCCCTCAGGATATGCAGTAGATAGAACAGGATACAGGATAATGGAAAGGTTTCTCCATTATAAATCTTTAAACTTTGGAATCCCGAGGGGATTCCCTCAGGATATATCCAAAATAATAGAAATTTTGTCTTATAACAAAGGTCTTCTTGTAATTTCGGGATCCTGAGGAGATTTCCTCAGGATAACTTTGTATAATAAGGATTTCAGGATCTTGCGATATACTCCAATGCAATATAGATAAGTCATATCCTCCAATGTAATCATAGAATAAACGAAAAGTTATCTTTACATGTTCAAAACTAATCTTAGAAATGAATTTTGAAATTCTCAAAGTAAGTTCATAAAACAGTTTACAAACTTTCGAATGTTTCGATAAAACATTTTGAATAATGTGAACACATTATAACCAATAGACTTAAGATTGGATAAGGCCAGAAAATCAAGTGTTTGTAATGTAATATCATCACATGGGGTATTCCGTGTCTCGGGATAATCCATCTTTTGTATGGTACGAAGATACCAATATCCTTAGGTAATGTGAAAACATTACAGACCTTGCGCGATATTCAGTGTATAAACATGATAAGCCTTGTGTTCTTTAGTGATGTGAACACGCCAAAACCTTTAGGTAATGTGAAAACATTACTAACCTTTTGCTAAGTGTAATGTGAAAACATTACTATCTTAAGGGGTCGACACCTAGTGCACTCAGCGATGACAACCAAAAAGAATTTGATTTATAGGTCAATGGTCATGAAATTGTCGGGTACCAAAGGCATCACCGGTCCCATAACCCTGATTCTATAATCATACACGCGCGTTCCAGGCTTGAGTGTGGAAACCCATATGAAAGAGAGGTGATTATGAGTTTTAGCATCCTCAAAACCTTTAGAGGAATCCCTGGGATTCCTAATCGGGGGAGAGAGGTGGCCAACCTCTTATCCTCATAGCATGATCTCCAAATGTATCAACTACAACAAATACAAAATCTTAAGTAAAGGTGGGTGTTAGTTTGCCTCCCCTCCGATGCTTAAGTCAGTACAATGTTCATGTGAGAATAATAAAAAATTAAACACATACATATATATTAATGGCGCACATATATATATATATATATATATATATATATATATATATTTAATAAGAGGATTAAATGTAATGAAAAGTCAGGGATCACAGAAGTACCTTTTATGTTAAATATAAATATTTAACTTACACGTGATATATTTAATAAGAGGATTAAATGTAATGAAAAGTCAAGATCTCGGAAGTTTCTCTCCATCCATGTTTGCTAACCAATATGCCCCCTTTCCAGCATTCGAATCAATTAAATAAGGACCTTCCCATTTTGGTGTTGATTTGCCTTCAGAAGGATTCTTAGTGTTTTAATACACTTTTCTCAATACAAGATCCCCAACTTGAAACCTTCTTATCCTGATATTTTTGTTGTAGGATCTCGAAATCTTTTGCTGACAAGCTGCAATCCTGAATTTAGCACGATCCACAGTGTCCAGATCTTGAATCAATGCTTTCTTATTTGCTTCTTCAGTATGCATTCGGGATCTTGCCGTCGGGATCACCATTTCCTTCGGGATAATAGCTTCAGATCCAAACACTAAAGCAAAAGGAGTTTGCTTGGTCGCTTGTTTTTCGGTAGTCCTGTCAGCCCATAGAACAAATGGTAACTCTTCAGCCCATCTCCCTTTCTTAGCACCCAGTCTCTTTTTAAGATTGTTGATGATGATCTTGTTACTGGATTCCGCTTGTTCGTTAGCTTGGGGATGGACTGGTGTTGAAGTTATCATCTTAATGCTCCAACTTTCACAAAACTTGGTTGTTCTATTTCCAATAAACTGAGATCCATTATCACATATTATCTCTGCCGGGATCCCGAACCTGGTCAGGATATTTCTTTTGATGAACGAGATCACATCTTTTTCCTTTACATGCGCAAATACTTCAGCTTCAATCCATTTTGAAAAATAATCTCATTGCAAGCATAAAGATTATTCCTCCAGGAGCAGTAGGTAGCTTTCCAACAATATCCATTCCCCACTACATATATGGCCATGAGGAGATAATTGGATACATCGGTTCTGTCGGTTGATGTTGGATGTTCCAATGTCTTTGACAAGCATCACATTTGCAAGCGAAATCCATGGAATCCTTCCTCATAGTTGGCCAAAAGTAACCTGTTCTTAAAGTTTTTGAAAATAATGCTCTGCCCCCAGAATGATTTCCACAGTCTCCCTCATGTATATCCTTGAGTATTGCTTGTGCTTCAGGATCCTCAAGGCATCGTAATAATGGTCCTGCAAGAGATTTGCGATACAATATCCCATTTTTAATAATAAAACGAGATACCACACTTTTATTCATCGCTTTTGAACATAATCAAATTAAGGTAATTCATACTTCTATAATTAGTCTAACAATTCATATATTACTAAGGCTCATATCACATAATCATAATCTCACAGCCAACTAATCAAATGCGGTTTAAGTTTATGTAATCCTACAATGGATTACGTAAATCTCTTAAACCATTGCTCTGATACCAACTTGAAACGCCCAAATTTTTATTTTTTTTCGGTTCTTAAAACTCATTTAGTAAGGTCCCACATCTAAAATATGACATTATAGACTTATTATATCATTCCCTCAATCAAATAAGGACTCAAATAAGAAAATAATGAAATTATACGAGATTCCCCAGGAATGACTCCCATTCCCCAGGGTTCAGGTATGAAGTCATCATATTGATTCGGATTCCCCATGATTGACTTCCATTCCCTGGGAATCAGGCCTGCTGTTACCATTTTAAATACGAACTTTGCATGCGCTAAACTTTTAAACGGTAAGGAATTTGATCATGAAATTTTGCAAGCACGTTTATATCATCAAAATGAAAGTTTCCATTTTTACACCTTTTCAAATTTCAAAAAAATGCGAGAATTGGACGTCCCACCAAAAATAGGTCGTTTTGACCACTTTTGGTGAACCACCCAAATTCTAAATGACTCACAACTAAGTCTAGACCTTTTGCACACTTCATTAGTACCATAAAAAAAAAACTTGCGGGAGGTGACAAACATACAATAGCATCAACCCATGTTGTGCTAGACTATTGGGCATTTAAGTGACCCATTTGGACATTTATGACCCATTTGACACCCAATTCACCCAATGGCACTTAAAGTCAACTATCTAGGACATGTTTGACTTATTCAAATAATTTGACTACCAATCAACTTCAAGTTTTGACCATTGACCATTTTCATCTATATATGGATCATAAACATGTATGCTATTATTATACATCAAAAATTTGCATACATGGTTCACACTTATTTACATGAAAACGGTTTGACTTTCAAAGTCAAACTTCCAACAACTACTAAGTTTTAAGACTTCTACAACCATTGTTTCAAAAACATCATTTGGGTCGCATTATACAAGTCATTATCATAACAACAATCTAAGGGAGGAACTTGCTACCATACATCCGAGCAAGTGTAATCCAAGCTAACACTTTGCTATATCATTTCCCTCTCTATGAACACTTGTACCTACAACATGTAAAATATAAAAGAATAAGCACAACGCTTAGTAAGCATGTAAATACTAATTGAGCAATCATGTATCCATTCTTCATCATCACTTGTACCTACAACAGTATACATTCTTCATCATCACAACTACTCAAATGCTTGTCAATTACAATTGAGCAATCATGTATCCATCAACACTAGTCAAATACAATTCAATTATTAATTAATAACATACGCATTCAAATAAGGGTCAAATATTAAGCATATGTTAAGGATATTGGCAATTGCCCACATGATGCTCATTTCACACATGGCCATGGTCTTAATCAATGTCAAATGCAACTCATTCAATTATAGTCAAATGTGAGAACCTCTTGCTCGGAAGCAATCCGGAACTCATATATCATTCAATTAATATCTACATACTCACCTTGATGATTTGATGAAGATTTTATGCAAGTAACAATTGGTAATACTTCCAAGCTTAAATCACCTAAACATGATCAAATAACAATCTATTCAATAACTAGGAAGTACTATAACCCTTTAATCACTATTCTTACTTCTCCCCCAGTTAGATTATCCTTAATCAAAATCATAATCATACTCACTAACCCAATTTCATCATGTCTATTTCAATTCTTCATATTAATTTCATTTCTTCATTCAATCATTTCATATAAAGTAAACTTTAAGTTAATAGGGGTTGAATCATAAAGATTTATCAAAACCCCACTTTTGCTCAAGAACATAAATCAAGAATTCATTACTTTCATGAAGTGATATGGCTTCTAATAATGATAATTATGATAACTAACACCAATTAACTTCAATTCTATTAATCACAAGCCCTAATTCGTATTCACTTTCAATTAGCTCACTAATTTACTAAAACATTTTCTAGGGTTTAAAACAAGGAGAAAGAACACTTACTAGTTAGAGGAGATGATTAGGAAACTCAATTAGGTGACTAAAAGCTTGAATTTGGAATTAGGATGAAGATATGATGATGATGGAAAGAGTTGGCGAGCTTCTTGTTCTATTCTTCTGTTTCTGGAATCGTATGAAACAAAAAGGAGTATTACAATATAAAACCTATACCGACTTATAGTATAATTATCCTCTTTTATTTTACAGTCTGGAACTAAATATTCGATTACGTTTTCTATTATATCTTTTTATTCAAGTAATATTAATTCATAATAATTATATATTATTATACACTAAAATAATACCTCGAAAATAGGGGTGTTACAACTCTCCCCCACTTATTTGGTTCGTGTCCTCACGAACCACTCTTAATGTACAGCAGGATAGTACACCATTATCCATTCTTCAGGTTCCCATGTGAACTCGGAACCCTTTCTATGCTTCCATTGCACTTTAACAATTGACACCGTTTTATTCCTTAACTGATTATCTTTTTGATCAAGGATTTTGACCGGTTCTTCTACATAGCTCAGCTTCTCATTGACTTGAATTTCAGGAAGGGGAACATAAGAAGCCTCATCAACTAGACATTTACGAAGTTGAGACACGTGGAAGGTGTCATGAGTTCCACCGAATTCATCCGATAATTGTAGTCGGTATGCTACTCTCCCAACTTTTTCAATGATTTCAAGGGGTCCGATGTATCTTGGACCGAGTTTTCCTCGCTTTCTAAAACGAATAATACCTTTCCAGGGGGATACTTTAAGCATAACTTTATCACCCACTTGGAATTCAATTGGTCATCTTCGCTTGTCAGCATAAGCCTTTTGCCTATCTTGTGCCATTTTTAGTCTTTCGCGTATCTGGTCAATCTTTTCAGTAGTCAATTGTACAACATCAGTACAACATCCAAATACAAAGCCAATTTTTCGCCTTTCACAGCATAAGTACCATTATAATGATTAACAACTAATAAAGAATCCATGTAAACTTGTAAATGTTTTACTCCTATATCCTTAGCTAGTTGTAATCCAACAATTAATGCTTCATTAACTACTTCATTATTAGTAGCTTGAAATTCACAGTTAATTGCTTGTGGCATTATGTCTCCCTATGGTGATCTTAGTATTATCCTTAATCCAATTCCGTTCATATTAGATGCTCCATTAGTGTACAAAATCCATTAATCTTTCGATTCATCTAATTGTTGTACCTCTAAATCTACTTCTTCTTGAAGATCACTAGTGAAATCAGCTATAAAATCTGCTAAAGCTTGGGGCTTTATGGAATTTCTTGGTTCATATATTAAATTAAATGCACTTAATTTTATAGACCATTTAGCCATTCTTCCTGACATTTCTGGTTTACTAAGTACTGATTTTATGGGATAATTTGACCTTATATGAACAGGGTGTGTTTCAAAATAATGCCTAAGTTTAGTCGAGGCCATTACTAATGCAAGAATAAGTTTTTCGAGATGGGAATACCTGGTTTCAGCATCAAGTAGGCTTTTACTTACATAGTACACAGGATGCTGCTGACCTTCATGATCCTTGACAAGCACTGCACTCACCACATTTCGGGATACTGCCATGTATAGATATAACGGTTCTCCATCCTCTAGCCTCATTAACAAAGGAGCCGATGATGATAATTCTTCAATTCCAAAAATGATGCTTCTTGTTTATATCCCCATTCGAATCTCTTTTTCTTTTTCAGGATATCATAGAATTCTTTACATCGATCCGAGGACCTTGAAATGAATCTATTGAGAGCTTCAATCCTTCCAGTCAATCTTTGTATATCTTTGGAGTTGATCGAGGATTTCAAATCCAGAATAGCCTTAATTTGTTCTGGGCTAGCCTCGATTCCTCTTTTAGTCACCATATAGCCCAATAACTTTCCTGCCCCCACTCCAAAATGGCATTTAGCAGGATTAAGCTTCATGTTATATTGGTCCAGTATGTCAAAAGCAGTCTGAAGATCCTGAAGATGATCCTCAGCTCTCTTGGATTTAACCACCATATCATCAATGTAGACTTCCATGGTTTTGCCCAAGTGATCTTTGAACATCATATTCACGAGCCTCTGGTATGTTGAACCTGCATTTTAAAGACCAAAAGGCATTGCAATATAACAATATATACCTATCGGTGTCATGAAGGTTGTATCTTCTTGATCAGATGGTTCCAATTGTATTTGCTGAAATCCTGAAGATGCATCCATAAAGGTCAGGATTTCATGTCCAGCAATTGCATCCACCATTGAATCTATGTGAGGTAATGGGAAAGGATCCTTCGGACATGCTTTGTTGAGATCACTGTAGTCCACACATACTCTCCATTTCCCATTCTTCTTTTGCACCACTACCACGTTCGCCAACCATCTTGGGAATTTAACTTCCCGAATCATGCCAGACTTGAGCACCTTTCCACATCAGCTTGTATGATTGCATTTCTTTCCGGGGCAAACTTTCTTCGCTTTTGCTGTATTGGCCTGAAACTTTTATCAATACCAAGTTTATGAGTAATAATATCTTTAGATATACATGTCATATCCTCGGGTTTCCAGGCAAAGGTTGCTTTTCTATCCTTCAGGAACTTCACAAGGTCTTGTTCAAGATCCTTTGGGATTGTGGATCCCAAGAATACTTTTTCCTCAGGATCATCAATGTTTAGCGGCACTTCTTTGACATCATGTTCAGTTGCTTCCAAGATGCCTGATGCTGTGTAAACAGAGTCAAAATTATAAATAGAAATGCCTTCTTACTATACACAACACATGCAAGAATACCTGATCGTGTAATAGTATAGTATGGTAAGTCCGAGTCGAACACAGGGAACGGATATTAATTCAAATAAAATGGAAATTTATACAAATAAGAAAAACAAATAAAAGAGGAGGGCGTTTTAGTTCCGATCGAACAATTGGCAAACAATTATGAAAATTGATTTATTAAATAAAACTTAATTAGGTAATAAAGAAATGATAAAATAATTACTTAAACAAAATATTTAATTCAAATGATAAAAGAAATGCATTTGCTTGGATTACTTTCCTTAGATTCCGGAAATCATCTTATTGAATTACTAACATATGGATTTATTGGTGCTTTGACAAATATAACCAATCTTCCTTACAAGACAAATTGATATAAACACAATCAAGAAAGACACAAGGTTGATTTCAACACACTAACAGTTCAATTTAATGTTGCCCACCAGATTGGATTCTAGATTAAACCAACACCGTTCATGTAATTTATTCTCTTGACTTAAATCAACAATGTCTATAACTAATTAAAGTTATCTCGTTCATTAATGACCATTATCAATTATTAACCCTAACCTGTCAAACTCAATATATTCAGCAACAATCGTCAATTGAAATCAACAATTATCAATAATCTTATAATTAAAAGGAAATCAATCTCAATTAATCATAAAACCACGTTAGGTAATCACTAATAATCATTCAATAACCAAGGATCTTCAAATAAACACATAAACTTTCAATAAATCCAATTAAATCCGCAAATCAATAATCAATCCATAATCTAAGTATCATTATCCAAGCAAATACAATAAAGAATTAGCCAATCATATTATCACAGAAACTCAGATTCATTATCATAACCGAAATCATAATCAAATGAAAGAAAGAAATGTTTTTGAACCGAGAAATCGAAATAAATGAATTAGCAATTGATAGCCTTCAATTCTTCTTGCTTCTTGATCATCAAAATGCTCCATATTAAGGGTTTAGAGTGGTAAAAATCGGTTGTCTAGAAAAGTGAGTAATAACCCCTCCAAATGAAATGATTTAGGCTTTTTAGGGTTTCTGCCGAATCAATCCATACGCCGTATGGACATCCATACGCCGTATGGATTGAAAAGCCCATGGATCCAACCCGCGTACTCTGGCGGCCCGGCTCACTCAATCCATACGCCGTATGGACATCCATACGCCGTATGGATTGAAAAATACAACTTTTCACCAAATCGACCTCCATTCTTCAAACTTTAATCTTTTCACCTTCTTTTCTTCAATTATAACTCATTTTCTGCTTCTTTTCCAATTCAAGGTCCAAATAATTCCTAAATGCAAATATAAACGAATTGAGTATCTTATTCACATAAAATGCATAAGAAATGTATTGAATAAAGGGGTAATTAGCACTATAAAATAGCACATTTTGGCATTCATCAAATATCCCCCACTTGAATCCTACTTGTCCTCAAGTAGACTAGTGATTCAAAAACTCAAAACTTTAAATATGAATCACAAACAAAAATGCAAAAGGACTTACATACTACACAGCACTCGTCAAACCAAATTCTTATCTTAAAATCAATTCTACCTTAAAGCTTAGCAATCAAGAAACTCTCTAAGGGAAACAACTTCTAATACATTTTTATTAGACATAAAAGATAATTCACTCAGATTATCGATATTGTTGACCACTTAAACAATCTAAATTTCAGAAATTGAGCTTAACTTTTATTATTCTAGCAGGCTTTACCCTTGATTCTCAATAGCAAAATACCCTCATATAAATAACATGTCACAATTTTCCAAATAATGAACATCCAAATAAATCAATCATTTTTCAAACCAAGACATTGGTGACAGGTCTGTACCTTAGTACAACAGAGCGACATAACTTGGTTTTGGTTTTTCAATTCATGAGTCCTTCGTACTCTTTTCTTTCTTATTTTTCTATCAAATATACTGACGGAAACCAGGTCTGTACTTACGTACAACAGAGGAGTCAACACCCAGTATATTCCCAAATGAAGATAATTAGGATTCCAAAATTATGGATTATAACACGCTATCATATAAGAATTAGGACTAAAGTCATACCTTGCTAAAGATCCTCTTAAGGTAAATCCCACCTTTAAGTATTAAATTTCTTAATAGCTCAATAACCTTCAAAAAGATTGCCTATCGATACATCACATAATGAACTATCTAATATTTAAAAATTAGATACATTTCATCCATTGAATTCCCAAAATATGTTACAAGATTTGCTAAACTTTACGCAGAATACAATTTTAAAATCTAAAATTTTGGGCTGAAAAATGACTAACATAGAATGCCCTTTAACTCAATATTTACCATTCATATCTTAAGGACAAACAAACTTCTTTTCCCCCATCCCCCACTTAAGAGTATGCAATGTCCTCATTGCAAAAGAAAACAATAATATAAGGAATAGAAAAGAAGTGAAACAGAAAAACTCCCCTGATCAAGAAGAAAAAATTAGAAGGCGATCCATATAAGAAAAATATACAACAGCACACTTCCGTAGGCTACACGATTGCATTTAGCGTATGCAACAAGCCTTTAAACCCTTCAGTATCCTGAATGGGCGAGTTGTAGTCTCGTGAGGGTTTCCAAGGAACACACCCACAAAGTTCAAACCTACAAACAAAAACAAGAAAACAAAATAATAAAAATAACGGGTTGTCTCCTGTAAGCACTTTTATTTATCACGTCGGTAAGCTCGACATTTTACTTCGTAACTTAACTCAAATTCATCTCCAAATCACGCTTGGAGTCCCTTGCATCACCATAGTATTTCTTCAACCGACTTCCATTTACCTTGAAAGTCTTTCCAGAATAACCTAGCAGATCAACCGCTCCAAAGGGATAAACTCTTTCAACTACAAAAGGTCTTGTCCAGTGTGTCTTTAACTTACCAGGAAACAAATGCAAGCGTGAACTGTATAGGAGAACTTTATCACCTTTCTCAAATGTATGATTCGACTTAAGATGAGCATCATGCCATTTCTTTGTTCGCTCCTTAAACAGTCGTGAATTGTCATAGGCATTCACCCTTAACTCTTCCAACTCATTTAGCTGGGCCATTCTCTCTTTTCCAGCTAACTGATCATCAAGATTGCACTGCTTTAGAGCCCAGTATGCCTTATGCTCCAATTTGAAAGGTAAGTGACAAGCCTTCCCATAAACAAGATGATAAGGTGTTGTTCCAATTGATGACTTAAAAGCTGTTCGTGCCGCCCATAATGCATCATCCAACTTAAACGACCAATTCTTAGGATTTCCTTCAATTGAACGTTCTAAAATACGCTTCAATCCCCTATTGGTTACTTCCACTTAACCACTTGTTTGTGGATGATAAGCAGTCGAAAACTTATGGTTGACTCCATACTTCCGCATCACTTTTTCCAATTGAGCATTTGTAAAATGCGTCCCCCGATCACTAATTAAAGCTTTCGGTGCTCCAAAACGCAAAAACAACTGCTTGAGAAATTTCACCACTACCAACGAATGATGCTAGGGTAGTGGTGAAATTTCACCACTACACATAGCCCATTTAGACACATAATCAACAGCCACAATAATGTATTTATTTCCATTGCTAGGTGGAAACGGGCCCATGAAATCTATTCCCCAGATATCAAAAATTTCACTCACCATTATTGGGTTTTGCAGCATCTCATATCTCTTAGAAATTTTTCCAGTGCGTTGGCAGGCATCACACTCCTTCACATACTTGAATACGTCCTTATAAACTGTTGGCCAGTAAAAACCTACCTCTAATACCTTTCTTGCAGTATAATTAGGACCATGATGTCCTCTAGCCGGACCATCATGACAGTGCTCTAAAATTATGTCGCATTCCTCTCCAGCTACGCACCTTCGGACTATTCAATCAGCACACTGTCTGAACAAGTACGGGTCTTCCCAGAAGTAATATCGTAAAGATGAGAAAAATCTCTTTCTTTGGTTGAAGTCCAATCCAGACGGAAGAGTATTTGTAACTAGGAAATTTGCAATATCGGCGAACCATAGAAATTCATTCAAAATTGCCTTCAACAAACTTTCATCAGGAAATTTATCCTGAATTTCCGATTCATCTAACTTATCCAGCTCAGGATTTTCTAATCGTGACAAATGGTCAGCTGCCAAATTTTCGGCTCCTTTCTTGTCTCGAATCTCTATATCAAACTCTTGCAGTAACAAAATCCATCGCAACAACCTTGGCTTCGCATCTTGCTTACTAAACAAATATCTCAACGCTGAATGGTCGGTAAACACTACCATCTTCGACAAGATCAAGTAAGAACAAAATTTATCAAACGCGAAAACAACAGCGAGCAATTCCTTCTCAGTCGTAGTGTAATTTTCCTGTGCGTTTGTCAAAGTCTTGCTGGCGTAATAAATAGGTTGAAACTTCTTATCAACCCTCTGACCTAACACCGCCCCAATAGCATAATCACTAGCATCGCACATTAGTTCAAAGGGAAGATCCCAATTTGGACTAATCATGATGGGTGCAGATACTAACTTCTCTCTCAAAAGATTGAATGCATCAAGACATTCCTTGGAAAATTCAAATTTTGCCTCTTTCTCCAACAGTTTATTCATTGGACGAGCTATCTTAGAAAAATCCTTGATAAAACGGCGATAAAATCCCGCATGTCCTAAGAAACTTCGTATTCCTTTGACATTTGTTGGGGGTGGCAGTTTTGCTACTGCCTCGATTTTGGCATGGTCTAATTCAATCCCAACACTTGAAATCTTGTGTCCTAATACGATTCCTTCATGAACCATAAAGTGACACTTCTCCCAATTTAGAACAAGATTTGAACTCTCGCACCTTTGCAACATCTTTTTCAGATTTTCTAAACACTTGTCAAAAGAATCTCCGAAAACGGAGAAATCATCCATGAATATCTCCATGCTATCCTCCACCATGTCATCAAAAATCGCCATCATGCACCTTTGAAATGTAGCGGGCGCATTGCACAAGCCGAAAGGCTTTCTTCGATAAGCAAAAGTCCCGAATGGGCATGTGAACGTGGTCTTATCTTGATCATGTGCATCTATCAGAATTTGGAAGTAACCAGAAAATCCATCTAAAATGCAATAGTATTCTTTTCCGGCTAAACGCTCGAGCATTTGATCGATGAAGGGCAAAGGAAAGTGATCCTTGCGCGTAGCATCATTCAACTTCCTATAATCAATACAGACCCTCCATCCGGTAACAGTTCTAGTAGGAATAAGTTCATTCTTCTCATTAGCAACCACTGTCATACCTCCCTTCTTAGGTACAACATGTATGGGGCTGACCTAGGGGCTATCGGAAATTGAATATATCAATCCAGAGTCCAACAACTTGATTATTTCTTTTCGTACCACATCCGTCACCTTGGGGTTCAATCGCCTCAATGGTTGCACTACCGGCTTAAAGTCACATTCCATCAGGATTTTGTGAGTGCAGTAAGAAGGACTTATTCCCTTGATATCACTAATCATCCAAGCTATAGCCTTCTTGTGCTCCTTCAAAACCTTCAATAAACTTTCTTTCTCATAAGCCGACAGCTGAGATGAAATGATTACCAGTAGATCCGACTCTCCTTGCAAGTATGCATATTCCAAATGGGTCGGTAAATCTTTCAATTCTAACTTTGGTGGTTCTTCAAATGAGAATTTTACCGCCAACACTTCTTCTCTCGAGCAAGGAACCCCATGCATAGTAATGCGAGTTTCCTTCTTGATTAAAATTCCATCAGTCAACTCCGACTCTTCGCTCTCTATCAACTTATGTTCTTTATTCTCCAACTCCTCATCACACGAGGTCTGTATATTCTCTAGCAATTTATCTAATTCTTCGATGTCTCGTATTGCTTCTAAGCTTCCTGTCCATCCATCAAGAATCATGGGATCAAGATCTTCATCTTCCATGAGACTTTGTAGAAATTCCTCATCATCGGACATTTCTCTAGTACTAACAAAGTAACAAGTATCATCAACTGCAGCAGGATATTGCATTGACTTGTTAATATCAAACACTACTTTGTCATCTCCAACTCTCAAAGTGATCTTTCGATCAAAAACATCAATCAACGCCCTTGCAGTGGCTAGAAAAGGTCATCTCAAAATGATAGGCACCCTCGAATCTTCAACCATGTCGAGAATCACAAAATCACATGAGAAAACAAACTTATCAACCTTTACCAGTACATTTTCGATCATCCCTTTTGGATATTGAACCGAACGATCGGCTAACTCGATGCACATTCTGATTGGCTTTGGTTCCCCTAATTTGAGTCTAGCATACATAGTGTAAGGCATGATTGATATACTTGCTCCCAAGTCGGCCAGTGCATTGGTGACGTCTAAACTTCCGATAAGACAAGGGAGAGTAATACTCCCTGGGTCTTTCATTTTTGGTGGTAGTTTGTTTTGCATCACTGCTAAGCATCTCTCATTCATAGTTACCGTGGTCGCTTCAGCTAACTTGCTTTTATTAGTCAAAAGCTCCTTCAAGTATTTCGCATACTTAGGCATTTGAGCAATGGCTTCCACAAATGGAATGTTAATGTGGAGTTGCTTCAAATTCTTGAGAAATTGGTGATAATGAGCTTCATCCTTCCCTCTTCTCAAAGCTGCTGGATAGGGAGGTGCCGGTGCATGATCCTTAGCGTATTGCTTATCCCTAGCACTTTGATCATCCTTAGCACTCCTCTTCGGGCTTCTGACAACTTCTACTTCCTTCTCCTTTTCAGGTAGAGGTTGAGATATAGGCTTCTTCGTTACAAGTGGATCTTCATGAACCTTTCCACTTCGGGTAATTACTGCTTTAGCCTGATCACGTGGGTTGGTTTCGGTGAATCCTGGGAGAGTTCCAGGAAACCTCTCTTGGAGAACCTTAGCTATGTTGGAAATATTCCCCTCAATCTGCTTAATTGCAGCACCAAAAATTTCTCACTAATGCTTCAGTCGTGTCCATACGTTGTCCAGCACTAGCAATAAACTTATCATTAGTGGTCAAGAGCCTTCCCATCATTTCTTCAAGGTTGGTCTTCTTCTCGGGAAAAGGTGCTGCAGGTTGCTCCTTGGTGTAAAGTCCTGGCTGAGTTTGGCGAAATGGGTGGTTTCCTTCCTGATAAGGTTTTCGGAAAAAGGTTCCTCCACCTTGGTGGTAGTTTCCTTGACCTTCGCCAAACTTTACTCTTCTTTTGCTTCTCCGGATTCAATCTCGGGACAATCCCTGACTAGATGCGTTCCTCCACAGTTGTCGCACCCTACTTGGATTGCATGAACAGTCTATGTTACCTTCTTTATGTCTCTTCCCATGCTGTCAAGCTTAGCAGTAATGGCGGCGAGACCATCATCATTGCTTGCTTACCTTTTTCTCCTAGAGGTGCCATCATCCCAAAGTTGAGAATGCTTGGCTTGATCACGAATGGCCTCCAAAGCTTCCCTAGGAATCTTCTTTGAAATAGATCCTTGAGCATCAAGTTGTTGTCTCGTAGCACGATCCACTCCTTTGTAGAATACCATAACGATTTGTTGGTCATTTAGATCGTGCTGTGGACATTTATGCATCAAGTCCTTGTACCTTTCCCATGCTTGATGAAGCGACTCATCGATATCTTGCTTAAAATTTTGAATGTCGTCGATCATCTTTGACGTCTTGGACGGTGGGCGATACATCTTGAGGAACTTTGTGCGAAGATCTTCCCAAGTGGTGATGGATCCTGCAGGTTCAATTGAAATCCATCGTTTTGCAGTTCCCTTAAGTGTTATCGGAAACACTCAGAGCATGACTTGGTCACGTGTAACATTGGGAACATTAAACATATCGGCATTCTCCAGTATCTTCTCAACGTGCTCGTTAGCGTCTTCCGAATCTTCTCCTCTAAAAGGAGTCTCCCTAAGCTCCTTGAGAACTGTCCCTTGATTTCGAACTCCACTTCTTGCGCAATAGCTGGCCTCACAACTCCTGGCCCAAGATCTATGCGCATCCTGCTAGAGTACTGCTCTAAAGTCATGTTAGAGATATCGTCTGCCATTAGGTTATCTAGTTCTGTTTGATCGCTAAAAAGGAATTGTAAATACTCCCCGAAATCGCTTTCTAAATACGAATGGTAGTTTCGGGTTCGTGGGGTGAAAAGGTTCTTGGTAAAAACCTCAAAATCGTTGACAAGAAAAGTGTTAATTAACAGAGAGTTAGGAGGTGTGGAAGCAGCGCGTCTTCTTTGATGAAATATGTGTTCGGGTTCTTCAAAAGGGTCGGTAAGGTCAGGTTTCGTTGTTCGGGTCATAAACTACCTGCAATTAACTTATAAAGTCAGCAGAACAAGCACTCTGACAACCCTAACAGAACAACTCAATTTAATATTCACAAAAGTACCCTAATAGATAAAAGTTGTAACAAAGCTAATAACTACTAAATAAATAGACAAGTAACAACTAAACAAACTCCAATTTATTGAATCAAAACAAACCGCTCCCCGGCAGCGGCGCCAAAAACTTGATGCTGTGTAAACAGAGTCAAAATTATAAATAGAAATACCTTCTTACTATACACAACACAGGCAAGAATACCTGATCGTGTAATAGTATAGTATGGTAAGTCCGAGTCGAACACAGGGAACGGATATTAATTCAAATAAAATGGAAATTTATACAAATAAGAAAAACAAATAAAAGAGGAGGGCGTTTTAGTTCCGATCGAACAATTGGCAAACAATTATGGAAATTGATTTATTAAATAAAACTTAATTAGGTAATAAAGAAATGATAAAATAATTACTTAAACAAAATATTTAATTCAAATGATAAAAGAAATGCATTTGCTTGGATTACTTTCCTTAGATTCCGGAAATCATCTTATTGAATTACTAACATATGGATTTATTGGTGCTTTGACAAATATAACCAATCTTCCTTACAAGACAAATTGATATAAACACAATCAAGAAAGACACAAGGTTGATTTCAACACACTAACAGTTCAATTTAATGTTGCCCACCAGATTGGATTCTAGATTAAACCAACACCGTTCATGTGATTTATTCTCTTGACTTAAATCAACAATGTCTATAACTAATTAAAGTTATCTCGTTCATTAATGACCATTATCAATTATTAACCCTAACCTGTCAAACTCAATATATTCAGCAACAATCGTCAATTGAAATCAACAATTATCAATAATCTTATAATTAAAAGGAAATCAATCTCAATTAATCATAAAACCACGTTAGGTAATCACTAATAATCATTCAATAACCAAGGATCTTCAAATAAACACATAAACTTTCAATAAATCCAATTAAATCCGCAAATCAATAATCAATCCATAATCTAAGTATCATTATCCAAGCAAATACAATAAAGAATTAGCCAATCATATTATCACAGAAACTCAGATTCATTATCATAACCGAAATCATAATCAAATGAAAGAAAGAAATGTTTTCGAACCGAGAAATCGAAATAAATGAATTAGCAATTGATAGCCTTCAATTCTTCTTGCTTCTTGATCATCAAAATGCTCCATATTAAGGGTTTAGAGTGGTAAAAATCGGTTGTCTAGAAAAGTGAGTAATAACCCCTCCAAATGAAATGATTTAGGCTTTTTAGGGTTTCTGCCGAATCAATCCATACGCCGTATGGACATCCATACGCCGTATGGATTGAAAAGCCCATGGATCCAACCCGCGTACTCTGGCGGCCCGGCTCACTCAATCCATACGCCGTATGGACATCCATACGCCGTATGGATTGAAAAATACAACTTTTCACCAAATCGACCTCCATTCTTCAAACTTTAATCTTTTCACCTTCTTTTCTTCAATTATAACTCGTTTTCTGCTTCCTTTCCAATTCAAGGTCCAAATAATTCCTAAATGCAAATATGAACGAATTGAGTATCTTATTCACATAAAATGCATAAGAAATGTATTGAATAAAGGGGTAATTAGCACTATAAAATAGCACATTTTGGCATTCATCAAACATCCCCCACTTGAATCCTACTTGTCCTCAAGTAGACTAGTGATTCAAAAACTCAAAACTTTAAATATGAATCACAAACAAAAATGCAAAAGGACTTACATACTACACAGCACTCGTCAAACCAAATTCTTATCTTAAAATCAATTCTACCTTAAAGCTTAGCAATCAAGAAACTCTCTAAGGGAAACAACTTCTAATACATTTTTATTAGACATAAAAGATAATTCACTCAGATTATCGATATTGTTGACCACTTAAACAATCTAAATTCCAGAAATTGAGCTTAACTTTTATTATTCTAGCAGGCTTTACCCTTGATTCTCAATAGCAAAATACCCTCATATAAATAACATGTCACAATTTTCCAAATAATGAACATCCAAATAAATCAATCATTTTTCAAACCAAGACATTGGTGACAGGTCTGTACCTTAGTACAACAGAGCGACATAACTTGGTTTTGGTTTTTCAATTCATGAGTCCTTCGTACTCTTTTCTTTCTTATTTTTCTATCAAATATACTGACGGAAACCAGGTCTGTACTTACGTACAACAGAGGAGTCAACACCCAGTATATTCCCAAATGAAGATAATTAGGATTCCAAAATTATGGATTATAACACGCTATCATATAAGAATTAGGACTAAAGTCATACCTTGCTAAAGATCCTCTTAAGGTAAATCCCTACTTTAAGTATTAAATTTCTTAATAGCTCAATAACCTTCAAAAAGATTGTCTATCGATACATCACATAATGAACTATCTAATATTTAAAAATTAGATACATTTCATCCATTGAATTCCCAAAATATGTTACAAGATTTGCTAAACTTTACGCAGAATACAATTTTAAAATCTAAAATTTTAGGCTGAAAAATGACTAACATAGAATGCCCTTTAACTCAATATTTACCATTCATATCTTAAGGACAAACAAACTTCTTTTCCCCCATCCCCCACTTAAGAGTATGCAATGTCCTCATTGCAAAAGAAAATAATAATATAGGGAATAGAAAAGAAGTGAAACAGAAAAACTCCCCTGATCAAGAAGAAAAAATTAGAAGGCGATCCATATAAGAAAAATATACAACAGCACACTTCCTGTTGGGTTTATCATACGTTGAAGAAGCACTTGATTTTTTCTGGATCACCGCATCCTCTTCTAGCCGTATGAATCTCAAAGCTCAATTCCTAACTGCATCCAAGCTTCAACACGGGTTCATCACAAGATCCTCATAGAAAGGTGAATCCCTCTTTATCCCCATTTTGAAAGCCTGAACAGCAGTTGCCATATCCAGATTCGGTATATCCAATGATTCCTTGCCAAATCTTCCTACTAAATCTCGAAGAGTTTCGTTATCCTTCTGGACAACCCTATACAAATCAGTGGTTAGTCTTTCAAAAGTTCTACTGCATGAAAATTGATTATTAAAAAGATTAACCAAATGAGCAAAAGATGTAATAGAATATGCAGGAACATTAAGCAGCCATTTAAGCGCAGATCCCATGAGAGTGGATCCGAATCCTTTGCATAGACAAGCTTCCTTTAGATCCGCATGGATCGGGATAATCTCCATTCTTTCCCTGTATTGGGCTACATGTTCTTCAGGATCCGTGGTCCCATCGTACAGCTTCATGTTAGGAGTCTGGAATCTCTTCGGGATCTCAGCATCACATATTGGAGATGCAAATCTCGAGATCCTATGTGCAAACGGTGCTACCTCCGGGATAGGTTGCACTATACCAGGGACGCTAGATATCATATCCTTAAGCTTTTGCAACTCCCTTGCCACAACGGGATTTACTCCAGAATCCTGCAAACCATTAGAACCAAAAGAATATCCAGAAGACATATTGCCAGTATTCGTTACCCTCGGTAGGGGTCCTGAAGCTTGTTCAGGATCTCTGTGTGTAGAGACTCTGGTAGGATATGTGGATCCCGGGATCCCGGCACTCTCCTGCATGGATATGAAATCTCCAGTGTAGTTGGCAGAATGAGGAGTGTCAAAATCCAAGATCCTGCTTCTGATTGGAGTAGTAACTTGAGTGGCAGGAATACTTTCTCTAGATCTTATGCCTTCCACATCTCTCCTTAAAGATGCGTTGTTTCATTCTATACGGTTCATTTGTTCACGCACTTATAGGTAGATGTAGTGGATGTCGCCCTTGAATTAGTAGGCTGCGGCCTTGGCCGCGATGAAGAAACAGGCACATATGGTGGTATGCTAGCAGCAGAAGATGAAGGTACAGCAGAAGAAGTGGTTTGTCCTTGGGCCACCATTTTTTGAAAGATTTTATGCAAAAAATGATTCTAATAAAGATTTAATCGAAAGTTTGATCATAAAAAGCACCACTTATCCCACAGTGGGCACCAAATTGTTTTGGTCAAAAAACTACACAAGAAAATTCAATGAACAAATTAGTAAAGTGAGGTAGTGTGCTTTGATTTGATTTCAAGACAATTTGATTGAAAATTATAGTTTGAGATGAAAACTTGTAACTTTGTCAATACGGGTTAACTTAAGATTAAATCTTGCTAAATATGCAATCAAGGACGCAATAAATGATGAATTTGTATGCAATAAACCAATATGAATGCAGAAAAATAAGTACCATCCTGGATAATTCCAGGATAATACAGTAAGTATGATAAAGAATGCAAATTTGATAAAGTAAATGAATGATAAGCGCAAGAACATAGCGATGTATGAGGAAAACCCTTGATCTATAATAGATCGCCGGCACAAAACCTCGGGAAGGATCAAACGATCCTTTCCTTATGTTTATCTTATTGAATGAAATGAAGTTACAAACTAAAGAGCACAAGAATGATCGTCTAAGTGTGAAAATGGTGAAGTGTGAGAGTGTAAACGAGTTGCAGATAGTGTAATTGAGTGTAAGTGATGAATATCAGTTAGCCTAATCGATCATTCAAGCCTCGTTTATATACTACAAATCGATAACAGGTAATTCCGAAATATCCGGGATCATCTCTGATATTCAGTGGAGCGTCCCAACGTTCATATGACCGAGTATTCCACACGTGTTGACTTCCTTCTTCGTAATTCAAATATTCCTTCAGCTTGATACGATCCAAGGAAATCGGAACTACTTCCACGTCCCTCATGACCTAGTCAAAACATGATAAACACGTGAAAATATTAGTAGTAAAGGGATCCCGAGATATATAATATATGGGATCCTTATAATAAGCATATATTATAAGATAAACAAAATAATACTAAGTCCAAGACATTCTATTATTCCAGACTTAATTATATTCGGGATAATTTAAAGTTAGTGATCCTGAAATAGAAGACAATATCCCTAGCAGGATCCTGAAATATAACAATTTCAATAGTAAGGTTAAATGACTATTATCCCTGTTTTAACATAATATTGAGGATAATATAGACATACCTGAGGATCCTTCATAATATAGCAAGTCAAGATCATACCTTTTCTTGTCCTGATCGTAAGCTTTGTATCCTGCATATAAGTTATTCCAAGAACAATCCAGGATCCTTATAAACACTCAGCATAATAACTAATCAGGGATCCTGCATGGTTAGTAAAAATTCTACCCACAACATCTGGGATCCTCATAATAACTATATATTATAAGGCAAATAAGATATCCTTAATTCCAATATGTTACATTATCCCAATCTTGATCTATTTCAAGGTAATACAGCACTAATGATCCTGCAAAATAAGATAATATCCCTATCGGGATCCTGTAGTATAACAATCTAAACAGATATTCTATATGATTATTATCTTTATATCGTTACAAGAATAAGGATAACATATTCATACCTGAGGATCTTGCATAGCATGTGTTGTGGGTAGAATTTTATCTAGCACTGCAGGATCCTTACTAGCATCATAATGTCATCACACAGGTATGAAAAGCATTTACATATTATACTTATAAGTCAGGGTAATGATAGTTTATGAGTATACTTTCAGGATCACGGTCATATTTAGGGATCCTGGAAATACTCTTATTGTTTATCTTGCAGGATCCTATTCAAGGTCTATTTATCTAACATAATTATGCAGGATACTGGATAAGGGAGATCCTTAAAGTGAGGATCCTATGTTTACTCTGGAGTGTGCATAGTTTAGGATTCTGGACCTATATTAGTTCAGGATCATGCGCAGTTTAACGTGTATATTTTCTTTTTAAGTATTGACCATGTCATATATGGAACGCGTTAATAAGATATGCTCCGGATTACATGAAGAAGCTTTGATATGATTTTATGGAGACAAAGTCCACTGCACGTGTTGAATAAAGTCAAAAGAGACGTTGATGGTCTTCATCTTTCATCGGAGGATCCCGAGATCCTCGGAAATATTGTTATACGCTCTTAGTATTTAAATGAGGCATGGATGATCGATTAGGAGGAGGAATAATCATTATCTACACCTGCAAAAACACTTATACTCTGCTCTCATTTATTCTTAAACACATTCACCAACACTTAGTCAATTTCTTAGATAACCACATAGCCCGTCATCCTTGTGCTCTTAGTTTGTAATCAATTACTTTTATTTTAATAAGATTAACAAAGGCAAGGATCATTTGATCCATCCTGAGGTTTTGTGCCGGTGATCAACCTTGATCAAGGGTTTTCCTTGTATATCCTCATGTCGATTGCATTCATTTCATATTTTCATCATTTAATTTGCATGTTACTGATCTGTTGATCACAAAACCTGCATTATCCTGATCTTATCTTACATTTATCACAAATATACATACTTATTTCATTTTTAATCACAATTATTGCATCATCATTCTGTTTTATGCATCTTTGTTGATCGTAATCATATTTTTATCGCATAACTTGCATTATCTTGAAAATACTTTGCATTTTACTTAAACTTTTGGAATAATCCTATTTACAAATACTTGTTTTCATTATTAATACGTTCTCAACAAGGATCCACGGATCAAAGGATTCAAGGCGTAATTTTCTATTTAAAATTGTTGTTTACTCATATAGATAATTGTGTAAAAGCGTAATTATCTTGAAAGTAATTTATAGCACCCAACCTCACTTTTCTAAATTTGATCACTTAATTGCTTAGTGTAATTTTTGACTAAAACAATTTGGCACCCACCGTGGGGCAAGTGGTGTTTTACTTAATCAAACTTTTGTTAAAATCCTTGTTGAGTCATCTCTTTCAAAATTTTCTGTTAAGAATGTCGAGCCAAGGACGATCTACATCATCCACCGTGCCAACATCATCATCTGCGAGAACCACTCTTCCTCCTGCTCCACCTCTCACATCATCTCAACAACAGCCACAAAATGTTTATGCTAGACTATCATCGGCTGGATCCACTTCTACAGGGGTCGGATTCTTTTCAGATCCGGACCCCGTTATGATTGCTAACCGGGATATTGTGTCTATGTTCTCGCAGGTTAAGGAGCAGCTTCAACGAGTGGAGAGAAGCAATGAAATCCTGAGGAAGGATATGGAAAATTTGAGAGCAAGAGGCAGTACTCCTGCTGCTCAAGTCACTACCTCTATCCGAAGCAGGATCCTTGATTTTGGCACTCCTCTAATCACGGAACATCAAGGAGATTTCGTATCTATGCAAGGGAGCATTAGGATCCCAGATCCGATATTTGCTACGGGAGTTTATACGTCAAGGGGTCGACAATCTAATCCAGGATCCTCATATAGGACCCCTGACGGTGGTAATATGTATAGTAATTATACTTCTAATAATACTGTTGGGACTAACAATTTTCAGGATCCTGGGGTTAGTCCTATAATGGCAAGGGAAATACAAAAGTTGAAGGATATGATATCAAGTGTCCCTGGAGTTGTGCAACCAATTCCTAAAGTTTCTCCAACAGCCCATAGGGTCTCAAGATTTGCGCCACCTATTTGTGATGCTGAGATCCCGAATAGATTTCAAACACCAAATATGAAGTTATATGATGGAACAACGGATCCCGAGGAGCATATCGCGCAATACAGGGAGAGAATGGAGATTATTCCAGTTCCTTCTGATCTTAAAGAAGCATGTTTATGCAAGGGCTTTGGCTCTACTCTCACAGGATCCGCACTAAAATGGCTGTTAAACGTTCCCCCTTACTCTATTACTTCATTTGCTCATCTAGTTAATTTATTTAATAACCAATTCTCTTGCAGTAGAACATTTGAAAAACTAACAACTGGTTTATACAGAGTTGTCCAAAGGGCTAATGAGTCTCTTCAAGATTTTGTAGGGAGGTTCGGGAGAGAATCCTTGAATATACCCAATTTGGATTTGCCAACTGATGTACAAGCCTTCAAGATGGGAATCAAAAGGGATTTCCCATTTTATGAAGACCTTGTTATGAATCCTTTCAAGAACCTTGACGAAGTCAGAAATAGAGCTCTAAGATTTATTAGGCTGGAAGAAGATGCAATGGTACAGAAGAGGGCGGATACTCAATCAGCATATGATAGGCCCAACAGGAAATCAGATTCATCCTCATTCAGATTAAATAGAAGCAAACCTTATACCAGAAATGAGGATCATCGTGTGAACACTATTGATGAGGATGATGAAGAGTATCCTAAAGTAACTGATTATAATTTTTTTGTAGATACGACTGGTATATTGTGTGCTATGCAGGATCTCGGAGATAAAGCAAGATGGCCAAAGAAGAATGATAAACCTTATGTTTGGAAGGATAAATCTAAGTGGTGTGCATACCATGAGGATTTTGGTCATATAACTGAAAATTGCGTAGCCCTCAGAAAAGAGATCAGCCACCTGCTCAACAAAGGATACCTAAAGGATCTAATTGGAAAAAAAAAGGATTACAGGAAGAATCAGGATAGAGTTCAGGATCCTGAAGCTCAGGATAATCACAGGATCCCTACCAGAGCAGGATCCCCACCTTCGGATGCCAAGGTAATTAATTTTATTTCTTGTGGCTCTGACATATGTGGTACTTCTTATTCTGCAGCAAAAAGGCATGCCAAGGAATCCAAATCAGAGAAGCAATATAAGACAACAAGGACTTCCACGAAAAAGGATGAGAAAGTTATAGCATTTGACGAGGATGATTTGGAAGATGTTCAGGATCCTCACCACGATGGTTTGGTTATTACTCTCTATGTTGCCAATCATTTTGTGTGCAGGATCCTGATCGATAGAGGAAGCTCTATTAACATCATTCATTTGGAAACCTTAAAAAGAATGGGAATCTCAGAATCGGAGATCACCTCTAGATCCACTGTATTGGTAGGATTCAGTGGAGAAGCAAAAAAGGACGGTTGGTGATATCAAGTTGCCGATTTATATTGAAGGGCTAAATTACATTCAAAAATTATGTGTTATGGATTGTTTGTCAAGCTATAACATTATCCTGGGAAGACCATGGTTGCACGATATGAAAGCGGTACCATCGACGTCTCATCAATGCGTCAAACTACCAACTCCATGGGGGTGGTCAAGATAAGCAGTGATCAACAAGAAGCGAAGGATTGCTATACGACATCAATGAAATCTACTGACAAGCCTCCGTCAGCATGGCAATTAAAGAATAAGGTGTGGGATGTCCTAGATACAAAGGAACAAGACGTCAAAGAAAGGTGCTTATAGGCTCGGGGATCCCAGAGGATCTCGAACAGGATCTTATGAAGTTCTTGAACCAGAGGAAATCAACTTTTGCCTGGAAGCCAGAAGATATGACAGGTATATCTAAGGATATTATAACCCATAAACTTGGAATTGATAATAGTTTCAGGCCGATTCAACAAAAGAGAAGAAAATTTGCGCCGGAAAGAAATGTTATTATCCAGGCAGATGTTGAAAGACTACTTGCTGCTGGCATGATAAGGGAAGTAGAGTTTCCAAGATGGTTGGCAAACGTGGTGGTGGTACAAAAGAAGAATGGGAAATGGAGAGTGTGCGTGGATTATACGGATCTCAACAAAGCCTGCCCCAGGGATCCTTTTCCATTGCCTCATATAGATTCAATGGTAGATGCTACAGCTGGACACGAGATCCTAACTTTCATGGATGCTTCATCAGGATTTCAACAAATTCAGATGGAACCATTAGATCAGGAAGACACAGCCTTCATAACTTCCATAGGTATATATTGTTATATTGCAATGCCTTTTGGTCTTAAAAATGCAGGTGCAACGTATCAAAGGCTAGTCAATATGATGTTCAAAGACCAATTGGGAAGCACAATGGAAGTGTACATCGATGATATGGTAGTGAAGTCAAAGAAGACTGAGGATCATCTTCAAGATCTTAAGGCGGCCTTCGACATCCTGGATCAATACAATATGAAGCTTAATCCTGCGAAATGCCACTTTGGAGTGGGGGCAGGAAAATTCCTAGGATACATGGTAACTAAGAGAGGAATAGAAGCTAGTCCGGAGCAGATCAAAGCTATTCTAGATTTAAAACCCCATCAAGCCCTAAGGATATACAAAGATTGACGGGGAGAATAGCAGCTTTAAATCGTTTCATTTCTAGATCCTCGGATAGATGCAAGGAGTTCTATGATATCCTAAAGAAGAACAAAAAGTTCGAATGGGGAGAAAAACACGAGGCTGCATTTCAAGAATTGAAGAATTATTTATCATCAGTTCCTTTATTGATGAAGACTGAAAATGGTGAGCCACTATTCCTGTACCTTTCAGTATCCAGAAGTGGCGTGAGTGCGGTACTTGTGAAGGATCATGAAGGACAACAACATCCAGTCTACTATGTAAGTAAAAGCCTACTAGATGCTGAAACCAAGTATTTTCATCTCGAAAAACTTATACTTGCGTTAGTTATGGCGTCCACCAAACTTAGGCATTATTTTGAAACACATCCGATTCATGTAAAAACTAATTATCCTATTAAAAATGTATTAAGAAAACCAGAAATGTCAGGACGCCTAGCTAAATGGTCTGTTAAGTTAAGTGCTTATAATTTGATTTATGAACCTAGGAATGCAATTAAATCCCAAGCCTTAGCAGACTTTATTGGTGATTTTACCAGTGACCTTCAAAATGAAGTAGATTTAGAAGTGCACGAATTAAATCAAATAAGTGAAAAATGGACACTATATACTGACGGTGCTTCTAATATAAAAGGAACTGGACTAGGAATTGTATTAAAATCACCTCAAGGTGATATTATGCCTCAAGCTGTAAGATGTGAATTTCAAGCTACAAATAATGAGGCAGAATATGAAGCATTAATTGCAGGATTACAGTTGGCTAAGGATATTGGTATAAAGTATTTAAATGTGTATGTTGATTCATCGTTAATTGCAAATCATTATAATGAAACGTATACTGTAAAAGTAGATAGATTAACTTTGTATTTGGAGATTGTTAAGGATCTTGCAGGTAGCTTCGAGATCTTCGACATTCAACAGGTACCACGTGAGGATAATACTGAAGCAGATGCTCTGGCTAATTTGGGATCAAGCTTAAAGATACCAATTACACATATTACAACACCTGCTATTGATGACAAGGATAACAAGGAAGAATAAGTATGTGATGTTGAGGATAATCAATCTGGAGATAATTCGAATGCATCAGGTTCTGGGGGCAAGTCAGGATCATGGATGCAGCCGATCAAGGAATATATACAACACGATGTGATCCCTAAAGATGAAAATAATCCTAAAGCCTTCAGATTAAAGGTATCCCGATTTACTATTGAAAATGGTATATTGTATAGAAAATCACTTACAGGACCATTATTGCGATGTCTTGAGGATCCTGAAGCACAAGCAGTACTTAAAGATATACATGAAGGGGACTGTGAAAATCATTATGGGGGAAGAGAATTATTTTCAAAAACTTTAAGAACAGGATACTTTTGGCCTACTATGAAGAAGGATTCCATTGATTTTGCTCGCAAATGTGATGCCTGTCAAAGACATGGGAACATCCATCATCAACCAGCAAAACCGATGCATCCGATTATCTCACCATGGCCGTTTATGAAATGGGGAATGGGTATTGTGGGAAAATTACCTACAGCTCCTGGTGGAAAGGTCTTTATGTTAGCAATGACAGATTATTTTCCAAATGGATAGAAGTCGAGGCATTTGTTCAAGTAAAAGAAAAGGATGTGATATCGTTCATCAAGAGAAATATCCTCACTAGATTTGGGATCCCAGCAGAAATAGTATGTGATAATGGATCTCAATTTATTGGAAAAAGAACAACTAAGTTTTGTGAAAGTTGGGGAATCAAGATGATAACTTCAACACCAGTTCATCCTCAAGCTAATGGTCAGGCAGAATCCAGCAACAAGATCATAATCAACAACCTTAAGAAGAAGTTGGATGCTAAGAAAGGAAGATGGGCTGAGGAATTGCCTTTTATTTTGTGGGCTGATAAGACTACAGAAAAGGAGGCGACTAAACAAACACCTTTTGCTTTGGTGTTTGGATCTGAAGCTATGATCCCAACAGAAATGGTAGTCCCAACGGCAAGATCCTAGATGCAGACTTTGGAAGCAAACAAAGAAGCATTGATTCAGGATCTAGATACTGTGGATGAGTTAAGGTATCGTGCTAAATTCAGGATTGCCTCATATCAACAGAGGATTTCAAGATCCTTTAACAAGAATGTTAGGATAAGAAGGTTTCAAGAAGGAGATTTGGTACTAAGGAAAGTATTTCAAAATACTAAGAATCTTGCGGAAGAAAAGCTAGCACCAAAGTGAGAAGGTCCATATTTAATAGATTCAGATGCTGGAAAGGGGGCATATTGGTTGGCTAATATGGATGGAGACCTACTTCCAAGATCCTGGAATGCTATTCAATTGAAGCTCTATCATGTGTAAGTTGAATATTTATATTCAACATAAAAAGGTACTTATGTGATCCTTAACTTTTCATTGATTTTATTACACTTTAATATATATGTATGTAGGTATTATAATTATATATTGATGTATGCATGAAAGTTTTTTATAATTACTATCATTAATGAATAATGTACTGACTTAAGCGTCGGAGGGGTGTTAGACAAACTAACACCCACCTTTACCCAAGATCTTGTATTTGTTGCAGTTAATGCATTTGAGGATCATGGATTGAAGATTAGAGGCTAGCTACCTCTCCTCCGTTAAGGATCCCAGCGATCCTCTAAGGTTTAGAGGTTTTCGAATGGATAAACACCTCTAGGGTTTATACACCTCGCCAGTTGCGCACGATGTTTAATTATAGTGCCACGGTTAGGGAATCGGTGATGCCTCTGGTACCCGACAACTTCATTTCCATTTGCCTATAGATCAAATGCTAACAAATGTCGATACTGATGTGCACTAAATGTATCGATCTAAGGTTTGTGTCATTTTCACGTCACTCTAAGGTTTGTAATATTTTCACATTACCCAATTGGTTAGACATTTTCATGTCTCAAATGGCTTAGCCCAAGAATCAAACGGTTTGTAATGGTTTCAGATTACCCAATGAATTGACATTTACATGTCACTATTATAGTTTGTTTAAATTGTCTAGAGATTATAATGTTTTCACATTATTAAAAGTTTTCGTTGGTTGAGTCTAATAAATAACTTCAATGTTTTCGAAATTATCAAAATTATTTTGATCGGAGTATCATAAAATGTATTTTCAAAGATCATAAACATATTTCAGAATTAAATGAAATTGTTTTCACAATCAATCTATAAATTGTTGGCATTTTCATGTTAACAGGAAATATCTATTGGGATTTATCACTATCAACAAAATATTTTAGGATCCTGAAATCTTAGGATCCTAAACTCGGGATTATCTTAGATCCGTTTAAGGATCCTTGAAACCTGTAGTGCGGAATGGATATTGAGAGAATCTTCTCATTATCCTGGAAGTATCTTGAGGGAATCTCCTCGGGATCCTGTTTCTAAACAACTATCAAGCAGATATATGTATACTAAGGGAATCTCCTCAGTATCCTGAAGACATAAGATATAGATAATATCCTAATATTATTAACAGCAAAAGATCTAAGGATTATTCAATCCTAAGATCAGAGTTCAAAAGAAGTGCAGGAAATTTAAATTATCTTGTGGCCAACATAAACCACATTTAACACAACCATGGTTGATCATGCCAGATCAACCTCACCCCAAATAATTGTTTGTTACAATCACGGGCCTTAGTAAGTAAACAAGCATCAAAATAAAAATCGGGCTCTGGCTAGTCAAATGCCATCCTCGCCTGAAGATTCTTTGCTATTAACTGGATCATCGGCTACCACCATGTCTTCATCGCCTTTGGAATTGGACGTTTCACCTTTCATTAGGACTTCGGTGATCTCTTTCTTAGGTGTCTTGTATGCATTTCTTTTTGGAGCTTTGGATCCTCCGAGACCAATGAAAAAAGGCTTTGAGGGATAATCAACTTTCATTTTTGCCAACTTGTCCTTCCATCCCTTGACATCCCACAGGCTGGCATCTAGTCCATTTTCAGCAGCTTCTATAGCCATGTGGATTTTGGATTCCAATACAGCGATAGTGGCATCTCTCTTCACCTCTTCCAACAGGGTATTGTTCATATCTGATCCCTCTTCGTTGGTATGATCGGATCTCGCAGCAAGCTTAGCTTTAAGGACTTCAATATTCCATTTGGCTTTCTCCAGCTTGAGAGCATTCTTCTTCTGGCTAGAAATCAGACTGTCGACTGCTTCGACTTTCTCTGAGTATCTGTCTATCATAATGTCTGCGGCCTAGTAATGGTATCGATGTTAAAAAATTTTGTTCAAACAAGAAATTAGAAGTAAAAAATCTTACCATCAGAAGGTTAGAAACAGGAGTCTCAAGATCATATAAGTCCTCAACTTTCCTCTTTTTGTAGAGAAAGTGTGTGGAAAAAGGCTTGAACCTCGAATCACCAATTACTTCTTTTTGAGGATGAATCTCTGGATCAATGTCGGATAAGGTGAAGTGCACTGAAAGGTTATTGAAGAATTAAGAACGGAAAGAATAATAAAACTATAGATGGTGAAAAAAGAAAATTACCTGACATGGTTGGGTTTTCTTTTGATTGTTCAGATTATTCTCGGTAGGAATTTGGTATGATAACGAAATTGAGGAGTAATTATAAATTAAAATAGTGAAGAAGGTGGATGAGAGATGAAAGGAATTATGTAAAAATTTAATGGCGGTTTGATGTGATAAGAGTATAGAGGTTGATAACACGTAAAAAGTCATGTTTTTGCGTGCATTAATCTCACCTTTTTAGCCCAATATGTGACGAAACTAATCAAAATAGATACTTTATCATTAAAACTCGTCACATGGGCCAAAATATAGAACATATTTCAAAAGTCATCTAAAATAATCGAAAAACACGATAAATCTAACGAATATGATCATGAGCATTCTCGTTCACTCGTTCTAGCACTTTTTGAGCTACACAAAGAATTATGACCTCTAACTTATGTCATTTTCTTCGTTAGGAAAATACGAACGCGTGGGTATAAAGAACACTCAAAATGGATAAACGACGAAGAAGTTACGCCCGAACGAAGAAACGAAGAACCGAGGAATCAGCATACGGCTGAACCAGGCCGTATACGGCTGGTCCAGGCCGTATACGGCTGGACCTAGACCGTATACGGTCTATGCAGGCCGTATACGGCCCATGCACAGCCGTATACGGTCCAGTTCAGCCGTATTCACCCTATGCTCATCCGTATACGGTCCAGTTCAGCCGTATAGGGTCCAGCTCAGCCGTATCGTGCGTTTGGGTGATAAAAATGTGATTTTTATTCGCCTTTGCGATACGGTTGTGCATTTAGAGGTTTGGATACGGTCTACGGATACGGTTGTGCGATCTCTATAAATACAAGCCTCATTTCATCATTTCGAAACATCTCACAACATCACACAACACCAACACACTCCACACTTCACTTCTACACTTTCTCTCACTACTCTCTCTCTAAATTAGTTAGTTAGTTAATTAGATTAGTTAAGCTAGTAGATTAGTAGCTTAAATGTACGGAGGTGCTCCGAGACTGCGGTGTCGCACGATTTGTGATAAAGCTTTGTCAGGTTCTATTATAATCTCTATCTTGTTATTTTAAATAATGTTGTGTTGTTGCTATACTTGTTTAGAATTACTTGCTAGGATAATTGCCATGCTTAGCTAGACAAATCTGTGTTTGCTATGATAGTTGCCATGCTAGGGTAGTTATACTTAAATCATGTTGTTACTCTGTTTGTATGTTGTTGAATTATATTTGAATCTATGAATTGAATCTCAAATGTTTATCTATCCAACTTATGCTGTGGTTAGTGACATCCTTCTAGGCTTGTCCAATTGCTAGTTGTATGCCACTAATTATTCTGTGTCTGATGATCGTTGAACTCGACATGGCCGGTGTTCTCCTGGTTGAAATATTACCGGAGGGAGACACGGAGTGTAGGATTAGAGATAGATTAGATTCAGGCCATTTAACAAGTGTCTTAGAGAGAACTTTCGGGACACTTGTGACTTAACCATGTACCCCGTCACTCTGCATAAATTGATCCCTGCTATGCTGCCTTTCTGCATGTTCTTGTTTGATTGTTGCTTAGGGTTTGCATGCTAGTATCTGTTATGCTGATTAGTTACATGATTAGGTTTTCGAATATTTATCAATTGCATATACCAGTTTAACATGCATAGAATAGTTAAAATGATTTATATGAAATAATGATGAACAATTTCATCAACCGTTAGACCAGACCATCCCAACTTGTCCCGGTGGGAAACCCCTGTTCATGTTTTTGTTTATTCAACAATTCATGCCATGATTCGGATATCTCAAATGTCCGAGATTGGGGGACAAGACTCGAGGATGGTTGTTGTCTAAATTGGTTGCTACATTTGGGACAACTTCCGGTGTAGTTTACATTCCATAACTGTTATCCACGTGACATATTGTTTATCTTATTGCGGATAACTCTACGTTAGATAGATAATAGGCTAGGAGTTATGGCTCATTAGGAAATATTAATGTCATCTTAACTAAGGCTTTATCCCATTAACTACCCCTAAATAGCATGAGTAATTATCATAGTAAACACTCCTTCACCTATAAGTTCTCGTTGCCACCTCCACTCCACTTTATTTTAATTTAGTTTAATTTTAGATAATTAGTAGTTAGTTAAAACCAAAACAACTCAAAAAACCTCTTTTAAAACCCTAGCTAAATTCCCGTAGATAACTAAAGTCCTAGATCCCATGCCCGTTGTAGTTTGAAGAACGACCCTAGGTCATACCTATCGCTATACTTATCCATAGCTGTAGTATACTTAGGCCCAGCATAAAACAAACTTTTAAAACTCCACTGACGCCGCCGCTGACGGACGGTCCGACGACAGGGTGAAAACCCGATCGACCGTTGGGGGCGCGTCAGAGGTTATCATTAGTATTTGGGCACGATCTCCGATACGTGTAAAATATCTTACCTAACACGATTTGAACGGTTATCTTGAGAAGTTATAACGTTTAAGGATCCTGAAAAACGTTATAACTTCGGGGGCAATTGTTGTGGGTAGAATTTTATTTAGCACTGCAGGATCCTTACTAGCATCATAATTTCATCAGGATAATGATAGTTTATGAGTATACTTTCAGGATCACGGTCATATTTAGGGATCCTGGAAATACTCTTATTGTTTATCTTGCAGGATCCTATTCAAGGTCTATTTATCTAATATAATTATGCAGGATACTGGATAAGGGAGATCCTTAAAGTGAGGATCTTATGTTTACTCTGGAGTGTGCATAGTTTAGGATCATGGACCTATATTAGTTCAGGATCATGCGCTGTTTAACGTGTATATTTTCTTTTAAGTATTAACCAGGTCATATATGGAACGTGTTAATAAGATATGCTCCGGATTACATGAAGAAGCTTTGATATGATTTTATGGAGATGACGTCCACTGCACGTGTTGAATAAAGTCAAAAGAGACGTTGATGGTCTTCATCTTTCATCGGAGGATCCCGAGATCCTCGAAAATATTGTTATACACTCTTAGTATTTAAATGAGGCATGGATGATCGATTAGGAGGAGGAATAATCATTATCTACATCTGCAAAAACACTTATACTTTGCTCTCATTTATTCTTAAACACATTCACCAACACTTTGTCAATTTCTTAGATAATCACATAGCCGATCATCCTTGTGCTCTTAGTTTCTAATCAATTACTTTTATTTTAATAAGATTAACAAAGGCAAGGATCATTTGATCCTTCCCGAGGTTTTGTACCGGCGATCAACCTTGATCAAGGGCTTTCCTCGTATATCATCGTGTCGATTGCATTCATTTTATATTTCATCATTTAATTTGCATGTTACTAATCTGTTGATCACAAAACCTGCATTATCCTGATCTTATCTTACATTTATCACAAATATACATACTTATTTCGTTTTTAATCACAATTATTGCATTATCATTCTGTTTTATGCATCTTTGTTGATCGTAATCATATTTTTTATCGCATAACTTGCATTATCTTGAAAATACTTTGCATTTTACTTAAACTTTTGGAATAATCCTATTTACAGACACTTGTTTTCATTATTAATACGTTCTCAACAAGGATCCACGGATCAAAGGATTCAAGGCGTAATTTTCTATTTAAAATTGTTATTTACTCATATAGATAATCGTGTAAAAGCGTAATTATCTTGAAAGTAATTTATAGCACCCAACCTCACTTTTCTAAATTTGATCACTTAATTGCTTAGTGTAATTTTTGACCAAAACAGCATGACAAATCAGAATCATATCTTACCTTAGCATAATTCCAAACTCAGTATCCTGCATATAAATTCCTCTGGAAGTAATCGAGGATCTTTGCAAGTCATGAATATAGTAACCAATTTGGGATCATGCATGGTTAGTAAAAATTCTACCCACAACACTAAGGTAAGGGAATGGGTATTCCCATTGCATTGATGACACTTGGTTAATTATTTATAATCATTACAATTAAATATCACTTGATGAATTGACAAAACCATATAATAGATTAATTTTTCGTAAATTTTACATCTAATAACAAGCAGGTTTAGGCATCATGATCAACACTTGACCTTCCCAACCATGATCAAAATAACAAGTTTAACTAAAATCAAACATGAATGAAAGCTTACTAATTAAACGTAACAAATTGCATATATTATCTGACACACGCACAAATTATATATATTTGACTTTTGTATGCATTTTATTTTTATTGAAATAAAACAAAAGCACTGTAATTATACTTATAGTCTAATACTCCGTACTATTTATCTAAAGACAGCAGCCGTCGCCTATCTGCAAAATCTAATTGTGATATACGAATAAAATAATCACAAAATAAATAAAATATATGAAACCACTCAAATAGTTTCATCGTTGAAGATTTTATTTTCACTTTTTTATGAAATTAAATTAAAAAATATATATTTTATGAGATCATTAAGGAGAATTGAAAGGAGTAAACGTGATTACATAAAGCGTGTGTAACATATACAATTAGCTGGATAAATTATAGGGTAATCATAATCATACCTCCCAATTTGGTGGGTAATGGTTCATTACTTAGTTTTGGGTAATTATTGATTGCATAACACTTAACCAAGCCCATTTATTAATACTCTTACCCATTCCTTATAGCTAAAAATATCCAACCAAGCACCCCCTTATTTGTGAAAGTTTATTTTCAAAAAGCTATTGAACTTTTGGTATAATAATAAAAAGCTTATATTAATCAATATAAATCAATCAATTAATCAATATCAGTAATAAACGAGGATATATGATGTACCTTCGTTTATACCATACTTAATATGTAACTAGTGTCTGAGAATGTATTTATCTTGTACCCGATGTCTATTATATTTTACGTTCTCTATTTTTAATGCATCAAACTTTCAAAAGGTGTATTTTAATGTGTAACACAGTACATTTGATGACCTTAACAGATGTCACGCACACCTTAAACAGATGACACGTAAGCAAATACATTAAAACACATTTTTTTAAATTTATATACATTAGAAATAACAAATATAAGTAGAGTACAGATAATAAACATTGGTTCACGGATTAGATACATTGTCAAATAATAACCACAAAAATGAATGAGATTACAAGTTTAGTGTGGACGCCAAGCAGCAAACATATTATTAGAATAGGACATTAAAAATCTCACTACCTTTCTCTGTATGAATCATAGGGTATATTAAACATAAAACATCACAAAGTAGAAGATATAAATTTCAATAATTAAACCAACTATCATCATTCTTCAACGTCGTACCATGCATGAAATAAATGTTTAAGGTGATTAGAAAATTTTGTTTTTTTTCGTTCAAGCATTCCATCAAACAGTCGGTAGGCATCCAATTGATAAAGTTTAGAAATAAAAGAGCATATCTTGCCTAGCAGATTGATCCACAGACATGGAATACAAGATGAGTAGTACCTGATCAAGAGAGGGAAGGCAAAGTCACTACATTGCAGCACACTTTTCAATCCGCTATATCTACGAACAGATGGGTTGGTTGGCGAACTTAAAATGCTCTTTTGATGGTAAATGATGTATCATTGGAGACACTCTCATACCACAACATAACTAAGATAATGTGGAGTATTTTTTTCTCTATTTTAGTTTGGCACCTATATTAATTTTATGGCTTATTGAAATGTTGAATATGTACCAGTCAGCCACCGTGTTAGATGGACCTGATTTCCTACCCCATTACTTCTCGATAAAAAAACATAAACCTTTAATCCATCAGACTATTTACAGTAACGATCAATCATTTGGTCACACGTCAGTATGAATGAGTGTGACTTGAAAACCGCTTGCAATCATGACTGACCACAACTGAAATCCGAAAGCCACTCTTTCGAGCCTGTATGGAACGTTTTGAATATGAGGAAAAGAGTGTTGCTACAAGAGGCGTTCCCAGTACCTCTACCACAAGCATCTTAAAACTCACATCGTCAAGATGTAAATCTCAATGAAAATGTTAAGGGAAGAAGAGAGCAGAAAAGAAGAATGGCTTGCTAATCCAATGGATAAGTTCCAAGAGAAAGCATTACTCGCTAACTCATCCTGAAGGTTCATCAAGTGATATGCTCCTAGATAGAACATTTGCAACTATCAAGCACCAACTGATAAGTCTAGCAAGAAGTACTATAAATGTGAAAAGAAGGGACATGTAGTTTGGCAAATTGTTTCAGTTTTTTCACTCCACTTTCGCACTCACCTCTAACTGGGAATGTGATAATGATATGAAAATTCTTCGTAAAAAAGGTGATCTATATATACCACATATAAACATAACGCCATTTGGTGTAAGATTCTCCAGAACAGAAGCCAACAAATAAATGGACACACTATACATTGAAGATCAATCTCAAAATATACATGCTCACTCTGCCACCATTCTCTAATTCAAACTCTCTCTCATCTCCACTACAACTAACCGTTCAAGGGAACTATAAAAAGCGCAAAGACGATTATAAGGAGATCCAAAAGAAAACCGTTGCACCCTGCACATTCGCATTTCACATTTCAGTATAAAAATAGTGACTTTCAACCTATTCTACATTTTAATGACGTTTCCAGTTTCGGTTTCATTAAAAGAATAAGCACATTATATGGGAGAATACTATGTTTACTTCATACGCCAAAGGTACAAACATTGTAGAAGGTGGAATTTACACAAATGGAATTTACTTCATACGCCAAAGGTACAAACATTATACATGTACAATATCAATATAGCACAAATTTTGTTGTCTGAATTAATATTTTTGGTGTAAATATCACCTCCTTTACAAAATGGTGCTTACTCCCACCTTTCCTACTACAACAGCAGCAATTTAATTTGAGATATGTATAATTGAAACGCTTCCACTTTTGAGAATTTTCAACTTCAAATTTACCTATTTACGCAGCTTTTGGTCCACAAGATTCTCCCTTTTGTCATAATGAAGGGTATCCCAAGACATTTAACTAATAGTGAAAGTGAAAAACACATTTTTTTTTAAGTGTGGTAAAAGTAAAATCGTCTTTTACAGAGCATATTCTGTGTAATTCGCATACAGTTTTTATGATTCAAACTAGGTGGTCTTCCCGTCACAAAAGAGTAACCTCGACAACGAAGATTAAATTACTATGAATACTCTTGAAAATAAGAATACGCACCAGGATATACTGTCTCTGATGTCGGTAGTGCCGGCAATGACATCTCTGCCAAAATGATTGGTAAAGATTATGACATGAATAGTGATCATGTTTCTTATAAAATTAAAGACTTCAAACGCACATCCAGATATCGGTATAAAAGTAAGCAGAAAAGTGTTCATTTTCTTGTTTCCTTTTATATTAAAGACTTGTATCAATCAGTTCGGTAATTATTCTATTAATTTGGTTTAACTTTAGTTCAGGAACTGTTTGAACAGAGAGTTATATTTACATGTATGCATTAGAACCACACACGTGTTATGAAGTCTAGGTGACCGAATGAGTAGGTTGGACCATTGGTCAAAACAGTAACTTCTGAAATTTCAAGGTTGACAAGAACCAGTTTCAGTCCAAAAATCTTTAACTCGTTTATCGATACTTGGCTTGAAATATCATTATAAGTTTTATATAACTTCAATCACAATCTAAATTTTTTGGTAAGATGATTAAAGATGGTATATGCATATAAAACACATTTTGCGCGACTCTGACCCCTTTGACCCATTAGCAATGAAACATAACCTGAACTGACTCAATGATTCATTCACAACTAAAGACAATAGTACAATACAAGGCCTTGGTTGATTACCAGGAGCACAAAGAGAGAAGGATGCCATAGATGATGATGAAGGCCATGGAGCAGCAATATTGTCACTTAAGTCACACGTAAAGCTGAACCCACTTGAATTGTCATACACCACATCTGCAGGCAAGCTTCTAAGTAGACACCCTGAACGCACATCAAAAAGCGTATATCAAATTTTCAATAAAGGGTTACACAAGATATTGTTTCTCTTAATGACTATTTTATCATCCACATAAACGCCTCAATTATTAAAGTTATATTTCATTTCCTTAAATATAGGGTGATTACTTGAGTCATTTAGAAAAATTATAATATTTTTAACATAAGCCCACCTTGTTGGTTTGTTCACTTAAATATTTCTTAAAGCTAAAAAGCCAAAAAAACTTGCATGTTAACAATGTAAAATAGAAGCAGAAACAAAAAAAAGCAAGGGAGGTCACCTTCTTCTCCATAAGCTACTTCAGCACCAAAAATCATAGCCGAATACAGCAAAAAAACCAAGATCAGATGATTTCAAGAGAATATATAAGCATCCAATGCAATATACCATAGTTTTAGAAGGGTCAATGTCGCCCTGTTTTTGTAAAAAGTTAATAACATACGTCTACTACCTGTGTAGCAAACTAATTACTAATAAAATTTGAAAACGTGAACACAATAGTGTTTGCAAGTCAGTCCCACATTTTCTGACCCTCCCCCCCCCCCCCCCACCCCCCCCCCTCCCCTTTTAATTTTGCTGACTCGAAAAGTAATTCACCTTGGAGACTAAAATCTTTTAAGTCAACATCACAAAGCTCATAAATATCTGTTAGAACTCCGCCTTTCCGTAACAAGGACCCCAAAAGTGAGGCACAGATTATTGCTTGTCTGTTCGTAATTAACATTTGCCTTTGTATGCCCGCAATGTAAGAATTTAATGAACTACAACATGAAGGACTGGGAGCAGCCACATTTTGACACGCTTTTATCACCTCAACTGGCTGTTTAAACTCCAAAGGGCAAACTGCATCCAGAACGTTATCAATTCATATATCATCCCAAATAATATAACATTGTACATCAACTAAAAGAAAGAAACACTTAAAATTAATCCTAGTACCAACATAATTTCAAAAGTTCAACATCAACACTAAAGATGACAAATTTCTAACGACACGACAATTTGGCTTGTGCTTTATCTCAAACAGGTCAAATCACAATAATTTAGCTAACAGGGGAACAAGTCAAATGGATTGAACAGGCTGAAAGTGACAATGATCTAATTTTTATGCAGACACCTCCTAAATCATATCATTCAAAGATTCTATAGGAATATTACTTTGTAATTATTATTAACACGTTAGTTATTCATCTAAAGATCTATATCATTATTGTAATACATAAGTGGACAATAAGGCGTTAGCGAGTCAACCCAACTTTTGTGACTTATTCACTTCTAAAAATATTGACCCGACCCTTTAGACAATTACCCAACCCGCCGGACTGCCCATTTTGAGATCATGGTGTGACATAATAACAATACCTTTATTAACTTTGCATGCAGATAATATTCTAAAAGAAGAATCTGCAGCTTCTGATGGAAGTTTCCTTGAAAGCCATGAATAGACAACCCCCTTGCAGTCACTTAACACATCAATATGAGTTGATAAGCCTGTTTCCATATTCTCATCAACTACTGACTGTGATGAAGAAATTTTAAATGCAGCCTCCATAATTGCCGGTTGACAAACTGATCTGCAACACTCTTTAAGAGGATCAATTAGACTACAAGCATCCAATAATTTACTTGTGTTTACTGTTTTCTCAAACGTATTTATATCCTTCACAGGACACGAACCACCAGTTAAATTTGATGATTTAAAAGAACACATTGCTGGGATCGAGCTGTTAGCACCTCTGCTTGCCAATACTTCTACCATATCTGAGAAACAATCATCAGCGGTTGTATTTTGTAGAACTAAACTATCAGAATTATTACTAAAGTGTCCCTGAAATATGTGAAGCGAACTAGCGAATTGTGGGCAACATATAACATTCCCTACAAGTGGTGCTAAAAGTAAAGAACAATCGGATGCGGTTTTTTCCATGACATCTGAAATGGAAGAGAAATTAAATGGGCATCTACCAGTCAAGACTGGTTTATATGTTTTAGGAAAGGTTGGATACATTGGTGGCAAGTTCTTCCCAGGAAAGGGGAAAGTTGGTAAAGCTGAAGGTGATATTTCAATAGGCTGGAAAATTCCCGAACTAGGAAGGCTAACTAGTTGAGATGTAGGAGGCAGCTTTTCAGCAATTGCATATAAGAAATTGGATAATGAGATCGTAAACAGAAAGAGACGAAATCCCGATGAACCTGCAATCATATAGCAATAATTGTTAGGAATCATTAATTAATTCTCTAAATACGAGAAGTTGCATCATGAGATGGCGAGATGGGTGGGTATGGCTTGTATTAAAACACGTTTATTATATTTTTTTGGTACAGGTCGAAAGTAGCCAACCAGGGTTGGGATAACCCGCAAACAATTTTCTGTTCCCCTTTCAGCAAATTTTTTATGCGATCCATTTGACACGTTCGAGAAAAAACACACCCAATGAGAAATCTTAGATATGAGGCCTACCACCTGGACTGTAAAGTCCAGATTCCAAGTATCATTTGTATTAAGCATTTAACTTGAATAAGTTTTACCAAAAACAAAGAGATAATCTAATGAGCGCTAGACTAACTTCCAACCAGTTGAAATGGGTGGCAAGATGGATGATGAAACTATGCTAATTGACAATTTATGAATTACAAAGTTAACATAATGATATAATACCCTTGAGAAGAGTGGCACTCCTGACACAATCCATAGCTTAACTACCCCTCTGGCAACATGAATCCAGCATAAATTCGTTATCGCTGTTAACGGAAAATCCAAATCCAGATCAGAGACAAATAATTATACCTGTAACAAGCATGAAATAACTCCAACTTGAATATAAATCAAGAAAAAAACACACATAAAAAATATGTGCTATATATCCGTTTCTGATACATATCTCAGAAAGTTACTTGCAGTAATCTAGAAAGTAAAATAATAATCCATTTTCTTATCATTATGTTTATGCAAAATCAATCATATATCCTAAAAGGGCATCAAAAGTGGAGTTGTAGCCTGATATTTAGCAATATATTTATATGTTGTCCATCTGGTATTAATAATGAGGATCTGCAGAGCGAATGTCTTACTATAGTCATTCCTTTTGTATGGAAGTGTTCAATGAGATTCATACTTTCTTGAAAGTGCAAGCAACATTATGTGTATATGTATGTGTGTGTGTGTGTGCGTGTGTATATGGATATATATCAGCAACACAACACGAAAACAAGCGGTAGTTGGGGCATTTTAACACTTAAGCAGCTACTTAAGCAAGCCTGAACAGAGAATTATACACCGAGCCACATATGGTTGTCAGATTCCATGATAATATAGTTCTAAACTTGTAATACAGATCATCCACAAGTTGGCATCGTCACACGGCAGTAAACTACTATCAATTTTCGCACCTTATTTCCGCACTTCTAGTAAGTTACTAGATTGTAGTCTTATAAACGAAACTAAAATATCAGGAAAAGTATAGGCCATAGGGAGATATACAAGTATTATAGTATGAAAAATAAAAAACATTAAGACCCTAATACTTCATAATTCTATATTTGCATTTGCTTCAACATCAATAGCTTAATCAATCATACCGATAATCAAGGAACCACAGAAGGCCTACAAAATCTTCAACAGTTTGTGTGAGACCATATTCGAGCTACAAAAAGACGCTTTTCCTCACGAGGGTATCTCATCTTCTAAAATGAGAACTTAATCTAAAAAAGAACCTTCTTACATAACATCAAAACCTTGAGTAAGTTGCAACTTACAAGAACCACAAACCATTTACTCACCAAACTATAAACAATAACAAGATGATCTATCACTTTTTTTACTTCAGATTACAGATCTCCATTTCATATTTCTAAACAATATGCATCTTACAAGTTAGTACCTTTTTATTTTAGCTTAAAAAAAAACCTTTTAATTTATTTTTTATTTTTTGCAGTGTAGCTACACTGCTAGCTGTCACTATGTAACCTAAACATAAAAATCAAACATTTTTATCCTAACTAATAGGCAACCAAAACAAACAAGATACTGCAAGCTAAATATAAACAAAATCTATAATCATAAATAAATAACAAACTGAAATCAGCTCAGTTTAGTAAGCTAATAACAACATGTATAAACACATACCTAAAAGTGTGGATTGGATAAGTTGTGATCTGAACAGATTTGCAACAAATTGTACGGTACAAGTGATTACAGTAATCAAGATCCTTTGTCATTTATTTTCAGACTAAACAACAAATTTAGGGTTTATATTTTTAGGTTGAAATGATGATGTCTAGTAGTAGGTAAAGAAGATGAAATCAGACATCTTTTTTTTTAATTCAGGGCATTTTGATCTTTAAATCAGTAGAGATAGAAACCCTAAAGTTATTGAAGTATGTATGAATGTGTGTGTGTGTGAAAAAGTGCTTGAAAAGGTGAATGATGATGATTGGTTGGTTGGTTAGTGTGTGTAAGAGAAAGAGTGAGTAACCACCGGTGGGTTAATGTTTGATGTATGGACCACTTGTTATTTGGTGGGCCGTAGACAGCCCAAACTTCATTTAGCCCAATAATTGTAGCTTTCTCATGTCATGTAACGTGACTTTATTTGTAGATACCGTTGTACACGATTCGAGTAATTAACGAGCTACTTGAATTAAAGTCCGTTTAATTTGAGTTTAAGCTGGAGGTATATCAAGCTTGGGGCAAGGATTACTGATCAATTTTATGAGTTAGGTATAAGATATTATTTGATTCGCTTTAAATGTTTTTAACCCAATGGGTTAATTGAGCGACTAGATATGCTCCTATCCATTATAAGTTCAAAAAAAACGAGATTTTAGTTTGTGTTTACTTTGATGGTTTTAGCAAAAGAAAGTGGACATACAGATCAAAGTCGTTGTTATCAGGTGGTGTGAAGATGATTAGTATTTTTAACTTAGATATACGCGGCATAACCGGGGTATACCTAGGATCCTTTTCGACCCTTTCCATGGCTACCACTAAGATGTTTATCTACTAAGAGGTTCGAGCATTATACCTTTAAGAAGCCTAACTACTAGGCCACATTGTGATGGTTTGACTAATATACTAGTTTAAGAATCTGCAAAATTGGTGAGTTAACTTTATGATATGTCTTATATAGATGTGTTATATGGATTTAATATGTGTTTTGTTGTTGGTGTACGGTACATCGATTTGTATTGGTTTAATTTTAAATGAAAAATATATTAAGGATTTGTATTGTGATAGATTTTGGATTGATGAGTCCAAATAAATAAATAGGGATAGTATTGCTTATGATGTCACTTTGTTATTTGTATTGATGTTTAATAATATTATATTATTTAAAATTATATGGATATATTTCAAATAAGCAAATTTACCGGTTCAGCAGGTAATACTATTTTGTACTTAAAAAATAATGCTTTTGCAGTGCATTGGTGGTTTTCGTCCATCTAAGTTACTCTCTGTAATTTAAATCAACAACCTATAATGCATTACTTTGACTTTCTAACTTTGACGAAAGATGACAAAACATGACAACTCAAATACAGGTTCTACTGACTCGAACGACGTTGACACAACCTTAGAAGATTAAATGGTAAATTATTTTAGGTATATAAATCGAGATATAGAAAAATTAGTAGCAAAAGAGTAAATTAGTTAAGGGAAAATAAAAAAAAATACCACTTTTTTTAGGTATATATTGTTTTGCCCTCCCGGAAAAAAAATTTGACGATATACACCACGAAATCGCATATTTGCTTTTGCGATCAAAGATTTGCTTTTGCGACCCGTGTACATAATCGATCCGTGCTCGAGCATGTTGTGCATCGCAAATTGCAAATCTCCTTTTGCAATTTGCGATTTACATTTTGCGACTGCACTTAATACAATGTTCAAGAATGTAGTATTATTTTATTTATTCTATTTAATTAATGTAGTATTTCATTTTTCTTTAATAACTTTTTATATAAAATGTTTAAAATAATTCCGAATATATATTCATGATCAGTGTAATTTATCTACATTTGGACATAAATTTTATTGTCATATGTTATGTATTTAACGAAAGTAATTTTCAGTCTCGGAACCAACTTTTTAAATATATCAAAATGTAGATAAAAATAAACTGGTCATAGTGGTATATTTAGATTTATACTATAACATATGTAAGAAAATTTATTAGTCAAAAACACAATATTTAGATTTAATTAACGCATTTTTGTGTTTTTGGCTAATAAATTTTCTTACATGTGTTATAATATTAATATAAATATACCATTATGACCAGTTTATATTTATCTACATTTTGATATATAAAAAGTTGATTTTGAAATTAAAAAAATGTTTTCATTAAATACATAACATATGATGATAAAATTTATGTCGAAATGTAGATAATATTACACTGATCATAAATATATATTCAGAATTATTTTAAACATTGTATAGAAATAATTATTAAAGAAAAACATATATACTAATGAAATTAAATATAAATATATAATATATTAAATTTAATATTACACATATACATCTATTATGCATATCCATCGTTGATCCGCAAAACGCAAATCACAAAACCCTTTTTGCCTTTTGCGATTTACGATTGCCTGCGTAATCGGTAACGGGCTAGTTAAAGTGAGCGGGTCGCAAAAGCAAAACACGGGATCGCAAAAGCAAATTTTCTTTTGCGATTTTGAGGGGTATATTGTAACACCCCCAAAATTTGTTGATTGAGTTTAGGGGAAGCATTTAGTTAAGTATGGGGAGTGCCACAATACACAGTACATGCATACGTATCAGAGCTTATGATTACAACAGAACATAATATATTAAGATGCCAAAAGTAATAGTACAAAGTTTACGATTCATCGAATCGTTTTAGTTGAAAAGTAATTAAGTTACAAAAGTAGATTTCGTAAATATGACTAAACAGCTTAGTTATACAAAAGAAATCTAGTTGTCAAAAGTTGGCATCCTATTCCTTCGTGGGTCGCCTATGTTCCATGTGTGCAGGATGTCTTACATGCAGCTAATTCCCTGAAAAACATAGTAAAAGTCAACAACGAGGTTGAGTGAACAACGAGGGTGAGTGAATTCACAGGTTTTATGTTTGCAATAGTTGAATCAAGTTTGTAAGCACAGTTGTTGAGACAAATACGTTCACAAATAGTTATTGCCATAATAGTTAAGTAAATGTTTTGTGGAATGTTATTCAATGATAGTTCGGTTGGGATGTTGCCCAAAATACAGTTTGCGTGGGATGTTACCCAAAATACCGTTTACGCGGGATGTTACCCAAAATACCGTTTACGTGGGATGTTACCCAAAATACCGTTTACGTGGGATGTTACCCAAAATACAGGTTGCAATACGTTGCTGGTCGTTCTCCAGCGTTTCCAAAACAGTGCCGGTCGTTCTCCGGTCAAAAGACGCACGGGTCGTTCTCCCGTCCAACTCGGCCAGTCGTTCTCTGGCAATAAATATTGTTGGTCGTTCTCCAGCGAAACACAATACCGGTCGTTCTCCGGTCAAAAGACGCACGGGTCGTTCTCCCGTCCATTTAGCCAGTCGTTCTCTGGCACTAAAATACGTTGTTGGTCGTTCTCCAGCGTTTACATAAAAGTACCGGTCGTTCTCCGGTTTACCAAACAAGTTTTATCACGTTTATAGTATGAAAATGTTGTTTCATAAATACCAGTTTTGTTGTAAGGGTTCAATAGTTCAAAGTACTCAAATCGTGCGAGTAAACAAATATGATAAACAATCATGTAAGCAAAAGCAGTTATGGCAATCAATAAAGCAGTTGACTATGTTTCTCACCCCAAGTTGAAAGCGGTAAAACAATTAAAAGTGGGGCTGTTAACTCACCTGTTGAGCTAAGTAAAGTTGCGAGCGCTAGCAAAGCCTAAATCCAAGTAGGTCACTAACGTCCTAAACGAAGGAATAATCATATAAGCGTTTGGCTAACAGTCTAACCATGTTACTCGTTTATTCATGAAAGATCCTTGTTTATTTTGTAAGTTCGACACGAGACGTTGGTGATATTTTGTGAAACATTTCAAGGTGTAATTTATTGTTTCATGGTGTTTCATAAAGTATGAAATTGTGTACGGGGGTCCGGGGGCAGCGCCCCTGGTAGCGGGGTCCAAGGGGTGGAGCCCCTGGCTGGGGTCGAGCTGCCAGGCCAGCATGGAAATTTTTATTTCTACTATGTTGCTGTAGTGAAAACGCATCCGAATTCCAAATTCGGAGTAAAATCAAGTGGTAAAATCTGGTTCCGACACTTAGTGAAAAACATGTGTTTTTAAGGTTCTGAGTTTTGCGACATAAGTACTGTGTCGCTAAAAGGTTCTGCGACACAAGGGTTTGTGTCGAATTCCTGCGACATCCGTAAATAAATGCGACATAGGCCTTTGTGTCGCAAATGCTGCGACATAAGTAGTTGTGTCGCAAGTATGCAACATATGATAATTTATGCGACACAAGGGGTTGTGTCGCATAATGCGACGTAAAAATGGTACTGCGACACAAAAGCTTGTGTCGCACTACTGTTTTCGGTCCCGTGCGACACAACGCACTGTTTGACGAAAATCTTAATTTTCAACCCAAAAACGTTTAGATCTTTCATATAATGACTTGTAACATGTTTATATACTATAATAACAAAGGAAAAGTGAAACAAAAATGATTTTTTATACCAAATCGAGTGAAATCCGAAAGTTAGGTGAGTGGATGAAGATGGTGATGAAAATGGTGCTCTTGAGCTTGGATCTTGAAGATGAAGTTGATGATGAGTTTTGTTGTTGTTGTTATTCCGAAAATAAAAGAAAATGGTGGTGATTTTTGGTGAGTTTTTAGAGAGAGAATTGAGAGAGAATGGGGATGGAGTGAGAGAAAGGGAAAATGAAAATGAGGTGAAAATGAGGGTGGGGTGGGGTTGGTGTTGGCAGATTTTTGGGGCCAAAAGTGAGAGGTTTTTGTCCTAAATTTGTGGTATTTAGCCCGTGTTCGTTTACCCAATCGTTAAATGTTAAAATATTTTTAAACGATAGGTTTTTAAATATGTTTTATTTAAAATAATTTAGTTGAGTAATAAAAATTATAACTTTGTTTTATTTTAGTTTTTACTTATATAGTTCAAGTCGTTTCAGTTTACAAAATAATCATTATTTGACACAAAATGCTTTGTAAATATTATCAACATAATATTTAATAAACGTTAATGTTAATTATTAATTTCATTTTATTAATAAATTTTGTTCACCAATAGTCGTATATTTTTGTCACGTTGTTGAAATCGTTCTGTACATAATTACACTAATTATGAATAAGTAATACTACGCGTATTATCTAGTTGGGCTTTGCTAGACTTATCTCTAGAATGTGTTGTGAATTCACTCTAAGTTAGGGAATTAGCCTAAAAATGCGTGCAATTTACGTTTATAAATATGTTGAAATTGCGGGGTGTTACATATATCGTCAATTTTTTTCGCGGGAGGGCAAAACGGTATATACCTAAAAAAAAGTGGTATTTTTTTAATTTCCCATTAGTTAATCAATTATTGATAATATTGTGCATTATACCACTTCCTTTTTTGTATTTGTATTGTTCTGTGATAATAATACTATATACTATATTATGTACCGGAATTTGCTTTAGTTAATTAAAAGTTAAATTGTTATCTTTAAGATTTTAAATCTTGTAATTTGGTATTGTATTTTTTTTTGTGTGTGTTTCATATATGCGTCGTATTTTCAATAACTAAATATTTTTTGTTTGGTCAAAGTTACATACATAAGGATAACCAAAATCCGCGAATAAATATGAAAAAATGATGGGTAATATTAGTTGGTTACCCAATGGGTATTGGGTCGGGTATTAGTGCGAATATTCTAAATCAATATGTGACAGATACACTAAAACCCGTCGAAAACCGACCCGTTGGCATCCATACTCAAGGCGGTAGTATGGGTACAAATGTAACACCCACAATTTTACTGTTCAGCGGAAGCAAGCTTTGGGGTGCTACTAATCCGGTAATCATCGCACAGAGGCACAATGAGCATGTCAAGTTAGGATCCGGAAGGCCAACCTTAGTGTTGTTGTGTACTTGAAATGCATCACTAAAAGCGTCAACCAAAAGGTTGGTGAATCTCATAGGTTTGTAGTAAATAGTAATAGTAATTTGAACACAAATCAGTAAGTAATACATTATACGAATACAATAAATCGGTAAGTAATGATTTCACGAATGCAATAAGTCGGTAAGTAATAATTGCACGAATGTAATGGGGTAGATTTACTATGCCATGAGTCATCATAGTCGAAGCTTAACAAGTCTATAATTTGCCCCCGTGAGTGCTAATCCAAAAACACCCATACGAAACGAGTAGAAAACACCTGTTTATACGAGTACAGTTCGTGGTGGCGCTACCACCCCAGGCGGGGATTGTCAGTCCCATATGGATCCATATACTAATACTCGCGCTTATCTAATAACCAACAACTATGATTCAGAGGCCTTCATTGGATTAAACGGAAAACTCATGCAATTCAGTAAGTCTGTAAGTCTGTAGGTCTGTAAGTCGGTATAGTTTGTAATATGGTAAATTTGTAAGTCGGTCAAGCAGTAATTATATAAGTTGGTAAAACAGTAAGTTTATAAGTCGGTCAAGCAGTACATATAAGTCGGTCATCACAATAAGTGTAAGTTAGTAAAGCAATAAGTTTATAAGCCGAGAAAACAGTAAGTTTATAAAGTATAAAGTTTATGAAGTTTGTAAGGTAGTATATATGTAAAGTAGGAAGTCGGTAAAATGATATGTTTATAAGTCGGTAAAATAGTGAGTTTGTAAAGTAGTGTGTTTGTAAAATAGTAAGTCAGTGAAGTACTAATGTTTGTAAAATAGTAGGTTTGTAAAGCAGTAAGTCTGTAATACAGTAAGTTCACAAGTCAGTCAAATAGTAAGTCGATAAAAGCATATGTTTGTACAAGTATTCAAGTAAAACAAGTAATGCATCTCCCTCAAAGTGAAAACAGTAAAAAGGGGCTGCGAGACTCACCTGAGTCACCGAGCAATGATTATCCGATAAGGAATGAACAACCCCGAAACCTTCCAATGCCCTAAGCATATAAGGTTATACATATGAGTGAATGTCTTATTTAGATCATTCCCGATATGTGTCCACTCAACTATTAAATGTCCGATATTTTCCGATTGTATGTTTTTGAAATCGATTAAATTTGTATTTTATAAAAGTGTACGGCCCATTGGTGACGATTCATGATAATAATTTAAGTATTATTATGTATTCCATTGTATGCTTATAAAGTATGTTCCATATTTTATTATCCGTAGTATATGTTGAAACCATTATCCGTATATTGTACCGTATATATATATACATATATATATATATATATATATTGTCATTTTTATCTGGTTTCCACAATAAATTTACCAAAGTTCATTTCGGGTTAAATTCCTTAACGCTTTTTCGAATAGTTTTGTGTTTATCGTTTTGAGGCTCGTTTTTTGTTGACTTGGTCAAACGGACTCGATTTGACCCGAAACTTTTAGGAAAGTCTTAAATATGTTCTTAAAGCTTAGAAAAATTATCGCTTCATGTCTGGGTTAACCCGAAGTGTCGGTTTTTAAATAATTACCAAAATAGTCCCTATGTTATGTTTTCCAGATTTGTGTCCCGATTCCCCTCACGATTTCGACAACTTAAATTCCATAACAACTCCCGAGAAAAATACCCATAATATCCATATATGTTAGCTATTTTTATGATTTTTCCAAGGATTTTAGGGTTCGTTTAGTTGGTTTAATAAAATCGAAAGTCCCATGAGGTCCAAATATGACCAATCCGGATACAAGCCCAAAGATCTACTTTTCTGAGCAAATCCGTGTATTTTCATGAGACGACAAAGAAGAACTTTTTAAATTTAACAAAGTATGTAAGGTTTTGGCACTGGTCTCATACGTTTTAGTGGTCTAGAACTCAATATATGGTCTCGAGAAGAAGGCGGATGTTTCTGTCCGCCGGAATAGTAATGCGCACCTTAATGGAAATATTGTTTTAAAATAGCAAACGAAGTCGATTTGTTACGAAAGTTGCGTCATTGGAAAGCTAACATCACGAGCTACATTTTAGGCTTAAGAAACGTCCATTTTAGTTAAGAGATGAATTTCATAAACTTCGTGGAAGTTGAGGTATTTTCTGTCACAGAAAGTTAGAGTGGCGTTTCGAGTTTTAAAATGCGTTTCGACTCATGTTTTGGACATATAACGGTTGAGTGAGCACTAAAACATGTAAGTATACATATTACAAGTATTTTAAAAGAGTTTTGATGTTCTTACCAAGCTTTTACAACCGCGAAGAAGAAGGAGAGGAAGGAGTGCTCATTTTGGTGTGTTTTCTTGATTTCCGGCGTGACGGTTCGTGGTGGACTTGTGATGGCTCAATGGTGGTTGTTGGAGGTTTTTTGGTGGCTTGGGGGTCTGCTGGAAATCACAGAAATGAGAGAGAGAGAGAGAGAGAGGGAGTAGAGAGAAAGATTGGAGGGAATGGGAGAAAGAGTGGAAAGTGGGAATGGAAGTATGGGGTATGTATGTGTATTCAAGAAGCAATATCAAGCATGTTAAATCAAGATCTATCTAATAAACTATTAGATAACTGCAGTTTTGAATGATTACTAAGAAGTTTGCGGAATAACACTTAGTAATACACTGAAGATCAAGATCAATAACAATAACAGAATTATAAAAAGCTCCAATCTTATTAATGATATAAGACGAATACACTGATTTGTATTAGGGTTACAAAACCTTGAAGCTGCGCAAAAACTGATTAACCTAATCTAGGTTAAGGATCTCTATTTATAATACATAGAGTCCTGCTAAACAATCTCCTATAATTATGGAAGCAGTTACAATCCATAATTATTCAAACTCTGACTTCCCTCCTATTCTAGATATAAACAGTGTTAACTACCATGACTATACAAACAGTGGTAATTCCTATAACAGTGTTAACACTTGTGCAATTTACTAGACTAATATACCAACAGTGGTAACTAGCCTAAGCAGTGTTAACTATTGTAAACAAGCTAACAGTGATAACACTAACAGTTGTAACTCTTATCTTCAATCTTCAATAACAGTTGGAATCTTCTACTAGCAGTGGTAACCACTTCACCAACAGTGGTAATCCATGAAGACTTCAACTAACAGTTTTAACTCTGAAGACAGTGGTAATCAACAAACTAACAGTTGTAACAACAGTAGAAACAATAAGACTAACAGTGTTAATGCCTTGTGCATTCTTCAACAACAGTAATAACATCAGAAATCTTATTTCCCAACAATCTCCCCCTAAACTTAATCTGTCCCCAACAGTATTAAGTTTCTCTTGATTCTTCAAGTTGACCTCTTTCTAACTATCTTTGATCTCTGTGTCTTCTCTCATACTCCTCTTTCTTATGAATCTGATTCAGAATCATATATACCAAATTCTCTGCCAAATCATTGTTGAATGAGACAAATAATTTAGCATGCCTTAAGCTTCTTAACAAATTCAAACTCATATCATATTCTCTGTCAGTGAGCATCCAAATCATAGTAGCATCATCAAAAATAACTTGATGAACACCTGGATTGCTGAGATAGATCCACTGCTTCACATTTCTGAAAGTATTGAATTCAAATCTGAATCTTTCTGGTTCATACATCATTGAAATACCAGACCAAACACTCAATTCATAAACACTATCAAACTTTTTGGTGCTTAGTCCTTTCTCAAATCCAATCTCATACATTCTGATCAGATCTTCTCTAACAATCACCCTGATCAACTCTTTGAATGACCTCCAATATGAAACAGAAGTATCTGCTCTTTCAACTCTAATTTTCTCACATTTAATTGGAACTGTAAAGTTTACCACAGACCAATCAATGATTCCAGGAGAGTTATCAGGTGGAATATGTTGTAGAGGTTGCACCACAATCAAATCATCCAACTTCAAATTTTTCTTAGGTAAATCTGGAATTGATGCAAGTTCTTGTTTTCTCTTCTGTTTAAGCTCAGCACTCATCCTTTCCCATTCTTTTTCATCTTCAATCTTTTTATCAAAATTTACCTTCTTTTTCTTTTCTCTTTCTGCTTTTTCTTTGGCTTTCTTGACTTCTTCTGCTCTCTTAGCAGCCTCAGGGTTTAGAAATGTATCCCTATCCCATATTCTTTGTAGATTCTCAACAGACATGGCATTAAGTCTTGCAGTTGAAATATTACCACCTCTTAACTTCAAAATCAAATTTCTTTTTCTAGTTGAGCTCTTGTCAATGGTTTATTCCTTTTAGCAGCAGCTTTGGCAGCTCTAGTCCTTTTTAATTCTTCTGCCTTCTTTTTCTTAAGCTGATCCACCAGATATTCAATGTCATCTTGTTTTTGCTCTCTCAGCTGTGCTTCATCCCACTCCTGAACCTGTTCCTTAGTCATTTTCACAAATTTACCAGGTTCTATCTCAACATCAACCATTTCCTCTGCTAGCACATCTGCATTTATCTCAGCAAATAACCTCTGTGCATATTCATCATCATTCATTGTAGCTTCAGTAAGAGGCATAGTTTTCTGCTTTTTCAATTTTGGCTCTTCCTCCAAGATACCCTTACCTTTATCCTTAGGGTCAATCTTGGGCATAGATTGTGCAGCAGCAGGTGTAGTAGAAGGTTCTCTAATCTGAACTGGAGGTAAGATGGTGGTTTTATGCTTCTTAGCTTTGACAGACTGCACAGGAATTGATTTTTGCCTTTTAGCCTGTGGAGTCTTCTCATTTTCTTTCTGATTCTCACCTTCATTGACCTTCTCAGTTTCTTGATGAATTGGTGTTTCCATCTCTATATCCTCATCAATGTGATCACCAACACCATCATCATTCTGTTCATCATCACCCTGCTTACCATCCTCTTTCTTTTCATCATCACCTTTGTTTGTCCAATATTTCTCCCCCCTTTTTGAAAGCTGTTTCTGCAGAGTCACCCTCAACTATCACATACTTTTTCCCTTCTTTCAAAACCTTAACCACAATATACTCCAATTGAGCAACCCTCTGCTGTAGATTTGCAATCTGCTCATCCTTCTTTTTATTGTTTCTCCTTTCCACCCTAAACTTCTCCCACACATAATCTATCATTTTTGTCAATTCCAAGTTAGTTCTAGCCTCATCACCATCAGAATGTGACTTCCTAGGTGAATCATTGACAGGTGTATCAAAACCTGTATCATACCTAGTATGATCAACAGATTCCCCTTGGTTATTGGTACTGGGACCACCAAAATCATCTACAGGAGTAGAATCATGTTTTGATGTTGCCTCTGCTTGGGTCTTATTGATGTTACTTCTGTCCTGCTCTGCCAGTGGGCTAGAAGCAGTAGAAGTAGCCCTTACAGAATGGTCACCCCTCTCCTCATGGACCACATGCTGTTCATGACCCCTGTCATTGGACTGAGATGACTGAGCAGCATGATCCTCAGTCACCTGGTGTGTAGCCTTTTTGGCTTTTCTGGTGTAGGTTACAGTGAATTTGTTCCCTTGTTGATCATTATTACCCCCAGTTGTTGTGGGATAAGAAGGAATGGGTTGTTCCATTCTTTCAACAACTGGTTCAACTTCTGTTGGTGGTACAGATGCTGTGGTGGAGGGTGCAGGAAGCATAGTTGGAAACAATGCTGTTACCCTCCCAGAAAACATAACACCTTTGATAGAAGTATCTCTCTTCATATTTGAAAATACTTTTGGTTTAAAAGAAGAGATACCTATAATCTTATCCAAGGCAGGTAAATCAGATATTTGTTCATTTAGAAAGCATTGAACAAACCTTGGATACATTAAAAATTTAATTTTAGGTTGGTTAATGTTCCTTAGCATACCAGCAAAGATAAAGTTGGAAAAATTAAAACACTGACCAGTAGCTAAGCATACCAAGGCATATGCTACATTACTGCTGAATTGTTCAAAAGATGAACGTTTTGATGATAAGCAGTGCAGTAATGTATGAATTAAAAACCTCCATTGGTATGAAAACATTGTTTTCTGAAAAACATACCCACCCAAATTACCCTCATATCCCATTCGTTGTAAATTCAAGTATAAAGCTTCATCAGAAATTGAAGTTATACCTTCTTCATCCTGAAGATGAAGAGAAGAACGAATGGATGCTTCAGAAATAACCACTTGGTGCCCAGCAACTGTAGAAACAATTTTTGGAACACCTGCTTCTTCCTCAATCTTTGCTTTAACCCAGAATTCATTAATGTGATCATGTGAAATTCTGGGTGCGACAGATAGCGCATGATGAATGGTAGATTTACGCAGAAAATCAATGATCTCTACGTAATCATTGGCTATTGAGGGTTTTACCAGATAGGCAATCATGTTATGATCCTTGCCTAAAGCAAGTTGAGGTGTGGTTGATGAAGAAGAAGCCATGAAGAGATTTGTGTATGATTTGCGATAGCAGTGGTTATAGGGTTTATGAATGCAGTGGTTATGAAAGCGTAAAAGAAAATGTACAAGTGTTGGGAGTATTTATACTGTTAGTGTCAATGACCTAATTTTGAAATAAAAATCCCAATTTGAACACTAACAGTGGAAACCATTTTAAAACAGTGGAAACTATTTTAAAACAGTGGAAACAATAAAACTGACAGTATTATACATGTGAATAATACTAACTTTGGTACACTAAGTGAATGGAAATAACCCCTGACCAAAGGAATTATTACTCAACACTAGTGACTGCAATAGTATTAGTATTACACAATTTTTTTATTTATTTTTATTTATATAAAGATAAACAATGATAGTGAAATTTCAACTTGATAGCATAAACAGTGGTAACTGATTATACTAACAGTGTTAAGATTTACACTAACAGTGGACATAGTGGAAACAGTGGAAACTGTTTACACTAACAGTTATAACTTAATGATGAAAACAGTGGAAACTGTTTACACTAACAGTTATAATTGCTTCTGCTTACAGTGATAACCTACAAAAAGTTAATTCAACACAAACAGTGATAACAATAGAACTAGCAGTGAAAACAAAGTAACTAACAGTGAAAACAACTAACATATACAGTGGTAATTGAATAATAACAGTGATAATTAGGAGAGCCAAACAGTTGTAAGACTATTAGCACTGTTAGTATCAATTACAATTACCAGCATCTAATCCTTAAGCATTATAGAGATGTTTTATAAAATAGTTATGAAAAACAGCTTAAAGAGATTTAATCAGACCAATACTTGTAATCAAAAATGTAAATCTGCCTACATCAAATGCTTTGGTGAATAGATCTGCAAGTTGATTGTCAGTATGAACTCTTATAATCTGAATAAGTCGTTTTTCATTACAATCTCTGATAAAGTGATAACGAATCTCTATATGCTTAGTTTTAGAATGTTTAACAGGATTATTGATGATGCTGATAGCAGAAGTATTATCAATATGAATAGGAGTGTGTAAGAAAGTTAAACCATAATCAAGCATCTGATTCTGAATCCATAAGACTTGAGCACAGCAACTTGCAGCAGCTACATACTCTGCTTCAGCAGTAGATGTTGATACAGTTGTCTGTTTCTTGCATTGCCATGAGATTAACCTTTCTCCTAGAAATTGACATCCTCCTGATGTTGACTTTCTGTCCATACTAGCTCCCCCATAGTCACTATCTGAATATGCTTTTAGGTCAAAAGGTGAATCTTTTGGATACCAAAGACCTAGATCAGATTGTCCTTTTAAGTATCTAAAGATTCTCTTGACAGCATACAGATGTGATTGTTTTGGACAGGTTTGAAATCTGGCATAGATATAAACAGCAAACATTATATCTGGCCTAGAAGAAGTTAAATACATCAATGATCCAATCATTGATCTGTACAAATGTACATCAACTTCCTCCCCCTCAGGGTCTGCAGATAGTGGCTTGTGTGTTTCCATTGGTGTACTAGCCACTTTTGAATCAGAGTATCCATATTTAGTAAGTATGTCTTTGACATATTTACTTTGATTTATGAAAGTACCATCTGAACTCTGCTTAACTTGAAGCCCCAAAAAGAAAGTGAGTTCCCCCATTGAACTCATCTGGAACTTTTGATGCATTAAAGTTTCAAACTCCTTGCACATATCATCATTTGTAGACCCAAAAATGATGTCATCAACATAGACTTGCACCAGTAAAATATCATTTTGATTCTTTTTGGTGAAAAGAGTCTTATCAATAGTGCCTCTTTTGAACCCATTCTCTAAGAGATACACAGATAAAGTCTCATACCAAGCCCCGGGGGCTTGATGCAAACCATATAGTGCCTTATCCAATCTGCAAACTCTATCTGGATAGCTAGGATCTTCAAATCCAGGTGGTTGACACACATACACCTCATCATCAATCATGCCATACAGAAAAGCACTTTTGACATCCATTTGATAGACTGTGAAACCTTTGAATGTAGCATATGCTAGGAATAGTCTAATGGCTTCTATCCTAGCAACAGGAGCAAAGACATCATCATAATCAATCCCTTCTTCCTGTGTATACCCCTGTGCCACCAGCCTTGCCTTGTTCTTGATTACAATGCCTCTCTCATCCTTCTTATTCTTGAAGATCCATTTGGTGCCAATTGCCCTTTTTCCCTTTGGTAGATCAACTAGTGTCCACACATTCTGAATCTTGAACTGTAGTAACTCCTCTTGCATTGCCTCAATCCAACTAGAGTGTTTAAGAGCTTCTACAACCTTTTTAGGTTCTACTTGAGAAAGAAAACACACATATAGAGATGTATGTAATTCTTCTTCAGTAATAGCTGTTTGTTGTCTTGTTTGTACACCACTGTTAACATCCCCAATCACCAGTTCCAGAGGATGATTTTTGTTCACATGAAGATTAGATGTGGATATCTCTGGAATGATTTCCTCCAAATTGGTAAGATTACCATGCTGTTCTGAACTGTCATTAGAAGGTGTTTCTATTTGTTCTGAATCTTCCATAAGCTGAGATGATGTTTCTGGTTGTTCTTCTGTCTCCAAATGCTGTGATGACTGTGGCAGATCAGAAGAAAATACCTCTGAAGGATCAGGAGTCCAGATTGGAAAGATAATGTACTCCAAAGACTCTTTATTCTTTTCTGAGGACATATCTGATGTAGCCTCACAAACTCTATCTGCTTTACTTGATGTGGTACCTGTGCATGTACCTGTACTAGGATTGACAGTTGTATATCTAAAAGCAGTGTTAAGAGCCTCAATATCAAACAAAGACTTAGGACCTATTCCATCAGGATTAATGATATTCTCATTAAAGGTGACATTCATTGATTCTTCTATGACTCTGGTCCTTTGATTGAAAACCCTATATGCTTTACTCTGAATAGAATATCCTACAAATACACCCTCATCTGCTTTGCTTTCAAACTTTCCTAGATGATCTTTGGTATTCAAAATAGTACAAGGACATCCAAATGATTTTAAGAAACTAACCAGTGGTTTGTTCTTAAACAACAGCTCATATGGGGTTTTGAAATAAGGCTTAACAACTGTTACCCTATTCTGAACATAGCAAGCTGTGCTAACTGCTTCTGCCCAAAAGGACATAGGAAGTTTTGCATCAGCTAGCATAGTTCTAGCAGCCTCTATTAGTGTCCTATTCCTTCTTTCAGCTACTCCATTCTGTTGAGGAGTCCTAGGAGCACTAAATTCTCTCTTAATGCCTTTCTCATCACAGAATTTATCCATCTCATAATTTTTAAATTCTGTTCCATTATCACTCCTGATGATTTTAACCTTTTTATCTAATTGATTCTCAATCTTAGTTATAAATGATCTAAGTATTTCACCTGTCTCATCTTTTGTTCTAAGAAAGAAAACCCATGTAAATCTGGTATAATCATCAATTACAACAAGGCAATAAGATCTTTTTCCCATACTACTTATACTTGTTGGTCCAAATAAGTCCATATGCAATAAGTATAAAGGAGTACAGTTTGAATTCACAGCTTTGGACTTAAAAGAAGTTTTGTGTTGCTTCCCTTTTAGACAAGAAACACAATGATCATCACATGAATAGACCTTCTCAGGTAAACCCCTAACAAGCTTGTTTTTGACAAGTTTATTAATGGTTTTGTAATTCATGTGACACATCCTTCTATGTCACAAAGTAGACTCATTTAAATTAGCTTTAGAAATCAAGCAGTTTAAATCAGGTTTAGGTGCCATATTTGCTAAGTCACACTTATAAACATTATCTTGCCTAGGAATTCTCATTACAATCATATTTTCTGGAATTTTGAACTCCTTAGACAGAATAAGACATTCAGTGTCAGTAAAATGAACAGGGTTCTTTTTATCTGTGATTTGACTCACACTTAGCAAATTGTACCTCAACTGTTCCACATAATAAACATTGTCAAAGCTTAACTTTGCACTTTGAACAACACCTTTGCCTGTGATCCTTCCACCTTTTGGATTGCTTCCAAAAGCTACATATCCACCATCAAATGATTTGAAGTTCTGTAGCTTTTCCTTATCTCCAGTCATGTGCCTTGAGCAACCACTGTCTATATGCCATAAACTTCTTGGCTTGCCCTGCACACAAACAAACACAAAGAGAATTAATTTCTCTTGGGAACCCAAACCAATTTGGTTTTGGGTTTCCCTGATGCATCAAGGTAATCAACTTTCTTGAAGATTATTGATTTTGATGCATTGTTAGATTTTGAACATCTGGGAACATTAGATTGAAAAGGTGTCCAAATCCAACTAATTTTAGACTTAACAGTGGATTTTGGTCTAACAGTGTTAACTGAAGGTCCAAAGTTATGTCTAACAGTGTTAAACCTGTTATAACTGTGATGATGTCTAACAGTGGTAAAATAATTAACACTGTTAGTATTCCTTACAGTGTTATTTACTCTACCAGTGGAAACTGTTGAATTAACAGTGTTAACAGTTTTAAAAGGTTTACCACTGTTTGCTTTAACTCCTTTTTTCACTGTTTTAGTCTTTAAACTGTTGGCTAAATCTTTAGCTTTTGTTCCTGCAGTGAAAACCTTTGCAGCAGCCATAGCATGATTTGCCCTATAATTCATCTTTCTAGCAGCAGTTGAATGATTAACTTTAGATTTAAAATTTTGTTTGTTAACCATATTAGCTGCTGTCCATGGCTTTTTCACATTCTTTTGATATGTTTTTGGATTATGAAAACACTCATGTTGAAGATGATTATTTCTACCACATATAAGGCATAACTTTTCTTTAATCACAGTAGCATTATTCCCCAGTTTTTGAGTCACCATTTGGTTCCAATTCCTTTGGTTACCTCTAGGAATATGTTTTTGAAAATTTTGGGATTTAGAAAAGCTATCCTTACACTTGCACTTATCACATTTATTCACAGCAGTTGTATGATTCACAGAAACAGTTGTTTTCACAGCATTCCTAACCTTTCTTTGAAGATTCCTAGGTGTGTTAGGTGTAATTTTCTCATCTTTTTCATGACGTTTTTCCTTCTCTTCAAACATTTTCTTACCCTCTTCTAGTTTATTAACTTTTAGTTCTTTAACTAGATCAGTAATACTATTGCTGCTTTCACAAGATGATTTATCAGATTTATTGACCACATTAACATTACATTCAGATGTATCACACTCTTCATCATCTTTCTCAGTCCACTCATGAATTTCTACTTCATCAATGTTCTCATCTTCTTTTAAACTGTTTACTGGGTCAACCATTTTAACATCATCATTTAATCCTTCTTTAAGTAAATTTAAATCAATTTCAGTTTTTGAAGGAAAATAGTTGTTGTTATAAGGAGGAGGTACATTATTGTATCCTAACCCAGTCTTGAGTTTATCATGAATCTGAGAATTGATGAGTTTATTTACACTTTTAGATGCATGTTCTAAGTTACTTACATTGAGTCTTATGCTATCTCTTTCACATGTGACCTCAGCAAGTTTCTTAGTTAATAATTCTACTTTATCTTTAAAAGTGTCTCTCTCCCACCTAGCATACTCAATATCATATTTAAACTGTGTTGCATTATCTTCAAATGCCTGAATCTGTTTTTCAAGATTTTCTATTACAGAGATTGTGTGTCTACTTTTGATTTCACACTGTTTTAGCTCATCACACACTTTCTGGTTATGATCTCTATAATGTTTCACAGTTTGTTTACACACAGCTGAGCACAATTTTATTTGTACCTCATAAGGAACTTCAGATTGCTTGTCAGATTCTGCTGTTGCCATGAAGCATTGATTCTTCACTTCATGCTCTTCCTGATCACTCCAATCCCATCCACATCCATCAACAGATACCAGTGCATTTGATGAAGTATCTTGAATTGGCACATTCTTAGTCTGACTAACATTTCCTCCACTTCTCTGAACAGTTCCTCTCTCATTTTGATCAATCTTAGGACTTCTGCACTCCCTAGCAAAATGTCCCATCTTGTGACAGTTGAAACATTCAACTTTGCTTTTATCAAACCAGCTTGAATCACTCCTCTTCTGTGCAAAGTTATTTCTACCAGTTCTTTGCATAAACCTTTTTGCTCTTTGTGTGATTAAAGCAATTTGGAGTTTGATATCCAATTCTTCTAGATCATCTCCTTCAAACTGATCTAGATCTTCATTAGTAAGTGATGAATTCATATTACTAGCAAAGAAAGATTCTAAGATTTGATCATTAGAATGAGTAGTACTAGATCCACTTCCTCTAGTACCATAGGATGACCCTTTCTGACTTGATTCAGCCTTTGATCCAGAACCTGCCATTGACATAAAAGCTGAATTATTGTTGTTGCTCCCATAACCTACCTTCTTGATCTCTACCTCAGCTTCAAAATTCCTCAGATCATTGTAGATATCTTCTAATTCCTTTGCTTCCAGGTTTGCACTCTGCCTCAAACCAACAGTATACATGGTCCATTCATCACCCAAGGACCTCAAAAACTTCCTGTTCAAATCATCTTTGTCAATTTTGACTTGATGATTTTCCAGATCTCCTACAAGCTTAGAAAACCTATCAAATGTTTGAGTCAGAGTTTCTGACTTTGCAGAATTAAAGTTCTCATATTGTTGTTTCAACAGAGATCTTTTATTCTTTTTGGTGTTATCATTACCACCAAATCTCTTCTCTATTGCTTCCATTAAAACTTTAGCATCTTGACATGCTTCAAAACGCCTTTGATATTCATTTGGAATAGATAACAATAAAGTACTCAAAGCTTTGTACTCTATAGATCTGACTTTTCTTTCTGCCTCAGATGTTGGTGGAGATCTTGGCAGTGGAACACCATCACTATTTAGGGTCACTGGAGGACCATTAACCACAACTTCCCACATCTGATAATCTGTGAGAAGCATATATTGTCTGATTCTGTTTTTCCACAGATCAAACTCATCAGGTCTAAGCATTGGGATCTTTGTGACCTGGATTCCTTCACTACCTTCTGCCATTGCTATGATTTAATAATTATAAAAATGATCAATAAAACAGTAGAACTGAGATCTTCTTGGATTCAAAACTAAACCCGCTCTGATACCACTTGTTAAATCAAGATCTATCTAATAAACTATTAGATAACTGCAGTTTTGAATGATTACTAAGAAGTTTGCGGAATAACACTTAGTAATACACTGAAGATCAAGATCAATAACAATAACAGAATTATAAAAAGCTCCAATCTTATTAATGATATAAGATGAATACACTGATTTGTATTAGGGTTACAAAACCTTGAAGCTGCGCAAAAACTGATTAACCTAATCTAGGTTAAGGATCTCTATTTATAACACATAGAGTCCTGCTAAACAATCTCCTATAATTATGGAAGCAGTTACAATCCATAATTATTCAAACTCTGACTTCCCTCCTATTCTAGATATAAACAGTGTTAACTACCATGACTATACAAACAGTGGTAATTCCTATAACAGTGTTAACACTTGTGCAATTTACTAGACTAATATACCAACAGTGGTAACTAGCCTAAGCAGTGTTAACTGTTGTAAACAAGCTAACAGTGATAACACTAACAGTTGTAACTCTTATCTTCAATCTTCAATAACAGTTGGAATCTTCTACTAGCAGTGGTAACCACTTCACCAACAGTGGTAATCCATGAAGACTTCAACTAACAGTTTTAACTCTGAAGACAGTGGTAATCAACAAACTAATAGTTGTAACAACAGTAGAAACAATAACACTAACAGTGTTAATGCCTTGTGCATTCTTCAACAACAGTAATAACATCAGAAATCTTATTTCCCAACAAAGCATGGGAAGCCATTCTTGGCTGCATTTTCATGGGTCCCATGGCCAGATTTAGTCAACTTTGTTTCCCCAATTTTTGTGCCCCGTGCGGTGTTCGTTTACCTGTTCGTTTCGTCGCTCGTTTAATCGTTAAATGTTTATTATACACGTTTTGTTAACGATATATTTCTGTAAATTTTCGATTGAAGTTTTTGTTTAAGATAACATTTAATAAAATATTTCGTTAAGTTGTCAGTCTCGATTTACGTGTTCATTTTGCGTTTATTTAATCGTGTAACATTTTTAAACGTTATAATCATACGTGTGTAATCGTGATATTTTTACTTGAAGTATTTTATCAAAATACTTAATAATGAGTTATAAAAATATAACTTTGATTTATTTCATTCGTCGGGCGCCTTTCGTGCGTTTTCGTCGCGTACTGTTACGTTTTACACAAAACGTATAACGTGTGATATATTTTCGTAATATATTTAAGTAAATAATGTTTTATTTGGATAATTCCACATTATTTAAAAGTTTGTCACCAACGTCCATATTTATTTTTTTTGCGTTCTTTCAGATTGATTTATAATGATTATTAAATAATCATCTAACGTTATATATATATATATATATATATATATATATATATATATATATATATATATTATTCGAATACTTCCGTTTTAATACGTACCAAGTACGAATGATTAAGGTTTAAATTAGGAGCTAATTTAGCCCCTTTTTTGACCGGGTGTCACAACAAATACACTAAAATCCGCCAGAACCTGACCCGTTGACATCCATGATCTAAGAATTGTAAATTAGAAATTGATAAAAGGATTTAAAATAGTAGGTCGTATAAGAATATAATTCACTCGGCGATTGAATGAGTTATAAATTATTTGGAATTCAGAATAACTTATTGAAGTTTTTTTAGAAAAAAGACTTAATTTCCCAAACCGTCCCTGGGTTTGTCCAAAAAATCACTTTCCGTCCTTTTAACACGAAAAGTCAAGGACCGTCCCAACATTTGTCCATTTCACTCATTAACCGTCCCTGTACCAAACGTTGTTAAAAAAACTCGTTAGGAAAGGTCACGTGACCTGCACACGGAGGGTAACTTCGTCAAATCAGGTGCCATATACTACCAACCTTCCCCTCCCTTCCCCTTATTTAATTCCCCCTTTTCCTTTTAACCTTAATTTTAACACATTCAAACTACTCGCTAATTTTAACACATTCAAACTACTCGCTATTAAGCAAAATTGCACAATCAAAATTGCACGACGAAATTCACAATGTACCGTTGGCGGATGCGAGAGGATGAGAATGACATTGACATCGAGAAGACAAGGCGCGCGTATGGTAAGAACTGTTAGTAAATTTGTGTAACTTTTTTTTTGTATGCTACTGTATAAAATGAAATACATTTTGAAATTGTTGTTTTTACAGAGCGTAATCCCACGTTTTTCAGTATAAAGTTGTTTCATGGTGGTTGTTTTAGTAAGTTTCCCGGTAGGAAGTATGTGGGGGGTGTAGTGTCTTGGGTTGACTGGGTGGATGCGGACGAATTTTCGGTCCATGAGATAAATGCTATGGTTGGGGAGTTAGGGTATGATCAAGAAGTTGCCACATACTACCATTTTAGACAACCAGACCTTGATTTGGATTTTGGGTTATATGCAATAGGTTGTGATCAGGATGTGGTGAATATGATACCTTATGCAATTAAACATAGGATTATTGATGTTTTTATTGAGCATGGTATAACCACCGTAAAAACATATTGGAGATCACCTAAAAAATCCAATGTTGTAATTGAGTTATTAGAGGAGGAGGAGGATAACAACAAACCAGTAGTTAGAGCCAAGAAGGGTACAAAGTGGTGTTTGATGTTACTGCAGTCTAGTGGTCAAGAAGTAAATAATAATGAAGGGTACAAACCAGTGTTTGATGAATCTGCAAATGAAGTTGCTGCAGAGGTGGAATTGCCAAATGTAGATAGTAATACATCATTTGATCCCTTTGATGACCCATTTGCTGGCCTAGATGATATATTAGGTTCAAACTTTAGCAAACCAACCAATGAAAATCCAGTACACGAAGAACCATTACTTGAGAAGACTCAGGAACCAATAGTTGATAGTGGCAGTCAAAGAAGTAATGGAAGTGGCAGTGGTAGTAGCAGTGGAAGTGGAAGTGATAGTAGCAGTGAAAGTGACAGTGATAGTAGTAGTGACAATAATTTTAGGGAGGATGATCACAATGAAGTTGTTGATGTGAATGTTGATATGAGAGAATTTGATAGGTATGTTGATTATGGAGTGGAATGGGTTGGAAGGGATCAAGAGCAGAATAGTACAAGGGAAACGACTTTCAATCCTGAAGTTGATGGGATTGATTTTAGTGATTTTGATAGTGGTTCTGGATCAGATGGTCAAGTAGGGAGGGTGAGGAGAAGAAAGCTGAAAGAGTTAAAAAAGCAGGCCCAAACAAATGCATCACATATAGGGAAAGTGAATTGGTATGTGGGTCAAGTGTTTTTGAATTCAAAAGAAGTCAAAGAACTAGTTAAGCTGCATGCAGTGGATACAAGGAGAAATTTAGTATTTGCCAAAAATGACCACGAGAGAATTAGGGTCAAATGCAAAAGTGATACACCTTGTTCTGGTCAAAGTGAACAGGATGGGAGAGGTGAGAGAACAAGTGCATGTGGTCCAAAAAAGGGGAAAGAGAAAGCTGCAGTTGGTCAAAAAAAGGGTAGTAAAGTCATTCCACCTAAAAGGACTTATGAGAAGCTTGTAGTGAATTGTCCTTGGGTTTTGTATGTGGCCAAATGTAAGGATAATTCCTGGGTAGTAAAAACATTTAATGACACCCACACATGTCTTCAACAAAGAGAACTTAAATGGGCCTCATCTACCTTCTTTTCTAAACAAATTGGAGATACAATTACTTCAAATCCTGAGATTCCTGCTACTGCTCTTAAAGAACAATTGGAAAGAGACTGGAGACTTGGAATTAAAAGGCAAACTGCATACAGGGCAAAGAAAAAAGTATTAAGGACAATGAAGGGAGAGGCTAAGGAGCAATATGCACTGTTAAGAGATTACATTCTAGAGTTGCAAACACAAAACCCAGGAACAACTGTCAAAGTAGATGTCCAACCAGGTACAAATCCTAGAGAAAACACAAGGATTTTCAGGAGGATCTACATTTGTTTGGGTGCATTGAAGGCAGGGTTTAAGTCATTTGGAATGAGAGAGATATTGGGTTTGGATGGGGCTTTTCTGAAGGAACCACAAAATGGTCAATTATTGACAGCTGTTGGTGTTGATGGCAACAACGGAATATACCCACTGGCATATGCAATAGTGGAAGCAGAAAATGCAGCAATATGGAGCTGGTTTTTAGAGTGTCTAGGACATGATTTTGGTTTGGGAGCCAACTCAAATTTCACCTTTATATCCGACAGGCAAAAGGTAAAATTTGTAAATCCAGATTTTGTGTTAGGCATATACAAACAATAGAAAGAATGTTCCCATGTTATAGACTAATTTTTCTTTATATGCAGGGTTTATTACAAACAATAGCAAGAATGTTCCCATGTGCAGAACACAGATTTTGTGTTAGGCATATACATGAGAACATGAGGCAGATGTACAGATCAGCAGCACACAAACAAGTATTTTGGAAATGTGCAACTAGGTCAACAGTTGTGGAGTTTGACAATGCAATGGAGGAGATGAGATAGTTGGACAGTGGATGCTATCAGTGGTTAAAAGAGATTCCACCACAACATTGGAGTAGATCTCATTTCAGTGGTAAGTTATCCAAAAACAAAGTTTTTCAATTAATGTTATTTGAACAATATAGTGATATTTAGTATGATATAGGTAGGGCTAGGTGTGACATACTGTTGAACAACATTTGTGAAGTCTTGAATAGAAGATTGGTTGATGCAAGGGACCAACCCATTATCACATGTCTTCAGTATATAATGGAGTACTTAATGAGAAGGATTGTCATTGTTCAACAAGTAGCAGAGAAGACTCAAGGACGTTTAACCCCAACTGCAACCAAGATTTTTGAACGGATAAAGAGTCATGCAGGTAACTATGTGGTAACTTGGAATGGTGGAAACAAGTACCAGTGTTCTAGGCAACATATGGACCAATATGTGGTGGACATGAATGAAAAATCATGTACGTGTAGAAAGTGGGAATTGACTGGCTTTCCATGTGCCCATGCTGTTGTTGCCATATGGAATATGAGTATAAATGGGATGGCTGTAGGAGTTCCTGAAGACTTTGTTGATCCAGCCTATAGACTATCAATTTGGAAGGACGTTTACTCCCACAAGATTAACCCAATAAGTGGACGAAGACTATGGAGGAAAAGCCTATGTGCAACTACACTTTTACCACCTCTGGTTCACAAACAAAGTGGGAGGCCCAAGAAGAAAAGAAGAAAGTCAGAAGAGGAATTAGAGAGTCAACCTGCAAGCTCATTTGTTGTTGCTGGAAAGATCAGTAGAGCAGGAACATCAAAAATGTGCAGCAAGTGTAAACAAGTTGGGCACAATGCTGGAGGTTGTGGGAAGAGATCTGCTAGTCAAGGTGGTCCAACAGTTAATCATAGTCAAGCTAGAGAGAGTCAAACTGGAAGTGTTGGTGGAAGTCAAGCAAGAGGTACTCAGACTGGAAGTGTAGGTGTAAGTCAACCAAGAAGGTCAACTCGAAATGTGCAGCAAGTGTAAACTGGTGTTGTATGCTTTCGTAAACTGATGTAGGTGTAAGTCAAACTGATGTTGTTTAAACATGTCAAGTACTAAGTAATTTAGATGTTTTGTTAATGGTTTGTTGCAACTTATTCAGTTATTTGTATGCTTTTGGGAACTTTTTGATTTGTTTGTTAATGGTATTTTGTTGCAACTTGTTTGTATGCTTTTGGGAACCAAATTCTATTTCTATTAGTGGTAACTAAACAGAATCGTGACACATTCATTCAACTTGCATAAAAAAAGTACATCTTCAAACAAAACACAAACACCGAATTCATAGACACCGTGGTCAAGATTACATCTTTTTCAAACACAATTGATACACCTAATTCTTCAAAAACCAAACATAAAAAACGAAAAAAACCTAACTAAAGATTAGATACATCTTCAACCTTCGTTTTTCCTCATCACGGGTATCAATGGCATCTTCAAGTGCGTTTCTAGCCCTTAATAACCCTGGAATAATTTGTACAGCACGATCACACATTGGAGGATCTAACCATCCTATGAACCCACAATTATTCACCAATTGTGTGCAGCAGTAAAAACGAAGACCTGGGTTAGTTGATGTCCATGAAGTTTTCACTGTACTCGGTTTTTTACAGTGACAACGAACCATGATTTTTTCTTCTTGCTTTACACCGATTTGCGCGAGTTTACACCTGATTTCATGAAACCTGATTTGGGAAAAGGGGGAATTAAATAAGGGGAAGGGAGGGGAAGGTTGGTAGTATATGGCACTTGATTTGACGAAGTTACCCTCCGTGTGCAGGTCACGTGACCTTTCCTAACGAGTTTTTTTAACGGCGTTTGGTACAGGGACGGTTAATGAGCGAAATGGACAAAAGTTGGGACAGTCCTTGACTTTTCGTGTTAAAAGGACGGAAAGTGATTTTTTGGACAAACCCAGGGACGGTTTGGGAAATTAAGTCTAGAAAAAATAAATAAGATTGTAGGAAGAGTTTGATTTATATAAGAAATAACAAATTATAAAATATTAGAAGGATTATCTACAATTAAAGGAAAAATATAGTATTTATATTGTAAATATTAAAGGGTATCTATTGTAAATATAGAAGAGTAAATTAATCTTTTAGTAACATAATAATGGGATTAATGATGTCATGAAATAAATTAAGGGTTAGATCTTAATTGTTGATCTCTATCTAATTGTTATTATTCTTCCATGATTTTTCTTTTAATATATAAGATAGATTGTCGTGGATACTAAAACTTAATTTCTTTTGAGAAACAACGTTAGTACATTTTCAACATCTACACAATTTCGAAATTTGACATGTTATATAACCACAACTCTGTAAGTATGAGTTTTGTCAAATGATCTATAAGTGGATATGTACTTCATATTTAGTTATATTAGATTTGTATATTCACAGAGCTCTAATTTATATTTATGTTCTTCAGACGCACCACGATTAGATATTTACATACTACCAAGATTACATCTTGACCACAACAAAGTCGCTAAAACATCAAATAAATTGACACAACAAACTGGTGGTGTGTCACCGGACTATACCAATACTGTACAATATATGCCCTACACCGCTACTGGTACGATATGTTGGTACCACAAATTTATCTCAAAATTTGCACACTTCAATTATATTTATTTAAAAAGTGCTGAAAGATAGAAGAAAATATAAAAAGAAAAATAGAAGTAACTTGCATACATTAACTTTATGCATACAAATATAGATAATAAAAATGTGAATATATTTCTTGCCTCCAACATTGATAACTTATATATTATAGCTAAGATCTTGGTAAAATGACGAAATATATTAAGTGTTATTTATCAAATTATACTGTGAGCGACCTCGGATCAGAATACGCAAACTAGAACGTATTAATATTCGTGCGGAAAACAAATATACGTAATCACAATGTGAATTATAGTAAAGATAAGAAATGAATGTATCAACAAGAAATCTTGAATATATTGCAATATCAATCTTTCATATACAAGTGAATGTCTACAAGTGAACTCTCAATAAGCTCTCCAAAAGAACACACCAAAAAGCCTACACAAAATGACTTCAACTATGCTATTTATAGACAACTCACTACGACAATTCAAAGTGTAATCCGTGAATAAGGATTCACGGATTTACACCGTCCGTGAATTCATATTATTCACGGAATGCAAATGTCGTATCAAGCATTCACGGATAATTACACTATTGTCGAATCATAGTATTCGCGGACACAAAGGCATTGTCGAAAACATTATCATTCACGGATACAAAGACTTATTGTAATTCACGGACAAACCTAATTCACGTATTAACACTTAGACAAAATTAAGTATTAATCAACTTTTGTCTTTACAAACTCCCCCTTTGATAATACTTGATTCTTTTCTTCAAGTCTTCAAGCATATCCAGGAAGATTGCATCCAGCAAAAATTCCTTTTGAACAACATACTTCGATAACCCGTTGAAACTTCAAAGCCATCTTTTCGTCATCATATGCATCATCATATACAATCGGATTCATGAGCAAGACTTCAAGATCATCTTTTGATAGATTGATTAAGCTTAGAGGATCAAACACATACACAATTGACTCTCTGTTCCACATCACTTCTCCATTCAAATCTCTATCATAACAAGCAATTTCTGCTTCTCCAGTTGATCCGTTATATCTCCAATGACTTACAAACTTAGAAAAATTCACAGGTAATTTCTCAAGTGGAATCTTTGTCATGCATTTAACTCGAGGATATGTCAAAGTGACTCTTGGTTGATTGGAAATAGGATCGATATCAAAATAATCAACGGTTCTCAATGGGAAAGTTTCCTTAACCCATGTGAATTTCCCATTATTACTTTCTCTTGTTAAAGTGTCTGCCATCCAATTTATCAAACCATGTCTTGAACGATTAATGATATCCACTGAAGCCAAATGATTGATTTCACACTTAGGCAATTTTTCTAAGGCTTTGAATGTAGAGTGGAAGTATTGAAGTCCATCAGTCCTTTTAATGATGAATACTTTGTTGTCATTATCATATTTCCATCTGATAATTCTACCAACGCATTCATATCTTGGTATTTTAAAGAACTTTCGAACTGTAACCACTTGAGTTGGGTGTTCAGGAAACCACCAAGAAACCTTGTGTTCTGGCTCTTTATCATCATCAGAATCTTTCCATAACCCTTCTTGTGAACACATATCTGACTGAACATTTTCCGGATGAATTTCATCTTCAGAATCTTCCCAGTCTTCAACGTGAACATAATCAAAATCAGGTTCAAATCCCGGAGGATATTCTGGATCGAAATCTTCAAAATCATAATCACCATCATTGCAAAGTTCAACAAATGGTATTAGATCTTCAATAATCACATTCAAAGGAGTTGGACAAAGCACCTCTTCATCTTCAATGCTATCCATTAATTCCTCCTGATCAAAAATACGAGATGATTCTCCAAGTTCAAACATTCTTGACTCATGTATTGCATTTATTGGATCAACTTCTAATGGTTCAACTGCTTGAAATACAACCAATGCTTGTGAGAAATTTGGTTGATCACTATCATTTCCATCATTTGTATCATTTCCATCATAAGTGTCATCAGCATTTTCAGTCATATCATCACCATGATCATCATCATCACCATGATCATCATCATCACCATCATCATCACCATGATCACCATCATCACCATCATCATCATCATCACCATCATCACCATCATCGTCATCATCACCATCATCACCATCATCACCATCATTATCATTAGTGACATCATTCTCCCCCTGATCAACCAACATTTCTTTCAAAAGAAAAACATCAAGTTCCAATTCTTCTATTCGATCATTCTGAGATAGAATTTGTTGTCGTTGTTCCTCGAGAAGAATGTCTTGAGTATTGATTCGTTGTAAAGCATTAAGTAAATCCAATTGTAGCTTTTCAATAAGAGTCATCAATGGTTTTACAGCTCGTTGTAAAGATGCATCAAGGTTAGCCATGCTAACACTTGGTCCAGGTGAAGAAGAAGATGTGCCAGCTGCAACAGAAGTAGCAACAGGTATTGTAGAAGGAGCTGGAACGGAGACAGAAATACCTTGTGATGACATAACAGGCATAGAGGTAGAAGCAATATCAGCAGATGAACTAGGTTCAGAAATTCTGCGTCTTTGAGATGGCCGAATATCAGGTACATATTCAGGATCTTGTGCCTCTTCGCGTTGACGTCTTAAATCCTGTCGTTCTTTTTCAATATTTTCAGCAATAATTCTTTGAGGGACTAAAGATTCTTCAACAGATTGTAGACGAAAAGATTGATCATCTTCAGAACTTGAAGATTCCACTTCCTCATGATCAATCAAAGGCACCTCCTGCTCCCCCTCAGATGATTCACTATCAGTAGTAGAATCAGCAGGTTGTACAATCTGTGGCAATGCAAATTGTGGTGGTTGAAAGTCAGCATCAATGATATGTCCAAAAAGATCAACAGTAGGCGGCACCGGTTTGCCCCTATATCCATTGCAATCAGCAAACACTCTTTTGGGAATAAGAGTGTAATGTAGAATGCTTCCATGATAAGTAATTTCGTTGACATGATTATCAAAAATATGCTGAAGAAACCGAGGATACATGAAAAATCCATCATCATTAATGTTGCCAGCCAAATTCTCAAAGATGTATCTCGAAAAATTGAATGGGATATTTAGAACAAGAGCCGTCATTATCCCTGCAAGCTGATAACTCATCGAATCAAATCCAGCTTTCCTCGGAGAGATGCACCCAATCAACATATGTGCCAAAAACTTCCAGTGTGGACAGAAATGGTTCTTCAAGATTTGAACATCATGAGGTCCTTTAGTACATCCCATTTGATGAAGACACTGATCAATGACGTTTCGAGGAATGTCATTTGATGCATTCAAAGTATCTCCAAATTGGAGAGTATGATGAATCAGCTCTTCAGTTAGCAACAAAGGTTTTCCATCAACCGTAGATGTAATACATGGAGGATTGACATCTGTTTGATATACAGCTGAAGTCCAGAAGTCTATCATGTGATCTTCGTACAGATTGGGAACAGATATAGTCAAGGCATACGATATGCGTGATCGTAAAAGAAACCTTATCATAGGGAAAAACTTCCTATTTTCAGGTTTATCAGGTTGTTCCAGAAGATATGCAGTTGCATTGTGTCGTTTTTCAAACACGACTGCTCGATGTCTAACCTCAGGTTGAACAGCAGCAACTGGATCTAAATCTGCCATTTAGAAATAAAATCCGCACCAAGAGTTTATTAGAACACAAAATCTAAACAGAAAGTTTATTTGAAAATTTTCAACACTTAGAAAATTTTTTCAAATATCCAAGTATCCGACAATAACAAAATAAATAATGTTCATGCGACAATGACTAATCTTATGCGACAATATGACTTAGCTATGTACTATTCATACGACAATCATGTATTGATCCGTGAATCATATTGTCCGTGAATAATATTCATGCGACAATTCAAAAATAAAATAATATTTCAAAAATTTTGTCCGTGATTCATATTGTCGTAACACTATTCATCCGTGAATAATATTGTCGAAGTACTATTCATCCGTGAATAAGTACTGTTTATACGACAATATGATTGTCGTAGTCAAATAGTCAAACAAGTCAATATAGTCAAACATAAGAATAAATCACGGAGTACTGTTTATCCGAGAATTCAATATTCACGGATAACTATGACACTGTTTATCCGACAATACTGTATTGTCGGGTGGTCCGACAATTCGAATTGTCGGACGATTTTATTGAACAGTACCAACAGTTATTTGAAGTGATCGATTAAGCATGAAATCCTTAACAATAATGAAAGAAATTTATACCAGTCGATGCGGAATACAAAAACGAGCAAGTCTGTCGGATTGATTTTTAATGAAACCAAGTAATCAGAAAGAAATCGAAGAAAAAGTAATTGTCGGAATTTTGGAATTGTCGGAGTAATAATCACGGAAAAGGAAAAGTATAAGTTTTTCAAATTTTGAAATTATTTATACTATTTCAATTATTCCGTGAAAACAAGTAATTCCGTGAATATATATATCTTTATCCGTGAATAAAGGTATATATTCATCCGACAATTCAAAAATTATAGATAAAACATTTGTATCAATTTAAACTAACTTTGGATAAAATTTTCTAACCTATTTAAAAATGAAAAAATGAAAAATTAATAAACTAAATATGTACAAAAATAAAATCTTTTTGTTGGATTAATTTTCGTGACTTGGGATCATATTGGGATAAATGAATGTATTTAATTTGTAATTTTTAGAAATGAAAGTCTATTTTGATTGCTAATATTTTTGACCAATTTTAAATCTACATAGCATTAATAAAACATACTTTCTAAAAAACATTTTATATATGATTTTTGGTATGTGTTATACACTTGAACACTTTGGCATCTAAAATATCTTTTTCTTTTTATTATTAATATGCATATCATTTTATATAACCAAAATAAAAATATACTTTCAAATTCATAATATATTAATATTTTCATATAAAGAGTGAAAATATGATGATATCTTTAGAAGTACATACATATGTTGGAATGACTTTTAGTCACATATGTCATACTTCAGGTTGGACTAATAAACTGTATCACAGGTCTATACATCGTATAACAAAGTGATAGAGTTTATTATGATAGATATTTATATCTTTATCAATATTTGTATGTCCGTTTATAAAAAATATACCGACTAAGGTCTATACACCGTACAACAAATAGTCAATACATTTTTCCCAGATATCATAATATAAAGACCCTAAATCATGAATCATAATATATTAATCCTTCAAAATTTAAGACTTTTATTATCATTTTGATAATTTTATTGTCATATACTAAGATTTTGGAAGATATAAAATAATATGCAAATATGTTTAGACATTTCTTAGACTAGATATGATAGACCCACAAATGCCTACCAATAAACCATATTTAAAATTACATTAGTAGAAAATTTGGTTTAAAAATGCTATATAAACCTATTAGCATATCAAAAAATAGTACATAACATTCCTTTTTCAGATTTATATGTAAATACAATTCCCAATGTACTATCATTTCCCAACGTTTACACAAAAATCTCCCCTAATTTTTATTTTTCATATGTTTTTGAATTTTTGTTTAAAGAAAAAATAAGAAAGTAAACAACAAAGAAAATTCAAAAAGATCCAAAGTTTATTTAATTTGATCTAAATGCTTCATTCCGAGCATCAAGATTAATTCTTCAAAACGAGGTTTAGAAAACGCTTTTGTAAACAGATCAGCTCGTTGTTTCAAAGTATCAATATGGACTAAGTTAATCAAGTGTTTCTCATAGCAATCCCGTATAAAATGAAAACGAATTTCGATGTGTTTCGTTTTAGAATGCTGGACGGGATTACGTATGATACTTATGGCAGCAGTATTATCTATATGCAAAGGAGTTTGGTTTAGAAGAAACCCATAATCTCTAAGTTGTTGTTGAATCCAAAGGATTTGTGAACAACAACTAGCAGCAGAGATATATTCTGCCTCCGCGGTAGAGGTAGAAACTGTATCCTGTTTCTTACACTGCCATGTCACAAGACGTTCTCCTAGAAATTGACATCCACCCGATGTGGATTTGAAGTCAATACCACATCCGCCATAGTCTGAATCAGAATATGCAGAAAGAGAAAAGTCATCATCATGTGAATACCAAATGCCTAAATTAGGCTTTCTTTTCAAGTATCGAAAAATACGTTGAACGGCCTTCAGATGAGAAACTTTAGGATTTGCCTGATATCTTGAACAAATGGAGACAGCAAACATAATATCTGGACGCGAAGCTGTCAAATACATAAAAGACCCAATCATGGACCGATATTCCTTTTCATTGGTTGATTGGTCATCAAAAGCAGGGCCAATCTTTTCAAGAAGATCAATAGGTGTAGAAATGGATTTGACATCTGTCAGCAGAAATTTCTTTAAGATTTCAGTAACATACTTTGTTTGATGTATGAAAATGCCTGAATCAAGTTGCTGGAGTTGCAACCCAAGAAAGAATGCCATTTCACCCATTGAACTCATTTCAAATTTTGATTTCATAATCTGCTCAAACTCTCTGCATAAGCTTTCATTTGTCGACCCAAATATGATGTCATCGACATACACTTGAACAAGCAACAAATTTCCTTTTACTTTTCTGATGAAAAGAGTGCTGTCAATCTGTCCTCTAGAAAACCCATTTGCAAGCAGATGTTGAGATAAAGTTTCATACCAAGCTCTAGGAGCTTGATGTAAACCATACAAAGCTTTATCCAACCGATACACATAATCTGGGAATTTAGAGTCTTCAAAACCCGGTGGTTGTTTGACAAACACTTCTTCATGCACTTTCCCATATAAAAATGCGCACTTGACGTCCAACTGATATACTTTAAACCTCATGAAGGAAGCATAAGCTAGAAAGATACGAATTGATTCAAGTCTAGCAACCGGTGCAAACACTTCATCATAATCTAAACCTTCGATCTGAGTAAAACCTTGAACGACTAATCGAGCCTTATTTCGGACCACAATTCCTCGATCATCTTTCTTATTACGAAAAACCCATCGAGTGCCAATCGGATGCACATCTTTAGATGGTTTCACTAAAGTCCAAACTTGCAATTTCACAAACTGTTGTAATTCTTCTTGCATTGCTTGAACCCAAGAGGATTCAGTCAAAGCTATTTGAAAATTTTTGGGTTCAATTTGTGATAAAAAACAAGAAGAAGAATCAGATTTGAGTTGATGCCGAGTCTTAATTCCCTCTGACACATCTCCAATCACATTCTTTAGAGGATGTCGATACTTAGAATTAATTCGCAATGTAGGAACCGAATCTACATGCAAATTATTTCCTAAGTTGGAATCTTCAGGAGTACTAACTACTTCATCACTAGAGTCATCAAGAATTGGTTCTTCCAGTTCAGCAGAAGGTTCCTGAAAATTGTCAGTATCGTCAGGATTGGAAGTTGTATCTTCGTCTACAGTTGTCAAAAGAGGAGAAATCTCATGAGCAATTGAGTCATCAAAAGATTGTGGTGGAGTAAGATGAGAAGTAGAAACTGGTGGAACTGAAGTAATAATCGGTTCAGCAGGAACAGATGTAACTGGAATAACAAAGTCATCCAAATCTGTAGCAGAAGAAGACACATCATGCTGAAAAATAGCAAGAGAATTAAAGAACGTGTCATAATCGAATAACCATTTTGGACCTATGCCATTAGAAGAAGGAGAATGCCGAAGAAATTCAACTTCATAGCATTCTTCTATTCGATGTGATGCCGTGTTATAAACTCTCTTGTTGTGAGAATTGGTAGAATATCCCAAGAAAAATCCAGATTCAGATTTTTCAGCAAACTTAGGAAGGCGATCCTTAGTCTTTAACAACAAACACGGACATCCAAAAGGTTCCAAAAAATGAATATTCGGTTTCCGATTATTCAGTAATTCATAGCTCGTTTTCTGCTTATCTTTAACCACAAGAACTCTATTTAATACGAAACAAGCCGTATTAACTGCTTCTGCCCAAAAAGTTGTTGGCAACTTTGCATCTGAGAGCATTGTTCTTGCAGCTTCGATCAAAGTTCTGTTCTTCCTTTCAGCAACTCCATTTTGTTGTGGAGTTCGTGGTGCACTAAATTGTTGAGAAATTCCGTGCTGAAGACAAAACATTCCCATTAAGTAGTTCTTGAATTCTGTACCATTATCACTTCTCAAAATTTTCACTTTCAGAGAAAACAAAGTTTCTAATCTCAGAATTAGATACTTAATTTTCTCAGCAGCCTCATCTTTTGTACTAAGGAAGTAAACCCATGAAAATCTGGAGTAATCATCAGTGATTACTAAACAATAGGATTTGCCCCCAATACTCCTAACACTGACGGGTCCAAACAAATTCATATGGAGAAGTTCCAAAGGAATGTTAATCGAATTCATCAATTTAGGTTTATGAGACTTCTTAGTTTATTTTCCCTTTTTACAGGAGATACAATGATCATTTAGTGAAAAGGTTTGTTTAGGAACCCCAATTACTAAATCATTCTTAACTAAGAAGTTCATTTTCCGAAAGTTAATGTGACCCATTCTTCTGTGCCACAAAATTGATTCCTTTTCTGTAGCTTTTGACAATAAGCAAGTATGCTCTGTAGATCGAGTAATGGTACGCATGTCTAAGACATACATATTCTTTACCCTTGGAGCTCGCATAAGAATCCACTCTTGAGGTACCACAAACCCTGGCTTAAGAATTAAGCACTCTTCATCGTTAAACCAAGTTGACAGTTTCTTGTCACAAACTTGGGAAACACTAAGTAGATTATGTTGAAGTTGTTCAACATAATTTACTTTGTCAAAACTGATTTCCCCGTTTGAAACAGTTCCCTCACCAGAAATCATGCCACCTTTGTCTCCGGCAAATGCAACAAACCCTCCGTCTTTAACCTTAACATCCTCAAGCAGAGAGAGATTCCCTGTCATATGTCTTGAACAGCCACTATCGATGTACCATATGTTATCAATAGCTCGGGAAGACTGTAAGACATTTGATCAAAAACGAATTAGTTGCTAATGGAGACCCAAGCCGTTGAGGCTATGGGTCGTCCAGTAATGACATCCATGATAAAAACGTCAATTTGTTTCAAATTCCTTTTGAAATTCCTTTTGATTGACGCATCATGAGATTTTGTTTTCTTCTTTGAAGAAACAGAAGATGTTACTTTCGGTTTTGATGATTTTTCGTGGATAGTTTTTAAATCATCTTTGATTTCAGAATGTTTAGCTTGCTTCGAAATATCTCTTGAAAGTTTTTTAACAAGCTTGTGACACTCATTGATAAGATGTCCACGAACACTACAATAGAAACATTTTCTTGTTTCATATTGTTTCCGAGAAGTAACCCTTTTATCAGAAACATGAAGTGAAGTCTTACTTGTAGAAGCCTCACATTTAGAATGTGATTTTCTACTTGTAGAAACTTCACTTTTGGTAGAAACAAAGTGAGAAGAAGGAAGTTTAGCTTTTGATGAAGAAGTTGATGATTGAGATTTTTGTGGTGAAGAAGATTGTTTCAAAATCTGTTTAACTTGTGTTGGTGTGTCACAAGCTTTCGATTTTTCTTTTAAATTTTGTAAAACACAATCTTTAATCTTGTCACTACACTCACAATCATGCTTCTTCATTTTGGAAGCATCAACTTTGGATTCATCAGCTAGTGAATCATCAACTTTGGAATCATTTTTGAAAGATGATTCTAGAGTCTCATTTGAAGACACCTTTTGATGTGTGTCTTTCAAATCAACCTTTCCTTTTCCATAAGCAAACTCAACATTTGCTTCAATTTTAACTGGCAAAGCAGAATAGGTAGTTGGTGGAAGAACAAAATGATATTCAACTTTTGAGTCTTTTGTTTTTGAATCATTTTGATATCCAATACCAGATTTAGATTTAGTATCTAAACGTTGGTTATTGATTATCTCATCAAAAACAACAGCAAATGTTGAAACATTTAGCAATTTTCTTTCAAGATCTAAAAGCATAGAATCAGCATCAGATTTTTCCTATTTTAATAAATCCATTTCAACCAAATAGCTATTAATAATGGATTGCTGATTGAAGATTTTTGCTTTTAAATCATGTGTTTCAACATTTGTTGACTCAAAACGTTTATTTAAAAGATTATTATTTTCAACCAATTCCTTGTTTTGTATTTTTAACTTTTCATTGTCAGTTAAAAGTTTAGCATTTTGAGTTTGATACATGCTGATTTGATTATTCAAATCAGTGCAAGTTGAGCAAATTTGGTCAGCAAGGGAAGAATCGACCTCGGAAACATTCGCCATAAATGCTTGGTTATGGGAATACTCATCCACGTGTGCACTCCAATCATAAAACTCATCAGAAGTAGAAATAAGTGCAGAAGACGTAGGAGTAGCAGATGTTTCCTTTGTTTGAGGTTGAGCAGATGAAGAATATGTCTTGGAAGTTGATGGCTTGGTAAAACCAGAAGTAGGAGCTTTATTCTTCTCACACTCTCTTGCAAAGTGACCAAGGTTTTGACAATTGTAACAACGAACTCTTGATTTGTCAAAACCTGGTTTACCTCCCAGTTTATTTTTACCAGTTCTTTGTAAAAACTTTTTAACCCGCCTGGTAAGCATAGCCATATTCCATTGAAAATCCATCTCTTCTAGGTCATCTGGATGCAATTGATCATAATCCTCTTCAACTAACTCAACATTTCCAACTCTTCCAGAAATAAAAGCTTCATAAGAAGACAAGAATGCAGTAACAACATTAGCATGGTCTTCAGTTACTCTTGAAAGTTGTGGATTAGAATTCTGTTGTTGTTGATGGCTAGAAGTTGAAGAACTTCCAGAACCATAAAAACCAAAACTTGAATAACCACCAGATGTGGTTCCACTTGGATTTCCACCAGAATAAGTTTCAGATCCTGAATATAATGCCGTTGTTTCAGAAGATTTGGTAGTACCAAATTGAGTAAAATGCATCATTTTTCCTGTCTCCTTTTTCTGAAGAGACACATCATACACTTGAAGCTTATTAATTAAATCCTCAAAAGCATATTCCCCTAATGACTCATCTTCCATCAAGATATTTGCTTTGATGTCCCATCGAGAAGGCAAGGCTTCAATCAATTTTTCATTGATTTCAAGACGCTCAAGAATCATTCCATGTCTTTTTAACTCACTAATAAGCTGTGAGTACCTAACAATCAAATCGTTAAAAAACTCATTGGGAATACAAGTGAAAACATCCCATTGTTTCTTTAGTAAATCGCGTTTGCTCTTTTTCAATTTATCATTACCAGCAAACCGCTTTTCCATTGCTTTGTACAATTCAAAAGCAGTAGACAAATCTTTCCACCCTGCTAAAACATCGCTTGGAAGACTCATTGAAATGATGGATTTGGCCTTCTTATCACGATCATGTTCTTTTCGTTCTTCCGAATTCATCATCTTTAATGATTTTTAGGTGGAGGATTATCTCGATAAATGCCTTCTGCTCTCGGGTGTATATATTGTTCCAATATTGGAATCATCAAGTCAGGATCATACAAAGCAATAAACGATTCAAAACGATATCTCCAGTCATCGTAATCGTTTTGACAAAGAAACTTGGGTGGTTTTGTAGTTGTTCCAGTCTCTTGATCATTTTTCATCATCGTTTGCCAGTTAACATGAGCCATCTTCCAAGATGAAATCCGTGAATCACACTAAAAATTCTTTAATCTTTCTTTGTGAATACAATATCCGTGAATATTAATATCCGATAATTCTAATATCCGTGAATATTAATATATATGAATATTAATATCCGTGAATATAAGTATCCGTTAATACAATTATCCGTGAATACAATATCCGAGAATAACCAAATACTAATATCCGTGAATATTAAAAAACAGTTAGTAATATTTTGAAAATGTTTAATCCGAGAATGTAATATCACTATTTATACGACAATAGTATAATTCACGGAAAATTACTTAATCCCTGAATATAATACTACTGTTTATGCGACAATAGTAATATTCACGGAGTATATATATTCACGGAATTCTGAATTCACGGAAAATTTTAATTCACGGAAAACGATTTCCAGAATTTTCAAAATGATCCAGATTCTTCAAAACAGACTTGTTTTTGATGAAACTTGATGCAATGTGCTCGGAATTCAATTTCCGACACTCAGAAACGATCAATTTGAACTTTGAACGTCAAAGTTTCAAACATGCAGAAAAGACGTGAACTCCTGGTATGTTTCTTGATCAACGCGTCATCATAGAGTAAATGTGAATGAATTCAGAAGAGATTCTATATCAGAAATCACTTGTTAACACGTTCAGAATGATTTTGACACTGTCTCAAATGATTGTAACACTAAACATCACTTGTAACTTCTTCAAATCTTCATCTTCACACTTTAATTCACACAAATGTTCTAATTTCTTATCCTTTGGCTCTGATACCACTTGTGAGCGACCTCGGATCAGAATACGCAAACTAGAACGTATTAATATTCGTGCGGAAAACAAATATACGTAATCACAATGTGAATTATAGTAAAGATAAGAAATGAATGTATCAACAAGAAATCTTGAATATATTGCAATATCAATCTTTCATATACAAGTGAATGTCTACAAGTGAACTCTCAATAAGCTCTCCAAAAGAACACACCAAAAAGCCTACACAAAATGACTTCAACTATGCTATTTATAGACAACTCACTACGACAATTCAAAGTGTAATCCGTGAATAAGGATTCACAGATTTACACCGTCCGTGAATTCATATTATTCACGGAATGCAAATGTCGTATCAAGCATTCACGGATAATTACACTATTGTCGAATCATAGTATTCGCGGACACAAAGGCATTGTCGAAAACATTATCATTCACGGATACAAAGACTTATTGTAATTCACGGACAAACCTAATTCACGTATTAACACTTAGACAAAATTAAGTATTAATCAACTTTTGTCTTTACATATACAGAAAACTACCTAAAGTATGTGTTATTTCATAAAATTATACCGAAAACTACCTAAAAATATGATGTTATTTTGAGATGGATGAACTAACCTAAACCTAAGAGCATCTCCAATGCATTACACTATAAAAGTTTAAGACATTGTTATCTTAGCATTTCATCAATTCCAGTAAAATTTCTACGGTGCATTGAACCTAACATAATTCATTAGACTGACACATCCTCACACTTTTTTAACTATTTAATTTATATTTATACACACACATATATAATATATATAATATACATCTATCATCGTATTCAACTATTGCATAAAATAAAACACTGCAATAATTAACAACAAAGTTAGAGAGTACTTAATAAAAATAACATGCTTTAAACATTAGTCCCTACATATTTTAGAATTCTAGAACAACAAACTAAATAACTAGTAGTGCAATACTTAAATTATAAATGAGCTACAAATTATGTTTTTGTTTGATTGTCTCACAACGGTTTCTCCAAACGACTTCATTCGAGCATGTCATTGTGCAGGATCCAGAAATAGCATTGCAATTTACTCATTTTTCACCTTCTCAGCTTTGAGGGCATGTTGATCCCCCAATACGTGTGCATCAAGTAGCTACCGTAGAAGTTCGATATCAAATCCAAAAAAACAAAGAACTACGAGATTGCAGAATGCATAACAAGCATCGAATTGATTTGGTCGAGCATGTTTGGGAGGTATTTTATTTGGAAAGCTTTCATAATTAATGTAAATTTTATCTTTTGTAGTGATGTAAGTTTGTATTAAATTTTATCTATCATTTATCTCAGCCGCATATATTGTTTTAAATATTGGGAATTAGATGATAAAAAATATATGTACGTTCTTTATTCTAACTTTAATTAATATATAGAATTAACACTATGATTTAATTCAATGTGCAGGGTATAAGAATATAATATATTGACAAACTCCAAATGCAAGAATGCAAAATAAATAGTTGCCTAGCCCATCTTTATCACATTAATATGGTGAGACCGAGAGGAACGGTTCATTGGATGTGTTAATACATGGCATTTCACAATGCAAATACATGTATGATACTTTTGATTCAATTTTGTCAAATCTTTGCATCGGAGATGCTCTAACACATGGTTACAATTTAGATATTCTTGAACTTTTGAAAATAAGTTTCAATTTCCTTATCCATCATTCAATCCAAAGCTAAATAAGGAATTGCTACACTTCTGTTATTATGCAAAAAGGTTTCGGGTGTGTTTGACAAAACTAACTGAAGATGGAGATGGAGATGAAGCTGGAGCTGGAAGTTAGAAGCTGAAGATGAGACTTTTACTTGAGGCTGGAGCATTTATATTTTAATAAGTGTTTGACAAACTAGCCGGGGTTGGAGCTTATGAATGTAAAATGATACAAAAGGACATGGGATTATATTACTTTAGGTTTTTATTAATTAAAATTAGGGTAATATAGTAATTTAACAAGTAGGAGATGAAGATTCTAAAAATAAGTTAGTTTTAAGGGATTATCTTTCAATGGATTATTTTTTAAAGAATCCTTACTTTTTATTTGATGCCAAACAATGATTTTAATTTTATAAGGGATTGAGATTCTTAAAATTAGAAGCTTAATCTCTTAGAATCCCTCATAATCCCTTAAAATGGGGTTGCCAAATACACCCTCATCAAGTAATAAAAATTGTAAGAAAATGAAAAACTATAGGGAGCATTTATGTAAATTAAAAAGGATGAAATTGGTAAGTTTTTTTTCATAAACATGATACATTTAACGAAACTCCAAACAAAAAGGGGTGTAAATGAACATAATTAGACCATGATGAACTTGAATTCTTTTTTGCATCTTTCGGTCTAAAAAGGCCCGAGTAAGAAACGAATCATCACCATGGTGGTTGTTGTCATCATCAAATCAAAAGATGAAGAGCAACAACACTCATAGCAAACAAGAAGAAGATCTGAAGCAACAAACTTCTCCTACTAACAACTCCCAAATTACAACAACCACCCTTGATTCAAGATTTAATCAAACACTCAGAAATGTTCAAGGGTATGCATTTGATCTTATACCCAGATTCAAAAGTTTCAATCTTTCTTATTTTTTAATCACTTTTTAGCTGATTTTCTATGAAACCCACATGGGATTTGTTCCAATTTGTTTGTTTTTATTGAATAATAACTATTTATCCGTGATCCGTGTAAAATCAGTAATCTTGGATCTGCAGGTTAAAAGATGTTTAATGATGGTGCTTTTATAAATGTGGTTAATGATTCGTAAGAATAATAATACAATTCATTATATCAGTGATTTGTATGCTAATTGATTCTGAATTGTTTTAGGGCTTGTATAATAGTATCTCTTTAAAAATAGTGTACATTTGACTTTTAGCCTGCTTTATATATAAAAAAGAAGTAAAAATGTGTATATTGCAAATATTGTGTATAGAGGCCATGGCTTTCATAGGTTTACTATGTTCTAGTGTATGGAAATGGCAAATAAGAGTAATATATGCACATTAGATGAGCGGGAATATATGAATGGAAGACAAACCAATTTGCCCGATCACAAGATCGTATTGATTTTTATGTATTATATTGAGGAGGTGTAAAAGATATCAATTTATGTTTTTATACTACATGCTTTTAACATCGTCAATTTTTTGTATGTAAATAGGCTGTTAAAAGGTCGAAGCTTTCCTGGTAAAGTGTTGATAACAAGAAGATCAGATCCACCGGATGGTGCAATCTTGGCATCTCCTGGTGTTAGTCGTATCCCGTCAGAAATCGATAGTCCACCAAGTAAACACATGGATGATCCCAATGAGGTAGCTCTAATGAGTGCAAATCAGGTTAATTTGATCGTTTGACATTGGTTTGTGGAGATCAGTACTTACAGTCCTTACCTTTTTTTTGTTTCAATTCTAATTGTTTGACAGGATGTTCATAGAAATAAATCGAATACTAGTAGTACAAGTGCTAATAAGTTGAAACCATCAATGTCAAATCCTGAGGATAGGTCGAAGGAGGCTCCAAGGTTTGTGATGGGTGCTCGAGCTACGGATACTGCTAGGCTAATGAAGTTCACAAAAGTGTTGGGAGGTACAACTGTCATTTTAGGTACGCAAAAATGTTACTGAATTAGTTCTTTTCAATTTGTTGTACTGTTTGCTTTATTTTAAGTGGGATATAAAAACGAAGACCCTCTTGAAGTGTTAGGCCATTAGGATGTGTTCCATCTAAACTATAAATGATAAATTTTTTGATCTTGGTCTGTTCTTTATTCCAGGCCATGTTCATCTCGCGGGACCAAAAGTAGCTGTATGACCTGTTACTTAACTCCTTTGACCTGCCCATATTGTCACCTCTAGCATGACTTCTTTAATTACATCGTCCACTACAATGATTGAATAATTCCATTCATGCATATCACAGTATCTTTTGTTTTGCCATTATCCTAATCTCAAGAGTTGTTTGATTTATCTAGTTGTTCTTTTTAATTTATTTCATCGAACCTTCTTCTTTGCAGACAAACTGCGTGAGTTAGCCTGGAGTGGTGTGCCACCTTATCTTCGCCCGAACGTATGGAGGCTTCTCTTGGTAAACTCTCTTTTTATTATTTTTATTTTGCTACAGTCACTTGGTAAATGTTTGGAATGTTGTATTTCCATGCCTTGGCTTAGGTGGTGTTTGGAAATGTATTTAGGTGAATAAAATGGACTGTAAAAAATAGTACTTGGGTGTGCTTCCGCTGTTTGAAGCTGCGAGAATCATATAATCATTTTTTTTAGCTTTTGGCAAGATTATTCATTTGAAACTGAAATACTCAGAAGCATAATTTGTTGGGTTAAGTGCTTTGAAATGTATCGAACTAAGGTGTGACATTCATAGTTTGTATTGAACTTTTTGGGCTTCCATTGTGTGTAATGAACCTTCAATTTATTTCTATTGTATGGATCGACAACTACCTTTGTTGACGTGTTATAAGGATGCCACATCGCACCTTATATAGATGACATACTACTAAAAGTACCATACATTACATGTCAAAGAAATCAACAAACATGTCAACTGATCTGTTTTATGTTAAAGTCAATCACCAGAAGATTGGATGCACCAAACAGATCAGCAAGATATATGTTTTAATTGTAGATATTCTCTTTTCCTACATTAGTATAATTATCGAGCTGTCACTTATTGTATAGGCTTAACCATAGGGATTTAGAATTAATACTTGCTAAGTTTAGCTTTCTTTCTTCTTGTATAAATAGCCCATGTATTACTCAATGGAAGATATCTTTTTCCCTAAAATCTCCAATTCTGTCATTACATACAATAGCAATGAATAACAAGTTTATTGCACACTATGGAAACCCGATTAGTTCGATACACACTATTATTGTCAAACCGTAGTTCGATACATTCTGATGCATTTAACTTTTATTTGTTTATAAAAAATTTCGAAACTGATCATTGTGACTCTCAGTCGCACCAATCACTTAATTAGTTTCAGAATGCAAATCCAATACCCAATGGTAACTTGGACAAGTATAGAAGAGAACAGGAATAGAAACTAGTCGAGACATTAAGATCATGTTCCTTAACTTTACTTCTGTAATTGATGTGCTCAAGTTAAGCTTGCAATAGTCTGAAATAATAGTGCATCATGAACATAAATAAATCATAGAAGAGATGGACCTACTACACATAACTGTCTAAGCATTTGCACTCTGAAAGTCTTTTTGATGTGAAGATGATTTCTTTTTGTTGTGATAGTGCAAAGGGAGTATTCTATAACATATTCCGAATGATAATATGCACTTGCTGCTATAGATCCTTAGATATGCCACTGTTATCTAGGGTTAATATCAGAAAAGGGTAACCATATTTGGGTCACTTTCTAGTCAGTTTTTTTACCAATATAATATCTTTCAACTTCTGAAATTGATTTTAGACGACTTAAATTTATTGCTTATACTTTCCTACTGTTGTCATTTGTTTTAAGTTGAAGTATAAACTGACAACAGGGATATGCACCCCCTAATTCAGATAGAAGGGAGGGAGTCCTAAGAAGAAAGCGCATCGAATATTTTGATTGTGTTGCTCAGTATTATGACATATCAGATAATGAACGTACCGATGAAGAGATTAATATGCTTCGACAGGTACGCTATATCCTTGGTAGTTTACGTCACATGTTAATTGAGGACCCAAAGAAATATATAGTTTAAATGAAAATGCAATATATATCATATGGAGTAGATGCTGATTGGTGGATCGTGTACTGATTGTTCAAGAAACAGAACCCTAATTGACCACTAACACACTTTTTGTGTGTATGTTTGTCTCGATGCGTATATGAATACATATGTGTGTATAGAGTAGATACTGATTAGAAAATGTAACCTGTTCATGTTTATATCTATATTGCACTCCTCAAGTTCATTCACAATCATATATGTAGCAAATTGGACATATAAAAGATATCCATTCTAAAATGAAGAATGTCAAAAGATGTATGTAATAATATCAACTTAAATATCAAGGTTTCATCTTTTGACTTATTAACCCCTGTTGCAATACATCACAAATTCCTCCTCTTTAATTATCAATTAATATACCTTTAGGCACCATTTTTATAATATTGGCTAACCTGTGTTTTAAAAAAAGGCATTATGTAGATTAAAATCCCATATGTATATATAACACTATAAAGTTGCCTTTTGTGACCAGTTTAATGTAACGTTTTTCTCCTTTCCTATAATAGATTGCTGTTGATTGTCCAAGAACTGTGCCTGATGTCACTTTCTTCCAACAAGCAGCAGTGCAGAAATCTTTGGAGCGGATACTCTACACATGGTTATTATTTCTTCTTTTGTTTCTAGTTTACTATCAATGTTGTTGCGAGTCACTAATGTAAGGCTCATCATATGTACGGGGACAACCTTACACATCAAGGCTCATCATTTATTTGTTTTGGAGGTGGAAAACGGATGGGTTGGCAAATGCATCAAAATTTGTTTGGGTGAAAACAAGTATTTGTTGGTGATAGTAGGACCTGGTTGGGTTGAACCAAAACACCTTAATGTCGTTCCGAAGAAGGGAAAATCACATTTTGTCCAACCTTTTACATATATTATTTTGTAAGTTTCATTGTGTCATATTGATCACAAAAGATAGATTATTTCACTAATTATAATATTCTTTATCTAACACTTAGGAAGTTTTACGTGTTAAAATTTAGGTGACTTCTCTACCTGATTGACCCGATCGTCCTATTTCCTTTTAAGCTGTTTTTCCTATTATCTATTATTTATTCTGCTCATCAGAGATGACACATTATCTTAATCGACCCATTCATAAGTACAAGAGTCGGAATATACTACCTCTTGTTTATTTCTATATTTATGCAATTGCTCAATGCGTTTCTATACCCTTATATTTAGTCATTGGGAATTTATACCCTAAAACCACCATTCTTCTATTACTTCCCATAATACAAAACTGTCAACATTGTGTATTTCTGTCTAGCATGAATCTATAATGCCCTGAAGATATTCATGCACCCTGATGCATTTACAGTATATTTATCTTTAATTGGGTCTTATCTTTTTCTCTAGTCGTGTTATTCCATTCAGTAATTGGGTGGTTGTTTGACATGGGTAAAGGTGTGAAGCGATAAAGCAGAAGCTCATTTTCTAGTTGTTTCATTACTTTCAAAGTTGCAGGAAAAAAATGTTAAATTGGGTGTGGTCTTTTGCACTTGTAGATTCTTTGAAAAGTTCAAGTGTTAATTTTTTCCATCTATCATAATAATTTCAGGGCAATCAGGCATCCAGCAAGTGGATATGTACAGGGAATAAATGATCTTGCAACACCCTTTTTAGTTGTTTTCTTGTCAGAACACTTAGAAGGGAGTATTGATAACTGGTCAATTGGGGATTTAGATGCCGAAAAGATATCTGATGTTGAAGCTGACTGTTATTGGTGTCTATCCAAGTTGCTTGATGGTATGCAAGACCATTATACTTTTGCCCAGCCCGGGATTCAAAGGCTAGTGTTTAAGCTCAAGGAACTTGTCAGGCGAATTGATGGTATTGCCCTTTTGTTCTTCTCTAAGTTATATGCTCATTGACCTTGTAGATAGAAATTTCGACTATGTAGTTATTACTGGGTATTTGGGTATGAAAAATTGGCTATAAAGGAAATGGGTCAAATGAATAGAAAGTCCTTCAAAGTGTATTTAATATTTTAAATGCATAACATCTCATAAACCAGTTTATTAAAAATTGAAATAACTAAATTATTTAATTGTATTTGTCAAAGTTCAGACTAAAATTTATAAGAGAGAAAAACATCGAACATTCTTGGTTTCAGAGCAAAAGGACATGTCCAATTATCCAGAGCACCCATTTGGACCCCTTTAATCAACTCTATTTAGCATTTGTCAAGTTTCCAACTGCAAGAACACTTGTCTCTGCACTTGAACTGGAAATTATGGGTAGTTTTGACCATAGAAACTTGTATAAGGTTGACGTGACTGAATGGTTTATGCAGTGGTTTTCCAAATTAATGCTCTAAATACGATTAAAGAATTATATTATTACAATGCAATTCTGAATTTTGTATTATTAAGGAGGTTCCATGAATTGATTACATTTTCAGCCCGTTAGACCTAATTGGCTATTTCGATTCTTACATCCCCCCCCCCCCCCCCCCCCCAAAAAAAAAAAAAAAAAAAAAAAGCTCCCCATTTATTCCACTAGATGTAATTATAATCCAAATTGACCCATTGACCTGTTTACATATTTTCTCCATGCTATATATACAAAGTCTAGATTAAATTGCTTATATGTTTATAAACAATGAGGTTTTTCCTTCTGCAATCTAGAACCCGTTGCAAAGCATATGGATGAGCATGGACTTGAGTTTCTTCAATTTGCTTTCCGTTGGTTTAACTGTCTTCTAATACGAGAGGTACTTCAATCATTTTCATTCTTTTTTCCCCAATACTTTTTGTCTTTTCATGCAAAGTCCAACTAGTGTTCATGTTTTATAGATTCCATTCAATCTGGTTACACGTTTATGGGACACGTATCTTGCTGAAGGCGATGCTTTACCAGATTTTCTTGTGTATATATTTGCCAGTTTTCTTTTAACAGTAAGATTTTTATGATTCATCGAAGCTTGATATTACTATCTTACTATTTCACTTTTTTTTACAAAATGGTTTGACTTTGATAATGTAGTGGTCAGATAAGCTCCTGAAGCTTGATTTCCAGGAAATGGTGATGTTCCTTCAACATTTACCAACTAACAACTGGAGTCACCAAGAACTTGAGATGGTGCTTTCAAGAGCATTTATGTGGCACACCATGTTTGATAGTTGTCCGAACCACTTAGCTACCTGAGTCGACTTGTTTTTGTTGTAAAGAAGGAAGTTTATCGATGTTGTAAAAACGCCATTCAAATTTGTCCAATACCTAGACTTTGATGTTTCTAATTGTATGCTAATGTAAAACAAACTATCCCCATATATTTACTGTCTAGAAAAGCCTTTAGTTTCATTTGTTATTCATTTGTGCTAGAAAACACTCACTTCTACCAAAAATACTCCAATGTGTTACAATAAATCTTTGCCGTGAATCTTTTTAGGTTGATTTGGAATACAAGATTCAGAAATATAAAAATGGATCCAATTCGTTACAATAAACCTGTATAAGTATAATTTAATTAAACTGTTTGAAAATTTCTCCTCACTCTGCACAAAAACAAAATGGTAATTGACACAGAGGACCACCAATGAAGACGGCTATCTATTACCCTAGGGTCAAAAAAGTTGGCGATTAATTGACTAAAGTTCTACTTATAGTAGACAGTACATTGAATCCAAAGGAAACCTGTATTTATTGCACTTTTATTTTGTTTAACGAAATAGATAACCCATTCAAAAAACATCAAAATTTTATCAAATTTTCAAACAAATGCAAAATCTCTCAAATCACCTATTTATTTGAAGATCAATAAACTTCCACATGCCACTGCTTATTCTTCTTCAGCTGTGACAATTTTTCCTCCCAGCTCTCCCCTCTTTCCACTGCAACCCTCTTCAACGTCTCTTGAATCCCTGGCATCATCCCTTTAAGCCCACAAAAGTAGACATGTGCTCCGTTGTCCAACAATTTAAATATCTCATCACTGTATTCTTCAATTTTATCCTGCACATACATCTTGCCTCCGTTCTTGTTCTTTTGCTCCCTGCTAAGCGCTATGTCATACCTGAAGTTAAAAGATGGCAATTTCGATCGAATTACTAACAAATGAATTAATTTGGGTTGTGTTTGATCTATAATGGGCCAAATCAAGAAATAAAAAACAAAAAAATAATAACTAGAATAGGAACGGGTTAAACAGGTAGAAAGTTGCCCAACGTCAAATTGTAAGACGAACAGTTCTATTTGTTTAAAGATATAGATTACTATAATCATATTGTTTTGCAATCATATTATAACGATAACTGTCTATAAAAATTACTAGAAATATGTACAAAAAAGTGTTTGCAGTTCAATCCATACCCAGGTCTGTTTTAACACCTTTACCTGAAGTTATCAGGATGGTTTGCAAGATAGTTGCTGAATTCTTGGTCGTACAGAAGGCTGTCACTATTGGCCACTCCCAAAAACAGCCAAGCAAGACCACTGAACTTTTTGGGTACAGATTCCATGAACATTCGACGAAGATAGCCTCTATATGGAGCAACACCTGTCCCAGTAGCAATCATAATGTGGGTGGCATTAGGGTCGTCTTCTGGCAAAAGCATAATCTTTCCAGATGGGCCTGCCAAAAAAATTGATTTAAGGCTCAAGATAAAAGAATACAAGTTCTATGGGACATGTGGTCACTGATGATTACATTTAGTTCAACACATACGAAAGAGTACAGCATAACACAGCAAGTATTCACCATTTCTATCGAAGTTCACATAGAGTGGTGAGTCTAGAAGTGGATATTTCAGTTAAATTTACTAATGCACAGGTCATTTCGGGTTATCATAATCTCTAACTCTCTAAGGTAAAATAAAAATAATATCAATACTAGCTTAAAAAACAGAGCAAACGGGTCAAAAATCGCCCAATGTACAATTTTTAAAAATCAGATTATGATCTGAACATCATAAAATATGGACTAAAAGTGTTTTGGGTCAACCCATAATGCACAGGTCATTTCGGGTTATCTTAATCTCTAACTCTCTAAGGTAAAATAAAAATAATATAAATACTAGCTTAAAAAACAGAGCAAACGGGTCAAAAATCGTCCAATGTACAATTTTTAAAAATCAGATTATGACCTGAACATCATAAAATATGGAGTAAAAGTGTTTTAGGTCAACCCATACTAAAATTACCCGTATCGACCTGAACCCATTATAAACTGTAGACAAACCCACCCATTTTGCTAACTTTAGTGGACGCACCGGTGACATGCATACCTGTTATCTTAACTTTGTCTCCAGGCTTTGAGTTACAGAGATAGTTACTGCCTACACCATTCTTTGATGGATCTTCTTTTCCTGTCTCCGTGTCATAATAAACAGCTCTACGAACACACAAACTAGCTGTCTTCCCATCAAAATTGTCCCCGTATCTTGTGGATGCGATTGAGTATAGGCGAACATTGTGAGGAGCCCCAGGTTTTTTTGGGTTTTCACCCTGTTATGTCAAAATCAAAAGAATTTTACATCAACATAATAGCAACAGCTCATACACAGTAAAATAAACACGATCATAACCTCAATACTTATTTAATGGAATGAGATGTTCAACGGTTTTACTGGTCACTTTGTCAACTCTAATGTTTAGCAATGAGATGAGAAGTTGGTTGAACGTCAAATTTTCTCTTTCGTAAACCATACAGAAAGTAGCTAAGTTTTGACTTACGGGTGGAATTACACCGTAACTTTGTCCTTCCCAGTATGGAACATTGCCACCATGATCAATAACAATATGGCACGTCTCTCCAGGAGCTTTTGGTCCCACAAGCCTTTCAACGGAGACAATGGTTGCAGTATACGGCTCCTTGGGCTTGTGTATGTTTAGGGGAGGTTCTTTTGCATCTTCAAGGTCTAAAGGTGAAACCGAAACCTTATTAATTTCGTTAACAGCTTGTGGCACTAACATAGAAGCAGCTATTAATTGATATCTTGATGGTCTAGTCTTTGATTTTAGCTCCAAACACGTCCATCGTTTATCACAAAAGTTAAGCTTCTGAGTCTGCAACACATATTAATGCATTTACTTGATTATCAAATTTTCTTTTAATCAGAAAATGTCAATTTGTAGACATTTTATATGAAATCAGCCTATATGGACCTACTATGACATGATTCAGCACCATGGAGATCTTGTATTAACTCGCATAAAACAGCATTACTAAAAAGTGTAACAAAAGATATATCCTACATGCATTGATATCTTGATGTATCTCTTTTTTTGGCAAAGTTCTCTCTAGCCTGTGAAATATATATATAATCTTCAGCTGCTCAAAAAAAAAAAGTCCCACATTCATCTTTTTCTTCCTTTTGTACCATTAAACAGGTTTTCGTTGGGAAAATTTTTGAAGGCCATTCATGGTTTTTTAAAATTTCCATTCAGAAATTGAGAACAAACTGCTTTACACTTGTGCACATTCTCTAAGTTTTCATTAGTTTTCTGGAGACACAAAACACTTCCCATTCTCTAGAAAAACATAAGTGAATACAATATTATCTAACTAAACGAACCCTAATCATGCATGGAAGCATTTTTAAGACAGAAACACAATAAGATGGAAGGAGTTTTTTATATTTCTAAATTACTAGTGATTTTTTTTTCTTTCTGAAAATGTGTTCAAAAGTTTTTGTCGCCCATGTTCGAAAACAAAAGTAGTTTTTCAACTCTCAAAAGGGAAATCACTGAAAATGGAAAATTTGAAAGTGACAAAACCTCCATCTTTCCGTAACTAAACGCATCCTAAGCAATTTCCGAATCAGTAAAATCAGAAGATGCCCACAACCCATTTCTACCTATGATTCATTGGAACAAGTCTTACACTATTCATTACTCATGATCCAATTAAGTAGTAGCACAGATCAAAACTTAAAACTTGCAACGAAACATGAATCATACCTTGAGAAATGATGTGTGTTGCAAGGAATCATTGTTGATAGGAGTAGTGAGAGAGCCCTACAAAATACAATCAAATTACAATTACAAAACTGAAACTAGAAAAACAGTATAAAATTAACAAGGAAAAAAGATAGAATCTTTACCTGATAAACAACACCCAAATGAGAAGCAGCAGCCATGTTGGATTGGATGCAAATGGTAAAGGGAATGAATGAATGAATTGGGTAGTTATAGAAATTGAAGTTGGATTTAGTGACGACCTTTTCGAGGGTATCAAAGGGTACATCAATTGAATTGAAGGTATCTATCTTTTCACTAACACTAACAGACTGTTATCATGTAATTATATAATTATATAATACTCCCTCAGTGTCAAAATAATTGTCACCCGATAAAAAATACTCAATTTAATAAAAACATAATTATTACTGCTTTCTCTTTCTTACTTTTTGCAGAAAGACGGTCTTACCCTTAACCAATTAATTACTGTTTCTATAAAAGTTTGTAATTTCGTTAAAGGGTAATATGGTAATGACAATCAAACTTCCCTATCTATTCTTAGAAGTGTACAATTAATTTGAGACGTCATGAAAGGTTAGATGGACTATTATGGAAGGAGTATAATATATATATATATATATAAGGTTTGGTGGCTGTTTGTTAATTAATCTATTGATCAGCACCAAACTGTTGACTTTTTTTAGTGTCTATTGTGGAAATAATAATAGTTACGAGTGGAGTTAAAAATTTAAACTACGAACTAGGCAGAGGCGGTATTAAAGGGTGGGCACAGTGTGGACCACTACCCACACTGAGCTTGACAAAATAAAAATATATATATAAAAAATTTAAGGTTAATTATGTTGGAGTTAGTATCTACCCCAGGCCTAATTCACATACAAAAAAATTAAGCCCACTCAAACTTTTAAAGTACGAATATGTGTATAGTGGGGTCGTGTTGGCAATTGGCGCACGACGAGACGAACAAAAGTAAACAATTAGACCACACTTGAGCAGGAAGATAGTATATTACGATGGCGCCAAAATTGAAGACCACGAACAAGAAAAAAGAGGGATAGCCGAATTCTTATAGCAAACACTTATCGCAGCTGATAGTGTGAAGAAAAAGTTGACTCGATTTTAAAGTTGTAAGTTTTGCATTTAGATTTTTCTAGGGTTTTTAATATTATCCTGTTAGGGTTAGTTTTGGGCACTTAAAGTTGTAAACTTGTAAATTGTAATTAGTTATAATATTTCATATGGTGAGTTATATGATTGTATCTTCAATTTTGTTTCGTAATACTAGTTACTAGTTAGTAGTTAGGTTAACAAATTGTTGTTGATTTTATGAAAGTTATTGGTGAATGGTTATGTTGTTAGTTGAATAATATAAACTGATGCTAATTTATGGTTTCTTAATGATCATAACAGATTAACCGAAGTTATGGATAACTTTGTTATAAGAACACCTCGTTTTCAGTTTGAGGAAGCACCAAATATCAGGGAAAGTTCCAAAAGGGTTTGTGAAGATATCAATCTAAATGATCTTCCTTCTGATCCAGGGGATCGAAGAGAGATATCAAAGTATAATCCTAATGATCATGATAGAATTCGTAGAGCCTATATGCTAAGAGGTCCTTGTCAACCCCGTAATCATTTGTTTCCACAAAAAGTTGTTGCCAAGGGCAAGAACGAGGACAAGGGCAAAGGAAAGGGCAAGGGTAAGAGCGAGGAAACAAGGAGATTTGTACCCCACTGGTTTGATTTATACAAACCATGGCTTGATTATAGTGTGAAAAAAGATGCCGTGTTTTGTTTATATTGCTATTTGTGTGGCGATGGTGTCAAAGAAATCGATGGAACTTCTTTTTTGGGAGAGGGATTTAAGAATTGGAAAAAGTCAGAAAGATTTCAAGTTCATGTTGGAGGTGTAAATAGTGCTCATAACAAAGCTAGACGAGCTTGTGAAGATTTGATGAATCCTAATCAACACATTGGCCATTGCTTTGTTAAGCAATCCGAGAAAGCCAAAATACAATACGAAATTCGGTTAGGTGCTTCTATTGATTGTGTTCGGTTTTGTTTGCTTCGGGGTTTAGCATTTCGGGGTCACAACGAGAAGGAAGATTCAAACAACCAAGGAAACTTTAGGGAGTTGCTAAAGTTTCTGGCGGACCACAACACGAAAATAAAAGAGGTTGTTTTGGAAAATGCGCCGGGAAATCACAAGTTACTATCTAATAAGATTCAAATAGACATAGCATTTGCTTGTTCTTTTGAAACTACGAAGGCTATAATATAAGATATCAGGGGTGATTATTATTCCATTATGGTTGACGAATGTCGTGATTCATCTTGCAAAGAACAGATGACACTTGTTCTTCGATATGTCAATAAGAAAGGTGACTTTTTCCATTATCCTTAACAATAGTTACTAACATAATACTTATAGAATTAATATATTCTTAACATTCTGATTTTGTTAACAATCTTTATTTATTTCGGGTTATGTAATTGAACGTTTTCGTGGGATTATGCATGTTACTAATACTACATCGTTGTCCTTAAAAGAAGCAATTGGGTCAATGCTTGGAAATAAAGGGCTTAGTATGTCATAGATCCGTGGGCAAGGATATGATGGAGCTAGCAATATGCGAGGCGATTTCAATGGTCTCAAGAGTTTAATTTTGAAGGACAACAATTGTGCATATTATGTTCATTGCTTCGCCCATCAACTTCAATTAGTGCTTGTTGCTGTTTCAAAGAATCACGTGGATATCGGGATGCTTTTCACAATGATTAGTAGATTGGTTAATGTTGTTGGAGCCTCTTGTAAGCGTAGAGATTTGCTTCGTGAGAAACAAGCTGAGAGAATTATTAGAGAGTTGGACATCGGAGAAATTTAAAGTGGCAAGGGATTACACCAAGAATATAATATTCCAAGGCCTAGTGATACAAGATGGGGCTCTCATCATAAAACTCTGGTAAAATTCATTAAACTCTGATAAGTATATATTATACCCTGTAAGTACTTATATAGGGCATTTAACAAGTTTTCATTTCAGGTAAACATCAATATCTTGTTCTCTTGTGTTTGTGAAATGCTTGAATTTGTTGTTGAAGATGGCGCGAGTCCTGAACAAAAGACTGATGCACTTACATTATTGGTTTGGACACAATCTTTTGATTGTGCTTTTAGTATTATATTGATGAAGAATATCCTTGGTATCACGAGTGAGTTGTCATTAGCATTGCAAAGAAAAAAACAAGATATTGTAAATGCTATGCATTTAGTTCGTATAGTGAAAAGGAGTTTAGAAAGTTTGAGAAACAGTGAGTGGGAAGCTATAATCAGTGAAGTTTCTTCATTTTGTTACAAGCATGACATTGTTATCCCTACAATGGGTAATAACTATGTAGCTCCAGGGAGATCTCGTCGTGGACCTAAAGTGACAAACCTTCACCATTATGAGAATGAAATATTCAAGACCGTGATAGATTGGGTGCTTCAAGAACTTAACAACAGATTTAACGAGGTCACCACAGAATTGTTAGGTTGCATGGCTTGCTTAAGCCCGAATGACTCGTTCTCGTGTTTTGATAAGGATAAGTTGATTCGTTTAACTGAGTTTTATCCGCTGGATTTTTCTGATACGGATCGTGGTGTTCTTGACACCTAACTTGGCTCATTCTTATATGACATGAAAACTAGTCCCGAGTTTGCTGATCTAAAGGGAATTGGAAGCCTTGCTTCAAAAATGGTTCAAACAAAGAGAAATCTTGATTTCCCTTTAGTTTACTTACTGATCAATTTGGTTTTGATTTTACCAGTCTCAACAGCTACAGTCGAGAGGGCATTTTCAACTATGAAGATTGTGAAGACTCGATTGCGTAACAAAATGGGAGATCAGTGGATGAATGATTGTTTGGTTACGTATATCGAAAGGGAGGTGTTTCAATCTGTTGATGATGACTTAATAGTGAAACATTTTCAAACGATGGGTAATCGTCATGGTCTGCTGCCGAACAAAGCGTAGATATCTAGTTATATGACCTATATCTTGATGATACACTATGTCAATATTTTTGGGAGTCTTTTATCTTTATATATGTATGGATGATATACAATATGTATCATTTTGATGGCCTGTAATGTCCGTATATATGATCTAATATATCTATCTTTTTGTAAGCACTTTATTATATTAGAAAAAATTAATCTACATGTTTGTGTTTTGAGTTCGCCCCTTAATAACAATATCTCTGGTACTGATTCGTTACCAATGGTCGGTAAGGATTTTACCCTTGTCGTTGCATCGGCTATTGGCGATGGGCATCAGTGAGTGTTTTAAATTTGTAACTGCGGGGCCTAAGTTTTCCCTAACAATGCTAATCCTAAGGGTGAGCAAGTGGTAGGTATGTCCTAGAGTCGTTCTTCAAACCGGCTGAATTGAAACTAAGGCGTAGCAGATGAGGGCTTTCAAACTAGTGAAGGGTTTATAAAATAGCGGGGGAGTTTTGGTTTTTCTATTAACTAACTTAGGCAAGTAAATAAATAAAAGCGAAAAAAGTAAAAGTTAAAGCAGAAAAATAAAGATAGTGTTTGCTGAGACTTCATTAATTAAGTTATGGGATGATGTTTGGAGAAACTATTTTGAATGATATTAGTTAATTATCATTCTTGAATACTTGTATGTAAACACTAGATTCCCTACTAATTAAAATTCCATTAGCATGTCACACCGGGAGCTAGGTTAAGGTAACATTACAAAGTATTTAGAATAATAAGCAAAATCTTAATTATGGTTTAATAATACTTTCATATGAACGGGAACAAAATCTTAAGGTACTAGACATAACTGAATCATATAAGGATTCCTCGTCATCCTAACAGATTCGTATATTTAAAAAGTTCATTTATGACTTTAAACTAGCCCTTGCTTAAGACTACCCAATAAATCCCCTAATTATCTACAGCGTTCCTCACTTAAAGTGGTTCCGCCGCTTCAAACCTTGACCATGTCTTGTCCTACGATAATCCCCCATGTAGCCTTGCGGTTCCATAGTTTCATACCTTTGACAAATTATATTGACATAGATGACTGACTACCTTTCAATATGACGTCGTTAAAAAGGTGTTGTAATCACGTTTATTGGTGGAAAGGCGATTATATTAATTTGAAGTTTAAAAGTCTATTTAGAAAGGTTAATTAAACTAGGTTTCTCATTTTATATGTTAGTCCGTAATATAACTATCTTCGGTCGTTACTCGACTTCCATACATTTGTACTCCACCTTGAAGTATTTCCAGTACTATATCGAGTAACTGTCGAATAGGGGCCATCATATTACTTTACGATAATTAAGACCGTTTATATTTTACCACCGTGATGATCCTAAGGCAACAATCAAACAAGAACATGCAATAAGACGATCAAAGCGATACTACCGATCTTTAATATTTAATTATAAATCATCCCATAATTAATTAACTACATCGCAAGCAAACAAAACAAATATACTACTCTCTAATCATGTCAATAACTAAATCTAGCATAATCAATATAAACGTAATTAATTAAGATAGATAAGGATTAGAAAGCACCAGGATTAAATGCGGGAGAAAGTAGACTTGAATTAATTGACACAATTCCAAGCTTACACTGAAGATTTACAATGCGTTCCGTACTTTCCTTCTATTCTAAACAAGCTCCTAAACTAGCCTAAAACTAATTTTTAGTAAGAAAATAGAAAGAAAGTAGAAGCAATATCTTAAGAGAAGTATATTGTTCTAAGAATGGTGTGTGTTGAACTGAAGCCTCATGCCTCCTATTTATAGGTGAAATTCGGCTCACGTTAGCAACTTGAGGAGCACTTTAGCAAAAGGTGAAAAAGGTGGTGCATCAAGTACGTACAATCGCGTAAAGGTGTGGCACCGGGTATGTACAATCGCGTAAAGATCTGGCACCGGGTACACGCAAGGACCAAAAAGCGAAAATGGGACAGGGGACAGGCGGCAGGCGCCGCCCACAGCTGGCCTGCGGCGGCTGGTGGCTGCCACCCGCCCCGGTTCGCCGTCTTTTGTCTCGTTTCTTAGTTTGTGCGTATTTTCTTCATTATGCGTCCGTTTACGTTGATTCTTTTTGCATTGGGTTGATATAAAGAAATCCCCGAGATGAGTTTCTATCTCCAGATATTGCATACGAATCATTTGAATCTTCCGGCGAGCATAGAATCTTCATTGTTTATCCGTTTTTGTTGATTCTCCTTCTGTTAGACTCGTATTTTGAAAACGAACATCTTGGATAAGATGGATGTTGATGATGGGTACTTTAGTCTTTAAATCTTGTTTTGATGCCTTGAATCTTCAAACGTGCGTGGAATCTTCGTTTTTCATCCGTTTTGCTTGATTTTTATCGTGCAACCTTGTTTTGACCATCTCACCATAATATCACCGATTTGAACCGTATTTCAGTTCAATATGCCAAGAATCGTTCCAGAATGAGAGAGATATCGGTAGTAAAAACGTGACTTTTTACGCGATATCAGGTACCCCCTGGAGCTAGGTGACTTTGATTCTTATAAATTCTTTATTGATTATTATGAGTCCTGCAGCAGTCATTGGTGGCACGTGACACCAGTCATTTAAGTCAACTCGGTGTAAATTTAGTTGAAAAGTTATTGATTTTTTAAGAGTGCTACCACTCATATTTTGACGGTGCAACTTATGTTTATATAAACTTAATAAACAACCAAATCGAGGGAGCTTCAAAATCTTTGTGACACCGGTGACTAAATTTTCTGGGTCCGCCTCTACACCTGCTTCTCTTCCTATTCTTGTATGACTAATGAAATACAGAAACTAAAACGACAACGTAGCAAGTTGAATGACTATAATCAATTTGAAATTAAGCTTTTGTGTTGATTAGTAAGTTAACTATTGACTATCACTGTGTTTTAATTCTATTAAGAATACAAATCTTAAACAATAATATATGTATACATATTAATTGTTAGAATATGTAAAACCCTAAATATTGCGTACGAATCATTCGAATCTTCCGGCGGGCGTAGAATCTTCATTCTTTATCCGTTTTTGTTGATTCTCCTTCTGTTAGACTCGTATTTTGAAAATGAACATCTTGAATAAGATGGATGTTGATGATGGGTACTTTAGTCTTTAAATCTTGTTTTGATGCCTTGAATCTTCAAACGTGCGTGGAATCTTCGTTTTTCATCCGTTTTGCTTGATTTTTATCGTGCAACCTTTTTTGACCATCTCAGCATAATATCACTGATTTGAACCGTATTTCAGTTCAATATGCCAAGAATCGTTCCAGAATGAGAGAGATATCGGTAGTAAAAACGTGATTTTTTCGCGATATCAAGTATCCCACACTTAGAACTTTGCTTGTCCTCAAGCAAACTCGATTTTCAACATGGTTAAAGATAAGCAGATAATGAAATATTTTGAGGCGGAAATTTTTACTAAAGGAAGTTTTGGAAAAAATGAAATATTTGTTCTTTGAAAAACAAGGTTGTGATCTTTGGGAGCATGCTTTTGATGTTTGATCTTGGATACATGACTAGGCGATCATCTCAAGGTGATCACTCCAATCACTCAAAGTGTTTAGGGTTTCCTATTCTAGTATTATCAATCACTCTGAATGCCAGTCATGTATCGTTTATCGTCATAGGCTTGATCGAGGATCAAATCGTTACCTTTAAGTGGAGCGCGAAGTCAATCTAGCCACAATCATTCTATGAGGAAGTGATGTAGGGTTTTTGAAGTGGACTGTCCATGATATGAGAGGGGGTTGTGTTGGTTTGTATGGGTTTCTTTTTGGTGAAGAGGAAAGTTGTAATTTTTGGGAGGATTGACGCCTTTTTCTTGCAATTTTTTTTGGGAGGAGTCTTTTTCTCCAATTGACTTTCTTTTCTTCGAATTCTTTTTCTTTTGTTTCTTTTGTTTTTCAACGTCATATCCTTGTAGCTTCTCTTCTTTCATCTTTGGAACTTTCTATGAAGTTGAGGGATGTTTTTGAGAGAGTAGGGATAACGTATTTTCATTTTTGGGTGTATGGATGGGTTTCAGAATGATGTGATTCGATCTCCTTTTCACTCACCAATTCGGATTCGAAATGCATAACTTGAGCAAGTTCTGATTCTAAATGCATACATCGGCACACTCAAGAATCGAAAAAGTGAAGCATTAAAAATGGATGCTTTATGGCTCAAGGTACCTCATGAATTGAAAGTTGGTTTGTTGTGTGCCTACTCATGCGATGCTCTTTATGGGATTACTAAACTAATTTTCTAAAGGAATTCGTATTTTATTTATCCTTCTTCCCCAAAGTAAATTATTCTTTGTCTAAAATTTTTCATTTTCAACATATTTTTAACTCAATTTTGAAAAATTTTATTTACTTATTGGAGATGGTTGGTCTAAAGAGCAACGAGCTTAGAATCAAGCATATACCATTATCCTTTTTAAGCATATACCATTATCCTTTTTACAGTAGTGTAACTATTGTTATCCCACACTTAAAGGAACATCGTCCTTGATGTTATTCTAAGCTCTGACTGGGGTAAAATCCCACAATTAAGAATTGAAACATCTAAGACGTATTCTTTCAGTAGTGTGTGTTGGGTTTGAATCCCACACTTAGTGATAAGCATAGTGGATATGGTATATTTATAAACGAAAGAAAGAGATTAGAACAGAATTACTCCCCATTTATATATGTGGCTTGTTGGTGATGATGAGGAGTGCTCCGAAACACATGATTGCCAACTTTTCCATAGAGTTCCTTCGTTGCTGTTGTGTGCTCTGATTTCTTCAAGTCTTTTGTGATTTGTCTCGTAGGTGTGAACACGTTGGATATACTTTTCTTAATTCCGGTGCCAAAAACTTGATGTTTGATGCGGCGCCAAAAACTTGATGTGTCGGTCTTCTTCGTATATCCAAGTGTGAAAGATAGTCGGAGACTTCATCACTTCTTGGAATGTAAAATTGCAGAAATGTAAACACGGGTTGCCTCCCGATAAGCGCTCTATTAAAGTCGAGAGCTCGACTTCTTCTCTCCTAGCTATATGGAGATGGATGCATCCATGGGATTCCCGTTGATGCTGTGGGCCCTAGGTTGCGGAAAAGTGTATCGAGGTGGATAGATTCTCATGAATTGGTTGATAATTGTCGTAATCAATTCGAGTGGACTATCTCTCGATGATGCCTTGTAATTCAGAAGATGCTCTAAAGTTGTCCTCTCAAGTCCGTGAAGTCCGAAGGTGATGTAGTTAACTGCTTTAGTGACAGGTCCACTAGGGTCGGTCATGGTGGTTGTGTCTGTCTTAACAACCTCTCTTGGTGGTGGGTTTTGCCAGAGAGAGCATACAAATGCCAAGAATTGCAGTTTTATGTCTTCATAATTCTCGGTCTTGGGGTCTCCATTGAATCTTCTGATGGACGCGCACAGGTCCTCTATTTTCCGGTGCTGATGGTTGTTGAATGGAAAGTCTGATTCTGAGAAAACTAGAACAAGCTGACGAAGTATCTCCTTGCATCCTGAGTGGAATATGAAGTTCGTTCTAGAGTTACTTTTCCGCTGTTGAATCTCCAGTAGATGGATCGTAACAAAATTAGCGATATCAAGTGGTGATTCATATGTAACGCTAAAGGGTTGTTCACGCCTTGATTCCTCTCAAACGAGATCACTAAGTTCTTCAATCAATAACTCAACTTATTTTTCAATAGTGGAGTTGATAACCATAGATACGCTTTCTTTGGAACTGAGGTGATCTCCTCTACTTAGCAAGTCGAGTAATGATGTGAGGTCATTCATCATTGAAATGTCGGCATGACTGCTCGGATGTCCAGTAGTCTCTTTCATATGTGCTCTAATGAATTCTAACATCTCCCATTGCGTTGAGGTGAATGGGATGTTAGATCTTTTAAGGGCATTGTAGATCCTAGCGTAAGTCCGTTTCTGTTGTTGACAGAATTGCAGTTCAGCAGGGGAAAGAGCCAGCATGTTGACTACGCCGCTTATTCCTCCTACTACTTTGTCAAATCTTTGGATCAATTCTTCAAGCACTTTGTGATCTATGATGGTTTGCGGTTGGTATCTTGTGCGTTTTGAATATTCCTCCAGTGTTTCTCTTCTCGTAGGATGGTTGTGGTTACTTCCCGCTATTTCTTTGGTGGTAAACAGATTAGTTGACGGTATGCTTCTTTTGTTTTCTTCTTCCATCTTTCTCATCCCAATTTCTTCCATCGTTGGTTTGTTTGCTGATGCATTTTTCATCTTTTGTCTTATTCGTCGGAGGTCAATCGGAAAATATGGCGTGATTGCCAGTTCCTTGCTAGATTTCCTTTCACTTATTGACTTTGCAGTTTCTTTGTCCTCTGTGGTCTTGCTCATGGAGATTATGTACATATCGGCTTGGTCTCCAATGTTAGGATTGTCGATATGGAAAGTGATGGTTTCTCCCTGAGACTGCAAACTGATGGTTTGTGCAAAGACGTTGAAGATTGCCTTGGCCGTATTCATGAAAGGTCTTCCTAGTATGATTGGTATGTGTACGTCTTCATGCATATCTATTACTACAAAATCTGCCGGGTAAAGAAATTTGTCAATCCTAACCAAAATATTTTCAGCTATTCCCCTAGGGTATTTGACCGAGTGGTCAGCAAGTTGTATGGTCATTTCAGTAGGTCGAAGATTTTCTAACTCAAGCCTCTTGAAAAGCGAGTATGGCATAAGGTTAACACTAGCTACTAAATCGGCAAGAGAACAGATGATGCCTAAATTGTAGATAGAACATGGGAGAGTAAAACGTCCGGTGTCTCTGAGTTTTTCTGGAATGATATTTTTCAAGATAGCTGTACATTCCTCGTTCAACGAGACATTGGGTACTTCGGGTACCTTATCCTTGGTTGTAAGAAGTCTTCTGAATTACTTTTTGGAGTGAACTTCAGAGGCGGTGTCTAGGAATTTCCTATCAAGCTTAAAAGACTTAAGCTTGTCGGGTCGTTGTTTAAGACGAGCCAGAAATGGAATGCTTACTTTCCTATTTGGTGTAGACTCTAAATCCATTGTCGATGGGACAATAGGTGGTTCCTTCACCGGAGAAGAAGTCGTAGGTGGGCTATGTGTTACCTGAGAGTCTTGAATATGAGAAGCCTCCTTATGGCAAATAGTTGGACTATCCTGAGGTTTAGCATTAATACGTTGTGCTAATTGTCCTAATTGGGATTCGAAAGCCTTTAACAAAGTCAGTTGATCTCTTAAGATGAGATCAACTTGGTCTTGTCTAGCTGAGATTCTTTGAATGACTTGTATCAAGGTGTCGTCAAAACTAGAGGTTTGTGAGGAAGAGAGTTCGGAAGGTTGGAATTGGTAAGCTGGTGGGCTATTCCTAGGTGGGTTAATCGAAGGGTTAGTATTGGGTGAAGTTAGATGAGATTGAGGAATTTGGGCTGAGTGGTTCAGATTAGCACAATTAAGGCAGGTTTGAACTTGACAGACTTGTGGTTGTTAACTTTTCAATTCCTTAATCTCCTTGGTTAGGTCTGCCACTTGCCGAGTGAGAATTTTGATAGCTTCATTTCCAAGTGTAGTAGGTGAATTCACTAGTGAGGGGTGATTTTCACTGTTCCAGTCATGGTTGTGTATTGTCATTTTCTCAATAAGGCTCCAAGCGTTATCGACCGTACAGTTCATAAAACTGCCTTGAGAGGCGGTATCAAGTAAAGGACGATGATGTGGGAAGAGACCAATGTAGAAAATGCGCAATTGGTCTGAGCGCTCAAATCGATGATTTGGACATTTCTTAAGCAATCCCTTAAAGCGTTCCCATGCATCGTAGATTGATTCATCATGCACTTGACGAAAGTTTATGATGTTGGACCTAAACGTGGCTTGTTTTGATGGGGGGAAATATTTGACCAAAAATTTGGTTGCTAATTCTACCCAAGAGGTTATAGAGTTAATCTCTAGTTCCTCAAACCAGGTTTGTGCATTAAGAGTGAGTGAATAGGGAAATAGGTATAGATAGACTATGTCTTGATTAACCCCAATTGGTTTAAAGGAGTTGGATAAGGAAATGAATTTGTCAAGGTGGGAGTTGGGATCATCATTTGGTAGGCCACGAAATTGAGAGAGTTTTGAACTAACTGAACAATGTGAGGCTTTAATTCAAATGAAGTCCTATCGGTTTCCGGATAGACGATTGGTCCTCCTGGACCTTCAATCAGAGGTTTAGAGTCATCAGCCAAAGTGATACGTGCGGCTGTCATAGTCTCATCGGCAGGTGGTTGACTAGTTGAATGGATAGGGGTGGTCATTTCTAAAAGTGGTAAAAGGAAGGAAAAATAAAGAAAGACATAGGGTTCTAAGAAATCCTAAAGGTTCAATAGTAAGTAAGTTCATCTTAATGCCTAAGGATCGTATAGTTGGTTCCCCGGCAGCGGCGCCAAAAACATGATGCGTCACCAGTGGTCGGTATGGATTTTACCCTTGTCGTTGCACCGGCTACTGGCAACAGGCATCAGTGAGTGTTTTAAATTTGTAATTGCGGGGCCTAAGTTTTGCCTAACAATGCTAATCCTAAGGGTGAGCAAGTGGTAGGTATGTCCTAGAGTCGTTCTTCAAACCGACTGAATTGAAACTAAGGCATGACAGATGAGGGCTTTCAAACTAGTGAAGGGTTTATAAAATAGCGAGGGAGTTTTGGTTTTTCTATTAACTAACTTAGACAAGTAAATAAATAAAAACGAAATAAAAGTAAAAGCTAAAGCAGATAAATAAAGATAGTTTGCCGAGACTTCTTTAATTAAGTTATGAGATGATGTTTGGAGAAACTATTTTGAAAGATATCAGTTAATTATCATTCATGAATACTTGTATGTAAACACTATATTCTCTACCAATTAAAATTCCATTAGCATGTCACACCGGAAACAAAATCTTAAGGTACTAGACATAACTGAATCATATAATGATTCCTCGCCATCCTAACAGATTCGTATATTTAAAAAGTTCATTTATGACTTTAAACTAGCCCTTGCTTAAGACTACCCAATAAATCCCCTAATTATCTACATCGTTCCTCACTTAAAGGGATTCCGCCGCTTCAAACCTTGGCCATGTCTTGTTCTACGATAATCCCCCATGTAGCCTTGCGGTTCCATAGTTTCATACCTTTGACAAATTATATTGACATAGATGACTGACTACCTTTCAATTGGACGTCGATAAAAAGGTGTTGTAATCACGTTTATTGGTGGAAAGGCGATTAGATTAATTTGAAGTTTAAAAGTCTATTTAGAAAGGTTAATTAAACTAGGTTTCTCATTTTATATGTTAGTCCGTAATATAACTATCTTCGGTCGTTACTCGACTTCCATACATTTGTACTCCACCTTGAAGTGTTTTCAGTACTATATCGAGTAACAGTCGAATAGGGGTCATCATATTACTTTATTATAATTAAGACCGTTTATATTTTACCACCGTGATGATCCTAAGGCAACAATCAAACAAGAACATGCAATAAGACGATCAAAGCGATACTACCGATCTTTAATATTTAATTATAAATCGTCCCATAATTAATTAACTACATCGCAAGCAAACACAACAAGTATACTACTCTCTAATCATGGCAATAACTAAATCTAGTATAATCAATATAAACGTAATTAATTAAGATAGATAAGGATTAGAAAGCACCAGGATTAAATGCGGGAGAAAGTAGACTTGAATTAATTGACACAATTCCAAGCTTACACTGAAGATTTACAATGCGTTCCGTACTTTCCTTCTATTCTAAACAAGCTCCTAAACTAGCCTAAAACTAATTTTTAGTAAGAAAATAGAAAGAAAGTAGAAGCAATATCTTAAGAGAAGTATATTGTTCTAAGAATGGTGTGTGTTGAACTGAAGCCTCATGCCTCCTATTTATAGGTGAAATTCGGCTCACGTTAGCAACTTGAGGAGCACTTTAGCAAAAGGTGAAAAAGGTGGTGCATCAGGTACGTACAATCGCGTAAAGGTGTGGCACCGGGTACGTACAATCGTGTAAAGATGTGGCACCTGGTACACGCAAGGACCAAAAAGCGGAAATAGGATAGGTGGCAGGCGCTGCCCACCAGCTGGCCGGCGGCGGCTGGTGGCTGCCACTCGCCCCGGTTCGCCGTCTTTTGTCTCGTTTCTTAGTTTGTGCGTATTTTCTTCGTTATGCATCCGTTTACGTTGATTCTTTTTGCGTTGCATTCGTAATTCAAAAACGAATTTTTTGATATAAAGAAATCCCCAAGATGAGTTTCCTATCTCCAGATATTGCGTACGAATCATTTGAATCTTCCGACGGGCGTAGAATCTTCATTCTTTATCCGTTTTTGTTGATTCTCCTTCTGTTAGACTAGTATTTTGAAAACGAACATCTTGGATAAGATGGATGTTGATGATGGGTACTTTAGTCTTTAAATCTTGTTTTGATGCTTTGAATCTTCAAACGTGCGTGGAATCTTCATTTTTTATCCGTTTTGCTTGATTTTTATCGTGCAACCTTGTTTTGACCATCTCAGCATAATATCACCGATTTCAACCGTATTTCAGTTCAATATGCCGAGAATCGTTCCAGAATGAGAGAGATATCGGTAGTAAAAACGTAACTTTTTACGCGATATCAGGTACCCCCTGGAGCTAGGTGACTTTGATTTATATAAATTCTTTATCGATTATTATGAGTCCTGCAGCAGTCATTGGTGGCACGTGACACCAGTCATTTAAGTCGACTCGGTGTAAATTTAGTTGAAAAGTTATTGATTTTTTAAGAGTGCTACCACTCATATTTAGACGGTGCAACTTATGTTTATATAAACTTAATAAACAACTAAATCGAGGGGGCTTCAAAATCTTTGCGACACCGGTGACTAAATTTTCTGGGTCCGCCTCTACACCTGCTTGTCTCTTCCTATTCTTGTATGACTAATGAAATACAGAAACTAAAACGACAACGTAGCAAGTTGAATGAGTATAATCAATTTGAAATTAAGCTTTTGTGTTGATTAGTAAGTTAACTATTGACTATCACTGTGTTTTAATTCTATTAAGAATACAAATCTTAAACAATAATATATGTATACATATTAATTGTTAGAATATGTAAAACCCAAAATATTACATATTACATTAACGACTATTTATAGAGTACACCAAACCTAAGAAATATGAAATTTCATTTGAATGTTATTGGTGAGGTGCACGGAAAGATTATAGTGTTAACATCACATATGCTATGACTCAAAGAAATTGATTCTTGTATCCTAAATGTATATAAAATAAAATTTACATTTTATATGCTATGCACGTATTATTATTAATTATTATGCCTCCTCCATTTATTATTTACATTTATATTTACTTTCTTGATTACTACTACAGTTGCTACTATTTTCATTTTAGTTGTTGTTGATGTCCAAATCCGATCAGTAGTAGACTTCACTTTTACTACTTCACTTTTTGATCATTTTTTACACATTCGATGACCTGTAAATTCTACACTAACTAATTATCCAAATAAGTAGTACTATTGTCGCACCCCCAAAACACGTGGCAGCGGAAGTATGAGGTGTCACGGGGGCACCGACCAAATTAAATATCATCACACAAAGATTACAACAAACGACCTCTACATGAGACGTTTGAAAAATAGTTACATTACCATAATCAAATGGTTACAACTGTTACCCAAAAACATTGGAGTTCGCAAAAATAGTCTAGAGATTCCTAATACATAGTTGTTGATACAAAATATCGATTAAATCTCCTGTTTGAAAATATGCGACTCGAGCTATGCTTTCCAAAAGCATCCTACTATCTTGATTCCTGTGGGTAGTCCTATTGCGTCTGTAAACCTGAGAATACATACTAAAAGGGTCAACATGTAACACCCCCAAATTTACGGTTTAGAGGAAGAAAGCTTTGGGGTGCTACTAATCAGTAATCAAAACACACAAGGCATATAATGAATGACTCTATATGCGTCGTTTTAAACATTACAATGATAATTCAAAAGTTTTACAATGTTATAATAGTTACAAAAGCTCGTGAGCCAAAATGTAAGAGATTCTAAGGCATATCTATTTTACAAAATGTAGAAATGCATTTGAATCTCCTGAGATTTGCATGCGATTCGAGCTAGCTAATCCTGAGTAGTCCTACTACTGTTGTGTACCTGAGAATACATACTAAAAAGTCAGCTAAAAGCTGGTGAGCTCACAGGTTTGTGTAGCATTAAAGTAAGTGTGAACCACAAGATTTAGTAATGATTGTTTGAAATGAATCAAATAATGTATACGTCTGCCATGAGGTCATAGTCTGCGCTTAACGTGGGTGTCAGGATCACACTAAAGTGCCTGATCGTGGGTGCCTCCGAGCGAGTGTCTAATCCACACTCGTATGAACAAAAGTTAATGCGTCCGTTTAACCAGTCAGTGCTTGCTGACCCGGACGAGGATGGTCAATCCTATATGGTACCGTACACTAACATTCGTGCTACATAAAGTATTACGAGAACTATGATCGTAGAAGACTTAAAGGTGATTAGAAAGCAGCTCATGCAGAATATAGCGAGTTTTGTACTCGTGTTCACGTGTAAAACAGTTAGAGCATGTATTCCCACCCCGGGAGTAAAAACAGTAAAAAGTCGGGGCTATGAGACTCACCTGAGCCTGAAGAGTTGCAGTGAAGCAAATGTGGTGAAGTAAAATAGGGTGTCCGAAGACTGTAACCTGCCGGGCGTTTATAACGCGCAAGGTTGAATAAAATAAGTAGCTATCTAAAAAGATAACCTATGCTAGTTGTTCATCAAACTAGTAATGTCCAATGATTTGATTTGATTGGTAAGTTTGAGTTTTGTAAACGTATACGACCTGTTGGTGATTATTTGCAATAATATTATTATTATGTCGAAGTGTTATACTAAAAAAGTATTTACAAATTTTAGGTGACGGGGGTCCGGGGGCAGCGCCCCTGGTTAGCGGGGTCCCAGGGGTGGCAACCCCTGGCGGGGTCCAAGGGGCTGGCCCCTGGCTGGGGTCGAGATTTGAATTTGGGTAAAATCAAGTGATAAAATTTTAGGTCTCGACAGTTAGTAAAAATTGGGGTTCTGTTTCATGCGACACTTATAGCGACACTTAGGGTCTTAGGCGTCACTTAGGAAGTGACACATGAAATATCAGAGTCTGGGTAAGGGCGTAACTTATGGCGTCACTTATGGAAGTGACGCATGGTGAGGCGTCACTTAGTGGCTTGGGCGACACTTAGGAAGTGTCGCATAAAATTGGAAATTCTGAGTTTAGGGCGTCACTTAGGTAAGTGACGCATAAGGTGGTGACACTCCATTAGTGTCGGGTATAAGTGTCGGTTAAGGCTTCTAGGCGTCACTAAACAAGTGACGGAGGTAAGTGTCGGGAAAAAGGGGTTTTATGCGGCACTTATGCAAGTGACGCATGATTAGGGCTTTTAGCGACACTCAATGAGTCACTTAAGTGACGCATGAAGTGACGCTATACTGCACCTTCGTTGCGACACTTAAAGTTGTTGACGAAAATTTGAGCCAAAAATGAGTTTTCGGGTTTCCGTTTGGTCTGATTCTTTTACCCAACCCTTATATGGACATTCTAAGCTTAAAGAAACAACTAGAACCTAAAAATACTTGAAATCGGGAGTTTTCGGGTTTTTTCAGAAACTTACAAATCGTTGCGCGGAAGATTCGGAAGGATAGAAACGTAAATCGTTGCGAGGTGGTTCTTTTTCTCCAAACGAGTGATGAAGATCGAGGTCGTTTGGTGGTGTTATTAGTGAGATTTAAGGATGGTGGTGTGGTTTGGTTTAGAGAGAAAAGAAAAGAAGACGAAATGTGAAAATGAGAAAGGAGAAAGGAATAAGGGAAGAAAAGGAGGAGGAAGAGAGGGGGGGGGGGGGGCTGGTGGGGTCCACCAAGTGTGGGCTTCACCAGTTTTTCGTTCTCCCGCGTACACGTTCCGTGCAACGTTCGTTTTTCGATCGTTTCACGTTAAATATATATTTTACACGTTTAGTTATAAGTTTTTTTTTAAAATACAATTATTTATTCAATATTGTGTTGAAGTATTTTTCCAAATACTTAATAAACTTAATTGGTTTCGTTTGCTCGTGTGATTAATGTTTAAGCCACATAGATGTTTATTATACGATACGAAATGTAATTGAAATATTATCAAAATAATATTTTTGGGTATGATATCGTTATTAAATAATTTTATATTATTCAATAAAATTGATCACCAACGTCCGTATTTACTTGAACCGAATTACATTCGATTTGAAACATGCTTGACTTAACCAAATCGCGCAACTGTATATATATAACAATATATATTATTTGATACACAAATTAGTATAACACAGTACTAATTACATGTATTACAAAAACGATTAGGACCTAATGACTTGCCCTAATTTGGCGGGTGTTACATTCTCCCCTTGTTAGGAGAATTTCGTCCCGAAATTTAGTTCGATGCATCGCTTGATGTAGAGTCAGTGAACAACTGCGGATACTTGAGTCGCATTTGGTCTTCCCGTTCCCAAGTATATTTCGGGCCGCGCCGTGAATTCCACCTGACCTTAACGATGGGAATACGACTTTGTTTGAGTTGTTTGATTTCGCGTTCCATGATCTCCACTGGTGTTTCAACGAAATGAAGTTTATCGTCGATCTGGATTTCTGCGAGGGGTATTATGAGTGTTTCATCTGATAGGCATTTCTTTAAGTTAGAAATGTGGAAGGTAGGATGCACACTACTGAGCTCTTCATGTAGTTGCAATCGATATGCCACCGGACCAACCCTCTCAAGGATTTCAAAAGGTCTGATGTATCTGGGGTTCAGTTTCCCGCGTTTACCAAAACGGATGACGCCTTTCCAAGGTGATACTTTGAGTAATACCCGGTCTCCAACCTGGAATTCGAGTGGTTTGCGTCTCACGTCAGCATAGTTTTTCTGACGATCACGTGCGGCTTTCAGCCGTTGTTGGATACCAACGATTTTCTCAGTGGTCTCATGGATGATTTCAGGACCAGTGAGCTGGCTGTCTCCCACTTCGGTCCAACAGATGGATGATCGGCACTTACGACCATACAGTGCCTCGAATGGTGCAATTCCAATACTGGCTTGGTAACTGTTGTTGTATGAGAATTCACACAAGGGTAAGTGATGTTCCCAATTTGCATCGAAATCAACTACACAGACTCGTAGCATGTCTTCCAGTGTTTGGATGGTTCGTTCACTTTGGCCGTCAGTTTGTGGATGATAAGCGGTACTCATATCGAGGCGAGTACCCAAAGATTTTTGTAATGATTGCCAAAAGTGTGAGGTGAAACGACTATCCCTGTCGGAGATAATCGAGATAGGAACGCCGTGTCGGGATACAATTTCTTTCAAGTAGATTCGGGTGAGACGTTCCATTTTATCGGTTTCCTTGATGGCGAGAAAATGGATGGATTTGGTGAGACGATCAATGATTACCCAAATGGTATCGCAACCGCTTGACGTCTTTGGGAGCTTGGTGATGAAGTCCATGGTAATTTGTTCCCATTTCCATTGGGGTATGTCTGGTTGTTGAAGTAAGCCAGAAGGTTTCCGGTGCTCGATTTTGACTTTTGAGCACGTGAGACACTTACTGACGTAGGTGGCGATTTCAGCTTTCATGTTTGGCCACCAGTATAATTCCTTGATGCCATGATACATCTTGTCGGATCCAGGATGTATGGAGTATTTGGATTTGTGGGCTTCGTCCATTACTAAGTCTCGGAGATTCCCGAAACACGGTAACCAGATTTGGTTTGCGAAATATTTAACCCCGTTGGGTTTGGTTTCGAATTGTTTCTCCATGTTTCGCAAAGCTTCGTTTTTGGTATTTTCAGGTTTCAAGGCTTCGAGTTGAGCGGTGAGGATTTGGGTGATAAGATCATTGTGGATTGTAATGCTGAGGGCTCAGGCTCGAAGTGGTTCCGGTCGTTCCTTTCGGCTGAGGGCGTCGGCAACAACATTTGCCTTGCCAGGGTGATATTTGATCTCACAGTCGTAATCGGTAAGCAACTCGACCCAGCGACGTTGCCTCATGTTGAGATCTTTCTGATTGAGAATGTGTTGGAGACTTTTTTGGTCGGTAAAGATCGTGCACTTAGTGCCATAGAGATAGTGTCTCCAGATTTTGAGTGCAGACACTACGGCTCCCAGTTCCAGGTCGTGAGTGGTGTAATTCTTTTCATGGATTTTGAGTTGTCGGGAGGCGTAGGCGATGACTTTTTCTCATTGCATAAGCACGCAACCGAGACCTTGATGCGAAGCATCGCAATATACCACGAAGTCATCGGTGCCTTCGGGTAGAGATTGAATGGGTGTGCTGCATAACTTTTGTTTCAGGAGTTGGAAAGCTAACCAATGCCCCAATCATGGTTGCCCCAGATTGGAGTCTACCATTTGAAATCATGTGTGACGCTAGCGACTTCTCAGTAGGGGCAGTTTTCGGACAAAGGAAGGATAATCACTTCCGACCAATCTACTACGCTAGCAAAACGCTAACAGACGCTCAAGAAAACTACAGAACAACTGAAAAGGAGCTGCTAGCCATAATGTTTGCCTTTGATAAATTCCGATCCTATCTAATATTGTCCCAAATGATAGTGTACATGGATCACTCCGCTCTAAAATACCTCTTCAAAAAGCAAGACGCAAAACCTAGATTGCTACGATGGATTCTACTCCTACAAGAATTCGACATCGAGATAAAAGATAAGAAGGGCGCAGATAATGTCACCGCAGATCATTTGAGTTGACTCGGAAATCCGTCGATGGAACAACTTGCAGAAAGTGATATTAGAGATCGATTTCCAGAAGAACAATTAATAAGTTTAGGAAAATCAATGCAAGGCTCGCAATTCACTGATGATCCTTGGTTTGCAGATATTGCAAATTTTATAGTTGGAGGGATCATAAGTTAAGGAATGCCATCATCACGAAAACGGAAATTCTTCCGTGACGCCAAGCATTACTTTTGGGATGATCCATACTTGTTTAAGGTCTGTCCCGATCAAATTATAAGAAGATGTTTCGATGGGAAAGAAGCCGAATACATACTCCACCAAAGCCACCACGGACCAACCGGAGGACACCATGCAGCTAATTTAACAGCAAAGAAAGTTTACGACTCAGGATTCTACTGGCCCACTATCTTCAGAGATGCACAAGACTTGGTGAAACGTTGCGATATTTGCCAAAGGTTTGGAAATATCAAAACGCGTAACGAAATGCCGTTGACGAATATCCAAGCATGTGAAGTATTTGACATATGGGGACTAGACTTCATGGGACCATTTTCAAAATCTTACGGTAAAGAATACATCCTAGTGGTCGTCGACTACGTGTCCAGATGGGCCGAAGCTCAAGCCTTTCCAACAAATGACTCAAGTGTCGTAACCAAGTTCTTAAAACAGCTATTCTGTCGGTTTGGAACCCCTCGGGCAATCATCAGCAATCGTGGTACACACTTTTGCAATACGCAGTTTATGAAACTATTGCAACAATACGGTGTTACCCACAAGACGTCTACGACCTACCACCCACAGACAAATGGGCAAGCAGAAATTACAAACCGAGCACTAAAAAGGATCTTGGAATGAACAGTTGGTCAACATGGGGAAAGATGGGCATATAAGCTAGACGATGCTTTATGGGCATTCCGGATGGCCTACAAGACACCTTTAGGAACGACCCCTTATAGGCTTGTGTATGGAAAGGCACGTCACCTTCCAATCGAACTAGAGTACAAAGCTTACTGGGCTTTGAGAAATTGTAGCTTGGATCCTACGATAACGGGAACACACCGGAAAATGCAACTGAACGAGCTGGCAGAGTTAAGTGATCAAGCTTACGAAAGCTCCTATAAATTCAAGGAGAGAACCAAAGTGCTCCATGGTTCTAAACTCCGCCCCATACGCTTCAACTCAGGTGATAAAGTTCTACCCTTAAACTTACGATATAAAAAGTTTTCTGGAAAATTTAAAACACGATGGAGCGGCCCATTTACAATATCAAAAGTATTTCCATATGGTGCCGTTGAGCTCGAGGCCCCTGAAGGAAACTTCAAGGTAAACGGTCACCGTTTGAAACATTACGTACAAGACTTTCCCCCATCCGAGGAAGTCTATGGTTACGAACAGCCCTGATAGACTTGGTGGAGGTGACCATTCAGGAGACATTTCTTCTACGTTCCACCCATGCTAGGTTACCTTCATCTCACCGACTAGAAGGACAGACCGCAGGGAATTTCAGAGTACCCATCTTTGAGCATGGAGTTACTACTGCAGACCCTGCTGTCACATGGTCTATACTGAGGGCCCTTGAGGTCCAGCACAGTGCCATCGCTGAGATCCACACTGCTCTGGGCTTCCCCTCCACACCTGTGTGCCCCTTTCAGATGGGACCTGATCCCGCTCCGCACATTCCACCGTGGGGCTTATTTCCACCTTGGAGCATGACTGCGCAGGACCACCCACTTTTATGGACCCACTAGAGGAGGAGGCTGCTGCACTAGATTCTTGGATTCAGGATCCAGAGGATGGTACCGCATCTTCGGTCCACACCATCGAGGAGTCACCATCACCCACATCGGTCATTGAAAACACGATCTTCGTAGATGATGACTTCACCGATTGGGAGATGCGCTCTTCTGACATGGATTAGTTTCTAGTAGTTATTTATGTTTAGTATTAACAAGTATTGTTGGTGTTTAATATTAACGTGTATTGATGTTTGTGAAGGATGTTGATTATGCAGAAATTAATGTAGGAATTATGGAACGAGTTCATGAGCCTGGTCCGTCTCCAGCAAATCCACATACACACGCAGCACAAGGGAGTATCTCTTCTAACCTTGCTTTGCTTGATAAAAACATACTAAAATTCTAAGTAAAACTCTCAGTGTGGGATTATGTCTCACAAGAGAGAATATAGCTTCGAAAGATTGACCAACGTTCGAAAACCTAAGTGTGGGATTAACCCAACTTAGAAATAGAACATTAGGGACACTGTTCTTTTAAGTGTGGGATGACAGTAGTATTCACTACTAAAGTGTGCAACATTAATTTTGATCAATCTTTTAAGCAAAAGTCATGTTTTCAGCAAAATTTCAAAATTTTCAAAGTCAAAAAGGGTATTTCCGGTCAATAGAAATTCAAAGGCTTGGAATTAGATAATGTTGGGCAAAACCCTTTGAGAATTTTCAAGCTCTATTTCGAGGCAAGAAATCGCATGACTAGGCACTAATCCACCAAACTAAGTGAGGATTCTTGAGCCATATAAAAGCATTCATCTTTAATGCTTCACTTTTCGATTGTGAGTGTGCCGGTGTATGCTCTCTAGAATCAGAACTTGTTCAAGCAATACATTTCGAGATTACAAAAATGGGGGTCATACGTGATGAAGGTGCAATTAGAGGACCTTGACATTTCCTAGGATAAAAACCCTCTCGTAAAACCCTTGCTTTCAAACCTAACCTAACCTAACCAATGCTCACCTTCAGCATTAAAGATCAGCAGAAAACATGTTGAGCCTTAGCCTTTTCATTTCAAAAACTCACTTCAAAAGCCAATCCCTTCTTTCATCTTTTAGCCATAGCCTAAGTTTCTGTTCTGTCAGAAGAATTATTATAAGAAGTACGGAGCGTTCCCCAAAGGATGAGCATCATCCGTAAAAGGAGCTCCAAGAAAAAGAAATTCAGCAAAAGCAAAGCTGTCAGAAGAAACCTAAAAGCCCAAGGATCATTTAAAGCCAAGGGAAAGGTTTATCAAAACAAAACTTGAAAGAAAAAGCTAAAAAAAAAGAAGGCTCAAAGAGAGAAAAATCCAAGGAGCGCTACCAAGCACCAAAGATAAGTCATCATAGACAACTCTTAGGCTATATTAAAACCCCCAAATAAACCACCTACAAAACCCTTCATCCATATATACTACTTTCACCCTCTTATGAATGTCTAGGGATAATTTGCACCGTCCTCATTTAAGTACTGTAGATCTGATCCTCGACCAAGCCTATGACGACGGAAGAGCTGCATGACTGGCCCCTGAGTGAATTAGAAATTAGGAAACCCGATACACTTGAGTGAATTGAGTGACCACCTGTGAGGATCCCAGTCATGTACATCTTACATTACGAAGATTGAAAAGAGAGCTTGCTAGAACCAGGTTGGAAAAACATCAGAAGGTTAAAACCCTGCCTTAAATCTTTTCTTTATCTAGCCTGCAGGAATTAATGTTCTCCAAGATGCAAAGCCCCCTTTCCAGACTTTTAAAAACAATTTTACTGAAGATTTTCTTGAGGACAAGCAAGTTCTAAGCGTGAGATAATTGATATCGCATAAAAAGTCATGTTTTTACTACCGATATCTCTCTCATTCTAGAACGATTCTTGGCATTCTAGAACAAAGATTCCACACACGTTTGGAGATTCAAGGCATAAAAATGAGATTTCAAGATAAAAGTGCCCATCATCAACATCCATCTCATCCAAGATGTTCGTTTTCAAATTACGAATCCAACAGAAGAAGAATCAACAAAAACGGATAAAGAATGAAGATTCTACGCCCGCCGGAAGATCCAAATGATTCGTACGCAATATCTGGAGATAGGAGACATATTTTTGGGATATCTTTACATCAAAGTCTTCGTTTTTGAATTACGAATCCAACGCAAAAAGAATCAATGCAAACGGACGCATAACGAAGAAGATACGCACGAATTAAGCAACACAGCGAAAGACGACGGACCAGGGCGGGTGGCAGCCAGCCACCGCCGGCCAGCCACCAGCCGCCGCCGGCCAGGTGGTGGGCGGCACCTCCTCTGCTACCCCATCTCTTTTCTGCTTTTCCATCCTTGCGTGTACCCAGTGTACCACCTTTCGCTACTTTTTCATACCCGGTGCACCACCTTTCGCTACTTTTTCATACCCGGTGCACCACCTTTCACTCTTTTTCTAATGTGATCCTAGGGATGCTAACGTGAGCCACTTTTCACCTATAAATAGCAGCCCTTAGAACTCATTTGAAGACATCTTGAACATCATCTTTTGTACGGAGGTGCTCCGGGATGCATATTTTAGCTACGAGTTATTGTACTTCTTTTCAGGTGTTAATCTATCTTCCATATTTAATATGTTTATTTTTTCTTTAATAAATTTAAATATGCATGTTAGAATTTCCATGATTAACTAAATAACTCAATTGTCTGCTATGAGAGTCGTTTAGGAAAAGTTTAAATATGTGATTGTATTGTATGTCATGAGATTACAGATGCTTTATATTATAAATAGATGTAGGAATTGAATCTTTATCGTTTATTTGCCCAACTCATGTTGTGACTAAAACCTTATCCAAAAATGAACGTAGTTAACTTATAGGGTATAGGTCACTTAGTTATACTATGTTAGATTGAATCATTGAGCTCGGCATGGCCGGTGTTCTCTGGACCACACTAGGATCTAAGAGACACAGAACATGGGAGTAGAGGTAGATTAAGATTTAATTCAAACAGACAATATTTTTGAGACAACTTATGGAATATCCTCGACTTAAATAACACCTTTGTATGCTTAATTTGAATTATTGCCTTGATTGTCTTATTGCATTTTCTTGTTTGATTGTTGCCTTAGGATTATCATGATAGTGAAATATATTTAGCCTTAATCATCGTGAAATATTGTGACGGCCCCTATTCGACTGTTCTTCGATATAGTACTGGAAACGCTTATGGCTGAGTACAAATGTTTAGAAGTCGGGAACGACCGAAGGTAGTCATGTTATGAATCGATTAACAAACGTGTTACTTAGGTTTCTATTCTTAGTATAAACCATCCCTATTTTCTTCCATACTTGAGTAATGTTGATAATTTGTATGAATAAGTGATGACATACTATCCGATTGTCGAGACCGGTTATTCCAACCTGTTCCGGCGAGGGTAAAACCCGTTTACAAGATTGTTTATTCAACAAACTATGCTATGATTCGGACGTCTCTGATGACCGAGATTGGGGAATAGGATTTGAGATTAACTGTTGGATAATATGGACATGCATTTGAGAGAACTTTCGGTATATGTTTTAATATATTCTGCAACCCATGTGACATTCTATTTGCCTGATTGTGGACACCTCCACGTTAGCCCGAAAGAAGGACTGTAGAATAGCTCACATTAACCTAGAAATTTATCCTCATTAGAACTCCTCTTATTTAACTTCACCTAAACCACTTCATAGTAGACAAACGCTTTAATTGATGAACTCCCGAAGTAACCTCCACCTTTTAGTTTATCTTAAATTTAATTTTAATTTTGAAAAACCCAAAACCAAAACCATCTTTCTGAGCCCTAGCTAAATTCATAAAAGTTCCTAAACCCTCCTATTTTCAATTCGTCACGCTTTGAAGAACGACTCTAGGTCATACTTATCCTTTGCTAGCCCTTAGATTAGCAATAGTAGTAACCCTAGGCCCCAGCCTTACAAATTAAAAACCCACTGCTGTGCTGCATCTCCATTAGAAATTCCAACGACCGGTGTGCAGCGCATCAGTCCTCATAAATCAGAATGTACATATTGCAGAATGCTGTCTGTAGTATGTACAACTGTGTTGAATTTCTCCCTCTTGTGTTTCCCAAAAATACAGTGCTCACAAAAATCAAGTTTGCTGATACTTTGACCATCAAGTAGTCCTCTTTTGCTTAATTCTTTCAAGCCAATTTCACTCATATGCCCAAGTCGCATATGCCAAAGATTAGTAGCATCGGAAGCTGATAATTTATTAGAAATAACAGTTGCATTATCAGTTATCGTAGTACCCTGAAGATGGTACAGATTTGCTGATTTGATATCAGCTTTCATCACAGCAAGAGAACCTTTAAAAACCTTCAGAACTCCACCTTCACCAGAATACTTGTACCCATTAAGAGCAAGATTACTCAAAGAAATAAGATTTATTTTTAAACCTAGAACATGTCGTACACTAGCTAACGTTCTGATATAACCATCCAACATCTTGATGCGAATTGAACCAATTCCTTCAATCACATAGGGTGCATTGTCTCCCATCAAAACCGAACCTCCTTGGACAGATTCGTATTTTGAAAACCATTCCCTGTTAGGGCTCATATGATAAGTAGCACCTGTGTCAAGAATCCATTCATCGTTGGTTTTTGCACAACCAACCAAAGCAACAAGTAGTTCACCATCAGAATTATCTCCAGCGACATAGGCGACTTTAGCTTCATCATTCTGATTCATTTTGGACATATGATTAGCATCCCCGTTTTCCTTGTTCTTCAGCTTGTAGCATTCGGATATATCATGACCTTCTCTTTCGTAATACTTACATGATTTATCCGACTTCTTCCAAGTTCTTGACTTGAATATGCTCGTTTAGTTTCTTGAATTATTGCTTTTAGAATCACCGTTCCTGTCCCTCTGTTTGCCTTGAACAACTAAGCCCTCAGCTTGAGAACTTGAACCTTCGGAAGATACCATATGTTTCATCTTCTCCTTGGCATGCAAGGCTTCATAAACTTCATCAAGAGTTAGTGTATCATGACTGTATAATATGGTATCTCTAAAGTTTGAATAAGAATTAGGCAAGGAACATAAAAAAATCAAACCTAGATATTCTTCATCGTAACTAACTTCCATAGATTCCAGATCAGAAACGACTTCTTTGAACGCTGATAGATGATCCATCATCGAACCACCTTCCTGCAACTTATGTGAGAACAACTTCTGTTTTAAATGCATCTTATTGGGTGAGATCTTTCTTCATGCAGATTTGTTCCAACTTAGACCATAACTGAGCAGCCGTTATCTCCTTAAGAACTTCCTGTAAAATACTATTATATAAATGAAGATGAATATGGGATAAAGCCTTACAATGTTTTTGATCTTTCTCCTCAACACTCCATGTTTTAGGCATCTTATCATTTCCTAGCAACACATCACAAGATCCAGTTGAGCTAATACAACTCGCATCTTGACTTGCCATAACGAAAACCTTGTGTCTCTGTCCAGCAATGGTAAATCGTACTTGAACGAATCCATGTAGATTATCAAAGAATAACAGAAACTGACACTAAAACTTGTAAAGAAACGAGTCAGGAAAATAGGGATAAAAAACCCCTAAAAAAGAAAATCCGATTTGCGTATTGTCAGTTAGAATTCTCTGATACCAATTGATGTAAAATCGACAAGCAGTAAGTAATAATCAAACACAAAGAACACCAAGATTTACGTGGAAAAACCCTTGCGGGAAAAAACCACGGGCACAACCAATGATTTCACTATATGAGAACATATGAGGAGGGTTACAATTGTGAACGTAGGAATTTTCTTGTGAGGTGATTTTCTAAACCTACAACCTACAAGGATATTTATAGATACAATATGGAAACAACTTTGAGTTGTAATAGGAAACTAATGAATATTAGTATTTATCTATAATAATGAAAGATAATTTATGACTTTGTCTCCAAGTAATATCCTCAGGCTTAGTCGACCTGTGTAAATTCGGATCATTAATTAACATTATTGGTGAGCTGCACGGAAAAAATTATAGTGTTAACATCACGTATGCTATGCCTAAAAAAAAGTGGTCCTTGTATCTTAAATGTATATTAATTAAAATTTACATTTTATATGCTATGCACGTATTATTTACATATATATTTACTTTCTTGATTACTACTACAGTTGTTACTATTTTCATTTTAGTTGTTGTTGATGTCCAAATCATATCAGTAGTAGACTTCACTTTTTGATCATTTTTTACACATTCGATTACCTGTAAATTCTACATTAACTAATTATCCAAATAAGCAGTACTATATACTACTTATAACTTACACCTATCTTCTATAAGATGTGCCAAATATAATTCATAGTATTTATCAACAACTTAGCACATTAATTGATTGATGTAAAGGAGCTTATAATTGAGGTGAATTAAAATGTATTAAATTTACACGATATTTCAACTATCATGCAAGGTAGCTTATTTTCAATTTATAATTGAATAAATGAATGAGCGTTTCATTTTGGGTTACCAAGTCAACACATCTTCGGGTCACAACCACAACGTTTTATAAAGTGTTCAACTTTAACACGTGCTTAATCACACAAAAATTTGCCCGGGTATTACACTAGTTACTATATCCCAAGAGATGGAATATCTAGAAGTATTGTCTTTACAGCCTGAGTATCCAACAACATCTGCACAAAACAAGACATTAACATTTACGATCAACCCCACTGTTAATGATGCATTCAAAGATGCTAATATACATCTTGATATTAGAATGCAAAGAGGTATTAGAGGACAATACTTGTTGAGCTCCGGTCTCTGATATCTGCTTGCACATGAAAGCGAGGAACAAGAGAAGATGCAAGCTGCACGATAGAATCACGTTAAAGTAATAACTAATGTATAATGAGAATGAAAATTTTCAAAGGCTATGATATCAACTGACATACATAATAATGATTTGGATTTCCCAATGTAAATGTAACAAATTTTTGGTTAGATGTCCTAAGATGAATTCATCAACTTCCATTTCGGCAAAATTTTGAGCAGCCCTATCTGCCTGTATGAATTACAACTGATTGTGATCCACATTATTCTCCTTTTTTTAGTTATTGAAAGGCACTTTCAAGATTAATTATATATGCACACTTGAACATTAAATTCATTTATATTTTGAAACGAGTATGTTTAGTTTCTACAAGGGCCCAAAGTATATGATATACATAAAACTAGAGATGAAGTATAGGGCAAACATTGTAGCAACATGCCGTTTTGTTAAACTATGGATGTTTAAGATTGAAAACACCGAACTTTCAAAATTTTGAGAAGAATATAAAAATATGCAACAAGATGGCTATTTACCTTGTCTAAGAAAAACTGAAAATAAACTGGGGAGAGAAGTCTTCCAAGTACAGGGATGCTACCATTAAGTATCATTTTTATGTTATTGACATACCTGCAACACAATAAATTCATCAGAATTTGAAGAAGGGGTTTAGCACAATACTTTAGGGTTCATATCAAGTCGCGTCTTACTCTGATTGATCACCCACACTTTCAAGCGTAGCCCATAGAACACGTGTCATTACAGCCATTTCAACATCAAACTTAGTTTCCAAGCCATTGACTAACGTCACCAATGCCTTGGTTATAACTGCTGAGAATTCGATCTGCACAAATAATAGCACGCATGTTCTAGAGGAAATATAATTGTTATTGATATATAATAAGAAATTATTACCTGCACATGTGACATGTCCACCGCATCAGCCAACTGGGTATATATTATGTTGGAGACATTACCAGCCAACTCTTTATCCTGTAACTCGAAATTAACTTTTAACAAAGGGAAGGGTTTTAATCGTGTACCATTCTTAATGGACAGAAAACCCTACCAACAGGGAGCATAGTCGACAGGAAGTTTAATTATCAGGAGGACCAACCAAACAGGAAGGCCCAATTGACAAGAAAGCATATGGATAGGAAAGCCTAGTTGACAGGGAACCTCATTGGCAGGAAGGCCTGTTGATGGTAAGCCCAATTGACAGGAGGCCCAATCAACAAGCCCAAGCAAATAACGCAAGCCCATCATATTAGGGTTCGTGTCCCCTAACAGGGAACAACCTTATAACGGATTCCACCTACGTTAGTGGTGGTCTCCCCTGGGGTCGACAAAGGTTTTCATCCTTCCATATCATTGGTCTACATCGTCACAAGGGACCCACATGTAGGACGGGTTAATCACAACCGTACAATCTGAAAATACCAAGATGATTACTTAACCGTATGATCTACAAGTAGCACAAGATGGTGACTTAACCGTACGATCAAAGGCATAAGATGGTGACACGTGGCAAAACTTGCCCATCAAGATGATCATGCACCACTATAAATACTAAGTTTTGAACACTAGTCATGCCCAAATATCTCCAAATACACCCTCACCATCTTCACTTCAACCCTCATTAGCAAGAGGAGATCATTATTCATCTCCTCGCCACCGATTCAAGCCACCCACAGTTTCGTTCCTTACATTCCGACGGGTCTCCCACGTAAGTCACGAAGAGCATTGAATTGAATACAATCCACTAGCACTCAGGTATAAAATTTATGCTTGATCAAATGGCACCATCCATTTATTGAAACCCTAGATCTATTGTTGAGCTAGCAACACATCCTAACTATTTTTCTTATAACACACTTAATGATACTTAGCATGGCATCAAATACCAGCCTCACTCTGACGGTCGGCGAGAATATGATGCATTTTACCGTCCAAAAAACTCGAACACCAATGGACACCTCTGGGGAGCAGGCGGCGTGGGGCCACCGACAAATGTTAGAGCAAACACACCGTCAACTGGACTTTACCACTCCAGGGGGCAATTTTCACAACAACATAGGCCTGTATTCCCATACGGCCAGCCGCCCTTCATGGGAACGGGATCCCAACCGTTCCCGCAAACACAATCAAGCGTTGGTCAACAGCCAATAAATGTTGTCAAACAACCTTTCCAACAACCCACTCAACAAAGCTTCCAGCAAACATTTCAGCAACCGTTAGTCCAGAATTTTCAACAACTCCCTGTTCAAGGTTTTCAACAACAATTCCCCACACAACAATAGCCCTATGGGCAGAACTTTCAACAACCACCCACACAGGGTTTTCAGCGGTCGCAGCAGTATTATACGCCACAACAAACCTTTCAGGCACCATTCCAGGCCCCTACTCAACAGGCGTATTTCAACACGCTATCACTTGTACCACAGCCAACGGTCTAGGTGCAAACATCAGTATAGGAGACTGCGAATGCGCGGGGCCAACTACTGGCACAACAAATGCAGCTGATGACACTCAAAAAGTCAAGTTTTTATGTGCATTATTCTCACCATTTTAGCCCAATTTGTGATGAAAATATCCAAAATGAACGCTTTATTAATAAAATTCATCACATGGGCTAAAATGTAGACAACGTTTCAAAAATCAACTAAAATGTTCGAAAAACATGATAAATCCAACGAAAACAATCATAAGCATCCTCGTTCACTCGTTTAAGCACTTTTTGATCTACACTTAGAATTATGACCTCTAACTTATGTCATTTTTTTTGTTAGAAAATTACGAACACGTGAGCATGAGAATCACTCAAAACGGATAAACGACGAAGAAGTTACGCTAAAACGAAGAAATAAAGAACCGATGGACCGAGATATGGGCAAACCAGGCCGTATACGGATGGACTAAGCCATAAACGGCCAAGCACAGACTGTATACAGCCTGCACAGACCGTATAAGGCTCAGCTTGCCCGTATACGGTTGGTGTTTGCCCGTATTTGCCCGTATACGGCCAAAACGACCCGTATCTCATGTTTGGGCAATAAAAATGAGATTTTTATACGGATGGGCAATACGGTTGGAAAATTGAAGGTCCAAATACCGGTCAAGGATACGGCTCGACATTTTCTATATATATGTAGCTTCACCTCACCATTTCAATACGTTCACACACTCAACATACTACACACTTCACTTCTCTCTACTCTTTCTATAGAAATGATTAGATTAGTTTAGTTAGTTGGTAGAGTAGAAGCTTCAAGCCTGTCTGTAACGGAGGTGCTCCGAGACTGCGATTACGTAAGATTTGTATTTACGCTTCGTCAGGTTTTATTATAATCTCTCTTGTTATTTTTAAATATGTTGTGATGTTGCTATGCTTATTTAAAAATGCTGGTTAGATTTATTGCCATGCTAATCTAGACAAACATGTGTTTGCTATGATAGTCATTATGCTAGGATAGTTATGCTTTAATCATGCGGTTACCCTGTCTGTATGTTATTAATATATATTAGAATTTATGAATTGAATCTCAGATGTTTATCTATCCAACTTATACTGTGGTTTGTAACCTACTGCTAGATTTGGCCAATTGCTAGTGGTATGCCGCTTATTACTCTATGTCTGATGATCGATAAACTCGACATGGCCGGTGTTCTCTTGGTTGAAATACACCATAGGGAGACACGGAGCGTAGGATTAGAGATAGATTATATTCACTTTATATAACAAAATTTTTAGAGAGAACTTTCAGAAAATTTGTGACTTGACCATTTGATGTGACCCAAAAAGTCATGTTTTTAAGTACTTATTTCCACACTTTTTGGACTATTCTTTGGTGAAAATATTTCAAAAACATCATTATTAACTAAAAATCACCAAGGTAGTCTAAATATAGACGTTGCTGCAAAATCGGTAAAAAACGTCCAAATAACACGCAAACCGAAGCAAAATAATCACCTTAAATATTCCGCTCCTAATTTTCTTATAAAATCAAATCTTAATTCACATTTTATAATTCTATAGGAAAATAAAAGACCGGAGGTGAAAGAATCAGAAGAAACGGACGAAGGACGGAGAAGATATGCAGTTCAAGAGCTCACCGATCGTCATCCGGAACATGTAAAAATCAACCACATCCAAATTTGGCAAACTTAGTTTCATTAGAAGCGTAATGGAAAAACGAATCCAACGGCGCAAGAATCAAGCAAAACGGAGCTCGAACGAAGAAGATACGGAAGAACCAAGTAATCGGGGGCTCAGTATACAGCAAATGGAGCACCAACCCCCCTCCCCCCACCTATAGGGTACCCTAGGTGCCGTATACGGACCTTAGGGTGCTGTATAAGGGGGGTTTCATCTTGTTGGGTGCCGTTTGACCCCCCTTGTTCCGCTTGCCCCGTATGCTGCTTTAATGCTTGTATTTGGTGCTTAAGAACTTGTACCATGGCTACCTCCCTTCTCCTATAAATAGTGGCTTCATTTCCACCATTCCACACACCTCTCATCTCATTTATCTCATTTCTTTCTCTCTCTAAACTTCTCTCTAGAATAGTTTAGCATTCTCTCTCTAGCACTACTCTTAGGAGTTAGAGGAGAATTAGCATGTTAGCTGTAGAAGCTCTTAGTAGCTTGTGTACGGAGTTACTCCGAGACTTCAGATTTGTGAAGATTTATCTGTATTACTCTCTTATTCAGGTTTAATACAATCTCTCGTATTTATTCTTATAATCATGTTATCTTATTATGCATGCTTAGGAATGAATGCTAGAATTATGCTAGGCTAGACAAATCAATGTTTGCTGTGATGTATGCAATGATAGGATAGTTATGATACAATTGGGATATCACCATTATGAAACAACGGAGGTAACGTTATACGACTTTCATTTGTATAGCGCCGGAAATATCACTAATGTGTGGAGTACGGAACGTGGAAGCTATGAAAGTCGTGGGCACAATCCGTTGTGGAAATAATGATCCCAATTGTAACATGCCGTTATTCAGTCTGTATGAGTTTAAACTGTTTGTGAACTTATAGGCTGAACCTCTGCCCGTTTATCTGTCCAACTTATGTTGTGGTTTGTATTCTCCTCCCTAGAATTGGGCCCATTACTAGAAGTAGGATTGCCAACTATTCAGTGTATGATGATCAATGAACTCAACATGGTCGTTGTTCCCTTGATTGAGACATATCCGAGGGACATGAAGCATAGGATTAGAGATAGATTAGGTTCATGCTTGTTTGTTGTGTATCTTTGGGACAACTTCCGGGATATCCATGATTTGATTATCAGGTCAGTTACTATGCTGCTAGTGTTCCGTCCTATTGCATGTTCTTGTTTGATTGTTGCTTAGTTACTGCATGTTAGACATACATAACCACTATCACTGCCCTGCTAATTAGATTTTCATAAACATGATAAACATAATATAGGTAGGTTAACGTGCATGAATTAGTTGTGATGATTGTAGGATTAATGATGAACAATTCAGCTGACCGCTAGACAAATTATCCCTACCGGTTCTGCGGGTTAAACCCTGTTCATGTTATTGTTCAATGAACAATTCATGCCATGATACTAACGTCCTCTGGATGTCTGTAAATGGGGACCTGGACTAGAGGATAGTTGTCAGTTGAATTGGTCTGTGCATTTGGGAGAACTTTCGGTGTACTGGACACTCTATAACTGCTATCCATGTGACATATTGTGTATCTGATTGTGGATAACTCTATGTTAGGTATATAATAGGATCGTAGTTATAGCTCATTGAGAAATATAGGAATGTCTAGTGAGTAATCTGGAACCCTAATTGGCATAACGGAAAAGCTGTAAAACGCCCGAGTATCCGGTATAGCACCGAGTAAAAGTCGTAGGCATAATACTTTATTACCAATTAAGCTTCTCTGACCTCATTGGATTAGTCATCATACCTAATAGCCATATCCCTCATAACTATCCAACCAAATAGCGTTGCTGAAATCACACCAAACATATTCCTTATCTTGATTTCTCCGCGTTCTCCGTACAAACCCCTCCTTTAATTTAGTTTTTAATTTTAGTAATTAGATTAGAAAACCAAACCAACCTATCAAAAGTTTTAAAAAAAATCCCAGCTAAATTACAAAAGATAGTTAATCCTCCTAGAATCCCATGCCCGTTGTAGTTTGAAGAACGACACCTGAGCCATACGTACCGCTTACTGCCCTTTAGGTCTTTAAGTGTATTAAAACTTAGGATACCCTGCATTATAAATATAAAACCCACTGCCGTGAGCCCTTGCCGGCTGGTTCAATGACTGGAGTAAAATCTTATCGGAAGATGTCATAATCATCAGTTGGCTGAAATGAATCTGGTCTGCACGTTCTACAGTAGCTTAAATCCTCAGCACCAACAAACCCTCGACGATGCTTCATCCGGAAACTTCATGTAATATACTTCAGACGAAGCTTGGAATTTGATTGAGACGATAACGATGCACCATCATGACTTGTAGCCAGATGAATCCACTTCAGAAAAATGGAGTACTTCAGATCAAGCCTTGGACACCTTGAAAACTCAACTCGAATCCATCTCCAAAGTTGTCAAGGACTTGCAAGAATCTTCTAAACCCATGCAAAAGAAGAGACCCCCAAAGTTCTTCCCAAACATACGGGCGAACGAAGAAATTCTTGATACCACTGGTAGAAACCCTGACCAATCCTTTCATTCTAAACTATTCGTTCAACGGTTAACCACACTACCTTTATCTCAATCTTTAGTTCTCTCTACTCCTACCCAATTGACTTCTCGTCTAAACAATACTATTTTCAATAACTTCATGGTTGAACAAAATAATACAAACAAACGAATTCTTGATTTTCAAAAACAAAATGACTATTTGCTCAGGATTTCAAAGGATTTAATTAAAAACATGGAGGTTAATGTTAAAAGGTTGTTTTTAAAAGTTGAGGAGAAGCAAAGGGAGGAAGCGATTTACAATTCTGTCTATCACTCATCCTATGAGTATGATGACATTCTTGTAGTCACTAGAGGAGGAAAAGAGACTAAGAATGAGAAAACCATAGATATTCCTTTGAATGAACCTTCTACTTCTACTGACTCGGTACAAGTTGACACCCCTGTCGCTTCTCCTAAGCCAGAACCTTCTAAAGCCCCAGAAGTCTCTAAACCTGTTCGAATACCCTTCCCTGGTAGGCTTAAGAAAGAGAAACAAGAAGCTCAGTTTGGAAAATATCTAGAAATGTTCAAAAGCCTACACCTAAACGTTAGATTATTAGATGCTTTAGTAGAAATGCCCAGTTGTGCTAAATTCTTTAAGGAACTGATATCCAACAAAGAAAAACTTAGACAGATAGTTAACTTGCCTTTAGATGCAGAGTGCTCTCTAATTATGCAACAAGGACTACCCCCTAAGCTTGGAGATACCGGCCGTTTCACTATTCCTTCTTATCTTCAGGTTGTTCAAATAAGTAACGCCTTAGCTGACTTAGAAGCTAGTGTAAACCTCATGCCATTCTCGCTTTATAGGAAACTAGGATTAAACGAACTCTTGCCTACCCGTATGACCGTCCAATTAGCAGATAGATCAGTTAAACTCCCCCGAGGAATTGCTGAAGATATTATGATCCGTGTTGACAAATTCGTCTTCCCAGTTGATTTCGTTGTTATGGATATTGAAGAGGACACCCAGGTTCCACTCATCCTTGGCAGACCTTTCTTAAACACTACCAAGGCCGTCATTGACGTAAATGAAAAATCTTTAAAACTCCGAGTTGGAACTGAAGAAGTCACCTTCAATATTGATAAACTAATAAAACAACCTATGGGAGAAGACCTTGGTTTTATAGATTCATGCAGGAAATAATTGAAGAACACTTGGAAGAGATCCTCGCAGTAAGCAGCATCAACCCCCTTCCCAATACTGTCATCACTTCAAGAATACTCTGTGAAGAAGGTGCGGGTCTATGCTCTGCTATCTCGGATTCTTCCAATGCATCTGGAGAGTTACTATTTCCTTTAAAGAAATTTGAGCCACAGTTCAACTCCATCACAACTGCTCTGCTTAGATATGGCACTCCTGTCACTCTACTACGAAGGAACCCGACTTCTGAAGTGAATCATTCGTCTCTCTCAAGGGAAGAAATTCTGGAGACTCTTGAAGACATGGAGTCAATGCTTAAACCACATGCCTCGCAACTATCTGAAGGTTGTGAAAATCTTAATCCAGAAATCACCATCAACGAGTCTTCATCAGCTCAATTGCAGAGATTTGCAACAACCGACGAAGGAAAAGAAATAATCACCGAAGAATATGCAATCTCTCAATCTTCCCGAGTAAAATATGAGCTGTCCAACAATACAGAATGGATTGAGATAGCATCAGCCGACATTCCGGAATCACCTGCAATGGAGTCAGACTATCAAACAACATATGATGAGCTTAAAAGAGACGAGATTGCTAGGATGAAACCCTCTACTGAAGAACCACCCAAATTGGAACTAAAGGAACTTCCCCCACACCTTGAATATGCTTTTCTTGAAGGCACTTCGCACTTACCAGTTATCATATCTAAAGAATTGAAGCCCGAAGAGAAAGCAAGGCTGGTACAGGTTCTAAAGTCACACAAGAAGACGATTGCTTGGAAGATCTCTGACATACAAGGGATTAGTCCAAACTACTGCACGCACAAATCTTAATGGAAAACGACTTCAGACCATCAGTTCAAAGGCAAAGGAGAGTCAACCCGAAGATTCAAGATGTGGTTAAAAAGGAGGTTATCAAACTTCTGGATGCTGGACTGATTTACCCTATCTCTGATTCCCCATGGGTTAGCCCAGTTCAAGTCGTCCCGAAGAAAGGAGGCATGATGGTCATCGCTAATGAAAACAATGAATTGATTCCAACATGAACCGTCAATGGTTGGAGGGTGTGTATCGACTATCGGAAACTGAATGAAGCTTCACGCAAAGATCATTTCCCTCTACCATTCATTGATCAGATGCTTGAAAGACTGTCAGGGAACGAATTCTACTGCTTCCTTGATGGCTTCTCAGGCTATTTTCAGATACCTCTCGATCCGAAGGACCAAGAAAAGACGACGTTCACTTGTCCCTATGGAACATTTGCTTACCGACGTATGCCTTTTGGTTTATGTAATGCATCTGCGACTTTTCAAAGATGCATGGTAGCAATCTTCCACGACATGATTGAACAATGCATGGCAGTGTTCATGGACGATTTCTCAGTTTTTAGGGATTCATTCACCACTTCTCTTTCTAACTTGGATAGGATGCTTGCTCGATGTGAAGAATCAAACCTAGTTCTGAATTGGGAGAAATGTCATTTCATGGTGAAAGAAGGCATAGTTCTTGGACACCGCATTTCAAAGTCTGGAATTGAAGTTGACAAAGCAAAAGTTGAAACGATCTCAAAACTTCCACCCCCTACTTCTGTGAAAGCCATCCAAAGTTTTCTAGGTCACGCCGGATTCTACCGTCGCTTTATTAAGGATTTCTCTAAGATCTCTCGACCTATGACTCATCTTCTCGAAAAAGATACTCCGTTTGACTTTACAGATGAATGTCTCAAAGCTTTTACCTACCTGAAGGATCAGCTTGTACATGCACCGATCATGGTTGCCCCCGATTGGAGTCTTCCATTTGAAATCATGTGGGACGCCAGTGATTTCACCGTTGGAGCTGTACTGGGACAGCGGAAGGAGAAACACTTTCAACCAATATACTACGCCAGCAAAACGCTCACATATGCTCAAGAGAACTACACTAATACAGAAAAGGAGCTGCTTGCGGTAGTATTTGCTTTTGATAAATTTCGTTCCTATCTAATCCTGTCCAAAACTATTGTCTACACAGATCACTCTGCTTTGAAATACCTTTTCAAGAAGTAAGATGCTAAACCGCGCCTTCTACGATGGATTCTACTCCTACAAGAATTTGATATTGAGATTAAAGATAAGAAAGGAGCAGAAAACGTCACGGCCGATCATCTCAGCCGATTGGAAAATCCAGCAATGGAGAAGTTGCACGAAAAAGATATACAAGATCAGTTCCCCGAAGAACAACTCATGACTGTAGGAGGCTACCAACAAGGATCACAGTCCACACACAACCCTTGGTATGCCGACTTCGCCAATTATCTGGTAGGAAACATCATACCAAAAGGAATGCCAACTTCTCAGAAATGAAAATTCTTCCGCGATGTCCAGAACTATTATTGGAACGATCCTTACCTCTTTAAGGTTTGTCCCGATCAACTTATTCGAAGATGCGACGATGGGAAGGAGGCAGAACAAATTCTACACCAGAACCACCACGGACCTACTGGAGGACACCATGACAACAAAATGACTGCACGAATGGTTTACGACGCCGGCTTTTATTGGCCAACCATATTCCGAGACGCTTGCGACCTGGTAAGACGCTATGATATCGGCTAAAGGCAAGGTAATATCTCAGCCCGAAATGAAATGCCACTTACTAATATCCAGGCCGTGGAGATCTTTGATATCTGGGGATTAGATTTTATGGGACCATTCCCTAAGTCTAACGGCAAAAAGTACATCTTAGTCGTAGTTGACTACGTCTCCAGGTGGGCCGAAGCTCAAGCTTTTCCGACTAATGATGCAAAAGTAGTAACCCAGTTCCTCAAAAATCTGTTCAATCGATTTGGAACTCCTAGAGCAATAATTAGTGACCGTGGCACACATTTCTGCAATACTCAATTCATGCGGGACTACAGCAGTATGGTGTCACTCACAAAACTTCGACGGCTTACCATCCACAAACAAATGGGCAAGCTGAAGCGAAAAATCGGGCTTTCAAAAGGATACTGGAATGAACTGTCGGGAATCACGGGCATAGGTGGGCCGAAAAATTGGAGATGCGTTGTGGGCATTCAGAACCGCCTACAAAACACCATTAGGAACCACACCGTATCGGCTAGTCTACGGTAAGGCGTGTCACCTTTCGATTGAGTTGGAATATCGGGCGTAATGGGCTTTAAAACATTGCAACCTGGAAATTTCAACGGCTGGAGAACAACGGAGAATGCAATTGAATGAGTTAGCAGAGGTAAGGGACCAGGCGTACGACAGTTCGCTGAGTTTCAAAGAAAGAACTAAAAGGGTCCACAACGCTAAACTGAAGCCTTCTAGGTTCAAACAAGGAGACAAGGTGTTGCTCTTCAATTCGCGATTCAAGAAATTCTCCGGTAAATTTTAAAACAGGTGGAGCGGACCATTCATGATCTCAAAGGTATTTCCTTATGTTGAAGACTTTCCCGTCAGGGAAGACGTCTTCATCTTTGAACCTCCATGAGTCTTCAAGAAAGGTACAAAGAGTCAAGCTAGAGATTCGTAAAACAAGCGCTCTTGGGAGGCACCCCAAGCTTATCTTTACTTTTCAGTTAAAATTTTACTTCTTAATTTATTTTTATTAAGTATGATTACCTCTGACAAAAATTTCAGGATTTGCTACTTATCTGACTACAAACTTCAATTTCTACAAAATCATAGATAAGTCTCAAAGATGCAAACGCCAGAATTCTGAAAACAGAAATCTTTATGAAACATCTTTGCACTATCATCAGATCTCTGTGCGTTTGTATTCGTCATTTTATGCATTACCTGTTTATTTTTGTTTATTTCAGGATGGATAGCTCCAGTGACACCAGAGAGATCATAGCTGAGAGACCACCGAGACGTCGCAGAGATCGCATACGAGGACATAGAGCATGCAGGACCATGCCCACTATTCCTGAGGAGGACCTTACTAATGTCCCGATCCCTCATGAGGAGCCATCCGCTGAGAGACCCCTATCACCTGCTCACCAGTCAGCCCCCATACCCACTCTTGAGTATGGGCTTACACTTGCTGATCCGGTGGTAGCCTGGGCCCTTTTTCGGATGCTCCACCTTCAGCATGACATCATGTCCACCATCTCTGTGCATGTAGGACTGCCGAGACCTTCTGACTGTCCGTTCCATCTAGGTCCGAACCCAAGACCGTCTCGCCCGCCCTGGTCATTCTTCCCTCCTGCTGGACCATTCGCTGCTGGACCTTCCACTGCTCCGCCTGATGCTGTTGAGCCTGCTATGTCATCAGGGAGTTCATCAGCAGAGCCTTCACTTATTGAGCAGTTGATGGTCATGCTAGATGTTCCTAGCCCACCTCCCGCTCCTGTTTCTGTTGGTACTATGGAGCAGAGGAGAGACATGATGAAGGATCTTCCACCATCACCCTCCCCATCCCTTGCTGCTGCTATCGCTAGCTTTGATCCTGATAGCGATGATCTACTTGATGACTTTTAGTTTATTTAGTTTATTTTATTTATCTTATTTCAGTACTTAGATTTTATAACTCTTTGTTATTTTCGAGATATGACGTTGTGTTGATGTTTATTGCAGAACTTAGCTTTTTGTGGAATGGATGATCTTACACGAGACTGGTCCTCAATTCAGCAAATCACACGCACCATTTCTACACTAATCTGGTCCTGTCCAGTAAACAGAATGGGGAGTACTTTAAACCTTTCTCCGTTTTTGATAATTCTAAGTTTTCTAAAGTTTATGTGTTATAATCTGTGCAACATCCTAACTTATCACTAAGTGTGGGATTCCAGCCCAATTCAACATTTAGGAAAACATTTTCTTACATGTTCAAACTCTAAGTGTGGGATTTTAGTCGTAATATCTCAAATCAAGAGAACATTAGGGACAATGTTCCTCTAAGTGTGGGATGGTAGGTATGGAATACCTTGGATAAACGATTTCTATGTCTACATAGTATATCTCATAAAATGTTCTAAATTTTTTTCAAATTTTTCAAAAATATTTTTTATTAAAATTTAAAATATGAGCTAAATCTTGCGATTAACTCTAATTTTTGAGTTTTTGGTATGCCTGAAAGAAACCGTTTTCAAAATATGAGGAAAATATTTCAAAAACTTATGGAAATTAAGGTAGAAATTTCCTAAGCAAGGAACGATAATCTAAGAGGGGCATCGCATGACTAGGCACATATAACCCATATTTGCAGTGAGGTTTTGAGCCTTAAAAGCATTCATTTTTAATGCTACATTGTTCATTTCTTGTGTGTGCCGATGCATGTATCTCTAAATTAGAACTTGCTCTTGACATACGCTTCGAGACCATATTGGTGTGTACCGTACGCGGTATAGGCGCAATTAAATGACCTTGACATTCATTAGGATTTGAACCCCCTTTTAGCCTTCTCTTTCAAGCCCAAAACCCTTCCGATGCTCATTTTTAGTATCGATGATCCACCTAGAAAACCCTGTTGAGCATAAATCTTTCATTTCTTCAAAACCCTCAAACACAAACCACTTTCCCAAATTCCCAAAACCTTATCTTAGAATTTCTGAGGTTATGAAAAACACCTTGAGGAATATCCAACTCGATTATCCTACTCGTTCGTGTTCTCCGAAAAGAATCAAACCTCTCTTAAAGGTGCGGGAAAATTAGCACACAAGAGAGACAAGAGAACAACGGTGCGGGAAAATTAGCACCTGAAAGAAAAGAATCGAATTGATCAAGATTGAAGAAAGGATTTCTGAAGGACTCAAAGAAAAGAAATTATCTTCGGAAGTTCTCTTACAAAGAAATTCTGAAAAAGAAAAGAAAATATAAAGCTTAAAAAGAAAGAAAAGAAAAAGAAAAGAAAATAAAGCTAAAAGTGCTTTAAAGTATCAACCATTCAAAGGGAGATCCAATAGAAGACGAGTAGCTACTTCATCCGTTCTACAAATAAGTTTTTCATGATTCTTGGAAAGCCTAAGATAAGCAACATCCTTACAAACCCAAAAATTCCCTTATCCATACCTTTAACCCTCACAAAACATTACAACCCCTGAATGTCTTGGGATAATTAGCACCGTACTCACCTAAGTGGTGGAGATCCAATTCTCGATCAAGCCTATGACGACGAGTACTGCATGACTGGCTTTATGAGCGATTTCGTTTGGTTTAGATTGATAGGAAACCCGATACACTATTGAGTGAATTGAGTGACCACCTTATGTGAGATCGCATGGTCATGTATACTCCACATCCCGAGAGTTAGAAGTATGCCTATGAAAATCGCTTCTTGTTTCCGAAAGGATCATCTTATTTTTCCTTATTTTCTGAAACTATCTACTCGTATGAGGAATCAGTAACTAACAGGGATGTCATAACTCTCGTTAAAACCTATTTTAAAAATGTTTTCAAAGGGAATATCGATGAGTGTTGCTTGAGGACAAGCAACGTCTAAGTGTGGGATACTTGAAGTGACCCAAAAAGTCATGTTTTTAAGTACTTATTTCCACACTTTTTGGACTATTCTTTGGTGAAAATATTTCAAAAACATCATTATTCACTAAAAATCACCAAGGTAGTCTAAATATAGACGTTGCTGCAAAATCGGTAAAAAACGTCCAAATAACACGCAAACCGAAGCAAAATAATCACCTTAAATATTCCGCTCCTAATTTTCTTATAAAATCAAATCTTAATTCACATTTTATAATTCTATAGGAAAATACAAGACCGGAGGTGAAAGAATTAGAAGAAACGGACGAAGGACGGAGAAGATATGCAGTTCAAGAGCTCACCGATCGTCATCCGGAACACGCAAAAGACAACCACATCCAAATTTGGAAAACTTAGAGTCATTAGAAGCGTAACGGAAAAATGAATCCAACGGCGCAAGAATCAAGCAAAACGGAGCTCGAACGAAGAAGATACGGACAAACCAAGCAACCGGGGGCTCAGTATACAGCAAATGGAGCACCAACCCCCCACCCCCACCTAGGTACCGTATACGACACCCTAGGTTCTGTATACGGCCCTTAGGGTGCTGTATATGGTGGGTTTCCTCTTGTTGGGTGCCGTTTGACCCCCTTGGTCCGCTTGCTCCGTATGCTGCTTTGATGCTTGTATTTGGTGCTTAAGGACTTGTACCATGGCTACCTCCCTTCTCCTATAAATAGTGGCTTCATTTCCACCATTCCACACACCTCTCATCTCATTTATCTCATTTCTTTCTCTCTCTAAACTTCTCTCTAGAATAGTTTAGCATTCTCTCTCTAGCACTACTCTTAGGAGTTAGAGGAGAATTAGCATGTTAGCTGTAGAAGCTCTTAGTAGCTTGTGTACAGAGTTACTCCGAGACTTCAGATTTGTGAAGATTTGTTTGTATTACTCTCTTATTCAGGTTTAATACAATCTCTCATATTTATTCTTATAATCATGTTATCTTATTATGCATGCTTAGGAATGAATGCTAGAATTATGCTAGGCTAGACAAATCAATGTTTGCTGTGATGTATGCAATGTTAGGATAGTTATGATACAATTGGGATATCACAATTATGAAACAACGGAGGTAACATTATACGGCTTTCATTTGTATAGCGCCGGAAACATCACTAATGTTTTGAGTACGGAACGTGGAAGCTATGAAAGTCGTGGGCACAATCCGTTGTGGAAATAATGATCCCAATTGTAACATGCCGTTATTCTGTCTGTATGAGTTTAAACTGTTTGTGAACTTATAGGCTGAACCTCTGCCCGTTTATCTGTCCAACTTATGCTGTGGTTTATATCTTCCTCCCTAGAATTGGGCCCATTACTAGAAGTAGGATTGCCAACTATTCTGTGTGTGATGATCAATGAACTCAACATGGTCGTTGTTCCCTTGATTGAGACATATCCGAGGGACATGAAGCATAGAATTAGAGATAGATTAGGTTCATGCTTGTTTGTTGTGTATGTTTGGGACAACTTCCGGGATATCCATGATTTGATTATCAGGTCAGTTACTGTGCTGCTAGTGTTCCGTCCTATTGCATGTTCTTGTTTGTTTATTGCTTAGGTACTGCATGTTAAACATACATAACCACTATCACTGCCCTGCTAATTAGATTTTCATAAACATGATAAACATAATACAGGTAGGTTAACGTGCATGAAATAGTTGTGATGATTGTAGGATTAATGATGAACAATTCAGCTGACCGCTAGACTAATTATCCCAACCGGTTCCGCGGGTTAAACCCTGTTCATGTTATTGTTCAAGGAACAATTCATTCCATGATACTAACGTCCTCTGGATGTCTGTAAATGGGGACCTGGACTAGAGGATAGTTGTCGGTTGAATTAGTCTGTGCATTTGGGAGAACTTCTGGTGTACTGGACACTCTAAAACTGCTATCCATGTGACATATTGTGTATCTGATTGCGGACAACTCTATGTTAGGTATATAATAGGATCGTAGTTATAGCTCATTGAGAAATATAGGAATGTCTAGTGAGTAATCTGGAACCCTAATTGGCATAACGAAAAAGCTGTAAAACGCCCGAGTATCCGGTATAGCACCGAGTAAAAGTCGTAGGCATAATACTTTATTACCAATTAAGCTTTTCTGACCTCACCGGATTAGTCATCATACCTAATAGCCATATCCCTCATAACTATCCAACCAAATAGCATTGCCGAAATCACACCAAACATATTCCTTATCTTGATTTCTCTGCGTTCTCCGTACAAACCCCTCCTTTAATTTAGTTTTTAATTTTAGTAATTAGATTAGAAAACCAAACCAACCTATCAAAAATTTTAAAAAAATCCCAGCTAAATTACAAAAGATAGTTAATCCTCCTAGAATCCCATGCCCGTTGTAGTTTGAAGAATGAGACCTTAGTCATATGTACCGTTTACTGCCCTTTAGGTCTTTAAGTGTATTAAAACTTTGGATACCCTGGATTATAAATATAAAACCCACTGCCGTGAGCCTTTGCCGGACGGTTCAATGACCAGAGTAAAATCCGACCAACCGCTGGGGCTGCGACACCATTTATCCAGAAACTCTACATAAAATAAACTGATCCCTGTTATGTTGCTCTACTACATGTTCTCATTTGATTGTTGCTTTAGGGTTTGCATGCTAGTATCTCTTGCGCTGTTGGATATATGATTAGGTTTTCTGATATGAATTAATTGCATACACCAGTTTAACATGCTTAAAATAGTTATGATGATTTCTATGAAATAATGATGAACAATTTAACCAGCTGTTAGACCAGACCATCCCAACTTGTTCCGGTGGGAAAACCCTGTGCATGTTTTTGTTTATTCAACAATTCATGCCATGATTCATATATCTCAAATGTCCGAGATTGGGGAACAAGACTTGAGGATGGTTGTTGTTTAAATTGGTCATGACATTTGGGACAACTTCTAGTGTAGTGTACTCTCCATAGCTGTTATCCATGTGACATGTTATTTATCTGATTGCGAACAACTCTACGTTAGATAGATAATAGGCAAGGAGATGTGGCTCATTAGGAAATATATGACCAAGTCCAGGATAGACAACAAGGAGTCTCTAATGTAGCAACTAAAATACCGTAAAATAGCTGAATACCTGGTACATCGTTGGAAACACCTCTGGTGTAGTACAAATACATGGAAGCCATGAAAAGGTTGTAGGTAGAATACTTTGTTATCATTAGATGTTCTAAGTGCGTCTGTTGAATCATGTGTCCATCATCTTAACTAATGCCCTAACCAAAATAACTACCCCTAAAATATCATATACGATTGTCATAGTAAACACATGCGTTTAATCTGTAGTTCTCGTAGACACCTAACCTCACCTTCACTTTACTTTAGTTTTAGATTAGATAAGTTAGAAAACCAAAACACAACCCCTATCAACTCTTGAAAACCACCTAAATTACAAAAGATAATTAAAGCCCTTAATCTCATGCCCGTTGTAGTTTGAAGAACGACCCTAGGTCATACCTATCGCCGTACTCACCCATAGCTTTAGTATACTTAGGCCCAACAAATATAAAATATAAAACTCCACTGATCGCATCCCTGTATTGTTTCGGTTCGTCCTTCAATGACGAGGACGGTTCTCCCCCTTCACAAGGAGAGGACTTCGCAACCTGACCTATCGGGGTGCATCAAGTCTTCTGGCGTCGTTGCCGGGGACTACAACGGCCGATTTTAGGAATTTAGTTATCTTAGTTATTTAGCGATCCTTTTGGAAGATCAATATCATTTGAAAGTTCCTTTTCCGTTCTTTCCTTTTTCGTATCCTTTCCTTTCCAAAACTCTCTTTTCTACCAAACCCAAACTTCCATCAGCCGTGACGAATCGTATCACTCTCGCTTCAACCTTCAAACCACTAGTGGAGGGAAGAGGAGGACCTATCATGCTACCAGCTGATAAAAACTTCGAAATTAAACCGACGATTATCAAATTACTAAAAACCTTCTGCCAATATCACGGTTTTCCGCTTGATGATCCAAACTTACATTTGGACAGATTCATCAATCTTTCTGACTCTTATGAGCAATCAGGAACTTCCAAAGACGTCCTTCGACTCTATCTTTTCCCCCACTCTTTATCTTCACATGCTTTGGCATGGTTTGAGGAACTCGAACCCAATTCGATTCATACTTGGGAGGAGTTGGCTACTAAGTTTATGGCTAAGTTTTTCCATCCTTCCAACCAAACCAAGCTTAAAGATGACATCATTAATTTCCACCAAGAAAATGATGAATCGTTATTTTCAGCATGGGAACGATTTAAGAAATTGCTTGATAGATGTCCGAATCATCAGTTGGTTAAGACGAATATTATGTGCATATTCTATAACGGTCTAGACCCTCATCACAAATCAACCCTCGATGCTGCTTCGCTAGGAAACTTCATGACACACACCTCAGAAGAAGCATGGAAGCTAGTTGAAACGATAACGATGCATCAACATGACTGGGAGTCTGGAGTAACAACCGAGAAGTAAGGATTACTTCCGATCCAACCTTAGAAGCTTGGCGAAATCGAATCGACAACCTTACCAAAGTCTTCAAGGATCTACAAGACTCTTCTAAACCTCAATGGAGGAATGATTTCCAAAAATCTACCCTTCGCAAAGGTACGGAATAGTTTCTTGTCACAACTCTAAAAAGCCCTGAACCATGCTTTCATTCTAAATCTTTTATTCAACGGCTAACCAACACCCCACCTATTCAACATCTGTCTACTTTGCCCTCCACTCTATCAGATTCCTCCTTATACTCTCAACAACAATATAACGAAATTTTGAGTAACTTCATGATTGAAAAAATGAACGTAAACAAACAAATAATAGCTTTTCAAGATAAAATTGATGCTTTACTTAAAATTTCCAAAGATTTAATCAAAAACCTGGAAGTTAGTTTTAAACAACTATTTTCAAAAGTTGAGGAGAGCCAAAGAGAAATCACGATTAGTAACACTGTCTATCTTTCATCTTATAAGCATTATGATATCTTAGTTGTTACTAGAGGAGGCAAAGAAACCAGAGTTGAAAAATCCTCAGATAATCCTTCAAACAAACTTCCCACTTCCACTGAACCATCTACTGATCCAGTGCCCAGTGACACCCCTGTCACTACACCAGATCCAGTATCCTCTCAAGCCCTAGAATTCATTCCGCGTACTTGAATACCCTTTCCTGGTAGGATTAAGAAGGAGAAACAGGAAGTGCAGTTTGGGAAATATCTAGAGATGTTTAAATGCCTGCACTTAAATGTTAGATTATTAGACGCTTTAGTAGAAATGCCTAGTTGTGCAAAATTATTCAAAGAACTCATTTCAAACAAAGAAAAGTTAAGACATATAGTTAGTCTACCCTTAGATGCTGAATGTTCTGCAATCATGCTTCATGGCCTTCCACCAAAACTAGGAGATACATGCCATATCACTATTCCCTGCTTTCTTTAAAATATCAAAGTTAGTAATGCCTTAGGTGACCTAGGTTCTAGTGTTAACCTTATGCCTTACTCACTCTATAAGAAACTAGGATTAGGAAAATTGGTGCCCACTCACATGACCATCCAATTAGTAGATAGATCAGTTAAACTCCCTCAGGGGATTGCTGAAGATATTATGGTCCGAGTAGGTAAATTTTTCTTCCCAGTTGACTTTGTCATTATGGATATTGAGGAAGATACCCACGTTCCCCTCATCCTTGGAAGACCTTTCCTAAATCGCAAGACACACTGCTCAGACTCAACAGAAGAAGAAGAAGAACCGCAGAGGAAAGAAGAAGACCACTGTCCCAGAGGAGCATGTGATAGACGTGTCTACCCCAGTGTTCGATTATGGAGTTACCACAACAGATCCGGCTGTGACTTAAGCTATACTCCGAGAGCTCTCCATCCAGCATGACTCCCACTCTGACATTAGGGAGAGGTTGGACTCCCGAGACTTCCTGATCAGTCTTTCAAACTTGGTCGAGGTCCTGGACCATCTCGCCCTCCATGGTCATTCTTCCCAACTGCCCGAACTAAAGAGCCTACTCTTCCTGCTGTTGTTGTTGCACCTCCAGTGCATTCTGAGACACCTCCTGATCTCCCTGATGCAGCCATGATGCCTAGTTTCACTGCTGCCACATCACCTACTTCTGTTCCAGACAGTGACGCACTTGCAGCATTTGACCAGACATGGATGATTTGCTAGATGACTTTTAGTTTATTTTATTACTTTAAGTTTTATTTATGTTAGACTTTTATGTTGTTGAATTGGTGAACCGTGACCCGATATTTATGATATTGCAGAACTTAGCTTCGTAAGGTATGGGTGAGCTTTAAACAAAGACTGGTCCTGAAATCCAGCAGATCACTAGCACCACTCCTTCACCAATCTGGTCCTAAATCCAGTATTCACTACCCGTAGTGAAGTACCACTCCTAAACTCTTCTAACTTCTATGTAACTTAGATATGCTTATGCCTACTTAAATCTCTACGTAACTTTTAAATTCACATTTTTCCTAAAGTAAAACCCTAAGTGTGGGATTCTCCCTACTTAGTGTAGAAACATTGGGGACAATGTTTATTTCTAAGTGTGAAATAGCAGTGTCTCGTCTAATAGTTTATCAAGTTGATTTAGAAGCACGCAATTCCTCAAATAGTTATTCAATCCTTATTTTTGCCAAAATTTTCAAAAATTTTAAACCTTTTTGAGTCACAATGTTAGAAAAATTGGTTAAAACTTCGACGGTGAAATTGTCACCATTCAGTAAAGCTTAAACAACCTTACTTTGACAGTGAAATTGTCACTCATTCAGTTGACCTAAACTATTCTGTAAGAAAGTGTACAGATTTATTTTTACAAGTATTCAAAAGTTGGTAAAAAGAGGTTGAACCATGTCGGATTCCAAATAATTATTAAGATGAGGATCTAAGAGGGGCATCGCACGACTGGACACATATCGTCTATTTTTGCGGTGTGGAATTTTTTATCCTTATAAGCATTCATTTTAAATGCTTCACTGTTCATTTGTTGTGTGTAACCATTGCACGCATTCCTGAATTAGAACTTTCCCCGGGTATACGTGTTGAGATCACATTGACGGGTGTCATACGTGACATAGGTGCAATTAGAGGACCTTGACATTCCTTAGGATTAAACCCCATTTCAACCTATCTCTTTCAAGCCCAAAACCCTTCCAACACTTATTTTTAGTGTTGATGATCCACCTAGAAAATCCTGTTGAGCCTTAGCCTTTCATTTCTTTCAAACCCACATTTTAAACCACTCATTCCCATACCTACCAAAAACTTATCTTTGAATTTTTAAATCTTTTTGAAAAATGCTATTTAGGTATTCTTTTTGTTTCTACCCGAAAATCACAAATTTTGTGTTTAATTCAAAATTCTCGCGTGCGTTTTCATGATTAATATTTAAAGAGTCGAGAATCTTATGGTGCGAAAAATTGGCACCAAGTAAAAATTCGAAAGTGACAAAGGATTGAGAAAAAAACCAAAGAAAGAAAGGATGTCAAAAAGGAAAGAAAAAGAATAAAAGAAAAAAAAAATCCCTTAGAAGAATATCTAAGCCCAAAAATATAAATAAAGCTAAGTGCTTTAAATATCCCGAAAACTCTGATTCTTGAAAAATATAAATCCTCCATGTGTTTTTTCAAAAGATAGAAGTCAGAACTACTATATTCTTCCCCTTATCGTTATCAATTTCCGTTTTCATTAAAAAGTATGTCTAAATAGAAATTTTCATGAGTTTTAAAGGTCGTGAGATAAGTCAAAACCCCTTAAACCCAAAATCCACATTTATATATACCTTTTAACCCTCACCAAACATTACAACCCACTTGAATGTCCTGGGATAATTAGCACCATTCCCATCTAAGTGGTGGAGATATGATCCTTGGGCAAGCCTATGATGACGAATGCTGCATGACTGGTATTTGAGCAATTTTTCATTTGGCTTAGAATAATAGGAAACCCGATACACTTGTGTGAATTGAGTGACCACCGGTGAGATCGCCTAGTCGTGTATATTCCACAACTTTGTGAATTGAAAGTTTGCCTAAGTAAATCATCTTGAAAACCTTTAGATACTTCATGTGAACATCTCTTCTTTATCTAAACAGGCAAAATACTTGTTTCAATCTGTTTAATTTCTTCGTTGAGGCTCAAAGAAAAATCTTAAAGAAAAGTTTTGGTATATAAGATTGTGAGTTTGCTTGAGGACAAGCAAAAGTCTAAGTGTGGGATATTTGATGACATGCAAAAAGTCAAGTTTTTATGTGCATTATTCTCACCGTTTTAGCCCAATTTGTGATGAAAATACCCGAAATGAACGCTTTATTACTAAAATTTGTCACATGGGCTAAAATGTAGACAACATTTCAAAAATCAACTAATATGGTCGAAAAACACGATAAATCCAACGAAAATGATCATAAGCATTCTCGTTCACTCGTTTAAGTACTTTTTGAGCTACACTTAGAATTATGACCTCTAACTTATGTCACTTTATTCGTTAGGAAATTACAAACGCGTATACGACCAAAATGACCCGTATCTCATGTTTGGGCAATAAAAATGAGATTTTTATATGGGTGGGAAATACGGTTGGAAAATTGAAGGTCCAAATATGGGTCAAGGATATGGCTCGATATTTTCTATATATATGGGGCTTCACCTCACCATTTCAACACATTCACACACTCAACATACTAAGCACTTCACTTACTCTCTACTCTCTCTCTAGAAATAATTAGGTTAGTTTAGTTAGTTGGTAGAGTAGAAGCTTCAAGCTTGTCTATAACAGAGGTGCTCCGAGACTGCGATTACGCAAGATTTGTATTTACGCTTTGTTAGGTTTTATTATAATCTCTCTTGTTATTTTTAAATATGTTGTATTGTTGCTATTCTTATTTAGAAATTCTTGTTAGATTTATTACCATGCTAAATAGACAAATCTGTGTTTGCTATGATAGTCGTTATGCTAGGGTAGTTATGCTTTAATCATGCGGTTACTCTGTCTGTATGTTATAAATATGTATTAGAATTTATGATTTGAATCTCAAATGTTTATCTATCCAACTTATACTGTGGGTTGTAACCTACTGCTAGATTTGGCAAATTGCTAGTGGTATGCCACTTATTACTCTGTGTCTGATGATCGTTGAACTCGACATGGCCGGTGTTCTCCTGGTTAAAATACACCGGAGGGAGACATGGAGCATAGGATTAGAGATAGATTAGATTCACTTTATATAATAAATGTTTTAGAGAGAACTTTCAGAACATTTGTGACTTGACCATATATCCAGAAACTCTGTATAAAATAAACTGATCCCTGTTATGCTGCTCTACTGCATGTTCTTGTTTGATTGTTGCTTTAGAGTTTGCATGCTAGTATCACTTGTGCTGTTGGATATATGATTAGGTTTTCTGATATGAATTAATTGCATACACCAGTTTAACATGCTTAAAATAGTTTTGATGATTTATATGAAATAATGATGAATAATTTAACTAGCCGTTAGACCAGACCATCCCAACTTGTTCCGGTGGGAAACCCATGTTCATGTTCTTGTTTATTCAACAATTCATGCCATGATTCGGATATCTCAAATGTCCGAGATTGGGGAACAAGACTTGAGGATGGTTGTTGGTCAAATTGGTCACTACATGTGGGACAACTTACGGTGTAGTGTACTCTCCATAGTTGTTATCCATGTGACATGTTATTTATCTGATTGCGGACAACTCTACGTTAGATAGATAATAGGCAAGGAGATGTGGCTCATTAGGAAATATATGACCAAGTCCAGGATAGACAACAAGGAATCTCTAATGTAGCAACTTAAATACCGTAAAACAGCTGAATACCTGGTACATCGTTGGAAACACCTCTGGTGTAGTACAAATACATGGAAGCCATGAAAAGGTTGTAGGTAGAATACTTTGTTATCATTAGATGTTCTAAGTGCGTCTGTTGAATCATGTGTCCATCATCTTAACTAATGCCCTAACCAAAATAACTACCCCTAAAATAGCATATACGATTGTTATAGTAAACACACGCGTTTAATCTGTAGTTCTTGTAGACACCTCACCACCTTATCACCTTTACTTTACTTTAGTTTTAGATTAGATAAGTTAGAAAACCAAAACAAAATCCCTATCAACTCTTGAACACTACCTAAATTACAAAAGATAATTGAAGCCCTTAATCCCTTGCCCATTGTAGTTTGAAGAACGACCCTAGGTCATACCTATCGTTGTACTCACCCATAGCTTTAGTATACTTAGGCCCAACGAATATAAAATATAAAACTCCACTGATTGCATCCCGGTATTGTTTCGGTTAGTCCTTCAATGAGAGGACGGTTCTCCCCCTTCACAAGGAGAGGACTTCGCAACCTGACCTAATGGGGCGTATCAGCAACCTCCTGCAATACCACCACCTCCCCCACCGCTTCCACCAATGTTGGCAAATCTCCTAGCAGCTATGGAGGGAAAAGCACCACAACCTCAAAATGTAATCCCTGATTCTAACACTCAATTTCACCCAGCTATCGCTAGTGTGCCCTTTCCCCTGGGAGCAACGGTCCCCCTACTTTGGAAACATATGATGGGACCTCAAATCCAGAAGACTTTATCCAGTCATTTCATCATGCCATAAAAACACAACACAGGGAGGACGCATTTACCTGTCAGATGTTTCCTTCTGTGCTCAGATTATATGCAAAGTCTTGGTTCTGGGACTTACCAGAACGAAGCATCACCTGCTTTGATGATATTAGGAGAAAGTTCGTAAGTCACTTCGACGAAAAGAAAAAACATGTAAGGTCACAAGTGGAAGCTAACATGATCAAGCAACATCCTCATGAGCCCCTTGAAGACTTCATAGACAGGTACACTGATGAGTGTTTAAAATTACCAGGATTCCCTGAAAGTCAACAGCTCTCGGGTTTTATTTCATGCCTGGATGATAACCGTTTCCAAGCACTTGTTGATAAGTTTGTTGGCAACACACCTCCAACATTTGCTGCGCAAATTTCACAAACAAGAGACTACATCATGGAAATGGAAAAAAGACTGTTAAATAGAATGAATAAGCAGGCTGCAAACAATTCCAGGGGTGATCATAAATACCAGCCCTATCAGGGGCGAGGCAAAGGACAACAGAGGGGAAAGTTTGGCAAGAGATTCCAGCCATACAACAAAAATGCGGAGAAAGATATGGTTATCTCATCCCTTTCAAAAACTCCACATGAAATATTGGCCACTAAGCCTATTGCCAAAGGGTTCAAGAAGCTACATCCCATAGTTTTAAAGGCAAAGAATAATGGTAAGTATTGCAAATTTCATAAAGAAAGGGGCCATGACATAAATGAATGCAAGGAATTCAAGGCTCAGATATATAAAGCAATTAAAGATGGCAAACAAGAACATATGGCCCAAGGAGCCAGGGAGTACCAGCAGGGCGAAGTCAAAAAAGGTAAAGGTATAGTTGAGCTACCTAAACCCGATGCAGTGATACTCATGATAAACCCCATGGCTCTAACAAAGAAATGAAAGATAGACAAGGTCGAGTTATGGGAGTTATAGGAGATAAGCTTCCCAGCCATCCTCCGCGGATCCACTAGTCATCACTGCAAGAATAGCTAACTTCCAGGTTGGCAGGATATACCTAGACAACGAACGTTATACGGAAATAATGTATGAACATTGTTTTGAGCAATTACCAGATCACATTAAGAGCTGCAGGGAGGAGTTCCTGCAACAATTGGTTGGTTTTTCAGGAGAAACAAATTGGCCACTGGGAAAGATTAAACTAGTAGTTACCCTGGGCGATACCCGCGTTATAGGACAACCATGCTTGACTTTGTAGTTGTTCGCTCTCCATCCAAGTATGATGTCATACTAGGAAGAACGGATATGCTCCAGTTTGGTGTAGTAATCTCGATTGTTCATGGTATGGTGCATTTCCCAACACCAGAAGGAAAAGCAACTGTTCATGCTGACAGGACGTTGCAAATTGAATGTTCACAAGTAAGCCAGACAAAGGCACCGAGGGATACCCCAATAGAAGATTGAACATGAGGCTATTATAATAAACTAAGATTTTCCAGATCAACCGTCAGCATCAGTAGGAAACTTCCCTCCAGGGTCAGGCAACAGTTAAAGGAACTGTTAATCAAAAATCAGGACGTGTTTGCTTTCCAGCCTACCGATATGACTAGAGTACCAAGAAGTATAGCGGAGCATTGCCTGAATGAAAAACCTTCCGTTGAGTCACTGGTCGCAGACCAGCTCAAACATAAAATGAATGAAAGAAATGATTTTAAGTTAAAACTACTGTTGCTGAAGTTAAGTACTCGCTGATTTCTATTCATTCTACTCGAGGAATCTAATATGCTAAAGAAGATTAAAACTCAACTTAGTGTGTTGCTGACCCTAAGACTTGCAGCGAGAGTTTTACATCTTCAAATGAATAAAGGCAAAAGTCGCTGCCTGAATAAAAGCCAGTTGCTGAAGATATTCAATTCAAGTCACTCTACAAGAGTACGATAGCTCGCAGTGAGTGAGGAGGATTATTTCATCTTCAGCGACTACACTAATAAAGTTTCTATTCAAGTGCAAGTTTCTCTTCAGTCTTACGTCAGCAAGTGTCTCCCATATCTTTATAAATATCTGGGGGATTACGTTGCAACAAGTAATTGATGTTAAGAAAGATCCGATATTCAAGATAACAGAATTGGGACCATGGAATAATCAGTCTTAGAGATCAAACCAATCAAACAGTGACACGTGTCATTCCAAGATCTTGATTTGAAGAAAATGTTTACGGGACATTTGCACTATAAATAGAGGAGTACTTTGCAATTGGAAACTTGCCGTTTGTACGTGTTAATCACTTGTTCGTTCAGTGAGTAGTTTGTCTAAGCACGTAACAGCGACTAGTGAGTACAACAGTTAGTGTGTTTGTCCACTACTGTTTTAACTCTTTGTAATAGTTTAGCTAGAGTGCATGATTTAGATTAGCTTTGGCTAGTCTATTCCGCAATCAACACTTTGTAAGTTGTATGATCAATAAAATTTATAGTTCAACTACTATTGCTTCTTTGTTATGATTACGATTTGTTCTTAAGATACCCTGTCCTTTTATTGTTTAGGAAATATGATTAAAACTTGAATAAATAATCTGTATAATTTTGAAAAAGTTGTTAATTGTATTCAACCCCCCTTCTACAATTAAACTTTACTTACTGAGATTCCAAATCACTTATCAATAGTGATTTCGGGACTATTAATTGGTATCAGAGCAGAGTTGGTGTAAAACAATTAACCAGATCTGTGATAGAATCACTAAAGTATAGTTGTGTAGACTTTGAGTATCAAAAGGTAAATGGTTCTACTACCAAACCTCTAGCGTTTGATCCTTCTAGGATAGAAACCTGGATGTCCCAAATGATGATGTTTTTGGATCTTGTTGATGATCGTCTTTGTAATATTATAACCAATGATCCTCACATTCCAACCACAATTGTTCATGCTGTTATAGCTACTGCTACTACTCCTGACATACCAAAAATGGTTGTACCTAAGAGAGAGGAACATTGGTCAGATGAGGACAGACGATTGGTTAGGTTAGATAAACAAGTTAAAATCTACATAGGCATGGCACTTCACTTCCTGATGAAGTGTTTGAGTCAATTAGGCTTTTCAAAACTGCTAAAGATATGTGAGATACCCTTAGAAATATATATATTGGAATTCCTGATATTATTCGCTGCAGGGAAGTAAATCTCACTCGCCAGTATAAGCTGTTTGCAATGGAACCTAATGAGTCTCTGTCCTCTACCAATACCCGATATCAATCGCTGATGAAAAAATGGAAAAGGCTGGCATTGGAAAAGAGCAGAGTTTCGTGGTTGAAAAGTTCTTGGAACTTTTGCCATGGAAAATTTGGGGAACTATTGCTACTTGTACAAGACAGAGGAATGATTATACAATGTTTCTTCTAACTCAAGTCTATGCTATCTTACTCAACAGGGAGCAGTCTGAAAAGCAAGCTGATCAAAGTGAGCACATTCGTGCAATACTTGGAAGTCAAAAGATATCGAATGCCCTAGTATCCGAGCTTGATGAAATTGATCAGAGATAGAAATCAAAAGTTTCATGCTAAGCTCAAAGTCGCTAATAGCTGATGAAAAAGGTGTAGAAGCTGAAGAACAGTCAGATTATGAATATGATGAAGGTCTAGAAAAGCTAGAAAGTGACATGGCAATGATGGTTGCAAATTTCAGAAGAAACACCAGATCAAAAAGATTCGCTGGTGCTCCATCATCTGAAAATTTCAAATCAAAACTTGACTGCAACAAATGTGGCAAACCTGGTCATTTCATTGTTGACTGTAGATCCAAATCTATCAATCCTATCCCTGAACCAAAGCCAAGATTCGGAAATGACAAGTACAACAAGTACAAAGCAAAGTACAAGAAGCTCAAGGCAATGTCCAAATCTGGAAAGAAGAAGGGTATAGGTTTTGTCACCGAAGAAGGTTCCTTCAGTGACTCATACTCATCTTCATCATTTGATGAAGAAGAAGCATTGATTTGTTCGGATAAGGATTACTGTCTGATGGCTGATGATGTTGCTTTCCATGAATACATCAAAGAAGTAGCTCATAAATGTTCAGCATCTGGATGGGATCCTGAGACTCTCTACAAGGTACATTGCTTTAAGTCATAATCTTTGATAGTTGACTTGTCAAATTCTCATGACATTCAAAAACAACAGAATTTATGAGATCAGTAACTTAAAGTAAAAACTCCTTGATCAGGAAGAAAATCTGTTAAAAATGAAAAATTTAATACTAGACCTTGAGGCACAGTTGAATGCAAATCAAGTGTGTATTCAAGAGAAAGTAAAATTTGAAACACAATTCTTAGAGCTTAAAAAAGTTATGGAGTTTTGGTGTAAGTCAGACATAAGAGTAAATCAGTGTGTAAATAATCAAATTCCAAAACAAGCAAAAGCTATTTTGGGAGGAATTATAAATATGCTGCATTACTCGCTCATTCAACTAAGGTTGATCTTATCTTTAATTCTGATGGATGTTTCTCAGAAGTTGTGTTTTAACCTATATCAATCATCAGTGAGCCAAGAACAAATTACTTTATAAAAAGTGGCTTACTCACTGATAATTGCAATATAGTGAAGACTAACTATGAAAACAAAAGTTTTGAAGCAGAATCAGTCACTCACTGATGGTCAAAAAGACATCAGCAATCTGTGCGACACTGTTTCAGTCACTGATACATCTATTAGTGACCAAGAGTCAAAGAAATGAGAGGTTAAAAACAATAAGAAAAGTTGCAAGCAAGTGTCAGTGCAACAACTTAAGCCAAAGAAAGACAAAACAGTCACATATGCAAACAAAAAATGTTACAAATGTGGTGAAAGACAACACTTATCATCTGAATGATCAGCAACACCATTTTCAAAGCATATCATCATCAGTGAGCTGTCAGATATCATTTATGCAAAATAGTGGAAGCCAAAACCAAGGCTCAACCACTATGAACCCATCTCAGGATGGGTTCACCAGTTGAACTAATATTGTTTATTGATGCAGGGCATTCTTAGAGAGACTATCTGGTATCTGGACAGTGGTTGTTCCAGACATATGACCGGATGTAAGTCCTTCCTCAGTGACTACCAGGATGAAAGAGGTCCTGATGTAGTGTTTAGTGATAACAAGATTGGCAAAACAAGAGGTTATGGTGTTTCAACAAATGGTAATATGATGTTCAAAAGAGTTGCATATGTGGAGGGGATGAAGCACAATTTATTGAGCATCATTCTGTTTTGTGATTCCAAAAATAAGGTGTTATTTGATCACGAAGCTGGTGTGGTTTACAACAAGAAAGGAAGTGCTATGTTGGCTGCTAACAGAAAGGGGAATACATATGTTGTCAATATGGACTCAGCTCAGTCAGGGACATGCTTTTATTCTTGAACTTTTTTAGAAGAAAAATGGTTATGGCATAAGCGACTTTCTCATCTGAATCTAAAAGCTATCAATAGATTAAGCAAGAATGGTTTAGTCACCGAACTTCCAAAATTGTCTTATGATAAAGATAAGCTTTCTTCTGCATGTGAAAAAGGAAAACATCACAGTTCATCCTTTAAGAGTAAACAGACATCATCAGTAACTGAATGTTTCTATCTACTTCATATGGATCTATTTGGTCTAATAAGTACTCCAAGTCTTGGTGGAAAAAGATATTGCTTTGTAATTGTGAATGAATACTCCAGATACAGCTGGGTATTCTTTCTAAAAGCTAAAAGTGAAGCAACAAGTGAAATTATATCCTCTATCAAGAGAATGGAGAACTTAAATGGTAGTTTGGTAAAATATTTAAGAAGTGATAATGGCACTGAATTTAGGAATATTGACCTGGAAAGTTTCTATGATTCAAAAGGTATTTCTCAAAACTTCTCAGCACCAAGAACACCCTAACAAAATGGGGTTGTTGAAAGGAGAAATAGGACCTTAAATGAATCTGCCAGGTCAATAATCATTGATCCTGGTCTTAAAAGCCATTTCTGGGCTGAAGCACTGAGTTCAGCTTGCTTCACTCAAAGTAGGTCATTGATTGTCAAAAGACATGATAAGACAGCATATGAGGTGTTGGGGGGGGGGGGGGGGGGAGAAAACCTGATATAAGTTTTCTCCATGTTTTTGGTAGCACATGTTATGTCTTAAACAAAATAGATCACTTAGGAAAGTTCGATCCAAAAGCTGATGAAGGAACATTCGTTGGTTATTCCATAATCTCTAAAGCTTTCAGAGTTTACAATAAAAGAAGAGAATGCATTGAAGAATCAATAGATGTTACTTTTGATGAAGCATATGTTGAGTCACTCACTGATCCAAAAGATTATGAATCTCTTGATTTTAATGAATTAACTAAAATGGATAATGACTCATCATTAAGCAACAAAGTCAATGATAAGAAGTATAATAACTTTTCATCAGACTCTGAAAAGGAAGATAGTGTACCTGAAAATAATTCCATCTCTACTTCAGCTGTGAATAATTAGGGGACATCATCTTTGCTTAATAAAAATCAATCATCATCATCAACCCACTGTCCAAATCAAAGCACACAAAATGATAATACTCATTGTTCCAATGCTGATCAATCTTTAGGACAAACAATGGATAAAATAGTCAATGCTGAAACTCAGCGAATGACTAAATGGACAAAACATATTGATAATCAATTATTTATTGGTAATCCAAAATCCAAAGTCCAGACTAGATCAACAACTGCTAACTTTTGTCTGTTTGTTACCTTTGTCTCACTGATGGAACCAAAGAAGGTGGATGAAGCACTCACTGATCACAACTGGATATCAGCGATGCAAGAAGAACTTGCTCAATTTGAAAGAAACAAAGTATGGAAGTTGGTGCCTCAGCCTGCTGGTAAAACAGTGATGGGAACTAGATGGGTGTTTAGGAACACAATGGATGTTGATGGTGTTGTTGTTAGAAACAAGGCTAGGCTTGTTGCACAAGGTTACTATCAACAAGAAAGCATTGAATATGATGAATCCTTTGCACCAGTTGCTAGACTTGAAGCTATAAGGCTATTCCTAGCCTATGCAACTCACAAGAAATTCAAAGTATATCAGATGGATGTGAAAAGTGCCTTTCTCAATGGCAAGCTGCAGGAAGAAGTGTATGTCAAGCAACCACCTGGATTCATTAATCCAAAACATCCTGGTTATGTTTATAAACTGGATAAATCCCTGTATGGACTAAAACAGGCTTCCAGAGCTTGGTATGATACTCTCTTTGTCTATCTAATAAAGTGTGGCTATGTCAGGGGAAAAATTGACAGCACAATATTTATTAAGAGAGATAAAAGAGATGTCATACTAGTCTAAATTTATGATGATGATATCATTTTTGGGTCTACTAACAGTGACATGTGCAAGGAATTTTCTGATCTCATGACTAAAAGTTATGAGATGAGCATGATTGGTGAATTAACATTTTTCCTTGGTCTTCAAATAAAACAAACCAAAACTAGAATTTTTATAAGTCAAGGAAAATATGTCAAAGATTTGTTAAAGAAATTTGAATTTGCTAACTGCCCATCCCTTGCTACACCCATGTCACCTGCAGTGAAATTACATGCTGATTCAAATGGTAAATTTGTAAACATCACTGCTTACAGAGGTATGATTGGATCACTGTTATATCTCACTGCAAGTAAACCAGACATTATGTTTGGCACATGTCTTTATGCCAAGTATCAAGCTAATCCAAAAGAATCACATCTACTTGCTGTTAAAAGAATATTCAGATATCTGAAGGGTACGTCAAATCTTGGTCTCTGGTACTTGTCTGGTTCAGATTTCTCACTGAAAGGATATTCAGATTCTGATCATGCTGGATGTAAGCTGGATAGAAAGAGTACATCTGGTAGCTATCAGTTTCTGGGAGAAAAGCTTGTTAGCTAGTCCAGCAAGAAACAAAATTCAGTTTCGACTTCAACAGCTGAAGTTGAATATGTCGCTGCTAGTGCCTGTACAGGTCAAATTCTCTGGATGAGAAATCAACTCGCTGACTATGGTTTTGATTTCACAGAGATACCAATCTATTGTGATAGTCAAAGTGCCAAAGCCATTACTAATAATCTAGTGATGCACTGAAGGACAAAGCACATTGATGTTAGATATCATTTCATCAGGGACTATGTGATGAAAGGAGATATTGAATTTCATTTCATTCCAACTGACTACCAACTCGCTTATTTACAAAACCTTTAGATGAGAAAAGATTTAACTTTCTCATCAGTGAGCTTGGTATATTAAACCTAAATGAATGAATAAACTTTTTGAGTTTATTTATTTATTTTTTTAAATAAAAAAATAAGCTTTAAATAAAATGACTTTGTAAATTATAACGGTTGATGAGCATACTCGATGATCATATAACTTTAACTGATCCAATAAGCAAGTTTAATACTCAGTTAGTTGTGCTGATCTAGTTTTATAACTTACATAGTCACATGGATATTTTATTATGTTTTTCAAATTAAGTCTATATCATTACTCTATATTATTTCTAGCTGATTTAGTTAGTATTCTAAGTTGTAACTTAGTCAACGAATTTTTAATATAGACTTATGCTATACATTTAATCTAAGACATAATATATATTCTAAGTTGTGATTAAATCAACGAGATAAAGCTTCAATGAGATAAAAGAATATATTTATTTCATTATGATTTTTATATTTCTTTTTGGTGGATAATCAATACTTTGATTATATACATAAGGACTTATGCTGTAGCATTTAATGGTGATAAATAAATCGACAAACATTCGTTATATTTAATACATTTTGTATTTAATTTAACGAATTTCAATATATATTTTATGGTATAACAGAAAAGTCACATGATTCTGACTTTTCCGGCGCACCACTCCCATCACCATTAATGCCACCACGTTTTACCATCATCACCCCTATACCACCCACTTACCATGACCATCAAACATGACGTTCAATTTTCCACCACATGTTCATCAAGTTGCGTACACTATAAATCAGTGACTTAAACTCACTTTTTCACTTTTTACGTATATGATCGTGCTCCAACGGTCGGTCAAGGAATCGCTTCCTTGTCGTTGCGGACCTTCCAGTCGAGACCGGCGATCGGAGGGTGGTTTTAAATTTATAATAGTCTGGGGGAGCCAAAACCTTCCGAACTACTTACTATTACTAGGTACGAATACCTGATATTAGTATGTGGTAAGGATGATCCAGGGTCGTTCCTCACGATGGTAGAATTAAAACAGAGCTAGTTCTGATAACTTAGTAATTAAGCTGGGGTTTATATAGATTGAAGGGTGATTGTTTTTAGGTTTTTATTTATTTAAAATACTAAGAAAGCATAAAAGTAAAGGGAGGCTAGCAGATATGTAACACTTAAGGATAACAAAAGACGTGGTTCACCATGATTTAGGATAGCATATTATTGGAATGATGATTATTGGAGACACATTCAACTAACAGACAAATAAACTTCGGTGTAAACACTAGGACCCTACTTATTTAGTTTCGGTTCTAAATTAGTATGTCATTGAGTATCTAGGCAATCATGATTCTGATCAAATCAGGTTGCTTAACCCCCAACACTGTCATGATAAGGACAAGTGACCCTTCTTGGAGATTTCTCCTGGGTGCATGAATAATGTAGCAAACCGCCATTACAGGATATTCTGACCGTTCTTAACACCTATGTCTAAATGTTATTACCTAATTGTGTATTGGTTGTTTACTTTGTTATTCTAAACCTATCGGCTAAGTGAGGTTAAGCATGTTTAAGCATTTTGGACTATAGCTAAGTCCTCGTTTTCTTTCAAAACTCCCTTTTTACTTATTTTTAGCTCAAGTACTTCCGTCATGAAATAGACCCTCCTTTACAATCAGACGTTCATCCCTAGGTATCTTACGGTGTATAATGCATTCAGCATTTCCACAGCTTGTATAAATCTAAGTATACTCATCGTGTATAATACTGTTAAGGTTTAGCATTTCCACAGCTTATATCCTAGACCATGTTCAGGAAGGGTAACTTCCATGTATCCACGGTGTCATATGCTTACGACCGGTCCGTAGCTTCCACGCATTTGTACTTCACCAGAAGTGTTTCCAGCGCTATACTAAGTACTAGGCCGTTTTACAGCATGTCCACAGCTTCATACAAAAACACAGATAACTATATCTATCTAGTATTATGGTTTGCAAAGTCCTATCCTAAGGGAAATAGTCACGTGAAAGCCTGGAAAGGGTGAATGATAAAGTCTATTTATGCAAAGTTTAGACTGCTAACAAAGTATAACAACTCCCATTTATACAGATAGAGAATTAATGTAACATCATTCATAACTATCTAAATCAAGGCAAACATATAAGCAACTAATCACAAAGCATACTTGTAACACCCGCCAAATTAGGACTAGTAATTAGTGCCTGATTCTCTGTTAATACATGTAATTAGTTCTGTATTAGGCTAATTAATGTATCAAACTATATATTGTTGAATATATACAAAAATGCGATTTGCTTAAATCGTACGCAAACTAAATCGAATGTATTTCGGTTCAAGTAAAATACGGACGTTGGTGATCAATTTTATTGATTAATATAAAAATTATATATTGACAATAACATACCAAAAAAAAAAAAAAAAATATTATTTTGATAATATTTCGAGTACTCTTCATATCGTATTATAAGCATCTACGCGACTCAAACATTAACGCGCAAACAGACGAGACCAATTGAGTCATTAAACAATTGGTAAAATACTCCAACAAGTTTATTTAATTAACTTTCGTTTTCTTTAAAAACTTACATTATTTGACACTTAAAATAATTACTTAACGATTTATGATCGGGGAATCGAACACCACACGGAGCGCGAATGTACGGAGCTAAAAGTGGAGACCCACACATGGGTGGGCCCCCACCCAAAAATCTGCCAAGGGGTGAGGTCACCACCTCCCCACCCCATTCTTCACTTCCATCTTTCTTTTTCACTCTATCTCTCTCTCTTTTTCTTTCTTCATTTTCATCACCATCACCACCTTAAACCCTCAAATAACCCACTCAAACATCATCAAATCACCTTGGCCGTTTGGAAGAAAATCACCACGAAGCAACGATCTACATTTCTATCTTTCCGGATTCTCCGTGAGACGATTTGTAAGTTTCCGACAAAAACCCGAAATCTTCCGATTTTGAGTATTTTTAAGTTCTAGTTGTTTCTTTAAGCTTAAAATGTCCAAATATGGGTTGGGTAAAAGTTTCAGGCCAAACGGAAACCGAAAAACTCGTTTTTGGCTCAAAAATCCGTCATCAGACTTAAGTGTCGCATAGACAGCAGCAGCTATGCGTCACTTCATGCGTCACTTAAGTGACGCATTGAGTGTCGCATGAAACCCTAGTTTTGCCTAAGTGTCGCATGAAACCCCTTTTTCCCGACACTCCTACCGTCACTTGACTAGTGACGCACAACAACCATACCCGACACTTCTAGCGACACTTCCTAAGTGACGCCTAGACCCATACCCGACACTTATAGCGACACTTACCTTAGTGACGCCCTACCATGCGTCACTTCCCTTAAGTGACGCATATGCTCAGATTTAATATTTTTAGCGACACTTCCCAAGTGTCGCCCAAGCCACCCAGTGACGCTTCACTATGCGTCACTTCCATAAGTGACGCCATAAGTGACGCCCAGCCCCTAAGTGACGCATAAACAGAAAGTTTTAACTAATTTTACACTAAGTTTTGAGACCCAAAATTGACGCCCCATTTCACCCAAATTCGAGTCCAGATGCGTTTTTCACCAAAGCAATATAGTAGAAATAAAAATTTTATCATGACCATCAAGCTCGACCCCAGCCAGGGGCTCTGCCCCTTGGACCCCGCCAGGGGCTGCCGCCCCTTGGACCCCGCTACCAGGGGCGCTGCCCCCGGACCCCCGTCATTAACGGGCTTCGCCCTTACCCTGGAGTCACGAGTAACAGTGTTACATCTAAATTTTCACACAAAGTGTTAAACTTGTATAACATCAAACACGAACGACATGACTTCTAAAAACACTTTGGAACACGTTTTTCAAGAATAATGATAATATTATTATTACCAACAATCACCAACGGGCCGTACACATTTTCAAACACTTAAACAATCAACCAAATTGTAATCATTTGGACATTCTAGTTGGACAAACAACTACAAGGTAGTCTTATGAGATGCCTTCATATGTTTATAACCATCGCGTGTCGTGGACACCCTCAGGTTACAAGTCTTTGGACTTCGATTCCCGACTCATCAATCTCAGTTTATTGATATAAACTCTAAAGACTCAGGTGAGTCTCATAGCCCCTCTTTTACTATTTTTACTCAGGGGTGTGATATATTGCTTGTTTTAACGCGTGAACGCAAGTACAACTTTTACATGTACTACATGAGTTTTACACAACAAATCTTTTAAAGCCCTCCATCAGCATAGTTGTTAATACATTTGTAGCGTGAATATTAGTATATGGTACCATATAGGATTGACCCACCTCGTCCGGGTTAGCAAGCACTAACCGGGTAAACGGACGTACTAATATTTAAGGAAGACGGATGTTGATTAGGCACCCGTGGAGGCGAAAACGCTCAGGCTGTGTCCTGACCCACGAGTTAAGCTCAACTATGTGCTCATGGCTGTATACTGTTACCACTATCATTTGCTGGATGCAAATCAACTATTTAAATCTTGCGGTTCACACAACTTATGTGATACTCAAACCTGTGAGCTCACCAGCGTTAGCTGACCCATTTTAGCATGTATCGCAGGTACAAAGCAGTAGGCAGGATTGCCCCAGGAAACTATAGCTCGAGTCAGCATGTAGACAATAGAGATTTTCTTGCATTAATATATTTTGTATAAGTATTTATGTATTGAAATCTCTCATTTTAAACGAACACGAGCTATATGTAGCTTCAAACCTTGTAAACATTTTGCTATTAATACATTCTGTTAAAACGACGCATATAGAGTCGTTTACTATTAATCTCTGTGCTTTGAATATTGATTAGTAACACCCAAAGTATGCTTCCGCGAATCATTAAATTTGGGGGTGTTACAATACTAATAAACATTTCTATCATTAGTAAATCACAAACATCAAACAAGAACATTATAACAAATTAATAATAGAAAGGATAGATAATACCGATTCGTATTGCGAGCAGAATAACAACTTGTATTTCTTCGAATAATATCCAAATATTACAACCGCTAGCCTCTACTAATTATATTTCATAGCTATTCTAAGAAGAAAGGATTCTCTCCTAATCTTCCCACTAGTTCCCTAGAGAGAGAAACTAGAGAGGGACTAGAGAGAGAACCTAGAGAGAGAAAGTCTAGAGAGAGAAACTCTCGAGAGAGAGTGTAGTGTATGTGAAATGAGTTGTGTGTTGTGAGGGATGGATTGAATGGTCAGAAATGAGGAGGTTTAAGCCTCTATTTATAGGCTTCCAAGATACGATTTAACACTTAACACCCTCGCTCCATTTTAACACTGAAATACACCCCCGAGCTATGAAATTTGACACCAAAGAGGGCGTATTTGACACCAAACAGGGCGAATTCGGTAGCAAATAGGGCGTATTAGGTAGCAAACGGGGCGTATCCGACACCATAGAGGGGGTATACCACCCCTACAGGGGGTATACGGCCCCATAAGGGGGGTATACGGCCCCTAAGGGGGTGTATACGGCCCCTGTGGGGTGGTATTCCCTTGGTCCGTGGTCTTGTGTGCTGGATCGTAAGTCTTGTGCACTGGTCAAACTTCGTTTGGCCATAACTTTTTCATTCTTGATCCGTTTTCAGCGTTCTTTATATCTACGTGATCGTAATTACCTGAAGATCAAAATGAACTAATCAAAGGATAATTTCAAGGTAATATGCTAAAAAGTGCTCGTAGAACATGACCGTATCATTTATGCTTTGTTTTGTACGTTATTTAGACATTTTACTTGATTTTTGAAGCAATGCCTTATTTTTAGCCTTAATAACGAGTTATGGTGAAAAAGTATTGATATTGAATGATTTCATCCATTTGGGGCTAAACAGGTGGGAATTATGTCACAAAAACGTGACTTTTTACGTCAAATCAAATATCCCACACTTAGACATTGCTTGTCCTAAAGCAATACTTCAACTATCCTCACTTTAAAAAGATGTTTTAGGTCTGATTTATGCGAATTAAAATATTTCTTAAAACAACCATTCCTCATATGGGTAACCTGTTTCAGAAAATTGAGATAAATAAGATAATTGTTCCAGAAATAAGAAAGAAATATCTTTGGGCATGCTTCTGATTCTCGTGATCTTTGGCATACACATGACTTAGGCAATCTCATCGGTGGTCACTCAATTCACTCAAAAAGTGTATCGGGTTTCCTATCATTCTAAACAAACGAAATCGCTCAAAAGCCAGTCATGTAGCATTCATTGTCATAGGCTTGATCGGGAATCAAATCTCCACCATTTAGGTGGGAACGGTGCTTATTATCCCAAGACATTCATCGGGTTTTGTGTGAGGTGAGGGTTTAAAGGGTATGGATAATGGGATGTTTTTAGGTTTAAAGGGTTATACTTATCTTACGACTTTTAAACTCATGAAAAAAATTACATAGATACGCTTTTTAATGAAAACAGAGACGGATGACGGAAAAGGAGAAAGATAGCTATTTTGACTTCTATCTTTTTGAAAACACATGGAAGATTATATCTTTCAGAGATCGGAGTTTTCGGGAGATTTGAAGCACTTAGCTTTATTTCTATGACATATTTTTGGCTTAGAATTTCTTTTCAAAGGAATTTCTAAGGAATTTTTATTTTTCTTACTTCCCTTTTTTTGGGATCCTTTCTTGCTTTCAATTTTCAATCTTTTGATATTTCGAATTTCATTTGGTGCCAATTTTTCGCACCTCAGAATTCTCGATCTTTTGAGATTTTGATTATGTAAACGCACACGAGAAGTTTTGAGTAAAACACGAAATTTGTGATTTTTAGAGTGAAAGCAAAAAGAATATATAAATAGCATTTTTCATAAATTTAAAAATTCCAAGATAACGTTTTGGTGGGTATGAAAGTGAGTGGGTTTAAAAACTTGGGTTTTCAAGAAACGAAAAGGTTAAGGCTCAACAGGGTTTACTAGGCGGATCATCGATACTAAAAATGAGTATTGGTAGGGTTATGCTTGAAGAGATATGAGAAAATGGGTTCATTTCCTAGGGAATGTCAAGGTCATCTAATTGCACCTATACCGCGTACGGTACTCACCAATATGGTCTCGAAATGCATACCAGGAGCAAGTTCTAATTCAGAAATGCATACATCAGCACACACAACAAATGAATAGTGGAGCATTTAAATGAATGCTTATATAGGCTCAAGGTACCTCACTGCAATTAATATGGGTTGTATGTGCTTAGTCATGCGCTGCCCCTAAGATTATCATTTCTTAATTTGAGAAATTCCTACCTTATTTACACTACTTCCCAAAACAACTTACTCATAATCAAAATGGTTCCTCTTAGAAATATTAAAATTCAAAAAATAGCAGAGCTAACTGAATGAGTAGCTATCTACTGTCGAAGTTAAGCTCATGCTTTTCTTTGTTTTATGCAAAAAATTTGATCAATTTTTAAAGTGAGGAACATTTTCTGAGTTGCTATTTGGACATAAAAATCTATCTAAGGTATTCTATACCGCTATCCCACACTTAGAGGAACATTGTCCCTAATGTTCTCTTTAATGGAGATTATACTGGAAGTAAAATCCCACACATAGAGTTTAAACATATAAGAAAATGTTTCTTCAAGTGTTTGTTTTGGGCTGAAATCCCACACTTAGTGATAAAGCTTAGGATATGGTATAGATTACATTGGTTAATTAACAGTACTAAGTAAAGCAAAATGATAAAAACGGAGAAAGGATAAAGAAACTCCCCAGGTAGCTAAAGCTGAAGGTCTAATTATGCCGCGAGAAGAATTCCTTGAAATCTTTGTTAGGTGGCAGCTCCATTAGCTCTAGGGGTTTGCTTATAAATACGGGCTTCGCCTTTCATTTCATCCAAAACATTTGTGAAGTAATCTCGTAGGTGTGAACACGTTGGATATACCTTTCCATTCAACTTCATATTTTTGCAATCAAAAGGATTCACTGTCTCAGAATGAAAAGATGTTTTCTACTACAAATCTTTTTATAGAACATATATTTTTAAACGAGTTCGAGCATAATCCATAAAAGTAGTATGCAAGTACCTCAAATGCTCGAAACACATGAACTAATTTTTCTTAAAAACTATCCTATTTTTCCGAGACAAGTGATTTTGCAAAAATTGAGTTGAAATATTTTGAAAATATTTTTGGTATATCCAAGTGAAGGATATTCAGAGATTTTCTTCACTTATCAACACACAACTATCAACACATCTTATTGCATGAGTTGCCTCCCGAGAAGCGCTGCTGTTATAGTCAAGAGGTCAACTTGGATAGATTGTATAAAATAAAGCGAAATGATGGCGTCCTCCGGATACTGGAAGAGTGAAGGTCTCTCCTTGATGAACTAGTCATAGAAAACTAGAAATCATATACGTGTCTGAAAGCACCATCTCTTCCCCTGCAAAGTAATGCTCCAAAGATTTCCAAATTTAATGAACTGTAACCTCCCCTTGTTGCCTTTCCATCATTATCAAATATTCTTCATCATTAGGCATAAATCCCTGTTTGTTAGGCATTTGCACAAAGAGAAAAAACAAACGTTTTCTAACAAACAAGTGATTATTCTCCAAATCATAAATTCGCTGGTTTGCGAGAACAACTATCAAAGTTAGTACTTTGAAGATGAAACAAACCAGCGTATGACTTGGAGTCTAATCTCACACTAAAAGTATTAATGTCCTATAATTTCACCTCATCACAAACAGCAGATATGGAAATATTAGTTGAATCAGGTAGCCAAGTATAAATATATTCAAAGCACATATTTTTAAATGAGTTTGAGCATAATACACATGTGGACATACAAATCATGTTATCAGATTAAGCATTTGTATCTCTTGTATGTTCATGTAAGTACCTCAAATTTTTGACATATGTCAGTGTTCGGATCAGAGCTAAATTGACCAAGTGTTGAAGACTGAAGATCAAGTCTTAACCACTGTTAGAGTTAAAGACTGCCGCTGCTAGAAGAGTTGAAGACTAGCCACTGCTAGTATATTTGTGTGACTGCCACTGTTAGACATATACTTGATTATTGTAATAAGTATATTGTAGCCACTGTTAGTATAATATAGTTACTACCACTGTTGGTATATTTACGTAAGTTGGTTAGGCAGTTAGAGTTATGTATGGAATCAAACTGTTTCCATAATAACATGCGATTGTATAGGACTCTATAATCTATATATAGAGATCCTTAGACCTAGATTAGGTTAACGATTTTGTGCAGCTTCAAGATTTTCTATAACCCTAATACATTAAGTGTATTCGTCTTATATCATTAATAAGATTGAAGCTTTTGGTATTAATCGTGTTCTACAAGTTATTCATATTCTACTTGATCTTATTAATATTATTGAGTGTGATTCCGCAACTTCTCAATAATAATTCAAAGCTTATATTTATCAAATTGTTTATTAGATTAAGACTGAGTTTTAATAAGTAGTATTAGAGCTTTGGTTAAGCTTTGAATACAGGAAGATCTGGGATTACTGTTTGATTGATTTTTTAAAATTTTTTTTATTCAAGATCTACGTATTGAATCAATGGCATCAGAAGGTAATGAAGGATTCCAGGTTACTAAGATCCCCATGCTTAGGCCTGATGACTTTCATCTATGAAAGAATAGGATCAAACAATACATGCTTCTCATAAATTATCAGATGTGGGAAGTTGTAGTTAATGGTCCTCCAGTAACACTTGATGGTGATGGTGTTGCACAAACAAGACCACCACCAACTTCAGAAGCAGAAAGAAAAGTTAGATCAATAGAGTATAAAGCACTCAGTACTCTATTATTGTCTATTCCTAATAAATATTAGAGAAGGTTTGAATCATGTCAGGATGCTAATGTTCTTATGGAAACTATTGAAAAGAGATTTGGTGGCAATTCCAGCACCAAAAAGAACAGAAGATCTCTTTTAAAGCAGCAATATGAGAACTTTAATTCTATAAAGTCAGAAACTTTGACTCAAACCTTTGACAGGTTTTCAAAGTTAGTAGGAGATCTGGAGAATCGTCAAGTGAAAACTGATAAGGATGATCTAAATAGGAAGTTTTTGAGATCATTAGGTGAGGAGTGGACAATCTATACTGTTGGATTAAGACAGAGTGCAGATTTGGAGTCAAAAGAGCTTGAAGATATTTACAATGATCTAAGAAACTTTGAACCTGAAGTGGAAAGCAAGAAGCAGGGTTCAGGAAACAACAACAACAACAACAATGCAGCCTTTATGTCTACAACTGGAACTAAAGCAGAGTCAAGTCAAAAAGGCTCTACTTATGTTTCAAGAGGAAGTGGATCATCATCAGACTGCTCTAATGATCAGATTTTGGAATCTTTCTTTGCTAGTAATGTGAACTCTTCACTTACTAATGAAGATTTAGAACAGTTTGATGGAGATGATCTAGAAGAGATGGATATTAAATGGCAAATTGCTTTAATCACTCAAAGGGCAAAAAGATTTATGCAGAGAACTGGAAGGAACAACTTTGCATATAAAAGGAATGATACAAGTTGGTTTGATAAGAGTAAGATAGAGTGCTTCAACTGTCATAAGATGGGGCACTTTGCAAGAGAATGTAGAAGTCCAAAGAAGGAACAGAATAGCAGTGAGAATGGTTAAAGAGCTGGAAGCAATGGAACTCAATCAAGGAATATACCAATCCAGGGTGCTTCATCAAATGCTCTTGTATCTATTGATGGCTGTGGATGGGACTGGAGTGATCAAGAAGAACATGAGGTGAAGAATCAATGTCTCATGGCCATTGTAGAATCTGACAAGAAGTCAGAGGTTCCATATGAGGTACAAAATAAATTATGTTCTGCTGTTTGTAAACAAACTGTTAAACATTACAGGGATCATAATCTGAAAGTATGTGATGAACTAAAACAATGGGAAATCAAAAGTAAACACACCATAGCAGCAATTGAAAATCTTGAAAAACAGATAAAAGCATATGAAGTCAATGCAACACAGTTTAAATATGACATTGAATATGCTAGGTGGGAAAGAGACACTTTTAAAGATAAGGTAGAATTGTTAACTAAGAAACTTGCTGACGTCACATGTGAAAGAGATAGCATAAGACTTAATGTAAGTAACTTAGGACATGCATCTAAGAGTGTGAATAAGCTTATCAATTCACAGATTCATGATAAGCTTGAGACTGGGTTAGGATACAATAATGTACCTCCTCCTTATAACCATAACTACTTTCCTTCCAAAACTGAAATTGATATCAATTCTCTTAAAGAAGGAATGAATGATGAGGTTAAAAAGGATGATCCTGTTAAGAGTTTAGAAGAAGATGTGAACTTTGATAAAGTAGTGGTTAGTGATTGGAGTGAAGAAGATGATGAGAGTGATGATACATCTGAAAGTGAGAAAAGTATAACAAATAAATCATCACATTCATCACCTGGGAGTAGCAAAAGAGTAATTGGTCTAGTTTCAGAACTTAATGTTGATAAACTAGAAGAGGGTAAAAAGATGTTTCAAGAAAAGGCTAAGCAACGGATAGAACATGTGATCAAAGCTAATAAATCTAGGAATGGTTTAGGTTATATTTGCAAAACAGTTAGACAAGAATCTAAATTTTTGAATTATGTAAATGATAAATGTGTTAACTGTGCTTGCAAAACAAGATTTTCTGCACCAAAACCATTTGATAAAACTGCACCCAGAGGCAATCAAAGAAATTGGAACCAAATGGTTTCACAAAAATTGGGGCAAAATTTTAAATTGGTGAAAGAAAAATCCTGTTATATCTGTGGAAAAACCAATCATCTTCAACGTGACTGTTATCACAATCCTAAAAACTTCAATAGGGTTGTGAAACCATTGTGGACAGCTGCTAACATGATTAACAAACAAAATTTTAAATCAAAAGTTAATCATGTTGCCACTATCAAGAGAATGAAGTATAAGGCTAACAGTGGTACAACTGCAGCCACTGCTACTTATGTTGCAGTGGTACTACCAAACAAAGTCAACAAAGGCATGAAGACTAAAACAATGGATAGTGTTGTCACTGTCAAGCATGGAGTCACTAGTGTTAAACGTTCCAAAAGAATATTTACACCAAATAAGGCTACCACTGCCAGAGTGATTAACACAGGTCTGAGAGTTACCTCTGTTAGGTCAATTCCCACTGTTAAGTCTGATATAAGTTGGATTTGGAAACCAAAGAACACTGTTACATCTAAAGGTTCTAGATCCAATAGTGCATCAGAATCAATTGTCTTACAGAGAGTTAATTTTAAAGATGCACATGGGAAACCCAAAACCAAATTGGTTTGGGTTCCCAAGAGAAATTAATTCTCTTTTTAATTGTTTGTATAGGGCAAGCCAGAGAGCTTATGGCATGTTGATAGTGGCTGCTCAAGGCACATGACTGGAGACAGGGAAAAGCTACAGAACTTCAAATCCTTTGATGGTGGATATGTAGCATTTGGAAGTAATCCCAAAGGTGGGAAAATTACAGGCAAAGGAACAGTTCAGAGTGCAAAGTTAAGTTTTGAAAATGTTTATTTTGTGGAACAATTGAGGTATAATTTGCTAAGTGTGAGTCAAATCACAGATAAAAAGAATCCAGTACATTTTACTGACACTAAATGCCTTATCTTGTCCAAGGAATTCAAAATACCAGAAAACATGATTTTAATGAGAATTCCAAGGTAAGATAATGTATATAAGTGTGACTTTGCAAACATGACTCCTCAACCTAATTTAAACTGTCTTATTTCCAAAGCAAGTCTGAATGAATCTGAATTGTGGCATAGAAGGATGTGTCATATGAATTACAAAACCATTAATAAACTTGTCAAAAACAAGCTTGTTAGAGGTTTGCCTCAAAAGGTATATTCATGTGATGATCATTGTGTTTCTTGTCTTAAAGGAAAGCAATACAAATCTCCTTTTAAGTCCAAAATTGTGAATACCAACTGCACTCCCTTACACTTATTGCATATGGACTTATTTGGACCAACCAATATAAGTAGTATGGGGAAGAGGTCTTACTGCCTTGTAATTATTGATGATTATACTAGATTTATATGGGTTTTCTTTCTTAGAACAAAAGATGAGACAGGTGAAATACTTAGATCATTTATAACTAAGATGGAGAATCAATTAGATAAAAAGGTTAAAATCATCAGGAGTGATAATGGAATAGTGTTTAAAAATCATGAGATGGATAAATTCTGTGAAGATAAAGGTATTAAGAGAGAGTTTAGTGCACCTAGAACTCCCCAACAAAATGGAGTGGCAGAAAGGAGGAATAGGACACTAATTGAGGCTGCCAGAATTATGTTATCTGATGCAAAATTGCCTATGTCTTTCTGGACAGAGGCAGTTAGCACAACTTGCTATGTTTAGAATAGGGTATTAGTTGTTAAGCCTCATAACAAAACACCATATGAATTGCTGTTTAAGAACAAACCACTAGTTAGTTTCTTAAAATCTTTTGGATGTCTTTGTACCATCTTAAATACCAAAGATCACTTAGGAAAGTTTGAGAGCAAGGCAGATGAGGGTATATTTGTGGGTTACTCCGTTCAGAGTAAGGCTTATAGGGTACTCAATCAAAGAACCAGGGTGATAGAAGAATCAATGAGCATCACTTTTAATGAAAATACCATTAATCCTGATTGAAAAGGTCCAAAGTCATTGTTAGATATTGATGCACTTAACTCTGCTTTTAGATATACAACTGTAGATTCTAGTGCAGGTACAAGTGCAGGTACAAATGCAGGAACAAGAGATGGAAAAGGTGTAGCAGAATCAGGAATGTCTTTTAAAAAGAAGAATGATTCATTCGAATACATTTTGTTTCCAATTTGGTCTCCTGATCCCCCAGAAGTTTTTGATTCTGGATCAGATTCACAAAAGTTTTCAAAAGCCTCAAACTTAAGCAAGGATAAAGGAGATGGTGATAAAATTCCAATGAATTATGAGACAGATCCATATATGCCAGAATTGGAGGAAAGTGAGGATGAAAGTGATTTAAGCTTAGAACAGCAACTTGCAAAGATTTTGAATGAGTTTTCTAGTAATACAAGGCCTGTTGTTGAAAGAATCACTAGGGATATTGAAGGTATTCTTATGAATGAGAATTACACCAATTTAGAAACTGAAATACCTGAATCTTCCACATCTCAGTACATTTCTCATAGAGATCATCCACTTGAGAATGTAATTGGAGATATTGGTTCTCCTGTTCAAACCAAAAAACATACACAAGAAAATAAAGAAGATGACTACCCTTCTTTGTTTACTTGCTTTTTGTTTCAAATGGAGCCCAAGAAAATCACTGAAGCCTTGAAAGATCCAAGTTGGATTGAAGCAATGCAGGAAGAGTTGCTTCAATTTCAGATTCAGGAGTGTGGGCGTTGGTTGACTTACCCAAGGGAAAAAGAGCTATTGGTACTAGATGGGTGCTTAGAAATAAAAGGGATGAAAGAGGCATTGTCATCAAGAACAAAGCCAGATTGGTAGCTCAGGGATATACACAAGAAGAAGGCATAGATTATGATGAGGTTTTTGCTCATGTGGCTAGAATTGAAGCTATCAGAGTGTTTCTAGCTTTTGCTTCATTCAGAGAATTTAAGGTTTATCAAATGGATGTCAAAAGTGCCTTTCTTGACGGCAAACTTGATGAAGAAGTGTATGTGTGTCAACCACCAGGTTTTGAAGATCCTCAGTATCCTAATAAAGTGTTAAAACTGGACAAAGGTCTGTATGGCTTACATCAAGCACCTAGAGCTTGGTATGACACTTTATCAGTTTATTTGCTTCAAAATGGATTCAGCAGATGTACCATAGACAAAACTTTGTTCACCAAAAGAGTTAAGAATGATATTCTGCTAATTCAAGTCTATGTAAATGATATCATCTTTGGCTCTACAAGGGATAGTTTATGTAAAGAATTTGAGTCCATTATGCATACAAGATTCAGCATGAGCTCAATGGGAGAGTTAACATTCTTTCTGGGATTACAAGTGCATCAGAAATTTGATGGGATCTTCATCTATCAAGAGAAATATGTTAAAGACATGCTTAATAAGTTTGGATATAAAGATGCAAAAGTTGCAAGCACACCCATGGAAACACATAAGCAATTAAAAGCAGATCCAGAAGGAGAAGAAGTTGATGTACATCTGTATAGATCAATGATAGGATCATTAATGTATCTGACCTCTTCCAGGCCAGATATCATGTTTGCTGTTTGTGTGTGTGCTAGGTTTCAAACATGTCCAAAGCAATCACATCTATTTGCAGTCAAAAGAATCTTTAGATACTTAAAGGGTCAACCAAAATTGGGTGTTTGGTATCCAAAGAGTAAATCTTTTGATCTTGTTGCATATACAGATAGTGATTATGGTGGTGATAACATGGAAAGAAAGTCAACATCAGGAGGCTGTCAATTTTTGGGAGATAGGTTAGTTTCATGGAAATACAAGAAGCAAACTACTGTATCCGCATCCACTGCAGAAGCTGAGTATGTAGCTGCTGCAAGTTGCTGTGCTCAAGTCTTATGTATACAGAATCAAATGCTTGATTATGGTTTGACCTTTCTAAATACTCCCATTTTGATTGATAATAACTCTGCTATCAATGAAGAGTAATCATAATTATGGTTATTACTGTCTTCATTACTTATTACTGTATATAGTTAAGTATTACTTTTGGTATTAAAAAAAATATATTTGTTTTCTAATAAAGCTAAGTATTGAGTTTTGATAACCTTGGTCGGTTACCACTGCTAATGCTAGTAGCTGTTGTTAGCTTTATTGGTATAATTCTTTTTTAGCTTTTGAAAAATTGATTCAAGTGTTTCCCACTGCTAGGTATTGCTTATATCTTTCCACTGTTAGTTATATTGGTCAGTGCCACTGTTCGTTCTTTTTCTAGGGCTATGTTCTTATGACTAACAATATATAATCTTTAGACACTTCAATTTTTCATTACGCTTTCTTATTTTCTCAAATAACCACTGCAATCACATTCCAAAATCAAACCTCCTCTTCTTCTACGATCAATTTCAAAATCAATTCCAAAATCATGGCTTCTTTTTCATCATCTACATGAATCTGAAGGTGTACGAAGAACACAATATGTTGGCTTTTCTCATGAAACCCTCAAATGCACAGAATTTCATAAAAATTGTTGATTTTCTTCATGCAAGTCACATTCATCATGCGCTTACCGTTTCTCCAAGGGTTTCAAGAGGACATGTTACTGAATTCTGGAAGAATGCCAAAGTAGAAGTAGTTGAGCGTAAAGAGCAACTGGTTTCCACAGTTCAAGAAACCAAAGTGGTGGTTACAGAGGATGCTCTTCGAGAAGTACTTCTTGATGATGCCACAGGTATCACTTCTTTAGATGACAGGGATTTGTATGATAATCTTAGATTAATGGGGTATGAGGGTGATTACACACGTTTTACATTTTTTAAATCATTCTTTATCCCCCAATGGAAATTTTTAATACATACAATTCTCCACTGTTTGTCATCTAATAGAACTTCTTTTAATGAATTTGGAACTCAAATAGACTATGCACTTCTGTGTTTGGCCAAGGGTCAAAAATACAATTTTTCAAAATACATACTTGATGGCATGATCAGAAATATCACAAAGGGCAAAAAGGATATGTTTATAATGTATCCGAGATTTGTGCAACTTGTTTTATATAAATAGGTTACTAATTTAGTTGCACAAGAACTTGTTATTGGTGTTAGTACTCTCTCTGCAAGAACATTTACAGAGATGAGTATCGGCAGGGTTAGGCTTGAAGAAACAAAAAGGTTAAGGCTCAACAGGGTTTACTAGGCAGATCATCAATACTAAAAATGAGTATCGGCAGGGTTAGGCTTGAAGAGATATGAGAAAATGGGTTCATTTCCTAGGGAATGTCAAGGTCATCTAATTGCACCTATACCGCGTACGGTACTCACCAATATGGTCTCGAAATGCATACCAGGAGCAAGTTCTAATTCAGAAATGCATACATCGGCACACACAACAAATGAATAGTGAAGCATTTAAAATGAATGCTTATATAGGCTCAAGGTACCTCACTGCAATTAATATGGGTTGTATGTGCTTAGTCATGCGCTGCCCCTAAGATTATCATTTCTTAATTTGAGAAATTCCTACCTTATTTACACTACTTCCCAAAACAACTTACTCATAATCAAAATGGTTCCTCTTAGAAATATTAAAATTCAAAAAATAGCAGAGCTAACTGAATGAGTAGCTATCTATTGTCGAAGTTAAGCTCATTCTTTTCTTTGTTTTATGCAAAAAATTTGATCAATTTTTAAAGTGAGGAACATTTTCTGAGTTGCTATTTGGACATAAAAATCTATCTAAGGTATTCTATACCGCTATCCCACACTTAGAGGAACATTGTCCCTAATGTTCTCTTTAATGGAGATTATACTCGAAGTAAAATCCCACACATAGAGTTTAAACATATAAGAAAATGTTTCTTCAAGTGTTTGTTTTGGGCTGGAATCCCACACTTAGTGATAAAGCTTAGGATATGGTATAGATTACTTTGGTTAATTAACAGTACTAAGTAAAGCAAAATGATAAAAACGGAGAAAGGATAAAGAAACTCCCCAGGTAGCTAAAGCTGAAGGTCTAATTATGCCGCGAGAAGAATTCCTTGAAATCTTTGTTAGGTGGCAGCTCCATTAGCTCTAGGGGTTTGCTTATAAATACGGGCTTCGCCTTTCATTTCATCCAAAACATTTGTGAAGTAATCTCGTAGGTGTGAACACGTTGGATATACCTTTCCATTAAACTTCATATTTTTGTAATCAAAAGGATTCACTGTCTCAGAATGAAAAGATGTTTTCTACTACAAATCTTTTTATAGAACATATATTTTTAAACGAGTTCGAGCATAATTGCATGAGTTGCCTCCCGAGAAGCGTTGCTGTTATAGTCGAGAGGTCGATTTGGATAGATTATATAAAATAAAGCGAAGTGATGGCATCCTCTGGATACTGGAAGATTGCAGGCCTCTCCTTGATGAACTAGTCATAGAAAACTAGAAATCATATACGTGTCTGAAAGCACCATCTCTTCCCCTGCAAAGTAATGCTCCAAAGATTTCCAAATTTAATGAACTGTAAGCTCCCCTTGTTGCCTTTCCATCATTCTCAAAGATTCTTCATCATTAGGCATAAATCCCTGTTTGTTAGGCATTTGCACAAAGAGAACAAACAAACGTTTTCTAACAAACAAGTGATTATTCTCCAAATCATAAATTCGCTGGTTTGCGAGAAGAACTAACAAAGTTAGTACTTTGAAGATGAAACAAACTAGCATATGACTTGGAGTCTAATCTCACACTAAAAGTATTAATGGCCTATAACTTCACCTCATCACAAACTGCAGATATGGAAATATCAGTTGAATCAGGTAGCCAAGTATAAAGATATTCAAAGCACATATTTTTAGATGAGTTTGAGCATAATACACATATGGACATACAAATCATGTTATCAGATTAAGCATTTGTATCTCTTGTATGTTCATGTAAGTACCTCAAATTTTTGACATATGTCAGTGTTCGGATCAGAGCTAAATTGACCAAGTGTTGAAGACTGAAGATCAAGTCTTAACCACTGTTAGAGTTAAAGACTGCCGCTGCTAGAAGAGTTGAAGACTAGCCATTGCTAGTATATTTGTGTGACTGCCACTGTTAGACATATACTTGATTATTGTAATAAGTATATTGTAGCCACTGTTAGTATAATATAGTTACTACCACTGTTGGTATATTTACGTAAGTTGGTTAGGCAGTTAGAGTTATGTATGGAATCAAATTGTTTCCATAATAAAATGCGATTGTATATGACTCTATAATCTATAAATAGAGATCCTTAGACCTAGATTAGGTTAACGATTTTGCACAGCTTCAAGGTTTTCTATAACCCTAATACATATAGTGTATTCGTCTTATATCATTACTAAGATTGAGGCTTTTGGTATTAATCGTGTTCTACAAGTTATTCATAATATTCTTGATCTTCTTAATATTATTGAGTGTGATTCCGCAACTTCTCAATAATAATTCAAAGCTTATATTTATCAAATTGTTTATTAGATTAAGACTGGGTTTTAACAGTCAGTGGTTGTGTAAGATTACTAAGGCTCCTAACTTCTAGCAAATTCCCATGTTTGTGAGTGAACAGACATTTAAGAACTTCAGATAATGGATGTTATAATGAAGTTAACAAGTTGGAGTAGGAAGTTTTAAGGTTTTGACAAAAATTTCAATGAAGTAATTTCGCAAACCATCCTTTTTGTTCATAAAAATAAAGAAAACTTTGGAACATTCATTTTAGGGATCATTTTTCTACTTATTTGGGTTAGTGATGTGATCGCGCCCCGAACGATCGGTCAGAAAATCGCTTCCCTGTCGTTGCGGACCTCACGCTCGAGGCGGGCGATCAGAGGGTGGTTTTAAATTTATAATAGTCGGGGGGAGCTAAAACCTTCCGAACTACTTACTATTACTAGGTACGAATACCTAATATTAGTATGTGGTAAGGATGATCCAGGGTCGTTCCTCACGATGGTAGAATTGAAACGGAACTCGTTCGGATAACTTAGTACTTAAGCTGAGGTTTTGGATAGTTGGATAGGTATTTATTTTTGGTATTTTCTAAATTAACTACAGTACAGAAAAGTAAATACTAAACTACGGATAGGGTAAGCAGATAGATAGAGATTGTGATTGCTGAAGTTTCAATATTCAGGTTTCGGGATGATGTTCATTATTAAAGATGATTGGACACTTTCCTTTAATAAAAGTAACAGAGGTTTGGTTTCAACACTAGTATCCTACGATTTAAGTGGAAAACCTAAGTCGCATGTCACTGAATACTAGGTTATCATGAGTCTGATCAGATCAGTCTGCTCAGTCCCCCAACACTGTCCGATGAGGACTAGTGACCCGTTTTGGAGTTAACTCTTGGGAGCATGAAAAAGGAAACAGATCGATATTTAACTTCTAACCTTTCTTAACTCCTAATTCTAATTGATTTTATTAAGGGTCGTACTATTGCTTGCTAATGTAAGTTAAACTATCAATTATGTTGGATCAAGGGGTTTAAGCATCCTATACTATAGCTGAATGTTTGCTTTCTTTTCAAGATCCCTTAGATTTAATCGAGGAGCACAAATACTTTTGTCAAGTTGTAGACCCTCCTTTGTGATCAAACGTTCATCCCTAGGTTCGTTTCACGGTGTATACTACATTTTTCAGCAGTTCCACAACTTTTATATATATACCTAGACCATGTTTAGGAAGGGTGACTTCCAGGTATACACGGTGTTATATGCTTACGACTGGTCCGTAGCTTCCACGCATTTGTACTCCACCAGCGGTGTTTCCAGCGCTATACTAAGTACTGGGCCGTTTTACATCATGTCCACAGCTTCATACAAAAACACAGATAACTATCTACCGATACTAGGGTTAGCTAAGTCCTAATACTAAAGTAATAGCCACGTGAAAGCTTGGAAAGGGTGGATTGGGTGGTTTAGATCTACCGCTTGAAAAGTTTAACCCGATACATAGCATAACAACTTCCAATCACATATTTAATTAAAGATTAATTTAACATCATCCCTACTCCTAAATATCTACATTTCAACAATCACAATATTACACTACTCAATAAACATGGCAATAAGTAAAGCACATACCATAATATTACGCATGGATAAATCAGACATAATAACAGTATGAGGGAATATATATCACCGGATAATAGAGCAGTGTAACAAGAGAATAGAACTTGCAATCCTTGAATAAAAGCTTAAACACCAATACTCCTTGATTACAAAAGCTAATCTCTACTCTAATCTACTAGCTACCCACTAATTACTCTCTAACTTCTCTAGAGAGAGAAACTAACTAACTACGAAAGAAAATTACAGGAGTGTATAAAAGTGAGAGTGAATTGTCTGGTGATTTGATTGATGGATTGGTTGATGAGAAATGAGGAGGTTTAAGCCCCTATTTATAGGCTTCCAAGATACGATTTTACACTTAACACCCTCGCTCCAGTTTAACACTGAAATACACCCCCGAGCTATGAAATTCGACACCAACAGGGGCGTATTCGACACCAAATAGGGCGTATTCGGTAGCAAATAGGGCGTATTCGGTAGCAAACGGGGTGTATCCGGCACCATAGAGGGGGTATACCACCCCTACAGGGGGGTATACGGCCCCAAAGAGGGGGTATAAGGCCCCATAAGGGGGTATAGGGCCCCTAAGGGGGTGTATACGACCCCTGTGGGGTGGTATCCCCTTAGTCCGTGGTCTTGTGTGCTGGATCGTAAGTCTTGTGCACTGGTCGAACTTCGTTTGGCCATAACTTCTTCATTCTTGATCCGTTTTCAGCGTTCTTTATATCTACGTGATCGTAATTACCTGAAGATCATTATGAACTAATCAAAGAATAATTTCAAGGTAATATGCTAAAAAGTGCTCGTAGAACGTGATCGTATCGTTAATGCTTTATTTTGTACGTTATTTAGCCATTTTACTTGATTTTTGAAGCAATGCCTTATTTTTAGCCTAAATAATGAATTATGGTGAAAACGTATTGATATTGAATGATTTCATCCATTTTGGGGCAAAAAAGGTGGAAACTATGTACGCAAAAACGTGACTTTTTACGTCAAATCATGATGTGACTCAAAAAGTCATGTTTTTAAGTACTTATTTCCACATTTTTTGGACTATTCTCTAGTGAAAATATTTCAAAACAATCATTTATCATCAAACATCACCAAGGTAGTCTAAATACGAGCGTTGCCACAAAAATCAGCTAAAACCTCCAATTTACACGCTAACTGAGGCAAAAAAAACAATCACCTTAAATATTCCATTCTTGATTATCCTATCAAGTTATATCTTAATGCATATTTTATGATTCAATAGGAAAATCCAATATTGGAGGTGAAAGAATCAAGAGAAACAGGTAAAGAATGAAGAAGATGTGTAGTCTAGAAGCCCACCGATCATCATCCGGAACATGCAAAACTCAAACACCTCCAAATTTGGCAAACATAGTGTCATTAGAAGCGTAACGGAAAAACGAATCCAACGGCACAAGAATTAAGCAAAACGGACTCCAAATGAAGAAGATATGGACGAACCAAGCAACCGAGAAGTCAGTATACTGCAAAGGAAGCACCAACCCCCCCTTGGGCACCTAGGTACCGTATACGGTACCCTAGGTGCCATATACGGCCCTTAGGGTGCCGTATACGGGGGTGTTGTGCTTGTAAGGTGCCGTTTGACCCCCTGGTCCGCTTGCCCCGTATGCTGATTTGATGCTTGTATTTGGTGCTTAAGGACTTGTACCATGGCTACCTCCTTTCTCCTATAAATAGTGGCTTCATTTCCACCATTCCATACACCTCTCATTCACAAATCTTCTCTCTCTCTCTACTTTCTCTCTCTAGCACTTCTCTAAGGAGATAGAGGAGAATTGTTCTTGTAGTTAATATAGTTAGCTCTTCTCTCTAGAGAACTAGAGAGATATAAGTTAGCGGTTAGAGCTAGAGGAAAGTTGTAATTTGGTAATAAAGCTGTCAAAAGGTTATTCAAGTCAGACTATTGTAATCCTCAGTATTACTCTTCTAATCCGGTGATATTATCTTACACTCTTACTGTTATAATGTTTACTTTGCATATTATTTCAGTACGATTCATGATTATTGCCATGCTGATTAGCTAGATTAATATGTGATTGTTGAAATGTAGATGTTAGGATTAGGGATGATGTTTAATTAATATATCTTATATATGATTGGTAGTTGTTATGCTGCATACATGTTTAGACTTATTCTGGATGTAGACTTAATTAATCACCCTTTCTAGTCTCTCACGTGACTGTTGCCTTAGGATAGGATCTGATCAACCCTAAATACGAATACACAGTTATCTCATGTTTGTATGAAACTGTGGGATCGCCGTAACATGGCTGAATACTTGGTATAGCGTTGGAAATACCACTGGTAGAGTACAAATACGTGGAAGTCAAGGAAATGCCGATGGTTTATCTCCCCGTGGATTACCTGGAAGCAACCTTTCCAGACACGGGTCTAGGTCCTGTTAAGCCGTGAAAATGCTATAGTACACCGTTAAACTACCTCTGGTTATAAAGCTATGTAAAGATACATTAGGTCTTTAAAACACCGTAGATATACCTAGGGTTAGAGTACTATGGAAAATAAGGACACTATACACTGTACGCATGCCTAGGGATGAACGACCGATGGAAAGGAGGGTCTAATCCATGACGGAAGTATTAGAACTAAAACAGATAAAATATGAGTTAGGAAATCAAAGCAAGGATGCCGGCTATGTTCCCAGATGCTTAAAACCCCTAATATCTACTTAACCAATAGTTTAACGTATTCAGCATACAACCAGTATTACTCTGTTAAAATTAGATAGACATAGGTGTTAAGAAAAGTCAGTGTTGTGGACTGTCGCCTTATTCCTTAACTCCATTTAGAGAGTCGCTTGGTCTCCGAAAGAAACGGTGAGGTGGGTCTGAAGACAGTCCCGTCTGATCAGAATCAGGACAGCCTATGATTCAGTGACATATGCTTTAGGGTTACACCTAGACGTAGGGTCCTAGTGTTTTCACCGACCGGTTAGAAGATTCTTAGCTAGAGTAATCATCTATCATCGATATAATATCATCCTGAAACCCTAATCGTCGAAGTTTCAGCAATCACTCTCTACCTCCTGCTTATATTGTCGTTTACTTTCCTGCATTTTAATTCCTGTCTTTAGATTAGATTAGATAAAACCAAACCCATACCTACCTTGTTTCTAAACCCATCCTATTGTCAAGTTATCTTCGGTAGGTTCCATTTCAATTAAATTCGTTCCGATTATGGACGACACTCGAGTTATACTTGCCACCTTACCCACAAGGTAGGTAGCTAGCATAGTTTGAGCCCAACAAAATATAAATTTTAAAGCTTCCACCGACGTGCTGCCATACGGTTACGTTGACGACGCGTAACGGTTGGTGGCACGTCAAGTTTTTAGCGCCGCTGTCGGGGATCAGTTTCGGCAAGAATTGAATTCTGCCTTAGATAATTAACTTTAGGATATCCTTCCTTAAGATTATCATTACTTAGGAAGTTAATTGCTTATTATATTAGATAACTTAGTTCTTAAAACCCTAGAAAATACATTAAATTTAGAAATTGAAAAACCCTAATTCTCCTTCAAACCCTATCTCTCCTCTCAATCAAATGATGACGGATGAGATGACGGCTTTGGTAGATACGGAATTCTTTGATTGTCCAGAGTATGAGTCAAACTCCTCTGACGTGAGAGAAGTCTGTGTTAACCATGAAGTTGAGAACCCAAAAATATTGAGCTTAGACTTAGGTTTTGATGAATCTTAGCAGAAGATTCCAGCTTCTGTTACTATTGCTTTAAGTGGTCAACCCACACTTGACCCTGAGATTTTTTCAATCTTGTCTAGGTATTCGCACTATATTAGACCTGCTACTTTACCTGATGATGAACCATTTGGAATCGAAGTGTTCTTTTACTCACCCTTGCCTTGGATGGATTTGAATGGACGTCTTCACTATTTAGACGAATATTTTGAGTACAATCTCCCAAATATTTTGCGAGCCCACCCCACTACTCTTATATCAAGTGTAGTTGAGGAAGAGAGTCTCCAATATCAGGTTGAGAATGAACTTAGGATAGTAACACCAACCCGATAATTACACTGAATCTAGGAATCATCTACTCGAATCAAAAACTGACCTTCACTTAGGAAATTCTCTAAAGCCCTACAGGAGGATAAATATTTATGCCAACTTTCTGAAATACCTTAACATATCTGATTTTCCATTTACATGTTAGCAGAGAAAGACCTTTGTTGAAATTGATAGGATAATTAGACTTCTCCGTGCTAACCACAGTAGAAAGGACGAGCTATTGTTAAAATCAGAGTTAGATCTTTTAATGGATTTACTTGCCAGCACCGGTTATTCCTCTATTTCACAACCTAGAAAATCGTTATGTTGCGGCCCTGATTGACGAGCTTGAATTTTGGATAGAGAGAAGCCCTATAAAGTCTGACTTGGTTCTTAGTGATATTCCATTCTTTGTTCATCCTGCTACTTATTTAACTAACGAGCTTAGAGCTATTTTTCCCGAATCAACTGAGGAAGCCATGGACGCTGCTTTCTTTGCAAAAAGGAAACAGATCCATATCCAGCTGATCTAGTTATTCCAAAAAACCAAATTTCCATTTACGAACCAACAGAAGATTTATATCAAAGAGCTTTCGCAAGCAGTTCACAATACTTACGGAAATTCTGATTCTTCTGAGGAAATGGAATTTGTGGACCTACTTTCAAAACTGCTCTATGATCTTTCTTATCTAGATACAAGATTTAGGGATGGCATTTCAAACCAGAAAAAGGTGAAACGGGAATTTAATCATTTTGTCGATGCATTGTTACAACTCAGTCAGGAAGAGCGAGAATTCTTAACAGAATTTGAACGGTATTACATAAACCCTGCTGATTTAGTGTACTATGTCATCCGAGCTCTCCGAGGTACGTTTATTTCTCGCTATACCTTGTCTCTATCCGAAGCATCAACCGTACCCAAAAGTGTCATCTCGGACACTATCCGGTAAAACAGTAAGTCTGGTATGGACGAGCTTTCATCTTTAACAAAGCGCTCTTGGGAGGCACCCCAAGCTTATTTAGGTTAACTAATATTAGTTAGTGTTAGTTTTAGTTTAAATAAGTTTATCGTTTTTAAAGCAAGAAAATGTTCTTTAAACTTTAAACTTGCGCGATTCGCGTAAGTTCAAACTTTTTAGAAAAATTTAACGAAGTTTTAAATTTTAAAATTTTGGTAAATCGATTATGATTTGTTTTAAAAGTTTAAAGTTCACAAAAATATGGTTTCGTTTTAAAATAAACTTGTTTTGTTTAAACGCAAAGAACTTTCCGCGCGTAATTTAAATAACAATTTTAATTCGTGAAAATTTCTTATAAAGTTTCGTATTTACTTTTGGTTACTTTATTAAAAATCTTGAAACCATTCGAAAACTAATCGTACGTATCGTATCTTTCGCGTTTTAAATCAAAACGTATTTAAACCAAGAGGAAGGGACTCACTACCAAACAAAAGGTCAAAAAGTCAAAAAATTTCTCCCTTCCCCTTCCCCAAAACCGTCGGCCCCAAACCCCCCATCACCAAACCCTCATTTTTCCACCATTTTTGATGATTCAAAGCTTCAAGTTCTTCATTTTATCATCTCTCTTGCATACATAACATCATTTCATCACTTGCAAGGTAATTCCTAACTCAAATCTTTAAAATTTCATTAACTTTTTAAAAAAGTTAGTGTTTCAACTCTTGATCTTTGAATTACATGGTGAAAGCTTGTGTTTTATGGTTCAAAAGTGTTCTTGCATAGTTGCTTAACATGATTCCATTCTTGATTGAGTAATTTGTGACTTTGATCTTCAAGTGTTGACTTTAGTGGTCAAACTTGCTTGATTTGTTGACTTTTGATAACTAGTAGCTTGTTTTGATTAATTCATGCTTAGTATGACTTGATAAACATGATTACATGATTGCTAGTTCATTTTGAATGATCTTTAGGAATATCGAAAGTTAAAGTAGGCATGTTGTGATTAAAATTTACCAAGTAACATACTTTATTGTTAAATCTTTAATTTTAACTTGTTGCTTGAGTTAATTAAATCATGACAAGTTTCTTAGATTTTCAATAAATCCTTAGTTAGCTTTTGGTCCTTGATTATTTTATAAGTATTCACCACCTTAATTAATAAAGTGTTGAATATTTTTAATATGACCATCACACATAAGCTACCGTCATTCATTTATCAAAATCTTCAAAATCTTGCAAAATTGTTAAGTTAACACGTATCTTTAACCGTATAGTATTTGCATAAATGCTCTTTTTAGTTTACTTGATATATTTGAGGTAACTACATGGTTTTTGCAAACCTCATGCTCACTTAGATTAAGTTGCCATGAATGAAAGTAATTTGCTAGTTGTTTGAAATGACGAGTTCACTTAGAAAAAATGCTAGTATTGTTATTACTTTAATACCCTTGGAATAGGTTAAAACACTAATGGTTGTGAAAGATTGCGGATTGAGGATTGGTTAGGCCTAGGTTTAGTTTAAAATAAATTGCGGATTTATTCATATTTTAAAGCCTACACTTCCAATTTTTGTTTAAAATTTCGAAATGTATTTAGCAATTTGTTATGACTTATGCATCTCATTTTCTTGTCAACCGATGGATCTATCAAACCCTTCGTTGAGGAAGCTTGCTTCATCCCTCAAGAATATGGACAAAATTGAGAAATGGATGGGACGATACTTAGGGTCAAATAGAGTTATCATTTGGCCGGATATGAGACGCTTAGGTATTAGGGATGAGTTGGAAGATTTGATTAAGTATGATACAGATGGCGAGGAACATGCTGCACTTTTCCATCTTTTCTCCATTGATGAGGCTATATACCGTAAGGTCTTCACTGAGTTTATGATTACAGACAAGTTCCGAGAGAGGTTGGAGATCACTGATAAGAAGATCACTTTTCGGTATCGTGGGAAGAAGTATCGTATGACAGTGGGAGATTTCGTGGTATATCTTGGCCTTTACACACGATTACAGGCCAGATCTGATTGGTTCACCAGCAGTTTCCAGTCTATCTCCAGTCTACCATCACGGGATCATAAGGAGATATGGAGGGATTTGATGGGGAAAAATTTCAGGAGTGGAGTGAAAGCTTCACTCATGACCTGACCAGCTCATCATACTCTTCACAAGCTCCTGTGCTGTACTATCTTTGGGAAGAGAGATGCGGGACCTGTTACATCAGAAGAGCTCAAGTTCATGGATGCGATCATAAGGAAGCAGAACCTGAATGTATCATATATCATCGCGGATAGATTGTGGAAGGAAAAGAGAGAGGATAAACGCCACGTATTCATGGGAGCCATTATCACGAGATTATTAGTTGGTATGGGGATTCTCACTGATCGCCACCGTGAGGATTACACCCATCACGCTAGTTCGCAACCGTTCGATCTCGAGTACTGCAAACTGATCAGGATGATTGACGAGGGGCCTGACAGATAGTGCTTGTGGTATCAGACTCGACAGCCCATTCCTGGATGCTTCATGACCAGGAAGCACGCGACTACAGAGGATAGAGATGTTGGTCCCCAGCCACATTTGCCAGTAGCAGTAGAGATACGTGAGCCAGCATGAGGAGCAGAGACACCATCACAGCCCACTCAGGCTGTTATTCATCATTCAGATCCGGTCACTCCTCTTACTCAGTACTATCTATTACATGCTTTACAGGTTCTCCATGATCAGCAGGTTCTGACAGCTAGGAGACATGGTACCCCTGAGCCTGATCACTTCCTATAGAGATGTGGACCACCACCACCACCCACTACCCATACCACCACTCACCCATATACTACCACTCACCCATACACTACCTTTCCTCCATCACACCCAAATACTTCCATTCCTCCATCACATCCACATACCTTCACTCAGCCACCACATCCACATAGACGCCCTCGCACACCTACCACCTACTTTGTAACACCCCCAAATTTGCTGTTTAGCGGAAGCAAGCTTTAGGGTGCTACTAATCAATAATCAAAACACACAAGGTATATGGAACGACTTTATATGCATTGTTTTAAACATTACATTGATAATTCAAAAGTTTTACAATGTTATAATAGTTACAAAAGCTCGTGAGCCAAAATGTAAGAGATTCTAAGGCATATCTATTTTACAAAATGTAGAAATGCATATGAATCTCCTGAGATCTGCATGTGACTCGAGCTAGCTAATCCTGAGCAGTCCTACTACTGTTGTGTACCTGAGAATACATACTAAAAAGTCAGCTAAAAGCTGGTGAGCTCACAGGTTTGCGTAGTAATAAAGTAAGTGTGAACCACAAGATTTAGTAATGATTGTTTGAAATGAATCAAATAATGTATACGTTTTCCATGAGGTCATAGTCTGCGCTTAACGTGGGTGTCAGGATCACAATAAAGTGCCTGATCGTGGGTGCCTCCAGGCGAGTGTCTAATCCACACTCGTATGAACAAAGGTTAATCCGTCCGTTTAACCAGTCAGTGCTTGCTGACCCGGACGAGGATGGTCAGTCGTATATGGTACCATACACTAACATTCGCGCTACATAAAGTATTACCAGAACTATGATCGTAGAGGACTTAAAAGTGATTAGAAAATAGCTCATGCAGAATATAGCGAGTTTTGTACTCGCGTTCACGTGTAAAACAGTTAGAGCATGTATTCCCACCCCGGGAGTAAAAACAGTAAAAGTCGGGGCTATGAGACTCACCTGAGCCTAAGGAGTTGCAATGAAGCAAATGTGGTGAAGTAAAATGGCGTGTCCGAAGACTGTAACCTGCCGAGCATTTATAACGTGCAAGGTTGAATAAAATAAGTAGCTATCTTAAAAGATAACCTATGCTAGTTGTTCATCCAACTTGTAATGTCCAATGATTTGATTTGATTGGTAAGTTCGAGTTTTGAAAATGTGTACGCCGCGTTGGTGATTATTTGCAATAATATTATTATTATGTCGAAGTGTTATACTTAAAAAGTATTTACAAACTTTAGGTGACGGGGGTCCGGGGGCAACGCCCCTGGTTAGCGGGGTCCCAGGGGTGGTGATATCGCATAAAAAGTCACGTTTTTACCACCGATATCTCTCTCATTCTGGAGCAATACTTAGCATTTGGACTCAAATAACACAAAAATCATTGATAAAATGCTAAGAAGATCAAAACAAGGTTGCACGAGCAAAAATCAATCAAAACGGTCGAAAAACGAAGATTCCACGCACGTTTGAAGATTCCAGACATCAAAATGAGATTTCAAGATAAAAGAACCAATCACCAACATCTATCTCATCCAAGATGTTCGTTTTCGAATTATGAATCCAACAGAAGAAGAATCAACAAAAACGGACGAAGAATGAAGATTCTACGTACACCAGAAGATCCAAACGATTCGTACGACACATCTAGAGCTCAGAAACATATTTTTAGGATTTCTTTTCATCAAAAGCTTTGTTTTTGAATTATGAATCTAATGCAAAAAGAATCAACGCAAACGGGCGCATAACGAAGAAAACATACACGAATCGAGAAACGAAGCAACGAGCAGCGAACCGGTGCGGGGGGGTGCCAGTCGTCGCCGGCCCCCACCCCACCGCCGCCGGACACCACATGGCCACTGCCGGACACCTGTCACCCGTACGGATTGCACTTTTTTGTCCTTTTTCGTACCCGGTGCTAGACCTTTACTTGCTTTTCGTACCTGGTGCCACCACCTTTTTCACCTTTTCGTACTTGGTGCCACTACCTTTTCCACCTTTTGCTATTGTGAGCTTCCACTTGCTAACATGCACCAAAACTCTCCTATAAATAGGAGGCATGAGGCTCATTTGAAAGACACACCTAAGAATACCAACACACTTGGTTACACCAAAAACATCTACAATACTTGTATTTTCTTTTTTATTCTTCCTAGTTAACTAGTTTAGAACCCGCAAATTTGCGGGGCTCTTCAATGATTTGATGTAGTTAGCGTGTTTTAAAAATAGTTATGCACAGTTTAATTGATGTTACGCGTGAATAAGGAAAATATGAAACTAAACATAGTAGCCGCACAATGACGGTGTAAGATCTGCAAAATGCGTGAAATTGTCCATCAAAAGTAATTTAAATTGCATCATATGTACGTCAAGACTAAGTTGTATTTTCAATAATGGTGCGGGATACCTCGTAAATCTAATAAATAGGTTCGTGTTATATTTATTTTTTACTCTAAGGTATTAGAGTAGACATTTTTAGGTGCGACATAGTAGAAATTGTGTTTAATCGAGGGAGATACATTCATTTATTTAATGATGGCAGTTTGATAGGTAGTCATTATCAACGTTTTTAAATTTTGAAAGCAACATTATTGAAAATAGTGGCTTTATTCATAAATGAAACATAATAGGTGAACAAACAAAAACATTGATGAAAGTTTAGCATATCTTAGAGTCTTAGACATGTAATTGAAACTCGAACTACAATGACAAATCTAGTAGATATACTATCTTGAAATTAATGCATCCGGGAGCGTACCTAGTTAGGATAACACCTTCACAGTTCACCGCCAACCAAACCATAGAGCCAAAAAAAAAAAAAAAAATTCAAGTCCAACCAGTAAAAGTTGCGATTATGCAAGGATAATACATTTTAGTTTAAAAAGTTAAAAGTTATATATTATATAAAGCAAATAAAACAGCAATTGTTAAATGTGAAAAAATTACAAGATCATTTGATATTGGTCGCTAGTGGTTTCTTTCACATTGTGCAAAATGATGAAAAATAGTGATTCTGCAAATAAAAGAGACATATTAATAACTTCTGCAAACTGTTAAAACACATTAGGGGTATAAAGTTTAATCTAATATGGATTTGCTCACCCTACATAGAAGAGATGACATTAAATTAGAATTATAGTTGCATCATTGGTCAGGGATTTGAGGTATAAGTCATTCAATGGTCTTCTCAATCTATTCTCGAAAACATGAACACTAATAACTTACAAGATCTCCACTGAATACTAACTAAAACACAAAAGGGAAATGAGAATAACCTCCAACTGAAATCCATATTGGATTGTAATTTTTTCACATATTCCAAACTTAACTCCAGTGGCGTATGTTAACCACACCTGGCAAAAGGTGAAAAAACTATAAATTCCTTGCGGGAATGTAAGATATAATTGATAGTGGTAGCAACAAATGGAAATGAATTGTAAGTATTTAAAGTACATTCTAAACTTTCCAATCAAGTTTTCTATTTTTTACCCATTTGACATGTAATCAATAAAAGTAATCAACGAATTTTTTTTATCCATTTCATATTGTGGGGTGAATTTCCCACCAATGATAATCAAGGGCCAAAGAAGAAAGTAAGGAATGACACCATAAGTATAAGATCTAATGCTTAATCCTTTTTCTGTACAAATAATCACTATTAGACATTAATACATTACTAATGTACCAAAGGTTACTAATATGAAATCTATTGTATATCATTAAGTAATGCAACGTGTTCTCAGTGCTCACTCATTTGTGAAGATATATATTTAAGAACGGCCTATGATGGCTTTTAATTACAGTCATGGATCCCATTTTGTGATGGTAATAATCGGAGTAGGTAGCGTGTTGGCTATTGTTGCAACACGTAAGCCAAAATTTTTACCCATATGGCTCTGGAAAAAGGTGTCAGATTGACCAATTTGAAATATACATTTAGAAGTTACAAACTTAAGCTATAATTACAGTTGTATCATCAAGATATACTGATATGCCATACTGCTTATTGTTAAATGGTTACGTAAGGTAAGTAATGACAATAAATCATATTGCTAATAGAATCAAATAATACAGGGCACCTAAAAAAACTAAGGTAAGTAAAGACGATAACTATATTGATTTTAGGTATGCTTTGTAATCACATACATAAAAAGAACTAAAAGTGAACAAATCTGACTCATCTCAATTTCCAAACTAAAGATCCACCTTATCTGTAACTTCCTAAAATCACTGACAATAACTTCATGGCACCTATCACTTAACATGGAATAACTGCACTACAATTATGAACCCACTTATAATAATCAACTATCAAGTTTGTGTTGACATTAACTGAATAAGATGAAGCAACCTCGTCATTTTCATTTCTGGCAGTCATGTTCGTCCATGATACGTTGAACCTAAATGCTCAACTTTTGGTTCAAATGTTTAAAAAATGTTGTGTTGTACTTGTCCCCTAAAATCTAACATCGTTATTCTTGTGAGCTCAAACTCCACACACATATAATGCTAATGTACAAAAGAAAAATGTAAACTCAGTAGGTTTTGGAATTTCGCTTACCATTTCATGGTGGACTTAGTCAAAGCATTGTCTGTATGTAGCCTTGCTTTCTTTTATGCCTGGCGTAAACATGTTTTTACTCAAAGCATGATTGATTGCAAGAAGCAAACAGAAGGCATTTAAACTTTTAAGATTGTTAAATATCATTTTTAAAGTGTATATTCACAGTCACAAAACCCATAGATGAGCATTTGGGTGGAAGCGGTTATAGAAATGATTATTTTTAACCCATATGACCTGTCACCAATATGATATATCTGACCTATATGACCTGTTACAACCCAAAATTACCTTATTAAGATATACGTCTAGTTCTTTTATACGGGCCATGTAATCCAGATCCTGAATATGCAAGCTGACAGTCCTAGAGTTTGCATCCGGACCATCAAACTGAAGAGACACAAGGTTTGTTCAGACATCATGCATCAAGACTTTTGTTGCATTTTGTCTAAGAAGCATGCACTAAGCAGTAGCTATGCATCATCCATAATTAGTTCCTCAATCATGCAAAATAGTTATTTTATCAAATATTTACATATACCGATATTCAACACATAACTAATTTACACACATAGCATACATTTATTAAGCGGGACAAGCAGTGTTAGGCTATTTGCAGGTCAATATGAACAGACCCAGACTAAAAACTAATTGTCTTGCCCAGTGACTTGACCTGCCCATAATATGCAGTTACCACCTCTGGCATTATAAAAAGCGAATCATGCTAATGAGCAGTAAATGAGAGTCAAGATAAATAACCTGCTTATTCTATGCCAACCGTATTTTCCAGATATTTCATGTCTCATTACTATATAAGCTTAAATGCACTAAATGAAACTTTATAGGTTAGAGGTGACAAGTTCAATTCATTTACTTACTGATTTATTGTTTTGAATCGCCCATTTTGCCACCTCTAATATCTTAAAAGAACTAAAGCAACCTTCATTGAGGGTTTTCGGATAATCTTATTACAAGTATAATATAGGACACAATTGAGAGAATTGTTTACTTATTGTGGCTAATGCAACATGAGTTTTACGATGCACATCAACAATGGAAGATTGAATTTATCTTCCAACAGTAGTCTATTTCTGGTTTGTAGGTTATTCAAGAAGCAATTATGTATTAGGTAAAATCTTTTGCAACATCCCCCCACTGCCCACATTAATTTCAAAATTCACAAATTACTTAATTATTACACTTTCAATCAATACTGAATTAACTTTTGCTCAGCAACAATTTCACCTGGTTTTCAATTTTTAAATTAGATTAATTTAAAATTAATACTATATAAAAGTTCAAGTAACAGAGATCTTTGCTTTATTCAGTGCATATATGATATATTCAATACAAAGGGTTACATAACGTATGAAAGAAAACTTACCAATATCAAGCCTCTGCTGATTCATCTGTATAATATTTAGGCTCGCTTTCTTGGTTGTGCATGCTACCTTAGTACCTATGACCACCAAAACATGATTCTATAAAAAACTGGTTTTATGAAATAATGATACCAAAACTTTAAAGAAAAAAAACAGTATGCAATTGCATATTTGAATACACCATTTATCTTTCTCGAGATTGGGACATCGAAAGTAGCCATAGAAAAGTATAGCTAGTAAATAAGACTTACAAATCTGAAAACATAGAAAATGGGCAAATTGGTTGACTAACATGTAGTAATCATAATCATGCATGACTACAGACTTTTAAGTGCATCAAACTCATCCCATCAAGGTAGAAAATTTAAGATTCAATTCTGGGATTTCAAGTACATGCAAAAAGAAACTTAAAATTTAGACTAAATTTACATTGAGAGACTAACCACGAATCCAAAAATCACAAACAAAAGAATTGTATGACTGTACGAGCTAAGATAGTATTTGGATTGAAACAACAATCTAGGTAACCACACTTTTTTGTTTTACATATAATTCTGATCTATCATTGTTATCGTAGACAAGAAGTTCGAACAAAAAAAGATCAAACTTAACCATGATAACATATTATAACCCCATAAAATAAAAAGTGAGAAAGAATTTCAAAAATTTCACTTCGTACTTTCATTCAAGCATATCATCAAACAATTGGTGTGCATAAAATTGACCTCACTTGCAGAATTCGTTTACCAACAGCATCTAGAGCCATTTCATGATTATAATGTTGTGAATTCTGGAAATTACAAAACCTATATAACAGTAACAAAATCACTTTTAAAGACACTTGCAAATCCACCTTGACAAATATAGTCTCTATATTTGTAACCTTCAGATCATTTCTTTTTAAAGATGTTGTTTTGACCCGAACTTTAAAAACGTGATTTTTTTAACATAACCCTGATCCTCTTTACCTAATTGAAAAGAGATAGCTATTAGTGCATACTATACCTATTTGACATGTAAGGGAAAAAAAACATTACTTGATACAAACCATTTACAGCATTGGGTTCAAGAGCACATTTTATAAAAGTTATAAAATTGAAAACATGGTCTCAAAGTTACGATCTAATCAAAATACTCATCTGTCCCAGGCATATCCTTGCTTTTAGGCAAAGCGTAATTGGTTGCAAGAAGCAAACTGCAAGATCAAATATAAAGCAGTCAGACATACATTAACATTCAAACATAGATTAAAAACGGGTTCGCAATCCAGAACTATAAGCTGCACATCCTCTTCGATTTGATTTGTTGAACATCGCAAGGCCAAAGTAGACAAGCGCTAAAGCAACGGGTATAGAAGCTTATTAGAAACACAAGGACACTTTAAATTCGATGTTACACCTTGTAATATTAAAAAGAAAATCTGTATATCGCAATCTCAATTAGGCTATGATGCTCATACCTTCTTTGTTCTTACGAAAACTTGTATTTTCTATAGTGCCCTCATGGATTGTGTAGGGTGTGAAAAGTGCCAACTATGGGGAAAACTTCAGTGGAAGACAAAACCATCAACTAAATATCAAACAAACAAACTTTCATTTAGTACACATCTTAGCAAGAAATAGTTAATATTTCAATCAAAATATTATTTTTACTCAGCTACGCATTTTATCAAACACATGGGGTGCGCTTCATCAATGTTGTTATGTACACATTAAGAATCTTAATGGCTTCAAACATCACCAAGAATAGCAATTTGAATCTTATTTAACACTCATTTTCTTTACAAATCACATCTGCCTTATGAAAAATAATATTAACAACACTTAAATACAAACCTGTTGTGATTTTTGAAAACTTGAACTCGTAATAGCTTCACTTTGTTTGACATAGGATCTTACATGGAATACGATCAGCCAGTAGTAATTCATTCTCATATGAATATTTGAAACCGAATTTGAATTAGATTCAAATTGCTTACCGATTTAAATTTGTTGATCTCGTTAACTGAATAGAGAAACCCTTGAAGTCAGAGGTCGAACATCGAAACCTTTGCTTCTCCATGTTCTATATGCGATGGAAGATGGAAGATGGTCATAGCTTTCTCAATGGATGAAGAATCGGTCGATGGTGGCATGTGTGTTTTCTTAAGCTCTACCCTAAACCCATCCCAAACCGTTCGCTTTTTGAGGGTGTAGATCGACAAACACTCACAAACAAATGATTGTGTTTAATTTTAATTAGGGGTAATTAAGTAATTTGTAACACTAATATGAAGGCTAATGACATCATTAGTTGATCTAATGGTAAATTAATTAAGGAGTGTTCTCTAATAAAGAGGGGAGATCTCTTCCAAGTTTTTCTTATATATATATATAGAGAGAGAGAGATTAGACTAGCTAATTAACTAGCCAAGGAAGATTTGTACGGAGGTGCTCCGGGACGCATATTTTAGCTACGAGTTATTGTACTTCTTTCCAGGTGTTAATCTATCTTTCATATTTAATATGCTTGTCCTTTCTTTAATAAATTTAAATATGTATGCTAGAATTGCCATGATTAGCTAAATAACTCAATTGTCTTCTATGATAGTCGTTTAGAAAGTATCAAATATGTGACTAAGTGTGATGTTGTGAGATTGCGGATGGTTTATATTACAAATGGATATAGGAATTAAATCTTTATCGTTTATCTGCCCAACTCATGTTATGACTAAAACTTTATCCAAAAATGAACGTAGCTAACTCATAGGATACAGGTCACTTAGTTATACTATGTTAGATTGAATCATTGAGCTTGGCATGCTCGGTGTTCTCTAGACCAAAATAGGATCCAAGAGACACGGAACATGGGAGTAGAGGTAGATTAAGATTAAATTCATATAGACGATATTTTTGACACAACTTTCGGAATATCCTCAACTTAGATAATACTTTTGTATGCTTAAATTAAACTGTCGCTTTGATCGTCTTATTGCATGTTCTTGTTTGATTGTTGCCTTAGGATCATCATAATAGTAAAATTTAAACGGCATTAATCATCGGGAATATGACGGCCCCTATTCGACTGTTCTTTGATATAGTACTGGAAACGCTTACGGTGGAGTACAAATGTATGGAAGTCAGAACAACCGAAGGTAGTTGTATTATGAATCGAATAGCAAACGTATTACCTAGGTCTCCATTTGTAACATAAATCATCCCTGTCTTGTAGCATCCCCAAGTAATGATGATAAGTCGTACGAATAAGTGATGACATGTTATCCGACCGTCTAGACCAGTTAGCCCAACCTATTCCGGTGAGGATAACCCTCGTTCATAAGATTGTTTATTCAACAAACTATGCCATGATTCGGGCATCTCTGACGACCGAGATTGGGGAATAGGATTCGAGGTTAACTGTTGGATAGTGTGGGTGTACATTTGAGAGAACTTTTGGTGTACACTTTAATATATTGTGCAATCCCCGTGACATTCTATTTGCCTGATTGTGGACACCTCCGCGTCAGCCCGATAGAAGGATTGTAGAATAGCTCACATCAACTTACGAATTTATCCTCATTAGAACTTTCCATATTTAACCACTTCTAAACCACGTTATAGTAGACAATCGCTTTAATTGCTGAACGCCCGAAGTAACCTCCACTTTTTAATTCAGTCTAGTTTAAATTAGGATAAGAAAACCCAAAACCAAAACCAACTCTTTCAACCCCCAGCTGAACACATAAAAGCTTCTAAACCCCCTAGTTTCAATTTGTCGCGCTTTGAAGAACGATCCTAGGTCATACTTGTCCTGTGCTAGCCCTTTTGATTAGCATAATAAGTAACCCTAGGCCCCAGCCTTATAAATTAAAAACCCACTGCTATGTCATGTCACCATTAGAAATCTCAAGGACCGGTACGCAACACAACATGTGGCAACCCCTGGCGGGGTCCAAGGGGCTGGCCCCTGGCTGGGGTCGAGATGCCAAGTCAGCTCGAAAAAATTTTATTTCCACCATATTGTTATAGAGAAAAACGCATCTAAGATTTGAATTTGGGTAAAATCAAGTGATAAAATTTTAGGTCTCGACACTTAGTAAAAATCGGGGTTCTGTTTCACGCGACACTTATAGCGACACTTAGGGTCTTAGGCGTCACTTAGGCGTCACTTAGTCTGGGTAAGGGCGTCACTTATGGCGTCACTTATGGAAGTGACGCATAGTGAGGCGTCACTTAGTGGCTTGGGCGACACTTAGGAAGTGTCGCATAAAATTGGAAATTCTGAGTTTAGGGCGTCACTTAGGTAAGTGACGCATAAGGTGGCGGCACTCCATTAGTGTCGGGTATAAGTGTCGGTTAAGGCTTCTAGGCGTCACTAAACAAGTGACGGGGGTAAGTGTCGGGAAAAAGAGGTTTTATGCGGCACTTATGCAAGTGACGCATGATTAGGGCTTTTAGCGACACTCAATGCGTCACTTAAGTGACTCATGAAGTGACGCTATACTGCACCTTCGTTGTGACACTTAAGGCTATTGACGGATTTTTGAGCCAAAAATGAGTTTTCGGGTTTCCGTTTGGTCTGATTCTTTTACCCAACCCTTATAGGGACATTCTAAGCTTAAAGGAACAATTAGAACCTAAAAATACTCAAAATCGAAAGGTTTCAGGTTTTGTCGGAAACTTACAAATCGTTGTGCGGAGGATTCGGAAAGATAGAAACATAGATCGTTGCGAGGCGGTTCTTTTTCTCCAAACGGGTGGTAAAGATCGAGGTCGTTTGGTGGTGTTTTTAGTGAGATTAAGGTGACGGTGGTGGATGATGATTTAGAGAGAAAAAGAAGGAAGAGAGAGAAAGGGAGTTAAGAAAATGAGAAAGAAGAGGGAAGAGGAGGGAAAAAGAGGGGGAAGGGAGAGGGGCCGGCTAGGTGGGGTCCACGGAGGTGGACTTCACCCACTTTCGTTCCCGTGCAGTTACGTTCCGTGCAGTGTTCATTTTCTCGATCGTTTAAACGTTTAATAATTATTTAAAACATTTAATTGTATATTTTTAAAGAGTAATTAATTACTCGATATTTATGTTGAAGTATTTTATCAAAATACTTAATACTTGGATTATAAATCATAACTTTAATTTATTTGGTTTTGTTTGCGCTTTTACGTTTTAATCGCGTAAGTTGTTAATTATACGAAATGAATATGAAATATTATCAAAATAATATTTGGGATATAGTCGCGTTATTATAAAATTTTATATTATTTAATAAAATTGATCACCAACGTCCGTATTAACTTGAACCGAATTACCTTCGATTTGAAACGTGCTCGATTTAACCAAATCGCACAATTGTATATATTCAACAATATATTATTTGATACACAAATTAGCCTAACACAGTACTAGTTACATGTATTACAAAAATGATTAGGACCTAATGACTAGCCCTAATTTGGCGGGTGTTACATACTCCGCACCACTACCCACTCATAGATCTACATCTGGTACAGCTAGGGTCTACTCAGTTCATGTACCATCACCAGCCCGTCAGCAGGCATCATTGCCTAATCCGACTGTACCCATTCCTACCCATGATTAGCACCCAGAGGCTATAACATCATATAGACCAAATTTACTCTACATTGGCACCGATGCACTATTCACTGGTAGCATCGGCCCTTACTTGGATTTGGGCCCCCTCTTTTCAGGACAGGTTCCTACTGAGAGCACTTTCAGGCAGCTTTACCTGGATATGTTACAGACGGCAGGTGTTACCACAGAGGACATGCTCGTACTTGGTTATGATGATGTGATGTCACTTCCAGCAATGACCCTCAGGCAAATATTGATTCAGAAGGGATCACTCCCTCTAGATGAGCAGAGAGTATCCAGCGGATAGCAGTCAGTTGCAGGACCTCCACCCCCACCTGATGACATACCTGCAGAGGAACCTCCATTCTTGACTATTTATCTTGTGACTTATATTTCATATTACTGAATTTTGTATTGTATTGATCTCTATCTTGCACTTGGTTAAACTTTTTGGATATTTGTCAACCTTGATGGTTGAAACTTTATTATTATATTTCGTTTATCGTAGTTACTTATTATGTTTGTTTCTTTATTTAGAATAAGTGATTGAATGTGTAATGATGAATGAGCAATAAACCATATGAGATGACGAGCTTTCAAGAAAGGAATCGTGGAGTCAAAGGCAGACAACCAAGGAATTCACAACTGCGGACAGCAGAACTTACACACATCTCGGGAGAGGAGTTTTGGTCTATCTTCTTCTGAAACTCGCGCATGCACCGCAAACTCTTCAAAGATCTAAGTGTGGGGTTTCAACCCACACTACATGGCATCTTAGAAAAAATCATCTCCAAATCTTAAAATCACAAAAGTGTGAAATTCATTTCCACTTACATTATGGATCGACTCTTAGCTAAGCATGAATGGGAAGCGTAGAGCACCAGAAAAGGACATGCGGAGCTGAATCACTCTTAATGAAGATCTTTGAATTCTCAGCTTTTGCCTCTAAACGTTAAAATCGTCATCTGGGGAGTTTCTTATCTTTCACTTCGTTTTCATAAATTGATTCATTCTGTTAGCTTAGGAATGCAAAGTAATCTATACTCTATCCTAAACTTATCATTAAGAGTGGGATTCCAGCCCAAACAAAACACTTGAGAAACATTTTCTATATGTTCAAACTCTAAGTGTGGGATTGTACTTGCAATACAATCTCAACTAAAGAGAACATTAGGGACAATGTTCCTCTAAGTGTGGGATAGTAGGTATAGAATACCTTGAATTAGATATTTACTGATTTTAATGTCAGAATAGCTTCACTCAGAAAATGTTCCTCAAAATTTTCAAAATTTTCAAAACTTTTTAAACAAAAATAATAAAGTATGAGAAAAATCATCCGATTAGCTCTACTATTTTTGAGTTAGGATACCTTTCAAAGAGGAACCATTTCTAATATGAGTTAGTTATTCAGGAATATTAGGGAAATTAAGGTAGAAATTTCTTAAATAAGTATTAACAATCTAAGGAGCATGGCTAGGTACATACAAACCCTAATTTGCAGTGAGGTTTTGAGCCTTAAAAGCATTCATTTTAAATGCTACATTGTTCATTTCTTGTGTGTGCCGATGCTAGTATCTCTAAATTAGAACTTGTTCCTGACATACGCTTCGAGACCACATTGGAGAGTACCGTATGCGGTATAGGTGCAATTAGATGATCTTGACATTCCTTAGGATTTAACCCATTTGTACATACCTTTTCAAGCCCAAAACCATTCCGATACTCATTTTTAGTATCGATGATCCACTTAAAAAACCCTGTTGAGCCTAACCTTTCGTTTCTTCAAAACCCTACATCTTTAACCACTCTTCCCAAATTCCCAACAACTTATCTTGGAATTTCTAAAGTTATGAAAAACATCTTGAAGAATCTCCTTCTGAATTGATCTACTCCTTCGTGTTCACCAAAATTAGAAAATCATGAGTGAGAAAAATTGGCACTAGAAGAAAAGACTCGAAGAAGTCCGTGATAAGAAAGAAGAGATTTCCGAAAGAAAAGCAAAAATATCCTTGGAAGTTCTCTGGCAAAGAAGTTCTGAAGAAAGAAAAGAAAATAAAAAGCAGAAAAATAAAGAAAAGGAAAAGAAAAAAAAATAAAGCTAAGTGCTTCAAAGTATCAATCTTTCAAAGAAAGATCCGATGAAATGCGAGTAGCTACCTTCTCCGTTCTACAATAAGTTTTTCATGATTCTTAGAATGCCTAAGATAAGCAACCCCCTTTCAACCAGAAATCACCACTATCCATACCCCTAACCCTCACAAATATTACAACCCGCTTGAATGTGTTGGGATAATTAGCGTTGTTCTCTTCCTAAGTGGTGGAGATCCGATTCTCGACCAAGCTTATGATGATGAGTGCTGCACGACTTGCTATTTGAGCGATTTCGATTGTGCTAGATTGATAGGAAACTCGGTACACTCTGAGTGAATTGAGTGACCACCTTTAGTGAGATCGCCTAGTCATGCATACTCCAAGATCACGAGATTTTCAAAGTATGCCTGGGAAAGTCAATACTTATTTCTGAAAGGATCATCCTAGCTTTCCCTATGTTCTCTAAATAATTTTCCCATATGACAAAGTGGTAACTTTTTGGGAGTGCTCTAACTCACCTAAAAAATATAAAATGTTTTCACGGGACACAACTGAGTGTTGCTTGAGGACAAGCAATGCTTAAGTGTGGTATACTTGATGTGACTCAAAAAGTCATGTTTTTAAGTACTTATTTCCGCATTGTTTGGACTTTTCTCTGGTGAAAACATTTCAAAACAATCATTTATCATCAAAAATCACCAAGGTAGTCTAACTACGAGCGTTGCTACAAAAATCAGCTAAAACATCCAATTTACACGCAAATTGAGGCAAAAAAAACAATCACCTTAAATATTCCATTCTTGATTATCCTATCAAGTTAGATCTTAATGCATATTTTATGATTCAATAGTAAAATCCAAGATTGGAGGTGAAAGAATCAAGAGAAACGGGTAAAGAATGAAGAAGATGTGCAGTCTAGAAGCCCGCTGATTGTCATCCGGAAGACGCAAAAGTCAAACACCTCCAAATTTGGCAAGCTTAGTGTTATTAGAAGCGTAACGGAAAAACGAATCTAACAGCACAAGAATCAAGCTAAACGGACTCCAAACGAAGATACGGATGAACCAAGCAACCGAGAAGTCAATATACAGCAAATGGAGCACCAACCCCCCCCCCCCCCGGGCACCTAGTTACCATATGCGGTACCCTAGGTGCCGTATATGGCCCTTAGGGTGCCGTATACGGGGGTGTTGTGCTTGTAAGGTGCCGTTTGACCCCCTCTGGTCCGCTTACCCTGTATGCTGCTTTGATGCTTGTATTTGGTGCTTAAGGACTTGTACCATGGCTACCTCCCTTCTTCTATAAATATTGGCTTCATTTTCACCATTCCACACACCTCTCATTCAGAAATCTTCTCTCTCTACTTTCTCTCTCTAGCACTTCTCTAAGGAGTTAGAGGAGAATTGTTCTTGTAGTTAATATAGTTAGCTCTTCTCTCTAGTTTCTCTCTCTAGAGAACTAGAGAGATATAAGTTAGCGGTTAGAGCTAGAGGAAAGTTTTAATTGGGTAATCAAGCCGTAGCAAGGTTATTCAAGTCAGACTGTTGTAATCCTCAGTATTACTCTTCTAATCCGGTGATATTATCTTACTCTCTTATTGTTATAATGTTTAATTTGCATATTATTTCAGTAGGATTCATGATTATTGTCATGCTGATTAGCTAGATTAATATGTGATTGTTGAAATGTAGATGTTAGGATTAGGGATGATGTTTAATTAATATATCTTATATATGATTGGTAGTTGTTATGCTGCATACATGTTTAGACTTATTCTGGATGTAGACTTAATTAATCACCCTTTCTGGTCTCTCACGTGACTGTTGCCTTAGGATAGGATCTGATCAACCCTAACTACGAATACACAGTTATCTCCTGTTTGTATGAAACTATGGGATCACCGTAACACGACTGAATACTTGGTATAGCGTTGGAAATACCACTGGTAGAGTACAAATACGTGGAAGCCAAGGAAATGCCGATGGTTTATCTCACCGTGGATTACCTGGAAGCAACCTTTCCAGACACGGGTTTAGGTCCTGTTAAGCCGTGAAAATGCTATAGTACACCGTTAAACTACCTCTAGTTATAAAGCTATGTAAAGATACATTAGGTCTTTAAAACACCGTAGATATACCTAGGGTTAGAGTACTGTGGAAAATACGGACACTATACACTGTACGCATGCCTAGGGATGAACGACCGATGGCAAAGGAGGGTCTAATCCATGACGGAAGTATTAGAACTAAAACAGATAAAATATGAGTTAGGAAATGAAAGCAAGGATGCCGGCTGTGTTCCCAGATTCTTAAAACCCCTAATCTCTACTTAACCGATAGTTTAACTTATTCAGCATACAACCAGTATTACTCTGTTAAAATTGGATAGACATAGGTGTTAAGAAAAGTCAGTGTTGTGGACTGTCGCCTTATTCCTTAACTCCATTTAGAGAGTCGCTTGGTCTCCAAAAGAGACGGTGAGGTGGGTCTGAAGACAGTCCCATCTGATCAGAATCAGGATAGCCTAGGATTCAGTGACATATGCTTTAGGGTTACTCCTAGACATAGGGTCCTAGTGTTTACACCGACCGTTTAGAAGATTCTTAGCTAGAGTAATCACCTATCATCAATATAATATCATCCCGAAACCCTAATCGTCGAAGTTTCAGCAATCACTCTCTACCTGCTCCTTATATTCTCGTTTACTTTCCTGCATTTTAATTCTTGTCTTTAGATTAGATTAGATAAAACCAAACCCATACCTACCTTGTTTCTAAACCCATCCTATTGTCAAGTTATCTTTGGTAGGTTCCAATTCAATTCAATTTGTTCCGATTTTGGACGACACTCGAGTTATACTTGCCACCTTACCCACAAGGTAGGTAGCTAGCACAGTTTGAGCCCAGCAAAATATAAATATTAAAACTTTCACCATCGCTCACCTCTATTGCAGTCGGACCAACGACCGGGGTAAAACCCGACCAACGGACAGGGTCACGACAGTTAGCTTACGACTTATCCTACTATTAAAACTACGTTAGACACGGGTTGCCTCCCGAGAAGCGCTAGTTTTTGTTTAGAGTCACTAGCTTAACTCTAGCACTACTTATCAGGCAATCCTAGCGGCTTCTTTGCATCCATTAGTAGACACAAGTGGTAATATTGGTACATACCTAAGAATTTAGGGCAAGTTAAGGCTAGGGTATGTCCAATATGAGGAGATGTTTCGAAGTGAGGGAGTTGTTCTACCGAAGGTCCTAAATCCAATTTGAAATAACTGAGCAAGACTTTGCAATTGATCTTTAATTGTTTCTACCCAAGTGTTTAGTAAAGACGACATTTGAAGAAGGTTTAAGAATTATATGTGAGGTTAGAAGGGTTTCTAAATTAGGCTAAGTTAAGCTAGTCTAACTATGCTACTCTACAAATAGAAAGTAAAAGGATCGCTTAAAAACTAATTTATCTAAACAGGCTCCGAATCGTACTACCGTCCCCAGCAGCGGCGCCAAAAACCTGATCGCGCTCCAACGGTCGGTCAAGGAATCGCTTCCTTATCGTTGTGGACCTTCCAGTCAAGACCGGCAATCGGAGGGTGGTTTTAAATTTATAATAGTCGGGAGGATCCAAAACCTTCCGAACTACTTACTGTTACTAGGTACGAATACCTGATATTAGTATGTGGTAAGGATGATCCAGGGTCGTTCCTCACGACGGTAGAATTGAAACATAGCTAGTTCTGATAACTTAGTAATTAAGTTGGGGTTTTTATAGATTGAAGGGTGATTTTTTTTAGGTTTTTATTTATTTACAATAATAAGAAAGCATAAAAGTAAAGGGAGGCTAGCAGATATGTAACACTTAAGGATAACAAAAGACGTGGTTCACCATGATTTAGGATAGCGTATTATTGGAATGATGATTATTGGGGACACATTCAGCTAACAGACAAATAAACTATAGCGTAAACACTAGGACCCTACTTATTTAGTTCTGGTTCTAAAGTAGTATGTCACTGAGTACCTAGGCTATCATGATTCTGATCAGGTTGCTCAAGCCCCAACACTGTCCTGATAAGGACAAGTGACCCTTCTTGGAGATATCTCCTGGGTGCATGAAAAAGATAGCAAACCGCCATTACAGGATATTCTGACCGTTCTGAACACCTATGTCTAAATGTTATTACCTAATTGTGTACTGGTTGTTTACTTTGTTATTCTAAACCTATCGGCTAAGTGGGTTAAGCATGTTTAAGAATTTTGGACTATAGCTAAGTCCTCGCTTTCTTTCAAAACTCCCTTTTTACTTATTTTAAGCTCAAGTACTTCCGTCATGAAATAGACCCTCCTTTACAATCAGACGTTCATCTCTAGGTATCTTAAGGTGTATAATGCATTCAGCATTTCCACAGCTTGTATAAATCTAAGTATACTCACGGTGTATAATACTGTTAAGGTTTAGCATTTCCACAGCTTATATCCTAGACCATGTTCAGGAAGGGTAACTTCCAGGTATCCACATTGTCATATGCTTACGATCGGTCCGTAGCTTCCACGCATTTGTACTTCTCCAGAGGTGTTTCCAGCGCTATACTAAGTACTGGGCCGTTTTACAGCATGTCCACAACTTCATACCAAAACACAGATAACTATATCTACGTAGTGTTAGGGTTTGCAAAGTCCTATCCTAAGGGCAATAGTCACGTGAAAGCCTGGAAAGGGTGAATGATAAAGTCTATTTATGCAAAGTTTAGACTGATAACAAAGTATAACAACTCCCATTTATACAGATAGAGAATTAATGTAACATCATTCATAACTATCTAAATCATGGCAAACATACAAGCAACTAATCACAAAGCATACCAATAAACATTTCTATAATTAATAAATCACAAACATCAAAAAGAACATTATAACAAATTAATAATAGAAAGGATAGATAATACCGATACGTATTGCAAGCAGAATAACAACTTGTATTTCTTCGAATAATATCCAAATATTACAACCGCTAGCCTCTACTAATTATATTACATAGCTATTCTAAGAAGAAAGGATTCTCTCCTAATCTTCCCACTAGTTCCCTAGAGAGAGAACCTAGAGAGAGAAAGCCTAGAGAGAGAAACTCTAGAGAGAGAGTGTAGTGTATGTGAAATGAGTTGTGTGCTGTGAGGGATGGATTGAATGGTCAGAAACGAGGAGGTTTAAGCCTCTATTTATAGGCTTTCAAGATACGATTTTACACTTAACACCCTCGCTCCATTTTAACATTGAAATACACCCCCGAGCTATGAAATTCGACTCCAAAGAGGGCGTATTTGACACCAAATAGGGCATATTAAGTAGCAAATAGGACGTATTCGGTAGCAAACGGGGCGTATTCTGCACCGTAGAGGGGGTATACCACCCCTACAGGGGGGTATATGGCCCTAAATAGGGGTATACTGCCCCATAAGAGGGGTATACGGCCCCTAAGGGGGTGTATACGGCCCCTGTGGGGGTGTATCCCCTTGGTCCGTGGTCTTGTGTGCTGGATCGTAACTCTTGTGCAGTGGTCGAACATCATTTGGCCATAACTTCTTCATTCTTGATCCGTTTTCAGCGTTCTTTATATCCACGTGATCGTAATTACCTGAAGATCATAATGAACTAATCAAAGAATAAATTCAAGGTAATATGCTAAAAAGTGCTCGTAGAACGTGACCGTATCATTTATGCTTTGTTTTGTACGTTATTTAGCCATTTTACTTGATTTCTGAAGCAATGCCTTATTTTTAGCCTTAATAATGAATTATGGTGAAAAAGTATTGATATTGAATGATTTCATCCATTTTGGGGCTAAAAAGGTGGGAATTATGTACGCAAAAACGTGACTTTTTACGCCAAATCAAATATCCCACACTTAGACATTGCTTGTCCTCAAGCAATACTTCAACTATCCTCACTTTAAAAAGATGTTTTAGGTTCGATTTTTGCGAATTAAAATATTTCTTAGAACAACCATTTCTCATATGGGTAACCTGTTTCAGAAAATTGAGATAAATAAGATAATTGTTCCTGAAATTAGAAAGGAATATCTTTGGGCATGCTTCTGATTCTTGTGATCTTTGGCATACACATGACTTAGGCAATCTCACCGGTGGTCACTCAATTCACTCAAAAAGTGTAACACCTTCAAAATTCGTTGATTGAGTTTAGCGGAAGCATTTAGTTAAGTATGTGGAGTGCCACAATACACAGTACATGCATACGTATCAGAGCTTGTGATTACAACAGAACATAATATATTAAGATGCCAAATGTAATAGTTACAAAGTTTACGATTCATGAAATCATACAAATGTAAAAGTTATTAAGTTTACAAAAGTAGATTTCGTAAATATGACTAAAATCACTTTAGTTATACAAAAGAAATCCAAAAGTTTCAAAAGTTGGCATCCTAAATCTTCGTGGGTCGCCCTAGTTCCGTAATTGCAGGCGGTTCTTACGTGCGCAGCTAATTCCCTGCAAAACATAGTAAAAGTCAACAACGAGGTTGAGTGAATTCACAGGTTTTATGTTTGCAATAGTTGAACCAAGTTTGAGTAGGCTTGTTGGCCTAAAAGTCAAATAGTTTCGTTTAGAATGCTTGTTCAAGTATAATAATGGTGGGATGTTACCCAAAAGTAGTTGTTGTGGGATGTTACCCAAAATACAGTTCACGTGTCGTAGAAAAGCAGTATCCTATTAGTTTACCCAAGAAGTAGGGATTTAAAACGTTTGCCCAAGACGTAGGGACTTTTCAAGTGCGTCCAAGAAGTACGACTTAAATCGTTGCCCAAGAAGTAGGGACTTTTTATGTCCCCAAGACGTAGGGACTTGTATAAGTTGTGTCCAAGAAGTAGGACTGGCATCCAAGACGAAGGACCCATCTGCTCAAGAAGTAGAGCCTTCATCCAAGATGTAGGATGGCACCTTGCCCAAGAAGTAGGGACTTTCTGTTTGTCCAAGACGTAGGGACTTGTATAAATGTGCCCAAGAAGTAGGGACTTGCTGTGCGTATGCCCAAGACGTAGGGACTTTCGTTGCGTGTGTACCCAAAATTAGGGACTTTTCAGATGTTTATGAAAATGTTGTTTCATAAAAGTCAGTTTGTAAAAGCGTGCGTGGCTGGTCGTTCTCCAGTGTATTCCAATTTAGTTTTTGTATGAAATCCCATTTTATAAATAATAGTTATAATCGTTTGACCGCAATCACATATATATAGCAATGTATATCACAACAGTTATATAAAAGTTTTCTCACATAGCAAAAGCGTTGACTATGTTTTCCACCCCTGTTCAAAAGCAGTTAAAACAGTAAAAGTAGGGGCTGTGAACTCACCTGTTGAGCTAAGTAAAGTACGAGTGCTAGCAAAGCCTAAAGCCCGAGTCTAGTCCGAAACCTCCTAACTTCCTAAACGTATGAGATTTAATAAGTATGTGGATGTCTAAGTCGACCATCCATGCTAGTGTTCATACAACCAAGTTATGTCCAAAGCGTTTGTTAAATATGTATGTTTGTATTTGTATTTTGTAGTTGTGAAAATGTATACGACTCGTTGGTGTCAGTTTGTAATAATAATCTTTGAAACATTTTTATATCCGTTTCATTTTGTTTCATAAAGTATGAAATTGTGTACGGGGGTCCGGGGGCAGCACCCCTGGTAGCGGGGTACAAGGGGTGACAACCCCTGACAGGGTCCAAGGGGCAGAGCCCCTGGTTGTGACAGAAATGGTGTTGCGAACTGAGTTCGTGGTGCGAGATGAGGTTGGACTCGTAAGGTAAAGTAGGCTGCGAACCGAGTTGGGTTCGCAGAGCGAAGTTCGGCTCGCAAGTCAACTCGCAAGTGAGTTCGTTTCGCAGTTTCGGTTCGGTTCGCAGGTGTTTTCGGTTCGTGGTTTGGCTTCGCGATTCGAGATCTCGGCTCGCCTCACGGGACGAACTGAGATCTGGGATCTCAACTCGCACGATAGGCTGTTCGTACCTTAAGTCTTAAAAATGCATTTTTGAGTCATTTTCGGACATAATCAGTTGATGAGAACACTAATACATGATGTATTAAGTATTATAAACACGAAATATCAAAGAAAATAGCAAAATCTAAGAGTTTGCGGGATTGTCGGGTTCTTACAAGGTTATCGCATGAGGAATTCGAGAAGATGGTTGTGTAGAGCTCGACTCCGTGATCGTTTTTCTCCAAATGAGCGAAGTGATTGGAGGTCGTTTGATGGTAGTTTGAGTGTGATTTGTGATGGTGGTGGTGGTGGATTACTTTGAAAGAGAGGGTGTGAGATAGATGATGATGAGAATGAAATGAAAAGGGGAAATGGGGGAGGGGGGCCGGTTTTGGGTCTTACAAAATGGGGGAGGGACTTTGTTCCAATTTGTGGTATTTAACCCGTGTTCGTTTACCCGATCGTTAAATATTAATTTATTTTAAATTGGTAATTTTTTAAATACATTTTAAGATATATTTTAGTTGAGATATTTTTATAAAAGTATCTTAACTAAGTTGTAACATTATAACTTTGTTTTGTTATAGAAATGTCTCGAATTCGTTTCAGTTTACGAAATACTCGTTAAATATTATCAAAATAATATTTAATAGACATTAATGTTAACTAATAATCTCATATTATTAATTAGTTTTATTCACCAATAGTCGTATATTTTTGTCGCGTTGTTTCAATCGTTCTGTACATAATTACACTAATTATGAAATGTAATACCACGCGTATTAACTAGTTGGACTTTGCTAGACTTACCTCTAAAATGTGTTGTGAATTCACTCAAGTAGGGAATTAGCCTAATAATGCAAGTGTTTAGCGTTCGTAATTGCGTTCAAATTTGCGTGGTGTCACAAAAAGTGTATCGGGGTTCCTATCATTCTAAACAAACGAAATCGCTCAAAAGCCAGTCATGTAGCGTTCATCATCATAAGCTTGATCAAGAATCAAATCTCCACCACTTAGGTGGGAACGGTGCTAATTATCCCAAGACATTCATCGGGTTTTGTGTGAGGTGAGGGTTTAAAGGGTATGGATAGTGGGATGTTTTTCGGTTTAAAGGGTTATGCTTATCTTAGGACTTTTAAACTCATGAAATTTTTTTTACTCAGATACGCTTTTTAATGAAAACGGAGACGGATAACGGAAAGGGAGAAAGATAGCTATTTTGACTTCTATCTTTTTGAAAACACATTGAAGATTATATCTTTCAGAGATCGGAGTTTTCGGGAGATTTGAAGCACTTAACTTTATTTCTATGACATATTTTTGGCTTAGAATTTCTTTTCCAAGGAATTTCTAAGGAATTTTTATTTTTCTTACTTCCCTTTTTTTGGGATCCTTTCTTGCTTTCATTTTTTAATCTTTTGATATTTCGAATTTCACTTGGTGCCAATTTTTCGCACCTCAGAATTCTCGATCTTTTGAGATTTTGATTATGTAAACGCACACGAGAAGTTTTGAGTAAAACACGAAATTTGTGATTTTTATAGTGAAAGCAAAAAGAATATCTAAATAGCATTTTTCGTAAATTTAAAAATTCCAAGATAAGGTTTTGGTGGGTATGAAAGTGAGTGGGTTTAAAAACTTGGGTTTTCAAGAAACGAAAAGGTTAAGGCTCAACAGGGTTTACTAGGCGGATCATCGATACTAAAAATGAGTATCGGCAGGGTTAGGCTTGAAGAGATATGAGAAAATGGGTTCATTTCCTAGGAAATGTTAAGGTCATCTAATTGCATCTATACCGTGTACGGTACTCACCAATATGGTCTCGAAATGCATACCAGGAGCAAGTTCTAATTCATAAATGCATACATCGGCAGACACAACAAATGAATAGTGAAGCATTTAAAATGAATGCTTATATAGGCTCAAGGTACCCCACTGCAATTAATATGGGTTGTATGTGCTTAGTCATGCGCTGCCCCTAAGATTATCATTTCTTAATTTGAGAAATTCCTACCTTATTTACACTACTTCCCAAAACAACTTACTCATAATCAAAATGGTTCCTCTTAGAAATATTAAAATTCAAAAAATAGCAGAGCTAACTGAATGAGTAGCTATCTACTGTCGAAGTTAAGCTCATGCTTTTCTTTGTTTTATGCAAAAATTTTGATCAATTTTTAAAGTGAGGAACATTTTTTGAGTTGCTATTTGGACATAAAAATCTATCTAAGGTATTCTATACCGATATCCCACACTTAGAGGAACATTGTCCCTAATGTTCTCTTTAATGGAGATTATACTAGAAGTAAAATCCCACACTTAGAGTTTAAACATATAAGAAAATGTTTCTTCAAGTGTTTGTTTTGGGCTAGAATCTCACACTTAGTGATAAGCTTAGGATATGGTATAGATTACTTTGGTTAATTAACAGTACTAAGTAAAGCAAAATGATAAAAACAGAGAAAGGATAAAGAAATTCCCCTGGTAGCTAAAGCTGAAGGTCTAATTATGCCGCGAGAAGAATTCTTTGAAATCTTTGTTAGGTGGCAGATCCATTAGCTCTAGGGGTTTGCTTATAAATACGGGCTTCGCCTTTCATTTCATCCAAAACATTTGTGAAGTAATCTCGTAGGTGTGAACACGTTGGATATACCTTTCCATTCAACGTCATATTTTTGCAATCAAAAGGATTCACTGTCTCAGAATGAAATGAAGTTTTCTACTACAAAGCTTTTTATAGAACATGTATTTTTAAACGAGTTCGAGTATAATGCATAAAAGTAGTACGCAAGTACCTCAAATACTCGAAACACTTGAACTAACTTTTCTTAAAAACTTTCCTATTTTTCCGAGACAAGTGATTTTGCAAAAATTGAGTTGAAATATTTTAATAATATTTTTGGTATATCCAAGTGTGAAGGATATTAGGAGATTTTCTTCACTTATCAACACACAACTATCAACTCGTCTTATTGCATGGGTTACCTCCTGAGAAGCGCTGTTGTTATAGTCGAGAGCTCAACTTGGATAGATTGTATAAATTAAAGCAAAGTGATGGCGTCCTCTTGATACTGGAAGAGTGAAGGCCTCTCCTTGATGAACTAGTCATAGACAACTAGAAATCATATACGTGTCTGAAAGCACCATCTCTTCCCCTGCAAAGTAATGCTCCAAAGATTTTCAAATTTAATGAACTGTAAGCTCCCCTTGTTGCCTTTCCATCATTCTCAAAGATTCTTCATTATTAGGCATAAATCCCTGTTTGTTAGGCATTTGCACAAAGAGAACAAACAAACGTTTTCTAACAAACAAGTGATTATTATCCAAATCATAAATTCGCTGGTTTGCGAGAAGAACTATCAAAGTTAGTACTTTGAAGATGAAACAAACCAGCATATGACTTGGAGTCTAATCTCACACTAAAAGTATTAATGGCCTATAATTTCACCTCATCACAAATAGCAGATATGGAAATATCAGTTGAATCAGGTAGCCAAGTATAAAGATATTCAAAGCACATATTTTTAAATAAGTTTGAGCATAATACACATGTGGACATACAAATCATGTTATCAGATTAAGCATTTGTATCTCTTGTATGTTCATGTAAGTACCTCAAAGTTTTGACATATGTCAGTGGATGTGTAAGAGTACTAAGGCTCCTAACTTCTGGAAAATTCCCATGTTTGTGAGTGAAGGGACATTTAAGAACTTTAGATAATGGATGTTGTAATAAAGTTAACAAGTGGGAGTAGGAGGTTTTAAGGTTTTGACAAAAATTTCAATGATGTAATTTCGTAAACCATCCTTTTTGTTCATAAAAATAAAGAAAACTTTGGAACATTCAATTTAGGGATCATTTTTCTAAGTGTGGGATTGTACTTGCAATACAATCTCAACTAAAGAGAACATTAGGGACAATGTTCCTCTAAGTGTGGGATAGTAGGTAAAGAATACCTTGAATTAGATATTTACTGATTTTAATGTCCGAATAGCTTCACTCAAGAAAATGTTCCTCAAAATTTTCAAAATTTTCAAAACTTTTTAAACAAAAATAATAAAGTATGAGAAAAATCATCCGATTAGCTCTACTATTTTTGAGTTAGGATACCTTTCAACGAGGAACCATTTCTAATATGAGTTAGTTATTCGGGAATATTAGGGAAATGAAGGTAAAAATTTCTTAAATAAGTATTAACAATCTAAGGAGCATGGCTAGGTACATATAAACCCTAATTTGCAGTGAGGTTTTGAGCCTTAAAAGCATTCATTTTAAATGCTACATTGTTCATTTCTTGTGTGTGCCGATGCTAGTATCTCTAAATTAGAACTTGTTCCTGACATACACTTCGAGACCACATTGGAGAGTACCGTACGCGGTATAGGTGCAATTAGATGATCTCGACATTCCTTAGGATTTAACCCATTCTTACATACCTTTTCAAGTCCAAAACCCTTCCGATACTCATTTTTAGTATTGATGATCCGCCTAGAAAACCCTGTTGAGCCTAAACCTTTCATTTCTTCAAAACCCTACATCTTTAACCACTCTTCCCAAATTCCCAACAACTTATCTTGGAATTTCTAAGGTTATGAAAAACATCTTGAAGAATCTCCTTCTGAATTGATCTACTCCTCCGTGTTCACCAAAATTAGAAAATCATGAGTGAGAAAAATTGGCACTAGAAGAAAAGACTCAAAGAAGTCTGTGATAAGAAAGAAGAGATTTCTGAAAGAAAAGCAAAAATATCCTTGGAAGTTCTCTGGCAAAGAAGTTCTGAAGAAAGAAAAGAAAATAAAAAGTTGAAAAATAAAGAAAAGGAAAAGAAAAAAAAATAAAGCTAAGTGCTTCAAAGTATCAATCTTTCAAAGAAAGATCCGATGAAATACGAGTAGCTACCTTCTCCATTCTATAATAAGTTTTTCATGATTCTTAGAATGCCTAAGATAAGCGACCCCCTTTCAACCAGAAATCACCACTATCCATACCACTAACCCTGACAAACATTACAACCCACTTGAATATTTTGGGATAATTAGCGTCCTCCTCTTCCTAAGTGGTGGAGATCCGATTCTCGACCAAGCTTATGATGATGAGTGATGCATGACTGGCTATTTGAGCGATTTCGATTGTGCTAGATTGATAGGAAACCCGATACACTCTGAGTGAATTGACTGACCACCTTTAGTGAGATCGCCAAGTCATGTATACTCCAAGATCACGAGATTTGGAAAGTATGCCTGGGAAAGTCAATACTTATTTCTGAAAGGATCATCTTAGATTTCCCTATGTTCTCGAAATAATTTTTCCATATGACAAAGTGGTAACTTTTTGGGAGTGCTCTAACTCACCTAAAAACTTTAAAATGTTTTCACGGGACACAACTGAGTGTTGCTTGAGGACAAGCAACGCTTAAGTGTGGGATACTTGATGTGACTCAAAAAGTCATGTTTTTAAGTACTTATTTCCGCATTTTTTGGACTATTCTCTGGTGAAAACATTTCAAAACAATCATTTATCATCAAAAATCACCAAGGTAGTCTAAATACGAGCGTTGCTACAAAAATCAAATAAAACAACCAATTTACACGCAAACTGAGGCAAAAAAACAATCACCTTATATATTCCATTCTTGATTATCCTATCAAGTTAGATCCTAATGCATATTTTATGATTCAATAGGAAAATCTTGGAGGTGAAAGAATCAAGAGAAACGGGTAAAGAATGAAGAAGATGTGCAGTCTAGAAGCCCGCCGATCGTCATCCGGAACACGCAAAAGTCAGACACCTCCAAATTTGGCAAACTTATTTTCATTAGAAGTGTAACGAAAAAACAAATCCAACGACACAAAAATCAAGCAAAACGGACTCCAAACGAAGAAGATACAGACGAACCAAGCAACCGAGAAGTCAGTATACAACAAATGGAGCACCAACCCCCCCTGGGCACCTAGGAACCGTATAAGGTACCCTAGGTGCCATATACGGCCCTTAGGGTGCCGTATACGGGGGTGTTGTGCTTGTAAGATGCCGTTTGACCCCCCTTGATCCGCTTGCCCTGTATGCTGCTTTGATGCTTGTATTTGGTGCTTAAGGACTTGTACCATGGCTACCTCCCTTCTCCTATAAATAATGGCTTCATTTCCACCATTCCACACACCTCTCATTCACAAATCTTCTCTATCTCTCTCTCTCTACTTTCTCCCTCTAGTACTTCTCTAAGGAGTTAGAGGAAAATTGTTCTTGTAGTTAATATAGTTAGCTCTTCTCTCTAGTTTCTTTCTCTAGAGAACTAGAGAGATATAAGTTAGCGGTTAGAGCTAGAGGGAAGTTGTAATTGGGTAATCAAGTTGTAGAAAGGTTATTCAAGTCAGACTGTTGTAATCCTCAGTATTACTCTTCTAATCCGGTGATATTATCTTACTTTCTTACTGTTATAATGTTTACTTTGCATATTATTTCAGTAGGATTCATGATTATTGCCATGCTGATTAGCTAGATTAATATGTGATTGTTGAAATGTAGATATTAGGAGTAGGAATGATGTTTAATTAATATATCTTATATATGATTGGTAGTTGTTATGCTGCATACATGTTTAGACTTATCCTGGATGTAGACTTAATTAATCACCCTTTCTGGTCTCTCAGAAGACAGTTGCCTTAGGATAGGATCTGATCAACCCTAAGGCTCCTAACTTCTAGCAAATTCGCATGTTTGTGAGTGAAGGGACATTTAAGAACTTCAGATAATGGATGTTGTAATAAAGTTAACAAGTGGGAGTAGGAGGTTTTAAGGTTTTGACAAAAATTTCAATGATGTAATTTCGCAAACCATCCTTTTTGTTCATAAAAATATAGAAAACTTTGGAACATTCAATTTAGGGATCATTTTTCTAAGTGTGGGATTGTACTTGCAATACAATCTCAACTAAAGAGAATATTAGGGACAATGTTCCTCTAAGTGTGGGATAGTAGGTAAAGAATACCTTGAATTAGATATTTACTGATTTTAATGTCCGAATAGCTTCACTCAGAAAATGTTCCTCAAAATTTTCAACACTTTTTAAACAAAAATAATAAAGTATGAGAAAAATCATCCGATTAGCTCTACTAGTTTTGACTTAGGATACCTTTCAAAGAGGAACCATTTCTAATATGAGTTAGTTATTCGGGAATATTAGGGAAATTAAGGTAGAAATTTCTTAAATAAGTATTAACAATCTAAGGAGCATGGCTAGGTACATATAAACCCTAATTTGCAGTGAGGTTTTGAGCCTTAAAAGCATTCATTTTAAATGCTACATTGTTCATTTCTTGTGTGTGCCGATGCTAGTATCTCTAAATTAGAACTTGTTCCTGACATATGCTTCGAGACCACATTGGAGAGTACCGTATGCGGTATAGGTGCAATTAGATGATCTCGACATTCCTTAGGATTTAACCCATTCTTACATACCTTTTCAAGTCCAAAACCCTTCCGATACTCATTTTTAGTATCGATGATCCTCCTAGAAAACCCTGTTGAGTCTAAACCTTTCGTTTCTTCAAAACCCTACATCTTTAACCACTCTTCCCAAATTCCCAACAACTTATCTTGGAATTTCTAAGGTTATGAAAAACATCTTGAAGAATCTCCTTCTGAATTGATCTACTCCTCCGTGTTCACCAAAATTAGAAAATCATGAGTGAGAAAAATTGGCACTAGAAGAAAAGACTCAAAGAAGTCCGTGATAAGAAAGAAGAGATTTCTGAAAGAAAAGCAAAAATATCCTTGGAAGTTCTCTGGCAAAGAAGTTCTGAAGAAAGAAAAGAAAATAAAAAGTAGAAAAATAAAGAAAAGGAAAAGAAAAAAAATAAAGCTAAGTTCTTCAAAGTATCAATCTTTCAAAGAAAGATCCGATGAAATACGAGTAGCTACCTTCTCCATTCTATAATAAGTTTTTCATGAATCTTAGAATGGCTAAGATAAGAGACCCCCTTTCAACCAGAAATCACCACTATCCATACCACTAACCCTGACAAACATTACAACCCACTTGAATATCTTGGGATAACTAGCGTCCTCCTCTTCCTAAGTGGTGGAGATCCGATTCTCGACCAAGCTTATGATGATGAGTGATGCATGACTGGCTATTTGAGCGATTTCGATTGTGCTAGATTGATAGGAAACCCGATACACTCTGAGTGAATTGACTGAACACCTTTAGTGAGATCGCCAAGTCATGTATACTCCAAGATCATGAGATTTGGAAAGTATGCCTGGGAAAGTCCATACTTATTTCTGAAAGGATCATCTTAGATTTCCCTATGTTCTCTAAATAATTTTCCCATATGACAAAGTGGTAACTTTTTGGGAGTGCTCTAACTCACCTAAAAACTATAAAATGTTTTCACGGGACACAACTGAGTGTTGCTTGAGGACAAGCAACGCTTAAGTGTGGGATACTTGATGTGACTCAAAAAGTCATGTTTTTAAGTACTTATTTCCGCGTTTTTTGGACTATTCTCTGGTGAAAACATTTCAAAACAATCATTTATCATCAAAAATCACCAAGGTAGTCTAAATACGAGCGTTGCTACAAAAATCAGATAAAACATCCAATTTACACGCAAACTGAGGCAAAAAAACAATCACCTTAGATATTCCATTCTTGATTATCCTATCAAGTTAGATCCTAATGCATATTTAATGATTCAATAGGAAAATCTTGGAGGTTAAAGAATCAAGAGAAACGGGTAAAGAATGAAGAAGATGTGCAGTCTAGAAGCCCGCCGATCGTCATCCGGAACACGCAAAAGTCAGACACCTCCAAATTTGGCAAACTTATTGTCATTAGAAGCGTAATGAAAAAACAAATCCAACGGCACAAGAATCAAGCAAAACGGACTCCAAACGAAGAAGATACAGACGAACCAAGCAACCGAGAAGTCAGTATACAACAAATGGAGCACCAACCCCCCCTGGGCACCTAGGTACCGTATATGGTACCCTAGGTTCCGTATACGGCCCTTAGGGTGCCGTATACGGGGGTGTTGTGCTTGTAAGATGCCGTTTGACCCCCCTTGGTCCGCTTGCCATGTATGCTGCTTTGATGCTTGTATTTGGTGCTTAAGGACTTGTACCATGGCTACCTCCCTTCTCCTATAAATAGTGGCTTCATTTCCACCATTCCACACACCTCTCATTCACAAATCTTCTCTCTCTCTCTCTACTTTCTCCCTCTAGCACTTCTCTAAGGAGTTAGAGGAGAATTGTTCTTGTAGTTAATATAGTTAGCTCTTCTCTCTAGTTTCTTTCTCTAGAGAACTAGAGAGATATAGTTAGCGGTTAGAGCTAGAGGGAAGTTGTAATTGGGTAATCAAGTTGTAGAAAGGTTATTCAAGTCAGACTGTTGTAATCCTCAGTATTACTCTTCTAATCCGGTGATATTATCTTACTCTCTTACTGTTATAATGTTTACTTTGCATATTATTTCAGTAGGATTCATGATTACTGCCATGCTGATTAGCTAGATTAATATGTGATTGTTGAAATGTAGATATTAGGAGTAGGAATGATGTTTAATTAATATATCTTATATATGATTGGTAGTTGTTATGCTGCATACATGTTTAGACTTATCCTGGATGTAGACTTAATTAATCACCCTTTCTGGTCTCTCACATGACTGTTGCCTTAGGATAGGATCTGATCAACCCTAAGGCTCCTAACTTCTGGCAAATTCGCATGTTTGTGAGTGAAGGGACATTTAAGAACTTCAAATAATGGATATTGTAATAAAGTTAACAAGTGGGAGTAGGAGGTTTTAAGGTTTTGACAAAAATTTCAATGATGTAATTTCGCAAACCATCCTTTTTGTTCATAAAAATAAAGAAAACTTTGGAACATTCAATTTAGGGATCATTTTTTTAAGTGTGGGATTGTACTTGCAATACAATCTCAACTAAAGAGAACATTATGGACAATGTTCCTCTTAGTGTGGGATAGTAGGTAAAGAATACCTTGAATTCGATATTTACTGATTTTAATGTCCGAATAGCTTCACTCAAGAAAATGTTCCTCAAAATTTTCAAAATTTTCAAAACTTTCAAAACTTTGTAAACAAAAATAATAAAGTATGACAAAAATCATCCGATTAGCTCTACTATTTTTGGGTTAGGATACCTTTCAAAGAGGAACCATTTGTAATATGAGTTAGTTATTCGGGAATATTAGGGAAATTAAGGTAGAAATTTCTTAAATAAGTATTAACAATCTAAGGAGCATGGCTAGGTACATATAAACCCTAATTTGCAGTGAGGTTTTGAGCCTTAAAAGCATTCATTTTAAATGCTACATTGTTCATTTCTTGTGTGTGCCGATGCTAGTATCTCTAAATTAGAACTTGTTCCTGACATACGCTTCGAGACCACATTGGAGAGTACCGTACGCGGTATAGGTGCAATTAGATGATCTCGACATTCCTTAGGATTTAACCCATTCTTACATACCTTTTCAAGTCCAAAACCCTTCCGATACTCATTTTTAGTATCGATGATCCGCCTAGAAAACCCTGTTGAGCCTAAACCTTTCGTTTCTTCAAAACCCTACATCTTTAACCACTCTTCCCAAATTCCCAACAACTTATCTTGGAATTTCTAAGGTTATGAAAAACATCTTGAAGAATCTCCTTCTGAATTGATCTACTCCTCCGTGTTCACCAAAATTAGAAAATCATGAGTGAGAAAAATTGGCACTAGAAGAAAAGACTCAAAGAAGTCCGTGAAAAGAAAGAAGAGATTTCTGAAAGAAAAGCAAAAATATCCTTGGAAGTTCTCTGGCAAAGAAGTTCTGAAGAAAGAAAAGAAAATAAAAAGTAGAAAAATAAAGAAAAGGAAAAGAAAAAAAATAAAGCTAAGTGCTTCAAAGTATCAATCTTTCAGAGAAAGATCCGATGAAATACGAGTAGCTACCTTCTCCATTCTATAATAAGTTTTTCATGATTCTTAGAATGCCTAAGATAAGCGACCCCCTTTCAACCAGAAATCACCACTATCCATACCACTAACCCTGACAAACATTACAACCCACTTGAATATCTTGGGATAATTAGCGTCCTCCTCTTCCTAAGTTGTGGAGATCCGATTCTCGACCAAGCTTATGATGATGAGTGATGCATGACTGGCTATTTGAGCGATTTCGATTGTGCTAGATTGATAGGAAACCCGATACACTCTGAGTGAATTGACTGACCACCTTTAGTGAGATCGCCAAGTCATGTATACTCCAAGATCACGAGATTTGGAAAGTATGTCTGGGAAAGTCAATACTTATTTCTGATAGGATCATCTTAGATTTCCCTATGTTCTCTAAATAATTTTCCCATATGACAAAGTGGTAACTTTTTGGGAGTGCTCCAACTCACCTAAAAACTTTAAAATGTTTTCACGGGACACAACTGAGTGTTGCTTGAGGACAAGCAACGCTTAAGTGTGGGATACTTGATGTGACTCAAAAAGTCATGTTTTTAAGTACTTATTTCCGCATTTTTTGGACTATTCTCTGGTGAAAACATTTCAAAACAATCATTTATCATCAAAAATCACCAAGGTAGTCTAAATACGAGCGTTGCTACAAAAATCAAATAAAACAACCAATTTACACGCAAACTGAGGCAAAAAAACAATCACCTTATATATTCCATTCTTGATTATCCTATCAAGTTAGATCCTAATGCATATTTTATGATTCAATAGGAAAATCTTGGAGGTGAAAGAATCAAGAGAAACGAGTAAAGAATGAAGAAGATGTGCAGTCTAGAAGCCCGCCGATCGTCATCCGGAACATGCAAAAGTCAGACACCTCCAAATTTGGCAAACTTATTGTCATTAGAAGCGTAATGAAAAAACAAATCCAACGGCACAAGAATCAAGCAAAACGGACTCCAAACGAAGAAGATACAGACGAACCAAGCAACCGAGAAGTCAGTATACAACAAATGGAGCACCAACCCCCCTGGGCACCTAGGTACCGTATATGGTACCCTAGGTGCCGTATACGGCCCTTAGGGTGCCGTATACGGGGGTGTTGTGCTTGTAAGATGCCGTTTGACCCCCCTTGGTCCGCTTGCCATGTATGCTGCTTTGATGCTTGTATTTGGTGCTTAAGGACTTGTACCATGGCTACCTCCCTTCTCCTATAAATAGTGGCTTCATTTCCACCATTCCACACACCTCTCATTCATAAATCTTCTCTCTCTCTACTTTCTCCCTCTAGCACTTCTCTAAGGAGTTAGAGGAGAATTGTTCTTGTAGTTAATATAGTTAGCTCTTCTCTCTAGTTTCTTTCTCTAGAGAACTAGAGAGATATAAGTTAGCGGTTAGAGCTAGAGGGAAGTTGTAATTGGGTAATCAAGTTGTAGAAAGGTTATTCAAGTCAGACTGTTGTAATCCTCAGTATTACTCTTCTAATCTGGTGATATTATCTTACTCTCTTACTGTTATAATGTTTACTTTGCATATTATTTCAGTAGGATTCATGATTATTGCCATGCTGATTAGCTAGATTAATATGTGATTGTTGAAATGTAGATATTAGGAGTAGGAATGATGTTTAATTAATATATCTTATATATGATTGGTAGTTGTTATGCTGCATACATGTTTAGACTTATCCTGGATGTAGACTTAATTAATCACCCTTTCTGGTCTCTCAGAAGACTGTTGCCTTAGGATAGGATCTGATCAACCCTAAGGCTCCTAACTTCTGGCAAATTCACATGTTTGTGAGTGAAGGGACATTTAAGAACTTCAGATAATGGATGTTGTAATAAAGTTAACAAGTGGGAGTAGGAGGTTTTAAGGTTTTGACAAAAATTTCAATGATGTAATTTCGCAAACCATCCTTTTTGTTCATAAAAATAAAGAAAACTTTGGAACATTCAATTTAGGGATCATTTTTCTAAGTGTGGGATTGTACTTGCAATACAATCTCAACTAAAGAGAACATTAGGGACAATGTTCCTCTAAGTGTGGGATAGTAGGTAAAGAATACCTTGAATTAGATATTTACTGATTTTAATGTCCGAATAGCTTCACTCAAGAAAATGTTCCTCAAAATTTTCAAAACTTTCAAAACTTTTTTAAAAAAATAATAAAGTATGAGAAAAATCATCCGATTAGCTCTACTATTTTTGAGTTAGGATACCTTTCAAAGAGGAACCATTTCTAATATGAGTTAGTTATTCGGGAATATTAGGGAAATTAAGGTAGAAATTTCTTAAATAAGTATTAACAATCTAAGGAGCATGGCTAGGTACATATAAACCCTAATTTGCAGTGAGGTTTTGAGCCTTAAAAGCATTCTTTTTAAATGCTACATTGTTCATTTCTTGTGTGTGCCGATGCTAGTATCTCTAAGTTAGAACTTGTTCCTGACATACGCTTCGAGACCACATTGGAGAGTACCGTATGCGGTATAGGTGCAATTAGATGATCTCGACATTCCTTAGGATTTAACCCATTCTTACATACCTTTTCAAGTCCAAAACCCTTCCGATACTCATTTTTAGTATCGATGATCCGCCTAGAAAACCCTGTTGAGCCTAAACCTTTCGTTTCTTCAAAACCCTACATCTTTAACCACTCTTCCCAAATTCCCAACAACTTATCTTGGAATTTCTAAGGTTATGAAAAACATCTTGAAGAATCTCCTTCTGAATTGATCTACTCCTCCGTGTTCACCAAAATTAGAAAATCACGAGTGAGAAAAATTGGCATTAGAAGAAAAGACTCAAAGAAGTCCGTGATAAGAAAGAAGAGATTTCTGAAAGAAAAGCAAAAATATCCTTGGAAGTTCTCTAACAAAGAAGTTCTGAAGAAAGAAAAGAAAATAAAAAGTAGAAAAATAAAGAAAAGGAAAAGAAAAAAAATAAAGCTAAGTGCTTCAAAGTATCAATCTTTCAAAGAAAGATCCGATGAAATACGAGTAGCTACCTTCTCCATTCTATAATAAGTTTTTCATGATTCTTAGAATGCCTAAGATAAGCGACCCCCTTTCAACCAGAAATCACCACTATCCATACCACTAACCTTGACAAACATTACAACCCACTTGAATGTCTTGGGATAATTAGCGTCCTCCTCTTCCTAAGTGGTGGAGATCCGATTCTCGACCAAGCTTATGATGATGAGTGATGCATGACTGGCTATTTGAGCGATTTCGATTGTGCTAGATTGATAGGAAACCCGATACACTCTGAGTGAATTGACTGACCACCTTTAGTGAGATCGCCAAGTCATGTATACTCCAAGATCACGAGATTTGGAAAGTATGCCTGGGAAAGTCAATACTTATTTCTGAAAGGATCATCTTAGATTTCCCTATGTTCTCTAAATAATTTTCCCATATGACAAAGTGGTAACTTTTTGGGAGTGCTCTAACTCACCTAAAAACTTTAAAATGAAACTGAGTGTTGCTTGAGGACAAGCAACGCTTAAGTGTGGGATACTTGATGTGACTCAAAAAGTCATGTTTTTAAGTACTTATTTCCGCATTTTTTGGACTATTCTCTGGTGAAAACATTTCAAAACAATCATTTATCATCAAAAATCACCAAGGTAGTCTAAATACGAGCGTTGCTACAAAAATCAAATAAAACAACCAATTTACACGCAAACTGAGGCAAAAAAACAATCACCTTATATATTCCATTCTTGATTATCCTATCAAGTTAGATCCTAATGCATATTTTATGATTCAATAGGAAAATCTTGGAGGTGAAAGAATCAAGAGAAACGGGTAAAGAATGAAGAAGATGTGCAGTCTAGAAGCCCGCCGATCGTCATCCGGAACACGCAAAAGTCAGACACCTCCAAATTTGGCAAACTTATTGTCATTAGAAGCGTAACGAAAAAACAAATCCAACGGAACAAGAATCAAGCAAAACGGACTCCAAACGAAGAAGATACAGACGAACCAAGCAACCGAGAAGTCAGTATACAACAAATGGAGCACCAACCCCCCCTGGCCACCTAGGTACCGTATATGGTACCCTAGGTGCCGTATACGGCCCTTAGGGTGCCGTATACGGGGGTGTTGTGCTTGTAAGATGCCGTTTGACCCCCCTTGGTCCGCTTGCCCTGTATGCTGCTTTGATGCTTGTATTTGGTGCTTAAGGACTTGTACCATGGCTACCTCCCTTCTCCTATAAATAGTGGCTTCATTTCCACCATTCCACACACCTCTCATTCATAAATCTTCTCTCTCTCTACTTTCTCCCTCTAGCACTTCTCTAAGGAGTTAGAGGAGAATTGTTCTTGTAGTTAATATAGTTAGCTCTTCTCTCTAGTTTCTTTCTCTAGAGAACTAGAGAGATATAAGTTAGCGGTTAGAGCTAGAGGGAAGTTGTAATTGGGTAATCAAGTTGTAGAAAGGTTATTCAAGTCAGACTGTTGTAATCCTCAGTATTACTCTTCTAATCCGGTGATATTATCTTACTCTCTTACTGTTATAATGTTTACTTTGCATATTATTTCAGTAGGATTCATGATTATTGCCATGCTGATTAGCTAGATTAATATGTGATTGTTGAAATGTAGATATTAGGAGTAGGAATGATGTTAATTAATATATCTTATATATGATTGGTAGTTGTTATGCTGCATACATGTTTAGACTTATCCTGGATGTAGACTAAATTAATCACCCTTTCTGGTCTCTCACATGACTGTTGCCTTAGGATAGGATCTGATCAACCCTAAGGCTCCTAACTTCTGGCAAATTCGCATGTTTGTGAGTGAAGGGACATTTAAGAACTTCAGATAATGGATGTTGTAATAAAGTTAACAAGTGGGAGTAGGAAGTTTTAAGGATTTGACAAAAATTTTAATGATGTAATTTCGCAAACCATCCTTTTTGTTCATAAAAATAAAGAAAACTTTGGAACATTCAATTTAGGGATCATTTTTCTAAGTGTGGGATTGTACTTGCAATACAATCTCAACTAAAGAGAACATTAGGGACAATGTTCCTCTAAGTGTGGGATAGTAGGTAAAGAATACCTTGAATTAGATATTTACTGATTTTAATGTCCGAATAGCTTCACTCAAGAAAATGTTCCTCAAAATTTTCAAAACTTTCAAAACTTTTTTAAAAAAATAATAAAGTATGAGAAAAATCATCCGATTAGCTCTACTATTTTTGAGTTAGGATACCTTTCAAAGAGGAACCATTTCTAATATGAGTTAGTTATTCGGGAATATTAGGGAAATTAAGGTAGAAATTTCTTAAATAAGTATTAACAATCTAAGGAGCATGGCTAGGTACATATAAACCCTAATTTGCAGTGAGGTTTTGAGCCTTAAAAGCATTCATTTTAAATGCTACATTGTTCATTTCTTGTGTGTGCCGATACTAGTATCTCTAAGTTAGAACTTGTTCCTGACATACGCTTCGAGACCACATTGGAGAGTACCATACGCGGTATAGGTGCAATTAGAGGATCTCGACATTCCTTAGGATTTAACCCATTCTTATATACCTTTTCAAGTCCAAAACCCTTCCGATACTCATTTTTAGTATCGATGATCCGCCTAGAAAACCCTGTTGAGCCTAAACCTTTCGTTTCTTCAAAACCCTACATCTTTAACCACTCTTCCCAAATTCCCAACAACTTATCTTGGAATTTCTAAGGTTATGAAAAACATCTTGAAGAATCTCCTTCTGAATTGATCTACTCCTCCGTGTTCACCAAAATTAGAAAATCATGAGTGAGAAAAATTGGCACTAGAAGAAAAGACTCAAAGAAGTCCGTGATAAGAAATAAGAGATTTCTAAAAGAAAAGCAAAAATATCCTTGGAAGTTCTCTGACAAAGAAGTTCTGAAGAAAGAAAAGAAAATAAAAAGTAGAAAAATAAAGAAAAGGAAAAGAAAAAAAATAAAGCTAAGTGCTTAAAAGTATCAATCTTTCAAAGAAAGATCCGATGAAATACGAGTAGCTACCTTCTCCATTCTATAATAAGTTTTTCATGATTCTTAGAATGCCTAAGATAAGCGACCCCCTTTCAACCAGAAATCACCATTATCCATACCACTAACCTTGACAAACATTACAACCCACTTGAATGTCTTGGGATAATTAGCATCCTCCTCTTCCTAAGTGGTGGAGATCCGATTCTCGACCAAGCTTATGATGATGAGTGATGCATGACTGGCTATTTGAGCGATTTCGATTGTGCTAGATTGATAGGAAACCCGATACACTCTGAGTGAATTGACTGACCACCTTTAGTGAGATCGCCAAGTCATGTATACTCCAAGATCATGAGATTTGAAAAGTATGCCTGGGAAAGTCAATACTTATTTCTGAAAGGATCATCTTAGATTTCCCTATGTTCTCTAAATAATTTTCCCATATGACAAAGTGGTAACTTTTTGGGAGTGCTCTAACTCACCTAAAAACTTTAAAATGAAACTGAGTGTTGCTTGAGGACAAGCAACGCTTAAGTGTGGGATACTTGATGTGACTCAAAAAGTCATGTTTTTAAGTACTTATTTCCGCATTTTTTGGACTATTCTCTGGTGAAAACATTTCAAAACAATCATTTATCATCAAAAATCACCAAGGTAGTCTAAATACGAGCGTTGCTACAAAAATCAGATAAAACATCCAATTTACACGCAAACTGAGGCAAAAAAACAATCACCTTATATATTCCATTCTTGATTATCCTATCAAGTTAGATCCTAATGCATATTTTATGATTCAATAGGAAAATCTTGGAGGTGAAAGAATCAAGAGAAACGGGTAAAGAATGAAGAAGATGTGCAGTCTAGAAGCCCGCCGATCGTCATCCGGAACACGCAAAAGTCAGACACCTCCAAATTTGGCAAACTTATTGTCATTAGAAGTGTAACGAAAAAACAAATCCAACGGCACAAGAATCAAGCAAAACGGACTCCAAACGAAGAAGATACAGACGAACCAAGCAACCGAGAAGTCAGTATACAACAAATGGAGCACCAACCCCCCCTGGGCACCTAGGTACCGTATATGGTACCCTAGGTGCCGTATACGGCCCTTAGGGTGCCGTATACGGGGGTGTTGTGCTTGTAAGATGCCGTTTGACCCCCCTTGGTCCGCTTGCCCTGTATGCTGCTTTGATGCTTGTATTTGGTGCTTAAGGACTTGTACCATGGCTACCTCCTTTCTCCTATAAATAGTGGCTTCATTTCCACCATTCCACACACCTCTCATTCATAAATCTTCTCTCTCTCTACTTTCTCCCTCTAGCACTTCTTTAAGAAGTTAGAGGAGAAATGTTCTTGTAGTTAATATAGTTAGCTCTTCTCTCTAGTTTCTTTCTCTAGAGAACTAGAGAGATATAAGTTAGCGGTTAGAGCTAGAGGGAAGTTGTAATTGGGTAATCAAGTTGTAGAAAGGTTATTCAAGTCAGACTGTTGTAATCCTCAGTATTACTCTTCTAATCCGGTGATATTATCTTACTCTCTTACTGTTATAATGTTTACTTTGCATATTATTTCAGTAGGATTCATGATTATTGCCATGCTGATTAGCTAGATTAATATGTGATTGTTGAAATGTAGATATTAGGAGTAGGAATGATGTTAATTAATATATCTTATATATGATTGGTAGTTGTTATGCTGCATACATGTTTAGACTTATCCTGGATGTAGACTTAATTAATCACCCTTTCTGGTCTCTCAGAAGACAGTTGCCTTAGGATAGGATCTGATCAACCCTAAGGCTCCTAACTTCTGGCAAATTCGCATGTTTGTGAGTGAAGGGACATTTAAGAACTTCAGATAATGGATGTTGTAATAAAGTTAACAAGTAGGAGTAGGAAGTTTTAAGGTTTTGACAAAAATTTCAATGATGTAATTTTGCATACCATCCTTTTTGTTCATAAAAATAAAGAAAACTTTGGAACATTCATTTTAGGGATCATTTTTCTACTTATTTGGGTTAGCTTACTACTTATCCTACTATTAAAACTACGTTTGACACGGGTTGCCTCCCGAGAAGCGCTTGTTTTTGTTCGAGTCACTAGCTTTACACTAGCACTACTTATCACGCAATCCTAGCGGCTTACTTGCATCCATTAGTAGACACAAGTGGTAATATTGGTACATACCTAAGAATTTAGGGCAAGTTAAGGCTAGGGTATGTCCAATGAGAGGAGATGTTTCGAAGTGAGGGAGTTGTTCTACCGCAGGTCTAATAACTCTTTCAACTTCTAGTACCTCCTGGGATCAGTTTGACAAAATGGTTTGGTCAAAGGTATACATATCACTCCATGACGTATACGTCATTATGTGGTGGAGAGATGTTTGTAGGGCAACCCTGACGCAAAACCCACCTTACTTCTTATGGTCTTTTGGTCGATGAGAATACTGTACTCTGGGCATGGAGGTGGGACAGTATCCGTTGACGTCTCCAATCTTGTAACAACATTCTCATCGACTACTTGGGTAACGGGTTCAATTAGATCACTGCTTGGAGTTGAGTGCAAGTCTGTGTTATCTATATTAGATGTGGAGTATGAGTTGACTTCGAAAGATAATGATTGATGTTGAGTGGGGCTAGAGGGGTTTGATTGAGAATCTAAGTGTCCTATGCCTAACATCGTATGTCCCTCACATTCTCCGTCAAAGTGGGGAATACCGCATATCCTACATCCAATTTGAAATATTTGAGCAAGACTTTGCAATTGATCTTTAATTGTTTCTACCCAAGTATTTAGTAAAGACGACATTTGAAGAAGGTTTAAGAATTATATGTGAGGTGAGAAAGGTTTCTAAATTAAGCTAAGCTAAGCTAGTCTAACTATGCTACTCTACAAACAGAAAGTAAAAGGATCGCTTAAAAACTAATTTATCTAAACAGGCTCCGAATCATACTACCGTACCCAGCAGTGGCGCCAAAATCCTGATTGCGCTCCAACGGTCGGTCAAGGAATCGCTTCCTTGTCGTTGCGGACCTTCCAGTCGAGACCGGCGATCGGAAGGTGGTTTTAATTTTATAATAGTCAGGGGGAGCCAAAACCTTCCGAACTACTTACAATTACTAGGTACGAATACCTGATATTAGTATGTGGTAAGGATGATCCAGGGTCGTTCCTCACGACGGTAGAATTGAAACATAGCTAGTTCTGATAACTTAGTAATTAAGTTGGGGTTTTTATAGATTGAAAGGTGATTGTTTTTAGGTTTTTATTTATTTAAAATACTAAGAAAGCATAAAAGTAAAGGGAGGCTAGCAGATATGTAACACTTAAGGATAACAAAAGATGTGGTTCACCATGATTTAGGATAGCGTATTATTGGAATGATGATTATTGGGGACACATTCAACTAACAGACAAATAAACTTCGGTGTAAACACTAGGACCCTACTTATTTAGTTCCGGTTCTAAATTAGTATGTCATTGAGTATCTAGGCAATCATGATTCTGATCAAATCAGGTTGCTTAACCCCCAACACTGTCATGATAAGGACAAGTGACCCTTCTTGGAGATTTCTCCTGGGTGCATGAATAAGGTAGCAAACCGTCATTACAGGATATTCTGACTGTTCTTATCACCTATGTCTAAATATTATTACCTAATTGTGTACTGGTTGTTTACTTTGTGATTCTAAACATATAGGCTAAGTGAGGTTAAGCATGTTTAAGAATTTTGGACTATAGCTAAGTCCTCGCTTTCTTTCAAAACTCCCTTTTTACTTATTTTAAGCTCAAGTACTTCCGTCATGAAATAGACCCTCCTTTACAATCAGATGTTCATCCCTAGGTATCTTACGGTGTATAATGCATTCAGTATTTCCACAGCTTGTATAAATCTAAGTATACTCACGGTGTATAATATTGTTAAGGTTTAGCATTTCCACAGCTTATATCCTAGACCATGTTCAGGAACGGTAACTTCCAGGTATCCACGGTGTCATATGCTTACGACCGGTCTGTAGCATCCACGCATTTGTACTTCACCAGACCTATACTAAGTACTAGGCCATTTTACAGCATGTAAACACAAATAACTATATCTACGTAGTATTAGGGTTTGCAAAGTCCTATCCTAAGGGCAATAGTCATGTGAAAGCCTAGAAAGGGTGAATGATAAAGTCTATTTATGCAAAGTTTAGACTGATAACAAAGTATAACAACTCCCATTTATACAGATAGAGAATTAATGTAACATCATTCATAACTATCTAAATCATGGCAATCATACAAGCAACTAATCACAAATCATACCAATAAACATTTCTATCATTAATAAATCAGAAACATCAAACAAGAACATTATAACAAATTAATAATAGAAAGGATAGATAATACCGATACATATTGCGAGCAGAATAACAACTTGTATTTCTTCGAATAATATCCAAATATTACAACCGCTAGCCTCTACTAATTATTTTACATAGCTATTCTAAGAAGAAAGGATTCTCTCCTAATCATGTTACCAAATAGTAATACTTTTAATTTGTTATTAAGAAAGGGCAACCTTCAATTATTACAACTTAATTATGATATATATGTTCATCTACTTTTTCTTTCTGATTAATCCTCATGATAATGTAAGTTAACGACGTGTATCAGAAAATGAGATGTAAAAAAGTACGAACATATCTACAAAGTAATGACGTTAACTCTATGAATATAGTCTATGTACGTATTGTTAGTGAAAACATAATTCTTAGTTGGTTATTATCAAAGTATGTATCTATCATCATTTACATATAGTTTAAGTTTATGATCATAGTTGTTATACTCTTACGATTTATGAGTCGAGTCAAAATTCGAAAAACAAGGTGATTAGAAAGAGAAACTAGATAGAGACTAGAGAGAGAACCTAGAGAGAGAAAGTATAGAGAGAGAAACTCTAGAGAGAGAGTGTAGTGTATGTGAAATGAGTTGTGTGTTGTAGGGATGGATTGAATGGTCAGAAATGAGGAGGTTTAAGCCTCTATTTATAGGCTTCCAATATACGATTTTACACTTAACACCTCGCTCCATTTTAACACTGAAATACACCCCCGAGCTATGAAATTCGACACCAAAGAGGGTGTATTCGAAACCAAATAGGGCGTATTCGGTAGCAAATAGGGCGTATTCGGTAGCAAACGGGGCGTATCCGACACCGTAGAGGGGGTATACCACCCCTACAGGGGGGTATACGGCCCTAAATAGGGGGTATACAGCCCCATAAGGGGGGTATACGGCCGCCCAATGGGGTGTATAAGGCCCCTGTGGGGTGGTATCCCCTTGGTCCGTGGTCTTGTGTGCTGGATCGTAACTCTTATGCACTGGTCGAACATCGTTTGGCCATAACTTCTTCATTCTTGATCCGTTTTCAGCGTTCTTTATATCCACGTGATCGTAATTACCTGAAGATCATAATGAACTAATCAAAGAATAATTTCAAGGTCTATGCTAAAAAGTGCTCGTAGAACGTGACCGTATCGTATATGCTTTGTAATGTACGTTATTCAACGATTTTACTTGATTTTTGAAGCAATGCTTTATTTAGCCTTAATAATGAATTATGGTGAAAAAGTATTGATATTGAATGATTTCATCTATTTTGAGGCTAAAAAGGTGGGAATTATGTACGCAAAAATGTGACTTTTTATGTCAAATCAGCATACTTGATTTTCATATTTCAAAATCTCTCATTTTTACCAACCCTAATCTTAAAAATTTCAAATTAAATTTATTTTAGGGATTCATATGGCAAGATCAAAATTCTATTCTAACTCATACACACCCACTGCAGAGATTAAAGCTCTTCGAGCCTCTGCAGTGAGCGAGGATCTTGTTATTACAGTTCCTAAATCTAATTAATTGGGAAATGTAACCTGCACAAAACTAGAGTATGCGGAGATTGTAAATTTTTTAAATAATCACTTTATTCTCCCTGCTCTCACCTTATCACCTGCGAAGATGAACCTAGAATGGCTCAGTGAGTTTTAGTTTACTAGTACTCACTCACTTGTTAATGGGGTTTCACAGATCCAGGGCTTTATTGATAATGGTGGAACAAAGATCTTGATCACTGCCACCATCATCCGTACTATTCTTCAACTTCTTGTACATGATGTTTATGATCCACTACCTGATGGAGATGTGGCCAAAGGAGGTCTAGTCAATCTCACTGGGATTGATTGTAAATATTCTGTCGATGGTAGTGGCAATCGTAAATATTCCACTGTACATAAATAAAAAATGGATGGTGTGTGGAATGCCCTATTTTCAAACTCTATTCAAAGCTTGGGCACTAAAACAGAGAGCTACGATCAATTCAGCTCCCTAGAGGCACAAATCAGCTGGTCACTGGTCAACTCCCTAAAAGTTGACTATGCAAGTGTGATTTTTAACGAGCTGGTTAATAAAATTGCTTAGCCTACCAGGGAAAAATATGTGCCCTATCCTAGGTTTCTATCCCTGATCTTTACAGATAAGTTCGATGCCTATGATAGACTATCTTTCACTGGTTTTGAACCAACCCTGGCAGGAAGTCAAATCTTTTCAAAACTAGCGACTGTGTCTCTCCCAAAATTTATGAAAACCAAGGGGACACTTGCACCCTAGCCTTTACAAACTGTACATCCGTCAGTTACTGCCCCCCATCGACTACGTCACTGACCACACTCCCAGTGACTACTGTTGGTCAACCACCAGTCAAGAAACCACCAACTACTCCCAAGACAAAATTCTAATTAGGGTCCCCGACATTTAAGTCTTAGGGACATAGAAAAACGAAGACATCTACGGATGCCAAGGGTGAAGCAGAGACTGAACGTTCCGTCCCTGCAGACACCCTTGATAAAACCCAAACCTACGGCTGCTTCACTGGACTCCTGAAAGTCCAGTGACTCTACAAAGGGAAATCTGCAGATAGCTACAATGGCTCAACCCATTGTCAGCAGTGATTCGGGTGGAACCCACACCCTCCCATCGAGTCAAACGCACAGCCACTTGTCATCCTCACAAAAGGATGACATTTCATCAAAAGGGCTATTGGTATCAGTGGGTGATAACACACCCATCGCTGATGCCACACCACTGGCTACAGACCCGGGCCACCTCTTATCTTACACTGCACTAGCCGCCAATGTCTCTTCACAGTCACATGAAGAGATACAGGCTGACATTTCTATTTTCGATGATCCATAAGCTAAAACACAAGTTGGTGATGACGAGAAAGCCTAACTAATGGACACCTCTGATGATGATGCACCACCACCATACATCACTACTATTGCTGCTGCTTCCACTGACCCTACACCCACACCACTCATCACTGCTCCACCAGCTACTATCGTCACTTCACCGATTCAGGAGTTAGATGAAATGTATCTCTCTAGTGACAACACCTCTATGGTAGCTGGTATTGATCCCTTTGCTGATACTGCCATGGATGCAAGGGATCGTGGAGCCCAATCAAACCAAAATCTACACAACCAACATCACCACCATAACAATCATCACCACCAAAACAACTACCCCCACATACACCTCCTTAAGCTGCTAATCAAGCCTCATCATCCACTCCCTCCTCTACTAATAAGTTGCTAATGGAGTATATTGCTTCCTCTCAACAACATATCAACCTTCTTACTGAAGATAGGGAGGAACTCAAAGGCGAGGTTGCTGATCTCACAACGGTAGTGAAAGCTCTTGCAACTGTATATGATCCTATTCCTCTCTGGAGCCCTGAGATTAGTGACAAGGTAAAACTCCTAACTAATGCTAGCCTGAATCAATTAGAAGCCCTCTCTGAGCTCACTACCACAACACGAATGAATCTCATCACTCATGATGAATCTATTAAAGCTCTCTCTGATCAACACCAAGAAATATCATATTCTATTCTTCAATATATACAAGCAATTTATCAAGTGATCTCCTCCATGATTGCACATCATCAAGCCACTAAAGCTGAAATTGTTGCCCTCCGTATTGATAATAAAAAACTATATCGCTGGATCAAAGAGTGCGTAACATCTTTCTATGATGAAAAGGGGGAGAGAATAGTCGCTGACAACGTTGATTTCATCAATGAAGCTGCTGATGATAGACAAATTTTGTTGGAATCTTTCTCCCTTCGGTCTATTGCTGAGAAACCAGAGTTAGAAGCTGATGCGGTGGCTGAATTTTCTTGGATTGATATGGATGCTGATGATGATGAGGATGTGTATGAGGAAATTGATTTCCCTGAGTTTCATCCAGATGAACTCAGGATGTATAATGAAAAGATTAAGGAGTGGGCAGCTGATGAGGCAGCACAGATTTAGGGGGAGACAGTGAGTTTTGAATTGGCTCCCTGGGAATGGATGAACAGGGAGGAAATGAAAATGATATTGATATGGATGATGGCGGTGATGATGATGATGATACTAATGATCATAATAATGGTGATGATAAAGGTAATGGTGCTGATAAGAAAGAAGATGATACTGATGAAAACATGGAGGATTAGCTACATATCTCTTCTCTTCAAACCAAAAGAAAAAGGACCAACGAAACTGCTACATCTGGGTCCACCTCTTCCAAACATAGAAAGAAATCATTCACTGAGGAGGATATATCAGCAACCATGTCACAACTACAATCCATCTTAGAAATCCCTGAATCACCACCAGAGCCTCAACTAGATATTGTCATATCTGAGGTAAACCCACAATCAACAACAACAACAACACCAAGACTAACAACAACATCAACTCTACAAATCACCCTACCCATACCAAGTTCCATTAACCCAACTGAAGAAACAACAACAACTACAAAAGTAACCCATCCTCCATAAATCACAATGCCAGATAGCTCTGTCCCAACCCTTCTTATCTCCTCTGAATCTACATCAGGGAGTCTTCACATCAATGAATCTAAAGATGAAAGAATTGCCAGAAAGATCAAAGGGAGATAAGAAATAGAGCAACAAATGATTCTGAAAATCAATGCTGAGGCAGAAGCTAAAGAAGAAGAAGAAGGAAAGAAAAGGTTGAAGGAGCTATCAGATACTGATAGAGAATATATTTTGAAGTTGAGTGGAGAAGAGGTTGTGGAAAGAGAAAGAGAGATATTTTTGAAGAAATGGCAAGAAGAATTTGATTTCAATATGGCTAAGCTGTTAGAAGATGTTAAAGAATCTGAGCTACAGCGAGAGCTTGATAATGAGAAGAGAGGCACTGGTTTAAAGAAGAATTGGGGAGATAAGTCATCAGTGAATAAACTTTGGAATGAAATCGACAAGAAGAAATATGCTACTAGAATGACTGGTATATCAAATCCTGCTCCTATTACCAAGGTCTATTTGAAGAAACTAAAAAACAAGTCTCAAGCACAGCTACTGATCCATAGAGGTATAGAGACTCAGGAAATTGCTCTTGATCAAGTGTGCAAAATGCACAGAGAAGAATGGAATGAGATCAGACTTGTTGTGAGTCACTCATCAAGTGCAGTTAAAAGAGATGTGCTTAAAGAGATTGATCGACTATTTCAAAAGATGGTGTCTCTGCAGCTACTCAGTACAGAAGATATTGTCATACATGGTGAAGAGATAGTGCAGCCACCAAGTCCAAGGTATAGGTCAGGTACTAGCAGCATTTACAAAATTCCAAATACTTTAAGGTTGAATCTTTCTATTCCTGATGGTGTACCCAAAGTTGAGGGTACTGAAGTGACTGAAGGTGAAAAAGGACTCGTCTACAGAGACTTTAATGGAGTACTAAAATTTCAGAGAGAGTCCGAGCTCGAAATGATTGACCATGAACAGCTAGTTCATCTAATCAGATAAGTCAGCTTACTTTCTAAAGAATCAATGATGAGAAAAGCTATTCTAGAAGAAGGTTTGGCAAGGCAGTTCAAATTTCTTCCTTCTACAGAAAAATATGAGCTAGCTGATGAGCTAGGAATTGTGAAAGAAGAGGAAATTTGGAATTGCCTGTAATCAATTTGGAATATTGTAACTGATCTCACTTGTAATATTTATGATCTTTCAATTCAATGATATCTGGTCTTTTGAGAAAATCAAAGTGCAAAACTTAGATCATATCTAAAAGAATCCAAAAAGAAAATTGAATGGATCACAAGTACAAGTTACTGAATGTTTACTTTCTTAAACACTGACTATAAACTTCTACAGCAACAAGTTTGTCTAAGTAACTTCAACCACAATCATTTAGGGGGAGATTGTTGAGTCACTGGTCACTAACCAACTCAAACATCAAACGAATGAAAGAAATGATTTAAGTTAAAGCTGCTATTGCTGAAGTTAAATACTCGTTGATCTCTGTTCATTCTACTCGAGGAATCTGATATGCTGAAGAAGATTAAAATTTAACTTAGTGTGTTGCTGACCCCAAGACTTGGAGCGAGAGTTTTACATCTTCAAATGAATAAAGGCAAAAGTCACTACCCAAATAAAAGTCAGATGCTGAAGATATTCAATTCAAGTCACTCTACAAGAGTATGATAGCTCATAGTGAGTGAGGAGGATTATTTCATCTTTAGCGACTACACTAATAAAGTTTCTATTCAAGTGCAAGTTGCTCTTCAGTCTTACATTAGCAAGTGTCTCCCATATCTTTATAGATATCTTGGGGATTACGTGGCAGCAAGTAATTGGTGTTAAGGAAGATGCGATATTCAAGGTAACCGAATTAGGACCACAAAATAATCCGCCTCAGAGATCAAACCAATCAAACAGTGACACGTGTCATTCCAAGATCTTGATTTGAAGAAAATGTTTATGGGACATTGCACTATAAATAGAGCAGTGCTTTGCACTTAGAAACTTGCCATTTGTAGGTGTTAATCACTTGTTCGTTCAATGAGTAGTTTGTCTAAGCACGTAACAGCGACCAATGAGTAAAACAGTTAGCGTGTTTGTCCACCACTACTGTTTTAACTCTTTGTAATAGTTTAGCTAGAGTACATGATTTAGATCATCTTTGGCTATTCTAGTCCGCAATCAACACTTTGTAAGCTTTATGATCAATAAAATTTACAGTTCAGCTACTATTGCTTCTTTGTGATTACGATTTGTTCTTAAGATACTCTGTCCTTTTGTTGTTCAGGAAATACTATTAAAACTTGAATAAATAACTTGTATTATTTTGAAAAAGTTGTTAATTGTATTAAAACCCCTACAATTAAACTCTACTTACTGAGATTCCAAATCACTTATCAATAGTGGTTTCAGGACTATTACCTTGCACTACACCATCAAGGTAGAAGAAGAGAGGAATGGCACCAGAAAGAAGTGCCTTCCTACAAAAAGAAGTAGAAGATCTGGTAGCAACTGGCATTCTTCGGGAAGCCAAATACCAAACATGGGTAGCAAACCCTGTCATGGTAAAAAAGCCCAATGGATCTTGGAGAATGTGTGTTGACTACTCGGATCTAAACAAAGCTTGCCCAAAGGACCATTACCCCTTGCCTGAAATCGACTGGAAGATTGAGTCTTTAGCAGGATATAGGCTTAAATGTTTATTAGATGCTTATAAGGGGTATCACCAAATCCAGATGGCAGAGCATGATAAAGACAAGACATCGTTTCATACTAACCAAGGGATCTTTTGTTATAAGAAGATGCCCTTTGGCTTAAAAAATGCAGGGGTAACATATCAACACGTCATTGATTCAACTTTCAGGCATCACATTGGAAAGAATGTAGAAGCCTATGTCGATGATTTGGTAATCAAAAATACAACAGAAGTAAACATGTTGGCCGATATCTCAGAAACTATTGCAACTCTCAAGGGCATCAATTTGAAGCTCAATCCTGGTAAATGCACTTTTGGATTGGAAGAACGCAAATTCCTCGGCCATGTAATAACAATGGGGCGCTTCCGGGCAAACCCATAAAAAGTTCAGGCGGTAACCAGCATGCCTTCTCCAAAAACCAAGTAGGAAGTACAAAGCTTATCGGGAAAGTTAGCCGCCCTGAAAAGGTTCCTATCCAAAGCTGCAGAACGTTCCCTATCGTTCTTTGCTACATTGAAAGTTGTCAAAGGAAAAAATGAATTTCAATGGACTAATCAGGCAGAGAAAGCATTCCAGGAAATGAAGGAGTTCATGGCAGAACTACCAACCCTCACAGCACCAATTGCATGGAAACCCTAACCTTGTACCTTGCGACATCTAAATCAGCTGTAAGCTCAGTACTAATAGCAGAATGAAACAAAGTACAAATGCTCGTGTACTTCGTTAGCAAAGCTCTACAGCCAGCAGAATTAAACTATTCACCTATCGAGAAACTTATCCTAGCTCTAATTCACTCTGCACTACGCCTACATAGGTACTTCCAGGCACATCAAATCATTGTACTCACTGACCAACCAGTTAAGCAGGTGCTACAGCAGCCAGAAAAGTCAGGAAGGTTGGCCAAATTAGCAATTGAGCTGATGGAGCATGAAATCGAATTTTGTCCTAGAAACGCGGTAAAAGGATGAATCATTGCTGATTTCTTGGCAGAATTACCAGGGGACTTTGTAGGCAAGACCTCATTGACCACTAGCACTCCAGTCAGGGAAACTTGGGAGCTGTATACTGATGGTGCAACAAGTTCTGGGGGGTCAGGGGTTGGGCTGATACTCACAAGTCCGGCAGGCCAAGAGCATACCTACACCCTGAGATTCGACTTCCCTGTAACCAACAACGAAGCTGAATATGAAGCTCTAATTGCAGGCCAGAAAATTATCGAGCAAATGGACATCTTGTCCATCCAGATGTTTGTTGATTCACAATTAGTAGCTAACCAGGTCAATGGAAGTTTCGAAGCAAAAGAACCAACAATGAAAAAATACTTGGAGGTAGCCCAGGGAATGACTAAGAAGTTTAAACACTTCAAAATCGATCAAATCCCAAGAAGTCAGAACAAGAAAGCTGATGTATTGAGCAAATTGGCATCCTTTACCTTTGCCCACTTGACGAAAGAAGTCTTGGTGGAGGTCCTGAAACAAAAATCCATCGAAAGGGAACACGAGGTGAATCCCATCGAAGAAACATAAGAAAATTGGATGACCCAAATTAGAGAATATCTCCTTCATGGAAAACTCCCAGATGATAGGTTCCTTGCCAGAAAAATCAGCGTCAAGTCTCCAATGTACACTATTGAGAAGGGTGAACTCCTCAGGAAGTCATTCTTGGGACCCAACCTTAGGTGTGCTGGTCCAAAATAGGCAGAGATGCTGATCAGGGAAGTACACAAAGGATCGTGTGGATTACACTCTGGCCCGCGTGCAATCACAGGAAAAATAATGAGGTATGGCTACTTCTAGCCAACCATGCACCAGGATACTTTAGCAGCGGTAAGAAAATGCCAATCCTACCAAATACACGCCCTAATATCAAGAACCCCAAAGCACGATCTCATCCCTGTCACATCTCCATGTCCATTCTTGTAACACCCGCTAATTTAGGACTTTAATTAGTGCCTAAACTACTTATAATTACGTGTATTTAGTTTATGATAATCTAAATATACATGATTTTCTATGTTATTACATACACGTTATATGATTTGTTTAAATCATACACACATGAACCGGACGAGGTCCGACACTGTTTATAAATGGAAGTTGGTGACAAACTATTTAAAAATAATGTGGATTTATCCAAACAAACATTATTTACTTTAATATATTATACGATTATACGTTTTATTAAAACGTAATTTTATCACAACGAAAACGCGTGGAACGCGCCCGACAGATGAAATAAAGGCAAAGTATGTCTTATATCATATTATTAAGTATTTTAATAAAATACTTCAAGTAAAAATATCGGGTTGTAATCGTTAACAAAACATACTAAATAAAACGTTATACGATTAATTAAAACGTAAAACGAACGGGTAAACGAACACGGGGCTTAACACAACTTTGGGGGCAAGATTTAAACACCCACATGAGGGTGGGACCCACTGAAATTCTGCAGCAAATCAACCCCCATGCCATCACCCTTTTCCTTGTTTGACACACCAAAAACATCAACCACTTCCACTTCATTTTTCACACACACAAGCAACCATTCTCTCAAGCCTCTCTCTTCTCTCTCTCTCTAAAAACGTGGGGTCAGACACAAGACCACCCACAGCCACCCTAACACCTCCCTTGAGCCGCCATAAGTCCACCATACAACCACCATCGGCCGCCACATCGGAAAATTTAAGAAAATGAGTTTTCGACCTCTTTACTCCTTCTCCTCACCATTTCTTTGTAAGAGCTCTTGAACTTTTCTTAGACTTACTTGTTTACTACTTATTAACATGTCTAGTTGCTCATTTAACAAGATTATGTCCAAAACAAAGCTTAAAACTCATTTTTACAAACCTCTAAATCGTAACAGTTTCTGTCCCAGAAAATCGACCTCACTAAAACGACTATAACTTTAGTTCTAAGTTAATTCAACACATGTATCACCTACCAAAATTTACGTATGAATGTCCTCTACAAAAAGTTCTTCTTAGACCAATTCCAGAAATGCCCTCATTTCCGGATATACCTCAATCTTTGAACATATGTCTGTTTAGGACCAAGTATGACCACACCTTGAAACTATTTTTGTTTTAAATAGTAAATGAACATACAAAAATACCATAAAGTGAAGAAATGAAGTAGACATATATAAGAACTTGTGTGATTTTTGGTTAGGTGTAAATCGGACCAGGAATGCTCCAAATCGAAAGGTCTATCGAGATAAAAATCTGGAAAATGAAATATAGGGACTGTGTTGGAAATTATTTAAAAACCGACAATAAGATAATTGTCGCATAAAAATCCGTGAATCACAATCTATACTCATTGTCGTATAAAAGTGTCGCACCCCCAAAACACGTGGCAGCGGAAGTAGGAGGTGTCATGGGGGCGCCGACCAATCAAATATCATAACACCAAGATTAAAGCAAACGACCTCTATATGAGACGTTTGAAAATAGTTACATTTCTTAAATAAAATGATTACAAACGTTATATCAAAACATTGGAGTTCGCATTAAAAGTGTAGAGATTTCTAATACGTAAATGTTGATAAAAAATATCGTAATGCAATCTAATCTCTTGTTGTTTGTGAAAAGATGCGACTCGAGCTAATGCTTTCCAAAAGCATCCTACTGCCTTGTTTCCTGTGGGTAGTCCTACTGCATCTGTGAACCTGAGAAATACATGCTAAAAGGTCAACATAAAGTTGGTGAGTTCATAGGTTTACGCAGTTAAAATCATAGTATGAACCACAAGATTTCATAGTTATCAAAGTAGCACGAATGCCAAAGTAAATCGTAGTATACTATTGCCATGAGCTCATAGTCCGAAGCTTAACCGTAGTTGTTTACCCCCAGTGAGTGTGTAACCAGTACACTCGGCTGTACGAAATATTATGCATCCGTATAGTGGTTAGAGCGACTAACCCGGATGGCGGATTGTCAGGTCCCGATAGATCTATCCATAATGTTCGCGCTTAGTATTAACGTACTATGATATTTGTTAGGGGCCATCGTAGTTTGGTTTAGTTACTCATGCAATCAGTATAAGAGTTTTCGTTACTTGCGTTCATATGTAAAACAGTTTATAAAACAGAGCATGTATTCTCACCCCAAAGTAAAAAGAAGTAAAAAGTGGGGCTATGAAACTCACCTGGGTTAAGCAATTAGCGAGCAAATAATCAAATAAGCAAGCAATGTGTGTATCCAACGTGAAACCTTCTAACGTCCTAAACGTATAAGGTTGTATGTAAGTAGATGTCTTAAAGACCATCTATGTAAGTGGAGGGTTAATGTCCACTTAAGTCAATAATGTAGGTGGAGGGTTAATGTCTACCTAAGACTAGTTCACTCAACTAGTATGTCCAAGTATATTTGTTCAAATATGTTTATCAAAAACAAGTTTTCGTTATTATTAAGTTTGTTTCGTTATATATCGTGTGTTGCTTTCAAATTATTTAGTTCGTAACAACCTCAGACCGTAGGTCAAAGTTGGTCAACTCGCTGGTCAAACCTAGTCAAAGTTGGTCAAACTTAGTCAAAGTTGGTCAAACTTAGTCAAAGTTGGTCAAACTTAGTCAAAGTTGGTCAAAGCTGGTCAAACTTAGTCAAAGTTGGTCAAATCTGGTCAAAATTAATCAAAGTTGGTCAAAGTTACCAACTAAGTCAACCCAACCCATTTGCTTGCAAGTTTTGCCAAAAATAGTAAGTTTGTCGTTTTTCGAAATCGAGCCCCGTTTTTGTTGACTTGGTCAAACCTTCTCGGTTTGACCCGAAACTTTTACCCAAACCTTATATGTGTTTATGGACCATAAAAAGTTAGTTTGTCTATTTATAGCAAGCCCGCAAGTGTTGGTTTTTAAAGTGTTACTAAAATCAGTCCACTATCTCATTTTCCAGAAAATACACTCGTTTGTCGAATTTTTAATAAATTGTATATTCCGAATTTACTCCCAATAAAAATACCAGTTATTTCCCCACATGTTACCTACTTCCAGTAATATTTCCATGAATATTAGATTAGTCTAAGTATTTATCAAAATTGCATGTGTCCTCTGAGGTCCAACAGTTGACCAATCTGGACACATGCATGAAGATTGAGTTTTTGGGAAAAATCTACAACTTTTCAAGAATAGGCTATCAGTACAATTTTTGTAGCTAACAAAATTTTTAAGATTTTGGCGGTAGTTTCAAGTTATTTGGAGTTGTGTAGCTTACGATATGGTCAAAACCCTATGAACAAAGTTCCTGACTATGTATAACAGATTGTCTATGTAATTTCACAAAAAATATTAAAAATAGTAAACGAACTCATAAAAATCGTGGAGGAGGGAAGGTAGAGAGAAAGGAGGGTGTTTGAGTGAAATGATGAAAATAATGTGTTGGTGTGTGAGTTTGGTTGAAGAGAAAAGGTATGGGAGGGAGTAAATTGCATGAAAAGCCATTGGGGAAGGGGGAGGTGGCTCTTGGGGCAGGTTTTTGATGGGGCCCACTAGGTGGGTATGTGATTTAATTCTTAGTTTCAGTCTGTCTTACATACAGTGTTCGTTTACCCGTTATTTTCGTTAAATCGTGTTACGTTATTTTGAGTCGTTTAAATTAACGATATTTTTGGGATAAATTTTCATTTGTGTATTATTAAAATACTTTATTTTAAGTTATCGAAATATTTATCAAGTTTCGTTTCGTTGCTGAATGCGATTTGCGCGTTTTTATTGCGTTTGAAACGTTTTAGCCAAAACGTCTAGGTTTTTCGTGTATTATTATATTAAAAAAATAATATATGATAAGTAATTTCTAAAAATAGTTTTAAGTTATTTATAGAAATATTTTCACCAACGTCGTATATTTTGTCGGACTCCGTCCGGTTGTTTCGCATAATTTCAGCAAATCAGGTAAGCGTAATATAAAATAATTACGTAAGCGTATATTCACATAAATATACAAATAGTTACAAGTAATTACAAGTATTTTGCCTAAATCACATTTAAATACACATAATTAGGGTTTCGGTTAATTTTTAAAAGTTAACCTAAATTGCCGGGTGTCACATTCTCCCCCTGTTAGGAGAATTTCGTCCCGAAATTTGCTCGTAGTCAAAGTTTGTGTGGTATCTAGCGAAAATGTGAGTAATTCTGATGTTTAACTAAGTGCACTAAAGGAAAGTTTGTTGTTGCGATGCAACACATCCATTAGTATACGTTTGGAGAATTATCTCCATGTACTATTAGTTGGACAATTATTCCTAAATAGTCAGTCGTAGTAAGGTCATTTGCTATAAAGTTCGTAGTAGTAGGAAAACATTCCTATGGGGATCGTAGTAGGAAAACATTCCTATGGGGATCGTAGTAGGAAAACATTCCTATGTGGTTCGCAGTAGGAAAATATTCCTATGTGGTTCGTAGTAGGAAAACATTCCTATGTGGTTCTTAGTAGGAAAACATTCCTATGTGGTCTGTAGTTTGTGTGAGTGTGAACAGTTAGTTGGATTATATCCAATATAAATTGCTGGAAACGCATTTCCAATAGGTAAACTGTTAAGAGACCTAAAGATGGTCTAATGTAAAAGTCTTCAGAAAACGTAAGTCGTAATCGCAAGAGGTATATGGAAGAATTTTCTTGCTAAGTTCAAAGTGCAAGTTCTACGATGTGCTTGGAACCTAGATTTGTGGGGTGTGATTGTGTATTGGTCTAAACTAATCCGGTATCGTATAAGGTTGAAATAATTATTTCATTGTCTCCTTTAGTTTTATCCTCCAATAGTTTCGTATTGGTCGTTGTCACCTCTATCACTAACGTCTCGGTTTGTCTCTATATGAATTAACTTCATCCGATTTTGCAAGATCGAGTATTGCTACTATCAAACCGACTACTAAGAGAACCTTATTTGGTACTAGTCTATCATACCTATGCCTGTATTGGAAAACCACAATCCAACTTCTTATCTTAGAATTTCCTTAGCAATGTTTCGGGTGTAATCGGTATACTAGTTTCAAAATGGGATTAAAGGTTAGATCATAGAGAAATATCGAGTGAAAATCAAGTGTTTGTTGATATATATATATGGTTTTCTTTAGCCTAAAACGTCATCATAATTTTTGATAACTTCGTTAATAATTTATGAATTTTAAAAATTCTGTAAAAACATTTTGTGGCAAATTTGTTTGAAAACTATTTTCCACACATTGTACATGTTTAGTGGAAACTTTTCTAGTCCTAAGCGAATTCTATTCGGCTCCCTAGTCTTAATCGCAAGGCAGTGACTTCGTCTCTAGTCTCCATCACCTGGAGATGGGTTGTTTCTATTATTTCACTAAGATTCTGCCTATCCACCTAGATCTGTGCAACTCGGCCCTATGCTAGGTGCTTCCAGCCTAAACGGGTTTCGCGTTGTTCTAACTCCATAGTGTCTATTCTATTTTCATGGCGGCGTAGTCTAGCAGCTTATACCAAAACGGTATGGTAAGTGGGTTCGTGTGAGTATAGAGAGGTGTACGAACGATTTCCTCGTCATGGACGTTGTAGGTGCGAATTTCAAAGGTGCTAAATGATGGCAATGATGTTATCAAGAAGAGAAATGAGGGAGAAAGATTTCAATTTCAATGGGTATTAAGTCATGTGTTTTGAATGTATCGTTGACGCACAAGTCAAAGTAGTAGTTAATCGAGGTCAAGAAATTAGTTTCATAAAAGTATGGTGGAAAAACATTCCAGCCATAAGTTCGTGTAGACATGAGTAAGTCATTGGGTTGCACCTAATATAAGTTATTAGAGACGCTTTTCAATATATAATTAGTTAGAAGTCCCGTAGATCTTTTAAAGTACAAGTCGTAATCGATTGTTTAGAGGACATAGATCGTAATCTAAAAAGTCTATGTGGGAAGAGTTTGTTTTGTTAGAATGCGAATCCAGGGTTGTTCAGTTGTCTCAAATCAGTTGGTCAGTTCTGAGTTACACTTAGTGTCCACGTTGGTTGGGTGCTATCGTGTAAAAGGACTAATTTAATTGGTACCGTATGAGGTTGAAAATGTTAAGTCATTGAAAAGGAATGTACCCATATCAAAGTTACGGTTCATCACAGAGTTGGTTGTAATTAGACACGTGTTGATCTATAGAGGGACTCGCCATTTCCTACGAGAAAAGTGTTTTATCAAAATAGTGTATTTGTAATAGAGAGTTTAGCCTCTAAAGCTACAGTATATGAAAAGAGTTGTAACTATCTCATGTATTAACCTAAACCTGCCGATACCATTTCTGGTTAAATTAACGTCGCGATCTGTCTTTTAGAAATACTGAGTGAAAAGCAAGTGTTTGTTCTTACGTAAAATTTTCGCCTAATAAAATGTCAGTAAAAATCTTTGCTAAGAATGTCAAGATTTGGACTTTGTACAAATGTTTAGATAAGTAGTTTACAAGCTTTTTGAAAAATTTCTATGAAGTATTTTGCGGAAGAGCTGATGTAAAATTTTCCGAGAATTTCTATGATGAAAATTGTTTGGAATTTAATGTCCGTTGAAAACTTCTAGTTGATTGACTATGTTGGGAAAACTTCTGTCTAACATTATCAGTTGAAATATAGAAGTTGTAAATAAATTTCTGGGTAGATGTTCGGTGAAATTTCTTTGAAAATTTGGGTTGGTAGAAATCCATTGAAAACTTCTTGTTATTATAAAGTGTTGAAAATTTCAATTGATTCTCGTAGTGGCATATCCTTAAACGAAAGGAGATAAAAGAATGAACGAGATCCTTATATGAGAACTAAGATTATAGCAGACGCGTTTAATCGGTGCACTGATTAATCAGTACAAGGTAATATGATTAGTGACCAATAGGGTGCAAGATTAATAGATTACAGAATTTGAAGTTTACAAAATATGCCAGGCATTGTTACATTCGGACGAATACGAAAGTCTTAAATTAAAATGTGATGGGGTTACTTATCTACTCACCGGGATAGAAATTTTTAATATAACAAGAGGTAGGCGTAATTTCGTCATACGTGAGCTTAGCAAAACGGTTACATCTCCCCGACAGTCGTCAGTCCAGTCATCATCGAGCTAACTCTAGCTATGTTCTCTGTATCGTAGAGGCGCATGATGGATTAAGATATCCTCTGTTATTTGTTTGTACGCTCAATAGTTCCACATTTTTTTTGTCCCTTGGCTTTAAGTTAGTAGCTACTTCCTCCAGTAGTGAATCCTATCCTTGATTCGTTCAGAGATAAGATGCGTAAATCGTTGGAATTCATCAAAGTGCTGGGGAAACGTTTCCAATGAGTAGGTGTTATGGTTGACCAATTGCATCGGCGGCGTCTGCACGAAGACGGGTCCTATTGGGTGGAGTATCGGTAGTAGTAGTAGTATAGTTAACGAAAGGTTAAGTTTGTGATGGTCGGTCAGTCCTTCTAGTTGTGTATAACACACGCGATTAATTTGGTCTATGATAAGCGAGGGAGAAAGAGCGTGAAGTAGAGGGAGGAAGAGAGTGAAGTAGGTGTCACTTGTTTGGGTGGCGAATCCATAGGTGGATTCTCCTCAGGTGAGTCCTCATAAATTATTTTGTTGCCTGGTGCGGTCAGGCGAGCAGGTACCATGGAAAGCTCCACAATAGTATGTAAGGTTTGTGTTTCGTGTTCGATGTCATGTGATATAGTTGTGGGTGTGGTTGCCATGTAGAGTGCCAAAGAGTTTAGCATACGAAAGGTTAAGGTTATATATAGAAATATAATAACCTAGCACATAAGCACGTATAAAGGTTGGTCCCGTTCTATCCTCGTTCAAAGTCTTCTAATGCATTCTCGTTCACTATAACCATTTCAGGTTTTGCATCAATTCTTCTTTAATTGTACATAGTTGATCAAGCTATGTTAAATTAAATTCAAATGATGCAATTGATGAACCAGTCATAACAAATGAAGAATACTAACCTAACGGTTATAGTCTAGGTCACTAATGCAATCCTAGTTCGCTATAACCTTAGGCTCTGATACCAATCTGTCGCACCACCAAAACACGTGGCAGCGGAAGTAGGAGGTGTCATGGGGGCGCCGACCAATCAAATATCATAACACCAAGATTAAAGCAAACGACCTCTATATGAGACGTTTGAAAATAGTTACATTTCTTAAATAAAACGATTACAAACGTTATATCAAAACATTGGAGTTCGCATTAAAAGTGTAGAGATTTCTAATACGTACATGTTGATACAAAATATCGTAATGCAATCTAATCTCTTGTTGTTTGTGAAAAGATGCGACTCGAGCTAATGCTTTCCAAAAGCATCCTACTGCCTTGTTTCCTGTGGGTAGTCCTACTGCATCTGTGAACCTGAGAAATACATGCTAAAAGGTCAACATAAAGTTGGTGAGTTCATAGATTTACACGGTTAAAATCATAGTATGAACCACAAGATTTCATAGTTATCAAAGTAGCACGAATGCCAAAGTAAATCATAGTATACTATTGCCATGAGCTCATAGTCCGAAGCTTAACCGTAGTTGTTTACCCCCAGTGAGTGTGTAACCAGTACACTCGGCTGTACGAAATATTATGCATCCGTATAGTGGTTAGAGCGACTAACCCGGATGGCGGATTGTCAGGTCCCGATAGATCTATCCATAATGTTCGCGCTTAGTATTAACGTACTATGATATTTGTTAGGGGCCATCGTAGTTTGGTTTAGTTACTCATGCAATCAGTGTAAGAGTTTTCGTTACTTGCGTTCATATGTAAAACAGTTTATAAAACATAGCATGTATTCTCACCCCAAAGTAAAAAGAAGTAAAAAGTGGGGCTATGAAACTCACCTGGGTTAAGCAATTAGCGAGCAAATAATCAAATAAGCAAGCAATGTGTGTATCCAACGTGAAACCTTCTAACGTCCTAAACGTATAAGGTTGTATGTAAGTAGATGTCTTAAAGACCATCTATGTAAGTGGAGGGTTAATGTCCACTTAAGTCAATAATGTAGGTGGAGGGTTAATGTCTACCTAAGACTAGTTCACTCAACTAGTATGTCCAAGTATATTTGTTCAAATATGTTTATCAAAAACAAGTATGACCCGTTGGTGAAAGTTTGTAATAATGATTCGTTTAGACATTATTATTAAGTTTGTTTCGTTATATATCGTGTGGCTTTCAAATTATTTAGTTCGTAACAACCTCAAACCGTAGGTCAAAGTTGGTCAACTCGCTGGTCAAACCTAGTCAAAGTTGGTCAAACTTAGTCAAAGTTGGTCAAACTTAGTCAAAGTTGGTCAAACTTAGTCAAAGTTGGTCAAAGCTGGTCAAACTTAGTCAAAGTTGGTCAAAGCTAGTCAAACTTAATCAAAGTTGGTCAAAGTTACCAACTAAGTCAACCCAACCCATTTGCTTGCAAGTTTTGCCAAAAATAGTAAGTTTGTCGTTTTTCGAAATCGAGCCCCGTTTTTGTTGACTTGGTCAAACCTTCTCGGTTTGACCCGAAACTTTTACCCAAACCTTATATGTGTTTATGGACCATAAAAAGTTAGTTTGTCTATTTATAGCAAGCCCACAAGTGTTAGTTTTTAAAGTGTTACTAAAATCAGTCCACTATCTCATTTTCCAGAAAATACACTCGTTTGTTGAATTTTTAATAAATTGTATATTCCGAATTTACTCACAATAAAAATACCAGTTATTTCCCCACATGTTACCTACTTCCAGTAATATTTCCATGAATATTAGATTAGTCTAAGTATTTATTAAAATTGCATGTGTCCTCTGAGGTCCAACAGTTGACCGATCTGGACACATGCATGAAGATTGAGTTTTTGGGAAAAATCTACAAATTTTCAAGAATAGGCTATCAGTACAACTTTTGTAGCTAACAAAATGTTTAAGATTTTGGCGGTAGTTTCAAGTTATTTGGAGTTGTGTAGCTTACGATATGGTCAAAACCCTATGAACAAAGTTTCTGACTTTGTATAACAGATTGTCTATGTGATTTCACAAAAAATATTAAAAATAGTAAACGAACTCATAAAAAGGTGAGGCCAGTGAGGTTTGAAAGATGACTTCTTGAACTTCATTTTTGACTATAAAAAAGTCCAATTTCATGGAGATATGATGTTTCTAAAAATCGTGGAAGTGAGCAAACTTTCTGGACAGGAAATGCATGATGCATTTTCTTGAGTTTTTGAAGATGAAAATTAGTTTTTATACAATATATTGGACATATATCCTTGAGTGAAATTTAAATACATGTTATTAGAGTAATCTAGATGAAGAATTAGTTTCCTTACATTGGGAATGAGATGAAGGAAAGAAGGAAGTGTTGTAGAGCTTGAATCCTTGACAAATCTTGAAAAATGGTTGTGTTTTTGAGTGGTGGTGCTATGGTGGTCAAGGGGATTTAGGTGGTGGTCAATGGTGGTGTAGGGAGGTTGTTCTTGAGCTGAGAAAATCGTGGAGGAGGGAAGGGAGAGAGAAAGGAGGGTGTTTGAGTGAAATGATGAGAATAATGTGTTGGTGTGTGAGTTTGGTTGAAGAGAAAAGGTATGGGAGGGAGTAAATTGCATGAAAAGCCATTGGGGAAGGGGGAGGTGGCTCTTGGGGCAGGTTTTTGATGGGGCCCACTAGGTGGGTATGTGATTTAATTCTTAGTTTCACTCTGTCTTACATACAGTGTTCGTTTACCCGTTATTTTCGTTAAATCGTGTTACGTTATTTTGAGTCGTTTAAATTAACGATATTTTTGGGATAAATTTTCATTTGTGTATTATTAAAATACTTTATTTTAAGTTATCGAAATATTTATCAAGTTTCGTTTCGTTGCTGAATGCGATTTGCGCATTTTTATTGCGTTTGAAACGTTTTAGCCAAAACGTATAGGTTTTTCGTGTATTATTATATTAAAAAAAATAATATATGATAAGTAATTTCTAAAAATAGTTTTAAGTTATTTATAGAAATATTTTCACCAACGTCGTATATTTTGTCGGACTCCGTCCGGTTGTTTCGCATAATTTCAGCAAATCACGTAAGCGTAATATAAAACAATTACGTAAGCGTATATTCACATAAATATACAAATAGTTACAAGTAATTACAAGTATTTTGCCTAAATCACATTTAAATACACATAATTAGGGTTTCGGTTAATTTTTAAAAGTTAACCTAAATTGCCGGGTGTCACATTCTCCCCCTGTTAGGAGAATTTCGTCCCGAAATTTGCTCGTAGTCATAGTTTGTGTGGTATCTAGCGAAAATGTGAGTAATTCTGATGTTTAACTAAGTGCACTAAAGGAAAGTTTGTTGTTGCGATGCAACACATCCATTAGTATACGTTTGGAGAATTATCTCCATGTACTATTAGTTGGACAATTATTCCTAAATAGTCAGTCGTAGTAAGGTCATTTGCTATAAAGTTCGTAGTAGTAGGAAAACATTCCTATGGGGATCGTAGTAGGAAAACATTCCTATGTGGTTCGCAGTAGGAAAACATTCCTATGTGGTTCGTAGTAGGAAAACATTCCTATGTGGTTCATAGTAGGAAAACATTCCTATGTTGTCTGTAGTTTGTGTGAGTGGGAACAGTTAGTTGGATTATATCCAATATAAATTGCTGGAAACGCATTTCCAATAGGTAAACTTTTAAGAGACCTAAAGATGGTCTAATGTAAAAGTCGTCAGAAAACGTAAGTCGTAATCCCAAGAGGTATATGGAAGAATTTTCTTGCTAAGTTCAAAGTGCAAGTTCTACGATGTGCCTGGAACCTAGATTTGTGGGGTGTGATTGTGTATTGGTCATAAACGAGGATCTTGAAGTGCAAGTTCTACCAAACCACCATTGATGGTGCTATCTGATTGGCTCATGAACTCATGGCCATAAACGAGGATCTTGAACCACCTACTCCATCCTCCAACAACAACAAAAGAAAATGGTCCGACAACCCCAACAACCACCAAAACAAGAAACCCGAAACCATTAAAGCCTACGCCTCCAGTTCTGATGACAAGGGAGCGTACAAGGGAACCAAGCCCTATTGCCCTAAGTGCCAATGACACCATCAGGGTTCTTGCCCATGTAGCAAGTGCAAGCAATTCGGGCACTTTGCTAAAGACTGCAGAACCAACACTGCTAATACCAACTCCAAACCCAACACTCCTAGAACCTGTTATGAATGTGGAGTTGCTGGACATTTCAAAAGTGACTGCCCCAAATTGAAGAACAAAAAAGGGAACAACAACAACAATGCTCGGGGCAGAGCTTTTGTATTCAACGCTGGGGATGCCCGCCAGGACCTGAATGTGGTCACGGGTACGTTCCTTCTCAACAATTTGATTGCTTCTGTGCTATTTGATACTGGTGCTGATAGGAGCTTCATATCCGATGAGTTTTGTCCACAACTTAACACTACACCTGTTGCCTTAGATTCTAAATACACAGTAGAATTGGCAAATGGCAAACTCATTGACGCAAATAGTATGATACATAACTGCACGTTGAACTTAGCTGATGAGCTATTCCCTATTGATCTTATACCTGTCGAGATTGGCAGCTTTGACATAATCGTCGGTATGGATTGGTTATCCAAACACTGCGCCGAGATTATTTGTTACGAGAAAATCGTCCGTATTCCTCTCGTCACCGGTGGAACTTTAATCGTACAAGGGGAGACCGGTGGGACGAGACTTAACATTATTTCTTGCATGAAAACCCGGAAATACTTGAGAAAAGGGTACCAGGCAATCCATGCACATGTTATAGAGAAACAGTCGGAGGATAAGCGACTTGAGGATGTGCCTATTGTTCGAGACTTCCCAGAAGTCTTTCCTGAAGACTTGCCTGGCCTACCGCCAACTAGACAAGTCAAATTTTCTATTGACCTTGTGCCCGTGGCACGAGCACCGTACCGTTTAGCCCCCTCTGAACTTCAGGAGTTGTCTACTCAACTGCAAGAACTCTTGGATAAAGGCTTTATTCGACCGAGTTCCTCGCCTTGGGGAGCCCCGATCCTATTTGTGAAAAAGAAAGACGGTTCTTTCCGCATGTGCATCGACTACCGTGAACTCAACAAATTAACTATCAAGAACCATTACCCACTACCTCGCATTGATGACCTGTTTGACCAACTTCAGGGGTCGAGTTTTTATTCAAAGATCGATCTAAGGTCGGGTTATCACCAACTACGAGTTCGTGACACCGACATTCCTAAAACAGCTTTCCGAACTCGCTACGGGCATTACGAATTCCAAGTGATGCCATTCGGCTTGACCAACGCACCAGCAGTATTCATGGACCTTATGAATCGGGTGTGTAAGACTTACCTTGCCAAGTTTGTCATCGTTTTCATTGACGACATTCTGATTTACTCGCGCAATGAACAAGAACACGCACAACACTTGAAAACCATTCTAGAACTACTCAAGCACGAGGAGTTATATGCCAAATTCTCCAAGTGTGAGTTCTGGATGCAAACTGTATAATTCCTTGGACACGTGGTTGACAGTCAAGGAATTCGTGTTGACCCTTCAAAAATTGAGGCCATCAAATGTTGGCAAGCACCTACTACACCTACCGAAGTACGCCAATTCTTAGGACTCGCCGGATACTATAGGCGATTCATTGAGAATTTTTTGAAAATAGCTCAACCTCTCACTGCACTGACTCAGAAGGAAAGGAAGTTCGATTGGACTGATAAGCAGGAGTCAGCCTTCCAGCTGCTCAAACAAAAACTCTGCAGTGCACCTATCTTATCCTTACCCGAAGGCAACGATGACTTCATGGTATACTGTGACGCTTCACACCAAGGTCTCGGTTGCGTGCTGATGCAGCGAGACAAAGTCATTGCTTACGCCTCTTGACAACTCAAGGTCCACGAAAAGAATTACACAACTCATGACCTAGAGTTGGGGGCAGTTGTATTCGCTCTCAAAATTTGGAGACACTACTTATACGGTACCAAGTGTATAATCTTTACCGACCATAAAAGTCTCCAGCACATCTTCGACCAGAAAGACCTCAATATGAGACAACGCCGTTGGGTCGAACTACTTACTGATTACGACTATGAAATTCGCTACCATCCAGGCAAGGCAAACGTTGTTGCTGATGCCTTAAGTCGTAAGGAACGAGTGAAACCCCTTCGAGTCCGAGCACTTAGTATGACAATACACAACGACCTGATAACCCAAATTCTTACCGCTCAACTCGAAGCACTCAAAGCTGAAAATGTGAAACACGAGGCCTTGCGAGGCATGGATAAACAGTTTGAAACCAAACCAAACGGGGCCAAGTATTTCTCTGACCGACTCTGGTTACCCAACTACGGGAACTTACGAGACTTGGTGATGAACGAGGCATACAAGTCTAAGTACTCTATACACCCTGGTGCCGACAAAATGTACCATGGCATCAAGGAGTTGTACTGGTGGCCCAACATGAAAGCGGACATTGCTACCTACGTTGGCAAGTGTCTTACTTGTTCTAAGGTTAAAGCCGAACACCAAAAACCTTCCGGTTTGCTACACCAACCGGAAATCCCTTAATGGAAATGGGAGCAGATTACTATGGATTTCATTACTAAACTTCCGAAAACCTCTAGCGGTTGTGATACCATTTGGGTGATCGTAGACCGACTCACTAAATCTGCTCATTTCCTAGCCATCAAGGAAACTGACAAGATGGAACGTTTGACACGGATCTACCTGAAAGAGATCGTGTCAAGACACGGCGTGCCCATCTCGATTATTTCTGACCGAGATGCTCGATTTACTTCCCGCTTCTGGCAATCACTACAAAAATCACTCGGTACTCGTTTGGACATGAGTACTGATTATCATCCACAAACTGACGGTCAGAGTGAACGAACCATACAAATACTGGAAGATATGCTACGAGCCTGCGTAGTTGATTTCGGTAAAAACTCAGAAAACCACTTACCTTTGTGTGAGTTTTCCTACAACAACAGCTACCACACCAGCATCAAAGCTGCACCCTTCGAGGAACTGTACGGTCGTAAGTGCCGATCGCCTATCTGTTGGACTGAGGTGGGAGATACACAACTCACCGGTCCGGAAATCATACATGAAACAACTGAAATGATCGTCGGCATACAAAACCGACTGAAAGCTGTGCGTGATCGTCAGAAAAGCTATGCTGACGTGCAACGCAAACACCTCGAATTCCAGGTTGGAGATCGAGTACTTCTGAAAGTCTCGCCTTGGAAAGGCGTTATTCATTTTGGCAAAAGTGGGAAACTGAATCCCAGGTACATTGGACCGTTCGAAATCCTTGAAAGGATTGGTCCAGTGGCGTACAGATTGCAGCTACCTCCTGAACTCAGTAGCGCGCACCCTACCTTTCACATTTCTAACTTGAAGAAATGTCTGTCTGATGAGGCACTGATTTTACCTCTCGATGAGATACACATTGACGACAAACTACACTTTGTCGAGGAACCCGTGGAAATTATGGACCGTGAGGTCAAACGCTTGAAACAGAGTCGTATTCCCATTGTTAAAGTCAGGTGGAATTCGAGGCGTGGTCCTGAATTCACTTGGGAACGGGAAGACCAAATGCGACTGAAACATCCACACCTGTTCACTGACTCACACCGCGACTACGAGCTAATTTCGGGACGAAATTCTCCTAACAAGGGGAGAATGTAACACCCGCTAATTTAGGACTTTAATTAGTGCCTAAACTACTTGTAATTACGTGTATTTAGTTTATGATAATCTAAATATACATGATTTTCTGTGTTATTACATACACGTTATATGATTTGTTTAAATCATACACACATAAACCGGACGAGGTCCGACACTGTTTATAAATGGACGTTGGTGACAAACTCTTTAAAAATAATGTGGATTTATCCAAACAAACATTATTTACTTTAATATATTTACTTTAATATATTATACGATTATACGTTTTATTAAAACGTAACTTTATCACAACGAAAACGCGTGGAACGCGCCCGACGGATGAAATAAAGGCAAAGTATGTCTTATATCATATTATTAAGTATTTTAATATAATACTTCAAGTAAAAATATCGGGTTGTAATCGTTAACAAAACATACTAAATAAAACGTTATACGATTAATTAAAACGTAAAACGAACGGGTAAACGAACACGGGGCTTAACACAACTTTGGGGGCAAGATTTAAACACCCACATGAGGGTGGGACCCACTGAAATTCTGCAGCAAATCAACCCCCATGCCATCACCCTTTTCCTTGTTTGACACACCAAAAACATCAACCACTTCCACTTCATTTTTCACACACACAAGCAACCATTCTCTCAAGCCTCTCTCTTCTCTCTCTCTCTCTAAAAACGTGGGATCAGACACAAGACCACCCACAGCCACCCTAACACCTCCCTTGAGCCGCCATAAGTCCACCATACAACCACCGTCGGCTGCCACATCGGAAAATTTAAGAAAATGAGTTTTCGACCTCTTTACTCCTTCTCCTCACCATTTCTTTGTAAGAGCTCTTGAACTTTTCTTAGACTTACTTGTTTACTACTTATTAACATGTCTAGTTGCTCATTTAAAAAGATTATGTCCAAAACAAAGCTTAAAACTCATTTTTCCAAACCTCTAAATCGTAACAGTTTCTGTCCCAGAAAATCGACCTCACTAAAATGACTATAACTTTAGTTCTAGGTTAATTCAAAAATGTATCACCTACCAAAATTTACGTATAAATGTCCTCTACAAAAAGTTCTTCTTTGACCAATTCCAGAAATGCCCTCATTTCCGGATATACCTCAATCTTTGAACATATGTCTGTTTAGGACCAAGTCTGACCACACCTTGAAACTATTTTTGTTTTAAATAGTAAATGAACATACAAAAATACCATAAAGTGCAGAAATGAAGTAGACATATATAAGAACTTGTGTGATTTTTGGTTAGGTGTAAATCGGACCAGGAATGCTCCAAATCGAAAGGTCTATCGAGTTAAAAATCTGGAAAATGAAATATAGGGACTGTGTTGGAAATTATTTAAAAACCGACAATAAGATAATTGTCGCATAAAAATCCGTGAATCACAATCTATACCCATTGTCGTATAAAAGCTAAACATATTTGAAAGCATTCTGTCAATTCTTATTGACGCATAAACGGTACTCCGTGAATCACCATTGTCGCAGGAACAAAATCAGTGAATATCATTCACGCATAAACAAAATCCGTGAATTACTATTCTTGCATGAACAGTGTCCATGATTTCCCATTGTCGCATAAAAACTAACATACTTAAAAGAAATTCCGTGAAATGCAATTGTCGCATAAATAAAACTCCGTGAATTACTATTGTCGTATGAACAGTATTCCGTAAATGTCATTGTCGGGTTATATATTGTCGCACGAAACAGAAGGTTCAAAATACTTTTTATACTAAGTATTGAATACATAAAACACTACACTTACAAGATATACAAGCACAATGAATTACATAATAATAATACTTGAATCATTATTACACCTCCGTCACCAACGGGCCATACTTATTTACAAAATGATCATGAACGTACAAACAAATACTTGGACATTTCCTAGTTGAGTGGACAACTAGCATGAATGATCTTTTGAGACATTCACTTATACATACAACCTTATATGCTTAGGGCATTAGAAGGTTGCGGGTTCACGGAACCTACGGATTACTACTACTTTCAGACTTTACGTTTATTAAGTTAAACGCTTGCTTGCTTGACTCAGGTGAGTCTTACAGCCCCACTTTTACTATTTTATACTTTGGGGTGAGATACTTAGCTACCATTTTACATGTGAACGCAATGTACTGTACTAATTTTACTACTGCTTTTACACAAACTTTGCATGAGTCATTTTTATCCACTGAAATCCTCCTATTATAAGTTGTTAGTTATGGACTTAAGCGTGATTACTAGTGAATGGATCCATTTGGGACTGACAATCCCTGCCTGGGGTGGTAGCGACACCACGTACTGATTTACACGTAGAAACAGGCATATTAGTATTTGTTACATATGAGTGTGCGGATAGCACTCACGGGGGTACGTGATATATTCACACTATACGGTTAAGCTTCAACTTATGGGCTCATGGCAACTGTGCGTACATACTGATTTACTTACTTTGCTTGATAGCAACGCTGGTACATACTTGTGGTTCACAAACGATTACCTTACTACTAAACCTATGAGATTCACCAACCTTTTTGGTTGACCTTTTTAGTTTTGTATCTCAGGTACACAAATGGAGTAGGATTACCCCAGGACTGATAGCTCGAGTCGCATGCATACAAACTTGTGGAGATTCTTTTGCATTGCTTTTTGTATATCAGTTATGTATTAGAATCTCTAGGAAATCATTTTCGAACTCGAAGATTGTATTATGATTCAACAATGAATACTTTTGTACTATTGTACGACGTTGCATATAGATGTCGTTTGCTTTACTTTGGTGCTTGATTATTGATTCGTAACACCCAACGCTTGCTTCCGCGCAACAGTAAATTTGGGGGTGTTACAATTCTATAAATGAGGAATTGGCATTGTAGGCCCTTTCCATCCTACTACGGGCGGAGTTAAGTTCATTGTGGTAGCAATTGACTATTTTACCAAATGGGTGGAAGGTAAGCCTTTGGCTCAAATTACGGGCAAAAAGAAGGTCAAATTTTGGCTGGGAAAACATAGTCTGTAGATTTGGGATTCCCCATGAGATTGTTAGCGATAATGGAACACAATTTTCCTCTGACCCTTTCAAAGCGTGGTGCAGGGACTTGTCAATTAAACAAACTTTCACCTCTGCATGCATATAGGCAGGTGGAAGTTACTAACAGGGACATTGTGTTGAGACATAGTTTGTGACAATAGATCTAGCTTGAAATAGGACTAGTGTAATTGTTATCATGTTTACATTGGTTTAGATTTGTAAATAAATGTTTGTTTTGTTATTAATATTCGTTAAATATATTAGTTTATTAAAGTGTTAGACGAATATCGAAAATGAAATAAATATGTATAGCGAGTCGAGATTTCAAGTCGCAAGGCATTGCGATGCGAGATGAGGTCTGAACTCGCACATCAAAGTAAGCCGAAGCGAGTCTGGGCTTGGGCTTGTGTGCGAATCGAACTGGACTCGCAGGCCTAGTGGCTGCGAGTTGACCAAAGTATATATGTTCGATTCGGTTTAACCAAAGTAGAACTTTTGCTATTCAATTATCTAACCTGCGAATTTAGCAATCCAGAGAAAACGTATTTTAAAGGCTAGGCTTTGACGGTTTATCATTTAAAGCTAAGTATTAGTTAAACAAAATGCAAACTTATTCGTTATAGTAAGATAACACCATATTAAGGGATTCCGCACCTTAATACTACAGATAACGAAGTTATCGATCCTAGAACTAGGGACTTACATCTAGTATCAGAGCCCAAGCCTTATTTTAAAGTGATTAATAAAATGGTACTAGATACCACTGTTAGTTTATATGTGTTATGTTTTATTTTTAGCTTTATTTTAAAGTTATTTTATTTTCTTACCCTTTGGAATTAAATTATAATAAATTATCTCATTTATGTTGAACAATTGTTACACATACAAGTGAAAAATAATTTTATTTTAGACTTGTTTAAATATATGGGTTTTAAATATATACTTAGTATTTAAATTCGCGTTTTAAATTTAATTTTGGGAGTTTGACTAGTCAAACCTACGGATCGAGTTCAAATATTGCGAATCGAGTACAGGGTATAAAAAGGGGTGCGGTCAAACGAGTCAAACCCACCGAACCCACTTGTTATTGCGAGTTCACTTCAACTCTGCGAATCGACGAACGGCGAAACATTGTCTTAGACTGTGTTTGAATTCTCGAGTACGAGAAAGAGATTTTGAATCAGTAGGTTTTATACAACATTCGATTGCGAACATTTTGAGGTATAATACGAACGTTTGAATTGCATATTTAACTCGAAATCGATGTTTTTATTAACTTAGGGTTTCGGTTCAAAATTCAAACGATTAACATAGATTAAAGTTGTTATTTAACAAGAATCTTAAGGGTTAATATTAAACGAACCTTAATGAATGTAAATGAATTGATAGATCGTGTTAAAATTGACATATTAATCGATTTTGGTGTTAAACTCGTTACGGCTGTTCATATAGGGAATCGAGTTTTGGTTTCAACACGCAGAACAAATGAAGCGAGTTGAGATACAACACATGTTGAATGTTTGACCATGCGAGTCGACTTATTCGTTGACTTGTTGACTATGCGGATCGAATAGGTCTGCGGATCGACTTGCGAGTCGAAGCTGCGGATTGATTTGGTTAGTGAGTTGACTAGTTTACGAGTTCAGTTGCGAGTTGACATTAGTTTTAGCGATTTGAAATAAAACTTTAAAAAAATAAAACGTCTCTTGTAACTTAAACGTTTGATGTAATAAGTTATATTTGTATATCGTTTGACTTCAAAAGTGAATATATGTTTTAACGTAAGAATTATATATTAATATGTAATAACATATTATATATATATATATATATATATATATATATATATATATATATATATATATATACAACTTTAGATTCGATATTCTTAGTTATATATATATAATATTAACTTACGATTGCTTAGTAATAAGTTAAATTATTATTATATAAGACTTGAGACAACAATGTAACAAGTTATATATAATTTTGAACTTAGATGTGTGATGAATTTTGATTCATAATACGTTATAGTTTATCATTAACGCGTCTTAATTGTTTTTTCATTTGAGTTTTACATATATGGCACGAGAATTTGATAAAGGTCACAATATTCTTGTTGATCTTGATCTCGAAGCAAAGGGAGCTGGCAAAGTGGCTCAAATGCTTACATTTTTGGCACGTTCACGCATTAGATATGCTATTACGGCGTCTCCACCTATTTCTCTAACCATACTGAATGATTTCTGGGATGGTATTCAGTATGATGAGACGGTCACTCCTCCGGTGATACGAACAACGGTTAATCAACAACCGATTGTCTTTTCTGCTAGAAATCTTCGTGAGATTTTGCAGCTGGGAACTGAAGATCAAGAGAATGGGGATACGGAGTTTCCCGTAGACTTTATTGAGGGAACTCTAGACCGTATGGGCTATACTGGTGAGAGACGAGGCCATTAATTCCAAAAACCTCTGGTTATTGGTCAGTGGAGGTTTTTGTGGCATGTTATAGTCACCATTTTTGCACCAAAGAAGGGAGGTTTTGATGAATTGAGCCATGCCCTTATATCGGTTGTACTGTCCCTGGTTTACAATAAGCCATACTATTTTTGTGATTATATTTTTGGCGAGCTGGTACGACAGATTAGTGGTGTCGTTAGGCATCACTTTTTGGTTTATCCACAATTCTGTATGCTGATCATTCGTGCTCGTGTTCCGGATCTTGCTATCCCTGAGCCACACTTACGTGTTGAACTATTAGGCTTAGAAATTACAATGCCATGTTTCAGCAGACAGTTAGACGAGAAGGTGTTGTTAAACCTGAGGAGAGAGATCTTTTTGGATATATTCTCGATCCAACTTATGTCGCACCGCCAAATCATGGCTGGGTGGATGCTGATGTTGATGTTGTTGTTGTTCCAGAGCCTACTGCTGATGTGGTTCTACCTGAAGATCCACAAGAGCTTCTGAACGATGTTTTGGAACAACCTGGACATGCTGGGGAACAGGTGAACCCAGATGTTGTTGCACAGGTGATACAAGACGTGCTGGTACAAAATGATGATGCTCATGATCCGCTTTTTCAAGCGATTGATCAATATATTGATGCTCCTACTCAGGTATGTATTATACATTCAATATTCTTTATAGTTAATAAACAAATGATATAGAAACTTAGATGATAGAGCTTTATGCTAATCATAAAGTTTTAATATTATTGTAATTAGGAACCGATGGATACAGAACCAACGGTTGATAGACCTACAGGTTCTTCGTCTGTGGTCCTACCTTCTAAGGTATTATATGTTATTGACATATAGAACGTGTATGATAGAGTGTTTGCTAATCATTAATGTTTAATATGTTTAATATATAGGATACTGAGGTTGGTCCGTCAGGTGGACGTGATGGTGAAACTACATCAAATTCTGATTCTGATAACGGTCGACCTATTTCGCCACCTGCTGGTATGATGTCTTATAGATCTGGACATATAAAGGATCCAAGTTTAAAAGGAAAATGCACAGCTGATGATTTAGATCCTGATTTTAACGTGTTAGATGAGGATCTTGATGAGGAAGAAGAGATCTTGGAAACTCGGAGCCGTAAAAGGGCTAGAGCTTCTTCTAGACTATTGACTATTGGTCTAGGTTAGTTTATAAATAGTTAGACATTAATTATCTTGTTAGTTAATCCAGAGTTATCAACTAAGACAGATTTATCTGTGATAGCTGCTAGGGATAGACCGCAGGATGAGCAGGTGTCACAACAGGTGGTTGCTGAATCGATATCTGTACCTACTGAGGTAAGGGATATAAGTTTAGTTCTATATGTGTTATATAATTGATTAGAGATTGAGGCAGAGTAATCTATAACAATTACTTATTTAATTTAATATAACTTGACAGGCTGAGATTGTAGATTTAGTACGTTCGGCACAGTTTCCGACGACTAAAGCAAGTAGATTTGCTGCTAGTCTACTCACAACAGCTTTATCTCAACCTACTCCACCACTTACCACCGCATATCATATTTCTTCACTTACACCACCTGGACCAGCAACTATCTTTGTTACTCCTACAACTGATGCTGAAAGAATTACATCCTTAGAATTGCGGGTTAAGGAGTTAGAGAAGCTTACTTCAAATATTCCAGAGTTGGTAGCTCAGAATCTTCTTTTTGCACAGTAGATTACTCAACATAGTACATCTTACAAGACACTGCTGGAGACTCATACCACTTTGCTTCAAGATTTTACTACCCAGCGACTGAAGCTTAATTCCTTAGAACGTTTAGTGTTGAAAGTGAATTCAGGACAATAAGCTCAGGGGGAGATATTGGTATATTTAGAGTCTTGCAAACAAGATGAGCTAAGGAAGAAAAGAGATGATGACAAAGACGATGATCCCAGTGCACCGAAAGATGGTGAGCTAACTGGTCCTTCAAAGACTAGTGAGCAAACTATGATTCAGGAGGAGTCAGTGGGTGCAAGTGGTGAGGTGCTGGTACAAGTGTTGCTAGTACAAGTGAAGCTGGTAAGACAGCTTAGACTTGTATAGTTATTTGTACTTAGGATTTAGTTGAATTATGATTGTAAATTATAATTGTAACTTAATATTTTTTGGTAATATATTCGGCTTGAGATTATTATTACAAGTTAAATATATTAAAAATTATTTGAGTTATATATGTTATGTAGAATTGTGATCGAAAGTCTTCTGACTCATTGAGTAGTCGAGAGGCGAGTTCCAATTAGTTTTGGCGGACAAATTTCTATGATCACATACATATTTTAGACTTGAGAATTTGTTATAACTGACAAGTTTAATATGTAATATCTTTAACTAGACAAAGATATATAATTTAAAGATATAATTGAAAGTTAAGTTTTTTGGAAGATAACAGTTCAATTAAGTCTTGGAATTATATAAGTTAATTAATTGTAAACTTAAATGTTTGGTGTTTATTCACAATATATTAGAGTTTACGTTTAATTAATATTTGTTAAGTGTTTTATAGACTTAAGAAATTTTAGATTGATTCAGGGTAATCAATAAAATATTTATAAGTTATTAATTGCATTTATATTATGGACTAATTACACAAAAGGATTAATAAAGAAATTCTTAGATTGATTTAGGGAAATCAATGAAGGAATTTAGATTGTTAATAGTTATTTGTGTTTGTGTTTTCTAGGGATTGAAATGCTTGATCTATCAGATTCAGAAGATGATCTTCTTGATGAGATAGATGAAGCCATTAATTATGATTTAGAAGAAGGAGAGTTTCAACCACCTGAAGATTGGACTGCTGTTTTAAAGATAGAGCTAGACATGGGTGTAGATCTAGATGCAAATATAGATGAACACCATGTGAGCCTATCTAGAACAGAGATTGTATTTGAAGATGAAGAAGGCCTTAAATTGTTGATGTAGATGAAGATATCGATGACTCAACCGATTATGAAGAAGAGATTCCTGATAAGCATAAAGACAATCCGATGTTCAGACCTTTCGAGAAAAAGAAGAAGAAAAGGGTTGGAGTTTCGGAGGTTGATATTACATGAAAACGTGAAGCGCGTAGAGGGATTATCGGTTGGTATTTTGACTCTGGCCTGAAGTTTTTCACGATTAAAAGGTTTGACGTAGTTCAATATTTTGAGCGAAAGCTTGCAGTATTCAGTTCTCTACCTAAATATGAGATTCGAGACTTGGCTCAATTACCTTTGAAGAATCCAGATAATAATTTTGTTGGTGGATATTTAGAACATGTAATCAAGACTAAGGTTCGTTCAGGGAAGTTTGAAAAGATTAAGCCAAGGAATGGAAACACGATAAAGTTAAAGGAGAGAAGTCAAAGGACTGGAAGGAGAAAGGGAAAGAAAGTGTATCCAGCTGTCAAGTGTGTTCAGCAGATTCCACTAAAAACAATGCCACAGGATATTCTGGGAAATATGAAAAGTTGGCATGTGGATTCAGAAACTTGAGAGGCTGTCATGGTTGAAGCTGATGATGAAGTTGAGGGTGGTGAACGTGAGATTTTCAGAGGTTATGACCATTGACATCTAATGAACATGTCAAAGAAAGATTTGTTGAAGTTAAATGAGAATAGAATCTTGATGACAGAAGGATGGGGTGATTTAGCACGAGATTATCAGATGATGGTTAAAGCTTGTATTAGAATGAAGATATACGCAGGAAGTAAAATTTACAATGAAGACTAAAGACAAGCGTGAAGATAAAGATGCTAGAGCTATTGTCAAAGGGGAGTCTGTTGAGACATAGTTTGTGACAACAGATCTAGCTTGAAATAGGACCGGTGTAATTGTTATCATGTTTGTACATTGGTTTAGATTTGTAAATAAATGTTTGTTTTGTTATTAAAATTCGTTAAATATATAAGTATATTAAAGTGTTAGATGAATATCGAAAATGAAATAAATATGTATAGCGAGTCGAGATTTCAAGTCACAAGGCATTGCAATGCGAGATGAGATCTGAACTCGCACATCAAAGTAATCCGAAGCGAGTCTGGGCTTGGGCTTATGTGTGAATCGAACTGGACTCGCAGGCCCAGTGGCTGCGAGTTGATCAAAGTATATATGTTCGATTCAGTTTAACCTAAGTAGAACTTTTGCCATTCAATTATCTAACCTGTGAATTTAGCAATCCAGAGAAAACGTATTTTAAAGGCTAGGCTTTGACGGTTTATCATTTAAAGCTAAGCATTAGTTAAACAAATAAAAGGTAGCTTCGAGACCACAATTGATGCTCTGGCGCGCGTTCAGGGAGGCCATCTTTTTCTTGATGGCTGGAGGCATTGCATGCATAACATAGTCCTTACAGGACTGAAGGTCACAACCAGGATTGTCCGCCTGGAACTTCCACCCAAGAACAAAAATGGAAGAGTCATTGAGATCGGCATCAGGCCCGACCGGGATGTGGCCACGAGCACCACCTAAAAAATCCATGTCATCCTCGTCTTCATCAACATCCATGTCCAAAATGAGAGAAGCTAGAGCCACTGCCCGACTGGAGCCTAGAGGAGGAGTCATCACCAGTTGAGAATTTTATCCTCTTTCTTTTCTTCCGGATTGGCATCTCACCCTCCTCATCTGAAAGAAATTGAAAATCAAAATTATGTTCAACCAAGTATAAGATCGAAAGTGCAAAAGAGAAGGATAGCTTACCAGTGGTTTCGTCACGCAACCCCTACACGGGTTGAGACTCAGAAATAGGCTCCGCGATCTCAAAGCCACCGGCGTTCATTCCGCTAGTCTCCAGGAAGACACAAAAATGGGGCGGCTCATCTTTTTCCTTTTCTTCCCACCACTGCCAGCTGCAGACTTCTTCTTTTTCCCTGTAAACTCCCCCAGGTCGTCGACGGTTGTGTAGTCAGTAGGGATCTCGGACCCTGAGGGAAGTGTAGACATAGAGGTTCCGTCTGGGTTTGTAGGAATATTATAAACCGAAGTATGACCAATCTCAACACCAGATAGGTCATCAGCAGCAAGGAAGCTGTTACAATTCATCACTGCAAAACAAAGAAGTCATAAGGATGAGTTCAAATATTGCAAATAGTAGGATAGTCAAGTTCGGAACCGCATGAATTCCACCTCTTCCTACCTTTATTTTGGTATCTGCAGATAAGGATCCGACCCTCCATGATCCAATTCCTGCTAATACTTGCAATCGTACGGCCTCATCACTACACCACCTTGCTTTAGCAGGCGGAAGAAGTCCATGTCAACCTCCGGTTTGGTTTCGTGAATCTCAGGAGGAGCATTCTTCACAAGCGCCATCTTGTTAACCAGTCCTGAGGATTTATCCAACGAAGAAGCCCCATCTTTTCAGGGGGAACAATGTAGCATCAGCAAAGAAAAACCGCTTCTTCCACCCTCTCAGGACGTCAACCGTAGGACCACGAAAGTTGGTGTATCTCCCCGAACGTTTAACACCGAAAACCACCTCTCAGGAGAGTTAGTAATCGAGAACTGGGAAGCAAAATAAAGCAGGGAAGGGTCTTCCTATGCAATCTACAGTACACCTCAAACATGACAATCTTTTGGAGACCTAGTGGGTGTAACTGGGAGAATCCTATGCCATAATAATCTAGCAGGGAAATCAAGAAGGGCGTAGGAGGGAGCCTGAAGTTACTAATGGAAAACCAATGGGAGTATACGGTCACTTTACTAGCAGGTGGCGAATGGGCGCGCTGAGTGGGCAGCGGCGTAACGGGCTCAAAACGATCTATACATGGATACAAATAAGATCTAGCAGGGCATATCTATCAATCAAGCTTTGTACACTATCTACAGTGCCACCGGAAAATTGAGCGGTCACTTTGGCCATAGGGCCAGACATGGTGAATGTGATGGCGGAAGTGGTGGCGTGAGATGACGGTTCCATATTCTAAGAAGTTATTTATGAAAATAAAACGATACAAAATAGAAAAAGTGCACAGAAACAAGAAAACAAACCTAAAACAGTTGCCGGAATCTTAAATCACCAGAGTTGCAAAGAAGAGAAAATAGCGAAAACTCTTTTGAATAATTAGGATTGATAGTGTAAAGTAAAAATGAGACGGGGTAACCCCATTTATAGGTAAAACAACTGCCTTAGGCCCATGGGACTATGGGCTCCAATCTAGACCCTACACGTGTAGGCACGAGATAACAAAGCAGGGGGTGCACGTGGCCATTCGTCGCAATTGAAGATACACGCGCCCTCCTAACCGTCTGCACGACTCCCCGTGCACTCAAACGTCTTCTGCATTTAAATCCCGTCAGAAATCTCTTTAAATTCCTGACACATTGATGGGACACTGTAACACCCCCAAAACTCTTGGGTTTCGTGATCCATACGGATGAGAGCGTGATGAATTAGGTGGTGTGTTTGCCATTTTGAGATAAAGCGTTAGAAAGAATGAGGCCTATATCCATATAATACACATATAATATAGCCTAAGATATTGAGTGGGAGCGAGGCCTATCTATGTATATATATATATATACCACATAATAGCCTAGTGTGTCTAGCACAGACGTGTTTGAGTCCCGGTTCTCTCGAGGTCAGAGTCCACTAGTGTATCCTGTTCAACCATGACTCCTTTCAGATCTCACATCGTATTCCTTTAATTGTACAAAGTTGATCAGGCTATGTTAAATTAAACCAATACAATGTAGTCATTGAACCTAATCATACTTAGTAAGGAATACTGCCTAACGGTCATAGTCTAGGCCCACTAAATGCAACCTAGTTCACTATAACCTTTGGCTCTGATACCAATCTGTAACACCCCCAAAATCACTGTTTAGCGGAAGCAAGCTTTAGGGTGCTACTAATCAAATATCACAGCACAAAAGTAAAGCAAACGACATCTATATGCAACGTTTGTAAAATAGTTACATTTCCATACATAAAATGTTTGAAACATAGAGTTTCGGGTTACAAAATGGAGTTCCCTAGAGTCCGCGCGTAAAGCGGGAGATTCTATTACATAATCATAATAAATACAAAAGATAATGCTAAGAATCTCCGTTAAATGCAGTTGTAGAATTCATGCGACTCTAGCTAGTATCCTGAGGGAATCCTACTCCGTATGTGTACCTGAGATACAAAGCTAAAAAGGTCAACACGAATGTTGGTGAATTTCACAGGTTTGTAAATAATATTAGTATTTGAACACAAGATTTCATCAGTAATGCCCGCAGGCGTGAATCAGGTATTTGCAATCCTGCAAATGTAAAGTAAGTAAGTTATACCGTTGCCATGAGGCTCATAATCGAAGCTTAACCCGTAAGTAATAAGTTGCTCCCGTGACATGCTCGTAACTGAGCAAGCATAAGTAACGAATAATAGTCGCCCGTTTATACAGATAGGTTCGTGGTAGCGCTACTACCCCTGGCGGGGAGGGTCATTTCCCTAATGGATCCATTAACTAGTGTTCGCGCTTAAGTCCATAACTAACGATATATGATGGAGAGACTTCAGTAAAAGTAAGTAACTCATGCAATCCCGTATAGTAAAATAAGTTGTTCGTACTTGTGTTCAATAAAAGTAAGCAATGTATCTCACCCCATAAGTAAAACAGTAAAAGTGGGGCTGTAAGACTCACCTAAGCCTTTGCAAGTTACGTTTATACCAATAAATGAGAAATCGTAAGTGATGTCAATCGTAGGTTCTCCGAACCCAAAATCCTTCAAATGCCTAGACACATAATGTTAAGTAAGTAGATGTCCCGCAAGACCACCTAGAATAGTTGTACACAACTAGTATGTCCAATGTTTGTTTATGTGTTTGTAATCGTTTGTCTTTAGAAAACATGTTTGGCCCGTTGGTGACGGTTGTAATAATAATTCCAGAGTATTATTATTGTTCTTATATTATCGTGTACTGGAATGACGGGGGTCTAAGGGGTGGCAACCCCTGGCGGGGTCCAAGGGGCTGAGTCCCTGGTTGGGGTCAAGCTAGGGATTTGAATTTGTGTAAAATTGGGTGTCAAATTTGAGTCTCAAAACTTAGTGAAAAATGAGTTTTAAACTCTCTGTTTTTAGCGACACAATATGCAACATAAAGGTCAGGTATGCGACACAAGGGTTGTGTCGCATAAGAATACGACACAAGGGCTTAGCGACACAAGGGTTGTGTCGCATAAGCTTTCGGTGCTAAATCAATAGCGACATAAGGGTTGTGTTGTATAGGGTATACGACACAAGGTGCGACATAATCGTTGTGTCGCAAAATCTACGACACAAGGGTTGATGCCACCTAAAATGCGACGTCAATGGGTTTATGCGACACAACCTTGCGACACAAGGCTTGTGTCGGAAAGATGAACACCAGCCCAGAAACAGCGTCTGTCGCGCTTTTCCGACCCAAATCACAAATCTAACTCATTTTTAGGCTATGAAATCATGTTCTAATCCTTTATTTAGGCATAACTAAGTTGTGTACACAATCTAACATCAAAACATAACATCAAAATGAGTAAATCTAAGATTTTAGAGTTTTTCTAACAATCGCAAATCGAAGCTAGAGGAGACTGAAAATGATGATGATGCTTTTGTAAATCTTGTTCTTTGCTTGATGGTGATTCCGAAAATATAACTTTTGTTGGTTGGTTTGCAAATCCGAAAATTGATGGAAATTTTGGGAGAGAATTTAAGAGGTGTGTGTGTTTTGTTTGAATGAAAATGAAAGAAAGAGGGAAAGAGAGGTGGGGTTGATAACACGCAAAAAGTCATGTTTTTACGTGCATTAATCTCACCTTTTTAGCCCAATATGTGACGAAACTAATCAAAATAGATACTTTATCATTAAAACTCGTCACATGGGCCAAAATATAGACAATGTTTCAAAAGTCATCTAAAATGGTCGAAAAACACGATAAATCTAACGAATACGATCATGAGCATTCTCGTTCACTCGTTCTAGCACTTTTTGAGCTAAACAAAGAATTATGACCTCTAACTTATGTCATTTTCTTCGTTAGGAAAATACGAACGCGTGGATATAAAGAACGCTCAAAACGGATAAACGACGAAGAAGTTACGCCCGAACGAAGAAACGAAGAGCCGAGGAACCAGCATACGGCTGAACCAGGCCATATACGGCTGGTCCAGGCCGTATACGGCTGGACCTAGACCGTATACGGTCTGTGCAGGCCGTATACGGCCCATGCACAGCCGTATACGGTCCAGTTCATCCGTATTCACCCTATGCACAGCCGTATACGGTCCAGTTCAGCCGTATACGGTCCAGCTCAGCCGTATCGTGCGTTTGGGTGATAAAAATGTGATTTTTATTCGCCTTTGCGATACGGTTGTGCATTTGGAGGTTTGGATACGGTCTACGGATACGGTTATGCGATCTCTATAAATACAAGCCTCATTTCATCATTTCAAAACATCTCACACCACACAACACATCTCACACCTCACAACACACTTCTACACACACTTTCTCTCACTACTCTCTCTCTAAATTAGTTAGTTAGTTAATTAGATTAGTTAAGCTAGTAGATTAGTAGCTTAATTGTACGGAGGTGCTCCGAGACTGCGGTGTCGCACGATTTGTAATAAAGCTTTGTCAGGTTCTATTATAATCTCTATCTTGTTATTTTAATTAATGTTATGCTGTTGCTATACTTGTTTAGAATTACTTGCTAGGATTATTGCCATGCTTAGCTAGACAAATCTGTGTTTGCTATGATAGTTGCCATGCTAGGGTAGTTATACTTAAATCATGCTGTTACTCTGTTTGTATGCTGTTGAATTATATTTGAATCTATGAATTGAATCTCAAATGTTTATCTATCCAACTTATGCCGGGTTAGTGACATCCTTCTAGGCTTGGCCAATTGCTAGTTGTATGCCACTAATTATTCTGTGTCTGATGATCGTTGAACTCGACATGGCCGGTGTTTTCCTGGTTGAAATATTACCGGAGGGAGACACGGAGCGTAGGATTAGAGATAGATTAGATTCAGGCCATTTAACAAGTGTCTTAGAGAGAACTTTCGGGACACTTGTGACTTGACCATGTTCCCCGTCACTCTGCATAATTGATCCTTGCTATGTTGTCTTTCTGCATGTTCTTGTTTGATTGTTGCTTAGGGTTTGCATGCTAGTATCTGTTATGCTGATTAGTTACATGATTAGGTTTTCGAATATTTATCAATTGCATATGCCAGTTTAACATGCATAGAATAGTTAAAATGATTTATATGGAATAATGATGAACAATTTAATCAACCGTTAGACCAGGCCATCCCAACTTTTCCGGGTAGGAAACCCATGTTCATGTTTTTGTTTATTCAACAATTCATGCCATGATTCGGATATCTCAAATGTCCGAGATTGGGGGATAAGACTCGAGGATGGTTGTTGGTTAAATTGGTTGCTACATTTGGGACAACTTCCGGTGTAGTTTACATTCCATGACTGTTATCCATGTGATATATTATTTATCTGATTGCGGACAACTCTACGTTAGATAGATAATAGGCTAGTGGTTATGGCTCATTAGGAAATATTAATGTCATCCTAACTAAGGCTTTATCTCATTAACTACCCCTAAATAGCATGAGTAATTATCTTAGTAAACACTCGCTTCACCTATAAGTTCTCGTTGCCACCTCCACTCCACTTTACTTTAATTTAGTTTAATTTTAGATAATTAGTAGTTAGTTAAAACCAAACCAAACCAAAATCTCTTTTAAAACCCCAGCTAAATTCCCGTAGATAACTAAAGTCCTAGATCCCATGCCCGTTGTAGTTTGAAGAATGACCCTAGGTCATACCTATCGCTATACTTATCTATAGCTTTAGTATACTTAGGCCCAGCATAAAACAAACTTTAAAAACACTCACTGATCCGCGCCTCGACGGACGGTCCGACGACGGGGTGAGAACCCGTGAAAGTGCGTATTGCTAGGATCTAGATGACAATTGACTTACAATTGAAAGGCGGAATCAATCAATTGCATATATCAACAATAAACACAAACCGAAACGAAAGTTATTCACTAAGTAAACAAAGAAATCGGCTTGTATATTGATTTGGGAACGATTACAGAGATGCTATTTCGACAAATGGTGCTAGGGTTTCGTCCACCCTAGCCTAAAACCCGTAGGTTTCTATTTATACTAAAAACACAGCCGACATGCGTCACTTGGGTAAGTGTCGCATGTGGCCGCCTTAATGCGTCACTTACCTAAGTGTCGCTATGCGTCACTTAATCAAGTGTCGCTATGCGTCACTCAGACAAGTGTCACCTAAACCAAAACACGAGTGTCGCATTAACAAAAACTATATTTCTATTAATTAACAAACGACACTAATTACAACTCGATAGACCAACTGACAGACACTCAAAGATGCATCAACAAACTCCCCCGTGTCTTCAGCTTGGTCTTCAAAATCTTCAAATTCTTTTGAATCTTCACTTCCAACCAGCAGGAAATACACCACCAGCATGTACTCCATTGGCTACACAAATATCAATAATCTTTTGAAATTTAATCGCTTCAGCTCTGTCTCTTTCTTTAAACTGAATTCTATTCTGATGTAATCTTTTCATATCGTGTTCAGAGAGATTAATCAAACTCAACGGATCGAATACACAAAATATCTTTCTTTTAAGACCCCAAGTAGACCTTTTCTTAGGTTGAACAACATCCCATGCTGTTTTCTCTTCAACCTCCGATTCTACATTCATAATCTCCGAATCCGTATCTGGTTCCGATTTTGGAATAAATACAATTACAGCTTCACCAGTAATATCATCATATTCCCAGTACTCCAACCTATTCAAAAAATCTATCGGAATGATCTCCAAAGGTATCTTCTGTAGACACTTTGCTGGTGGATAGATCATCTTCACAATAGGTTGACGAGTGATCGGATCTAACTTCTTCTTAAACTTGTATCGCATACCCAACGTCGGCTTTATCAGATTATATTTTTTACTATTCATCTCTCGACGTATGATCACCTGAAAGAAATCTGCTCGTGAATCTCGTGATCGGTTGATCAAGGGTATCTGCGCTAATCTTTGAAGTTCACACTTCGGCAAAGTACTTATTTTATAAAACTTCATATTGAAGTACTGAATGCCGTCGCTTCTCTTTATCATGAAAACAGAGTTATTCTCATCGAACTTCCAACTCTTAATCAATCCCGTGTAATCAGATCTAACTTTGTAGCTTTTACACGTAACCGGTACCTCAATAATCGGTTTGAGCACTATATCCGGTTTAGTTGTAGAAGTTGATGGCTCATTCGTCTCTTTTTCTGATTCATCTTCAGACGAATCCGATTCTATAATGGGAGCATCATCATAACATTCATCGCTGTGCAACTGCTCCCCCTCAACTTCAACTTCATCATTTTCCTCAAAGAGATAATCCTCTGCAACAGGATCATCCATCACATCTTCCTCAGGCACCATATTGTTATCATTCATCAGATTTTGTAGATATGTGAGATCTACATAAGAATAATCAACCGCAATAGGTCTTGCCTGACCTTGAACCTCCACGAAATAATCTAAACTTATATTTTCATTGATAGCTGAAGATGGAAGTACATTTTCTGGTTCCGGGGAAGGAGTTACATTTGTTTCTAACTCACTAGGACCTACCTCCCCCGAAACATTTGTAACGGATTCCAACTCTAACAACCTAGAGGACAGAGTAGTCACTTGAAGCTATAGAGAGTCAACCGCAGCAGCCCGAGCTTCCAACTCCCTGATCTGAGAGGCTTGAGCTTCAATTATGGCCTTCTGATCATCAAAACGTTTTGCCAAAAGCTCCATCTGAGCCAAAACCATCTGAAGAGACGGCATGTCAGATGTTGGCGGTGGTTGTTGGCGTTGAGAAGTCGGCTCCTCAATAACCACTGTCGTCCGCTGGCGTCTACGAAGAGGTAGATCAGCATAGGATGGTGAAGACCCAGCAGGACGTTTGCCAGGATTCCTCGGGATATGTACCCGGCCAGCAGAAATCCTGCGCAAAATACGCTTAAAGCGTTGGGGATTAGTCAATTGAATCCCCTCAAAAGCCGATTGCGGTGGCACGTCACCCTCAGAATCAGGAGGAGTGGGCCCACCATCGTCAGATTCTGCCTCAACTCGATCAACTTGATCAATATCATCGAGATCTTGAGCAATGTTGGCATCTACTAAGTCATCCTCGTTGACCGGAGGCACGACATCATCCAAAAATTCATGATCGTGCGGCGCAACGTAGTTTTCGTTTACTACGTGCCCGAAGAGTTCACGATCGGCCAAAACAGGCTCGCCCTTTGGCGCGAGCTTGCAGTCATTAAAGACTCGCAGAAGCATCGGCGTTGGGACCAAAAGAGACCTCTGATCTGGTGCAATACCGAGGTCCAGGTCATTTAGCAGGAGCTGCACAAATCGAGGATATTGCAGCCATTTGTCTTTTCCGGCCCTGATGTTTTCCACCATATTCCCAAAAATATAGCCGCTAAAGTTATACGGCTTATTATATACTAGGGCTAACATAAGCGATAAAGTCAGATGACTAGCCGCATCATACCCCCCTTTCCGTGGCGATAAACAAACAATCACAATGTGACAGAGATACCTCCATACTCTGCAGAGGTATTGCTTTCGGAAGTCTGAAAGCTGGTTAGCCGGATAGCCCATCCTTTGAAGTCCCCCGTAGATAAACGTGGTGGGGAAGATAGTGGGCATCGTGGAATTGTCAGTAAACTGTAACACCCGTCTAATCGAGTTTTCGGTTATCTCGATTTCCTCCCCAAACATATTCGAAACTATGCGGGGAACATCACCCTGAACTCGGACCACAGCGTGATCATAGAACTCCTCAATTTGATTCATGTACACAGGAGTCGAAGCAGTGATGGCATAGAAAATCCTTGATCGGCGAAGAAATTCGATCATCGGCCTAAAGGGCGCCGAATTCGCATGAGTAGACTCAAGGAATGCCGTAATATTGTGTCGGGTGTTGGTACGACGATAGTAGTTCTGTAACTCGGCCATCTGTAAGCTAAAAATACAAATAAAAGTAACCGAAAACGTTAGAAAGTTAGCCCGAACACAGAAAGGTTGGAAAACAAATTTTGACTTTAGGCGTCACTTAGGGTAAGTGACGCATGGCCACTACCGTCACTTAGGAAGTGTCGTAATATACAGTGTATAATATTGAAATCAATGTGTAGCGTCACTTACTGTAAGTGACGCTATCAAGCGTCACTGATGTAAGTGACGTTTGAAATTGGAGGTTTAAAGTATACGACACTTGGCAAGTGACGGGTGAAGAACATGCGACATTTAAACTAGTGACGGTATCCTAAGTCAGTCACTTATGAAGTGACGGTATAAGTGACGGATATAGATAGGCGACACTTAGACAGTCACTTGGGGTAGTGACGCATGTATAGGCGTCACTGGGAGGAGTGACGGTTTAAACAGGTAAAGCAAATATATGCGTCACTACATGAGTCACTTACGAAGTGACGCAAAATCAAGCGTCACTTGTGAAGTGACGGTATGGGTTACCAAATTACCAAAGTGCGTTACTTGAGGTAAGTGACGCAGGAAGTGTCGCAACGATGAAGATCATCGTGCACTGTTCATACCCAGAAATCAAAATTTAGGGGTTTTAAAAAACAAAGTAACCGGTGTGTGCGCTAGGTAAAGACGAATAAGAGACACCATGTATTACATCAAAACACTAACATACAATCATTTAATCGAATGATTTGCATAGCGAAACCCTAACCCGTAACCCTAAATTAAATAACAGCATATATATCGAAGTATAATGGGTAAAAGAAGTACCAAAAGGGTCGTGTGGATGAGAGGAACTAGAGAGAAAGCACAGAAGTGCACGAGAGAGCCGCAGCAAGCACGAATCGAGCGAAGAGAACGCACAGAGGGAAGTGACGCAGAGACAGTGTAAGTGTCGGTGTGTCAGTGCAAGTGACGCTATAGTAATTTGAAATGTGGTGAGGTTGAGTGTCGTGGGGAAGAGGTATTTATACACCGACCCTAGTATGCGTCACTCAACCCGACACTGATAGCGAAACTTACACCGACACTTACTGCGTCACTTAAGTGAGTGACGCAGTATCGTATGCGTCACTGGTAGCGTCACTCATGAAAGTGACGCATAGTTCACTTAAAGTGAAAATTTTGCGATTTCTTCAATGTTGTGCGTGGTGATTTCAGTACTTAAATTTGAAAATGCAACTGTAACTTGGATAATAATTGAAATTACACTAACTTAGAGAAAAGAAAACGTATACAAGAAAATGTATATTTACACCTACTCTTATATAATGATTCGATTAGATCAGAAGGTACGGGAACCTACATTAGAGAATTAACACATTCTTTTTGGTGACGGAGTTAATAAAGTCTGGTTAGGGATCATATCGGAATAACATGCATTTATTAGGAACAGTAAGTGTTATTTCAATCATCAGTATCTTTGTCCTCTTTAAATTTTCTTGATATACTAAAAACACTGCTTATAAAAATTATTTCAAAAACGATTATTAGTATATTTGTCCACTTAAACATGTTATACGTACGACTAAGAGGTATTTTATTATTATTGGTATGTTTATTTCGCTGTGGTTCCCATCATAGATATACATCTTAACTTAAAACATAGACCATGTTTTCATTTACAGATTGAATATAAGAAAATCAATTTTTAAGAGTCAAGTCAGCGGTGACAGGTCTGTACTTACGTACAACAGAGCGACATAACTTGATCCAGGTTTAAGCAAAACCAAACTTGGTCAAACCATTTTGGCGACCTTGTAAGGTATCTTAATTTTTTAAAGACTTTTCAAGTACTTTGACTTGTGTTTGCTTAATTTTAAAATATATATTAACAGAAACCAGGTCTATACTTACGTATAACAAAGGAGACTGTCAATATATACCCCCAAATGAAATCATATAAACATCTGTCACAAAAACATGTCTAGTATAAGTAAGAATTTAAGACTTTTGTCGTACATCTAATAATGTTGTACCACTTGAAATAGACAATTATTGATTAAGCTTCTTAAGACTTCTCAAAGTGTTCTGTATAACATGCCTACTAATATATCGTATGATGAAGATAATGTTTATAAAAACTGTTTTTAATACGTCAGATAAATCTACTGACACATCAAAGATAAACCTTAAAAATTCCATTTTTATGCATGTCACCCGATGTACTATCATATCCCAAGTTGTTTACAGACACAACTTCAACGTCTATTTTTAAAATGTAGCAACCTTGCAGTTCTTAAATACTAGAAAGTATAAAGAGTGGCAGTTGCATTTTTTTTTTTTTTTTTTTTTTTATATAAAACAGTACTTTTAAACATATCCAAGTCACAAATTACTTTTTCGTGGTAAAGAACCTAAGACCGATCATGTTGACTAATTCATCAAAGCGGGCTCTTGAGAAAGCCTTAGTGAATAAGTCAGCATTTTGTTTTAGGGTGTCAATATGGACAAGGTCAATGAGGTGTTTCTCATAGCAATCCCGTATAAAGTGAAACCTAATCTCTATGTGTTTGGTTTTAGAGTGTTGTACGGGATTGCGTGTGATAGATATGGCAGCAGTGTTATCAATATAAATAGGAGTTAAAGTTAAGAGTAACCCGTAGTCGCGCAGTTGATGCTGAATCCAAAGAACTTGAGAGCAGCAGCTTGCAGCAGCAATGTACTCGGCCTCCGCTGTTGAAGTAGAAACCGTAGTCTGTTTTTTGCATTGCCATGACACCAAGCGGGTTCCAAGAAACTGACATCCTCCTGTGGTAGACTTCTTATTGATGTTGCAGCCGCCATAATCTGAATCGGAGTAGGCAGAGAGCGTGAAGTCCTTCTCATTTGAATACCATAGACCAAGTGTAGGTCTATATTTGAGATAACCAAAAATCCGCTTCACCGCCTTCATATGAGAAACCTTTGGTCGTGCCTGATATCGTGAACAAATGGAGACAGCAAAAATGATATCAGGTCTTGAGGCAGTGAGATACATAAGAGAACCTATCATCGAATGATAATCCTTTTCTTTGCAGTCCTCATCATCCTCAGCAGGTCCAAGATTATGGTTGAGTTCAATAGGAGTTCCATAAGGTTTACAAGTGAGCATATCATATCGTGTCAACATGTCATGGACATATTTTGACTGATGAATATACATGCCTTTGGATGACTGCTCAACTTGCACACCTAAGAAAAAGGTAAGATCTCCCATTGCACTCATCTCGAAAGCTGATTTCATGACCTCTTCAAATTCTTTACATAGAGCCTCATTCAACGATCCAAAGATGATATCATCGACATATACTTGAACAAGTAACAAATCATCGCCTTTTCCTTTTGTGAAAAGGGTACTGTCGATGGTGCCTCGTGTAAAACCATTGTCCACCAGATGAGTAGCCAGCCTGTCATACCATAGGCGTGGAGATTGATGAAGTCCATACAATGCCTTATTGAGTTTGTAGACATAATTTGGATGCACCGAATCTTCAAAGCCTGGAGGCTGTTGAACATAAACTTCCGTATCAATTTTACCATAAAGGAATGCGCTTTTAACATCAAGTTGCTTGACACGAATCCCTTTAAATGATGCAAATGCTAAAAAGATACGGACGGACTCCAATCTGGCGACAGGGGCAAAAACCTCATCATAATCAAGTCCTTCAATTTGAGTATACCCTTGAACTACTAGTCTTGCTTTGTTCCTCGTGACAACTCCTCTATCATCCTTCTTGACGCGATATACCCATCGAGTGCCTTTCGGATCGGCACCTTTGGGTAAGGGAACAAGCGTCCACACTTGCAGCTTGTGAAATTGCTGCAGTTCATCTTGCATGGCCTCGACCCAGGATGGGTCTTGCAAGGCCTCCGTTACTTTCTTCGGTTCGGTTTGGGAAAGATGGCAAGAGTTGACGGTTGCCATAAATCCCAGAACCTGATTAGCGGAAGTATCCGTATCTTCAGCAGTTTGCTTCGCCTGACGTCTAGTTTGAACAGATGAATGGGGATCACCAATTATGTTTTCAACAGGGTGATTCCTATGTATCCTAGTAACTGGAATAGCATCTGGCACAAGATGTAATTCCAAGTTATTCAGATCCCCTTCAGTGGCAGAAGCATCTTCGTGTTCTTCATGAGAGAAGAAGTGAGAATATTCCATGTCTGCTGCATCCTCCAATGGAGGCATATTAGGATCATTCGGAAGATCCTCGGTATTAACGGGATTTGAAGCAGATGGAATAGTGGTTATTTGTGGTGAAGGTGTAGTAACAGATGCAGGAGAAGTAGTGGATGTTGAGGCAGGCATATCTGGTGTTGGAGTAGGTGAAGGAGTGGATGTTGTATCAGGTATAGGATTGGATGTAGAAGAAGAAGATGTTTGTTGAAAAACATCGAGTCCATGAAGCATGGTGATTAAATCTTCAGTGACATCATCCTCCGGAACATTAAAAGAGCTGAAAAGATTCCCATAATTAAAGAACCAATCCGGACCCTTTGCTTGAGGTGGTTCCGAATACCGTAGGCACTTGACCTCAAAGTGTTCCTCGATCTCGTTCGTTAATTTGTTGTAGACCCGTTTGTTTGGAGAGTTGACCGAATATCCGAGAAAAATTCCTTCAACGGCTTTATCGCCAAACTTAGGGACACGATCTTTAGTAATCATAATCAGACACGGACATCCAAAGGGTTCCAGAAACTGCAGATTCGGCTTGCGATTGTTGAAAAGCTCATAGCAAGTCTTATTCTTCTTTTTAACTGAAAGAACCCGATTCAATACATAGCAAGCAGTATTTACTGCTTCAGCCCAGAAGATAATAGGTAATTTGGAATCCGCTAACATGGTGCGAGCGGTTTCAATAATTGTCCTATTCTTCCGTTCAGCAACTCCATTTTGTTGAGGTGTTCTCGGAGCACTAAATTGATGTTCAATACCTCGAGAAGCACAAAATAACTCAAGAGTTGAGTTCTTGAATTCGGTTCCGTTATCGCTCCGCAGCCTCTTCACTTTTAAGTTGCACAAATTTGCCAACTTATCCAACAAATAGACTAAAATACCCGCTGTCTCATCCTTAGTTGCGAGAAAGTAGACCCACGAAAAGCGTGAATAGTCATCTGTTACCACTAAACAATAAGAACGACCACCTATGCTCTTTGTAGACACAGGACCAAAAAGATCCATGTGCAGTAGTTCTAACGGAGCATTTATGGAATTCACTACCTTAGACTTATGGGACTTCTTGTGGAGTTTGCCCTTGTGGCAAGAAACACAGTCATCTTTCAAGGCGAAAGACTGTTTCGGAACTCCACGGACCAAGTCGTTGTTGACTAGGAAATTCATTTTACGGAAATGAATGTGTCCCATACGTCTGTGCCAAAGGAGTGATTCCTTCTCTGAAGCCTTCGAAAGGAGACAAGTGTATTCTCTGGTAGTCTCCACAGTTCGCATATTCATTACATATGTGTCATTTCTTCTTGGAGCATGCATTACTACCCATTCTTCCGGAATAACGTACCCTGGCTTCAATATGACACACTCGGTTTTTGTAAACGATGTGGTATAATCCTTATCACAAACTTGTGATACACTTAACAAATTATGCTTAAGCTCGGACACATAGTTTACATTTTCAAAGCTAACCTTTCCATTGGTTAGCGTACCTCTCCCTGAAATTGTTCCTCCCGTATCTCCAGCAAAGGCAACGTGACCTCCCGCATATGGTTTAATATCCACTAAGAGAGACACATCACCCGTCATGTGTCGCGAGCAGCCACTATCCATGAACCATTCGCTATCTTTTATCCGTTCAGACTGCTGCAACACATTAATATGAGGAGATTAGTGAGAAACGGTGACCCAAGCCTTTACAGACTTAGGTCGACCATAGTCATCAACAATAATCACATCAGATAAAACTTTATTTTTAAACAAATCAGATTTTGAATCTGATGTGTTATCATTGATGACTTTGGAGTCCGTAATAGACTCCTTTAACTTCCAAACTTTTGCTGGTTCGGAATTTGGCTTTGAAATAGTGTTGGACTTTGGTTTTAACAAAATATTTTGTCCAACACTAACAACTTTCTTTGCCGGCTTGGGAGAGTCAGAGTGATGCCTAGGAGGTGATTTCGAAAAAGAATTTCTATAGAAAGATGTCCTAGGCATATCTCTCCCATACCGCTGATGAGAGAGTTTGGGACAAGCACGGATCAAATGTCCTTGTTTCTTACAATAGAAACAAGAACGAGTCTCATGAAATTGTAGAGACGGAGGGTGTACTGGAGGATGTGACACAACATTTTTAGAACATGGACAGGCTGTACATGTTTTAGAAAGTGCTGGTCTTGGTTTAGAGGGTGAGGCTAAAGTATTATTAACCTGAACTTTTTCACTTGTCACCTTATGTTTTAAAACATTTGTCGGTGACTTTTGAAGTTTCTCATTTAAAAACTTATTTTCCCTTTTATTTTGAACCTTGTTTACAGGTTCAACTTTCAAAATCTGTTTTTCAGTTTTAGCCTCAACCTTCTTAAACTCAGGATATTCCTGATCAGTAATATCCTCTATCTCAACGATGTCATCAGTATGAATTTGAGACTCACTTGCAACTTTAACAAACTGAGGCAATGGATACTCTTGCCTCTTGGTTTTCTCCAATGTCTGTTTGTTAAGCTTGGCTTCTTTGGCCTTAATACCATATAACTTGGTATAATCGACTGAAATCTCCTCAAGGCCCTGTTTAGCAATTGAGGGACAATATTCAGCATTAGAAGGTGGTGGTACTTGGTTATAACCAAGTCCTGCCTTCTTTTTGCCGCTAGTCCCTTGTTTACTAACTATCTCATTAAAGACTTGTGTTGCGGAGGTTGAACTTAAGATTTTACTTTTATGATTCTCAAACTCATCTTTTAAATCAGATAATTCTTTTGTCAACAATTCAATCTCAGTTAGATAACTTTTAATTGCGTCTTGTTGACTAAAGACCTTGGCCTTAAAAGTTTCAGTATCTAATTTATGAGCTTCAAGATGTTGTTCATAAAGTTTTTCATTTTCTAATAAAAAATTATTAGATTCATTAAGCTTAACTATCTTGTCCCGCAAATTTTGATTGTCCTTTTGAAAGACCTCAAGGGATTCAGTCAGATTAATACACGAAACACAGTTAAAAGGCTCAACAGGTTCATTTGTTACCTCAGGAGTGATGTGAGCCATTAGACATTGAAACTTTTCAGCTTGTGCACTCCAATCAAAGGTAGTTGGCTCAAAAACGATTAAAGCATTGTCTGCCGCCAACGATTTTGCTTCCTCTTTCTCAGTTGCTTTGGGAGGATCTGGCTTTGTAAAACCTGATGATGGCATCCTAGGTTTCTCACATTCCCTTGCAAAATGACCAAGGTTCTGACAGTTATAGCATCGAACCTTACTTTTATCAAACCCGAACCCAGTCTTCCCATTTCCTTCTAAACTTTTTCTGCCCGTTCGCTGCAAGAACTTTTGAACTCTTCTGGAAATCATCGCTATGTTCCAGTTCAAATCCATCTGCTCCAAATCATCATCATCCAGTTGAGCATAGTCTTCTTTGGTCATCTCCAATGTAGTATTTGGTTGAGTAACCAAATCCTTATAAGAGCTAATAAAAGCTGTATAAATTGCAGCTTGCTCTTGAATTGCTGGTGATGCTGAAACCGGTTGTTGGGTTCCTTGATTTATGCAAGCAGTACCGGAAACATACGCCGCATGAGTCTCCACAGCTGAATATGATGAAGAATTTGTATCTGACATAAATGCCATTCCTCCATAACTCTTACCCGTATTTACTTGGCTTCCATACAGAGAAGGATTTTGTACAAATCCAGTTGACTTGCATTCCTTCTTCTTCAATTCCATAGCATGGGCTTGAAGAACTCCAATGAGTTGATCCAAAGTCATCCCAGATAATTCTTGATTTTCCTTCAAGAATTGAACTTTCACATCCCATGCACTTGGTAAAACATCCAATAGCTTTTTATTAATCTCCAGTGCAGTGAGAGTATATCCTCCTTCAGTCAATTCACTCACAATTTGTGAGTATCGAGTAAACAGTCCAGCCGTCGTCTCATTAGGTAAGGAGTCAAACAAATCATACTGTTTCTTAATTAATTCCAGTTTTGCCTCCTTATATTTTTCATTTCCTCCACACCTGGTCTCTATCGCTTTCCATAAATCATAGGTTATGTCATGAGTTTTGAACAGTCTCATGACATCCTTTGTCAAACACATACATATGGCTGAATGTGCTTTCCTTTCCAGTTGATAATCTTTCTTCTCCTGAGGTGTCATAGCAGTGAAAGATTTTGGCGGAGGAACACCACGATAGTTTCCTTCAGATACAGGAGCCTCATATCTTTGTTTCAATGGACCCCACAATTCCGGACAGTGAAAGTCCACAAACTGTTCAAATCTATCCCTCCAATAAGCATACTCCATATCTGCGGTAAAAAGAGGAGGTTTATTATTTGAACCAATATCATTGCCCTGTTTTAACATTTCTCGAATTCCCCTAATATCTTCCTTATCCGTTGCCATTGAAGATATACCTGAAAATGTACGCAAAAACAAGAACTCGAAAAATATTAGTAATTAAGGCGTCACTTAGTAAGTGACGCACTGAAGTGTCGCAACGACTAGCGTCACTAGGTTAGTGACGCTATCGAGTGACGGGTGAAGTGACTGATGACACTAAAGATAAGTGTCGCTCAATCAAGCAAGTGACGCACTCAAGTGACGTACTTGAGTGACGTATTAAACGGAGCATCACTAAAGGAAGTGACGCAAGAAAAACAAACAGGCGTCACTAAAGGAAGTGACGCTAAAAAGTCAAGTGACGTGCAACAGTGACGCACGTTAGTGACGGTGGATTAGGGTAGACGACACTTAAGTGAAGTGTCGTATAGACCTCAAGTGACGCTTCAAGTGACGCGTTCAAGTGACGGTATAACCCTAATTTGGAATTAGCTAGTGCCGCAGGAAGTGACGCGTCTAAGTGACGGGTCGAGTGTCGCAAAACGGCTGTAAAATTCCAAAACCCTAAAAAATTCGAATTTTCGTTTACGAAACTCAAATTTCTTGAACCCTAATGGACGAAACCTGTGAATGTTGATGAATATTGACTGAGATTCACCTTTGCACCTCAAAATCCGTATTAATTCGCAATTCTTGAATCAATCAAAAACCGAAATCAATCCAAAATAGCTTCTAAAACATCAATTTGATCACCGCAAGGCTCTGATACCAGTTGAAAGTGCGTATTGCTAGGATCTAGATGACAATTGACTTACAATTGAAAGGTGGAATCAATCAATTGCATATATCAACAATAAACACAAACCGAAACGAAAGTTATTCACTAAGTAAACAAAGAAATCGGCTTGTATATTGATTTGGGAACGATTACAGAGATGCTATTTCGACAAATGGTGCTAGGGTTTCGTCCACCCTAGCCTAAAACCCGTAGGTTTCTATTTATACTAAAAACACAGCCGACATGCGTCACTTGGGTAAGTGTCGCATGTGGCCGCCTTAATGCGTCACTTACCTAAGTGTCGCTATGCGTCACTTAATCAAGTATCGCTATGCGTCACTCAGACAAGTGTCGCCTAAACCAAAACACGAGTGTCGCATTAACAAAAACTATATTTCTATTAATTAACAAACGACACTAATTACAACTCGATAGACCAACTGACAGACACTCAAAGATGCATCAACAACCCGACTGACTGTTTGGGCGCGATCAAGTTTTTGGCGCCGCTGCCGGGGACTATAACGGCCGATTTAGGAATTTAGTTGTCTTAGTTATTTAGCGATCCTTTCGGAAGATCAATATCATCCGAAAGTTCCTTTTCTGTTCTTTCCTTTCCAAAACTTTCTTTTCTACCAAACCCGAACTTCATCAGCTATGACGAATCGTATTACTCTCGCCTCAACCTGTGCACCACTACTGTAGGGAAGAGGAGGACCTATCGTGCTACCCGACGAAAACTTCGAAATTAAGCCTAGCGTTTTCAAGTTACTCAAAACCTTCTGCCAATTTCACGGTTTTCCGCTCGATGATCCAAATTCACATTTGGATAGATTCATCAATCTTTCTGAAGCCAGTGAGCAATCAGGGATTTCAAGAGAAGTCTCCCGACTATATCTTTTTCCCTATTCTTTATCTTCGCGTGCTCGAACCTGGTTTGATGAACTCGAACCCAATTCGATTCATACTTGGGAAGAGTTGGCTACTAAGTTTATGGCTAAGTTTTACCCTCTTTCCAAGCAAACCAAGCTCAAGGATGATATCGTTAGTTTCCGACAGGATACCAATGAGTCATTCTATCTAGCATGGGAACGATTTAAGAAGATGCTTAACAGATGTCCGAATCATCGAATGGGTAAGACGAACTTAATCTGCATATTCTATAATGGTCTGACTCCTCAGCACAAGTCAACCCTCGATACTGCTTCTCAAGGAAATTTCATGTCACATACTTCTGAAGAAGCCTGGGAGCTAGTTGAGACGATAGCAATGCATCAACATGACTGGGAGTTTGGTGTACCGGCTAAGGAAGTAACTAGTACTTCAAGCCTATCCTTTGAAGCTCTGCAAGCTCAAGTGGACAATCTCTCCAAAGTCTTCAAGGATCTTCAATCTTCTACACCTCAACCTTCTAAAGGTACGGAAGAAATTCGTGTCACTACTATTAAAAACCCTGAATCGAACTTTCATTCTAAACATTTCATTCAGCGGCCAACCAATAACCCACATACTCAGTTTCTGCAACCTTTATCCTCTAATATGTCAGATTCCACCGTAAATTCTCAACAACACTATAATGAAACTTTGACTAATTTTATGGTTGATCAAATGAACATAAACAAACAAGTAATAGATTTTCAAGATAAAATTGATGCTTTACTTAAAATATCAGAAGATTTGATCAAAAACCTAGAAGTCAGTCTTAAACAACTATTTTTAAAAGTTGAGAATCAAGGAGGAATCATGGTCATCACTAGAGGAGGTAAAGAAACCAGAAATGAGAAGTCTTCAGATAATTCTTCAAATCAACTTCCTATCTCTGAACCGACCACTGATCCAGTGCCTAGTGACACCCCTGTCACTGCACCAGATCCAGTATCACCTAAAGCCCCAGAAGTCATTCCACGAACTAGGATACCCTTCCTTGGTAGGCTTAAGAAAGAGAAACAGGAAGCACAATTTGGGAAATATCTGGAAATGTTTAAAAGCCTGCACTTAAACGTTAGACTATTAGACGCTTTAGTAGAGATGCCTAGCTGTGCTAAGTTTTTCAAAGAACTCATTTCAAATAAGGAAAAATTAAGACAAATAGTTAGTTTACCCTTAGATGCTGAATGCTCAGCAATCATGTTACATGGCCTTCCACCCAAACTAGGAGATACTGGCCGTTTCACTATTCCCTGTTTTCTTCAAAATATCCAAGTTAGTAATGCCTTAGCTGACCTAGGAGCTAGTGTCAATCTTATGCCTTACTCTCTCTATAAGAAACTAGGATTAGGTGAACTGCTACCAACTCAAATGACCATCCAATTAGCTTATAGATCAGTTAAACTCCCCCGAGGAATTGCTGAAGATATAATGGTCCGAGTCGGTAAATTTATCTTCCTGGTTGACTTTATCATCCTTGGTAGACCTTTCCTAAACACTGCCAAGGCTGTGATTGATGTAAACGAAAAATCTTTAAAACTGAGGGTCGGAGCGGAGGAAGTCACCTTTAATATCGATAAATTGATGAAGCACCCTATGGGAGAAGATCTTGGTCTTGTGGATGCCATGCAGGAAATATATGAAGAGCATTTGGAGGAGATTCTAGCAATCAGCAGTTACGAACCTTTCTCCAGCACTGTCATCACCAAAAGAAGACTTTGCCCGGACGACATCGAAATCTGCTTGGCTATCTCCGAAAAATCAGCACCTTCCGGAGAGCTGCTATTTCCCTTACCTGAAATGAAGAATCCTTTACCACCGCCTAACTACTCTTCCATGAACAACTCTGTTGTTGCTGTTCCTTTAGGCGAAGGCATCCCTATCCCACTTTTAAGAAGAAATCAGTTTTTTCTGATACCCGAATAATATCCGTCTGTAGCTGAAATCCTCAAATCTTTCGAGGAGATGGATTCCGGTACCTTGCCACAACTATCTGAAGGTTGTGCAAAAGTAAATCCAGAAATCACCAAGAACGTGCTTTCCAATGAGACAGAACTAGTAGAAATAGCATCAGCCACTACAGCCGACTCATCTCCAGAAGAATTAGAGTTCCAAAAGGAGTATGACGAGTTACAAAGAGACGAGATCGCTCGAATGAAACCCTCTATCGAAGAACCACCAGAATTGGAGCTGAAGGAATTACCCTCTCACTTGGAATATGCTTTTCTCGAAGGAACCTCACACCTACCCGTCATAATTGCCAAAGGTCTTTCACCAAAAGAGAAAGCAAGACTTATCCAGGTCTTGAAGTCACATAAGAAGGCGATTGCATGGAAGATTTCTGATATACAAGGGATCAGTCCAAATTACTGCACGCACAAGATACTCATGGAAAATGACTTCAAACCTTCTATACAGAGACAGAGGAGAGTAAACTCGAAGATTCAAGACGTGGTCAAGAAAGAGGTTATCAAACTCTTGGATGCTGGTTTGATCTATCCTATCTCAGATTCCCCATGGGTCAGCCCAGTTCAGGTTGTCCCAAAGAAAGGAGGAATGACGGTTATCGCTAACGAAAATAATGAATTGATTCCTACACGAACCGTCACCGGCTGGAGGGTGTGTATCGACTACCGGAAATTAAATGAAGCCACCCGGAAAGATCACTTCCCTCTTCCGTTCATCGATCAGATGTTTGAAAGATTATCGGGGAATGAATATTACTGCTTCCTCGATGGTTTCTCCGGCTATTTTCAAATTCCTCTAGACCCAAAGGACCAGGAAAAGACGACATTCACATGCCCATATGGTACATTTGCCTACCGCCGCATGCCATTCGGTTTATGCAATGCGCCTGCAACATTCCAAAGGTGTATGGTGGCAATATTCCATGACATGATTGAACAGTGTATGGAGGTATTCATGGATGACTTCTCAGTCTTCGGTGATTCCTTCACATCTTGTCTTTCCAACCTTGAAAGGATGCTAACCCGATGCGAAGAATCAAATCTTGTCTTAAACTGGGAAAAGTGCCACTTTATGGTGAAAGAAGGAATAGTTTTAGGACATCGAATATCAAAATCTGGAATCGAGGTTGATAAAGCCAAAGTTGAGACTATTGCTAAACTTCCGCCACCTACTTCTGTTAAAGCCATTCGCAGTTTTCTAGGTCACGCCGGATTCTACCGTCGCTTTATCAAGGATTTCTCTAAGATCTCTCAACCTATGACGCACCTTCTCGAGAAGGACACTCCGTTTGTCTTTTCAGATGACTGTCTTAAAGCTTTCAACATTTTAAAGGATCGGCTCACACATGCACCGATCATGGTCGCCCCCGATTGGAGTCTTCCGTTTGAAATCATGTGCGATGCTAGTGACTTCGCTGTTGGAGCTGTCTTAGGGCAAAGGAAGGAGAAGCAGTTTCAGCCAATCTACTACGCCAGCAAGACACTCACTGATGCACAAGAGAATTACACCACGACAGAGAAAGAGCTTCTTGCGGTAGTATTCGCTTTTGATAAATTTCGTTCTTACTTAATATTGTCCAAAACTATTGTCTATACAGATCACTCAGCCTTGAAGTATCTCTTCAAAAAGCAAGACGCTAAGCCAAGACTGCTTAGATGGATTCTCCTTCTCCAAGAATTTGACATAGAAATCGAGGATAAAAAGGGAGCCGAGAATGTCGCAGCAGATCATCTTAGTCGACTGGAAAATCCGTCGATGGAGAAGCTTGATGAAAGAGAGATTCAAGACCAGTTTCCTGAAGAACAACTCATGAATATCGGAGGATACCAAAAGGGATCTCAATTCACTTACAACCCTTGGTATGCAGACTACGCAAATTATCTGGTTGGAGGAATTGTGCCAAAAGGATTGCCCACCTCTAGAAAGCGCAAATTCTTTAGAGACATAAAGAACTACTATTGGGACGATCCATACTTATTTAAAGTATGCCCGGACCAAATCATCAGAAGATGCGCAGACGAGAAGGAGGCAAGGAACATTCTTCACCAAAGTCATCACGGACCAACTGGAGGACATCACGGAGCAAATATGACTGCAAGAAAGGTATATGACTCTGGCTTCTACTGGCCTACTATATTCAGAGATGCTCACGACTTGGTGAAACACTGCGATGCTTGCCAAAGGTTTGGAAGTATTTCATCGAGAAGTGAAATGCCACTTACTAACATCCAAGCTTGCGAGATCTTTGATATATGGGGGTTGGATTTTATGGGACCATTCCCAAAATCATATGGGAAAAAGTATATTCTAGTTGCTGTCGACTACGTCTCCAGATGGGCCGAAGCCCAAGCATTTACTACAAATGATTCCCGAGTAGTAGTAAAATTCTTAAAGCAGCTCTTCTCACGTTTCGGTACTCCAAAAGCGATCATTAGTGATCGAGGAACGCACTTCTGTAATGCTCAGTTTATGAGGACATTACAATATTATGGTGTCACCCATAAGACCTCTACGGCTTACCACCCGCAGACGAATGGGCAAGCCGAAGTGACGAATCGAGCGCTCAAGAGAATTTTAGAACGAACCGTGGTTAATCATAGGGAAAGATGGGCTGAAAAATTAGACGATGCTCTGTGGGTGTTCAGAACCGCATATAAATCACCACTAGGAACCACGCCCTACAGACTAGTCTACGGAAAAGCATGTCATCTGCCGATAGAGTTGGAGTATAAAGCTCACTGGGCGCTAAGAGGTTGTAATTTAGACCCTTCTGCAATTGGATCACATCGGAACATGCAACTGAATGAACTAGCCGAATTAAGAGACCAAGCATATGATAGCTCTCGGCACTTCAAAGAACGAACAAAGAATACTCATGATGCAAAACTCAAATATTCTAAGTTCAAGCCCGGAGACAAAGTTCTTCTCTTCAATTCGCGCTTCAAGAAATTCTCCGGCAAATTCAGATCAAGGTGGAGCGGACCATTTGTTATATCAAAAGTCTTTACCTTCGGAGCAGTCGAACTAGAAGCCCCGGACGGTAATTTTAAAGTCAATGGCCATCACTTAAAGCACTACATCGAAGATTTCCCCCTGGTGAGGAAGTCTATATCTTTGAACCACCTTGAGCCGACTAGTAGGTACAAGGAGTCAAGCTAGAGACTCTCTAAACAAGCGCTCTTGGGAGGCACCCCATTGCTTATCTTATTTTATTTCTTAGTTATTTTTGCTTTAGTATTATCATCCCTAAACTAACGATGCTGGATAACCCAAGTATATGACAATGCTACACTCCTACATATACATCAGATAAGTTTTATTCATAGTATACAAACGTGAATGAACAGATGACCTCACAAAGCTTTAACATCTAAACAAACATTTCTCGAAGTCATCTGATTATTTTGCATTTGTATACCCATTTTAAAACTATAGCATTACCTGTTTATCTTTATGTTTCAGGATGGACGCTTCAGCTGAGACCTCAGGACAAGCTATTCAGAAACAGCAAAAGAAGAGGACCCGCAGAGGAAAAAGAAAGAAGACGACCACCACGACTGATGAGCATGCTCAGGCTGCTCCTGTATCTGCCCCACTTTTTGATTTCGGAGTTACCACTTCAGATCCGATAGTGACTTGGGCGATGCTCAGTGAGCTTTTGATTCAGCGTAGCTCTCAGTCCGAGATCAGAGAAGCGATGGGACTGCCAAAACTCTCCGACCAGCCGTATCAGCTTGGCCAGGGTCCCAGGCCAGCTCTCACACCGTTGTCCTTCTTCCCAGCTGCCCCACCACAGACTGTTCCTCCCACTGCTGTTGCTCATTCTAAGCCACCTCAGAATCCCACTGATGCACCCATGGTGTCTGATCACACTGTTGCCGTATTATGCACTTCAGATCCAGATCCTAACGTACTTGCAGCATTTGATCCAGACATGGATGATTTACTAGACGATTTCTAGCTTATTTTATCTTTAGTTATCTTTGTTTTTTCATTAGACCTATTATGTTGTTGAACTAATGATTATGACGGTATTTTATGACATTGCAGACCTTATCTTCGTAGGAATTGGATGAGCTTTGAAAAGAGTCTGGTCCTCACAATCCAGCAAATTATTTACACCAACCCTACACGAATATGGTCCTACATCCAGTGCCCACTGTCCGTAGGGAAGTTTCTCTCCTAAACCCGTTCTTCCTACTTTAATACAACTTCGATATGCCTATTGACCACTTAAATCTCTAAGTGTGGGATCCCCCTCGCTTATAACTTTTAAATTCACAATTTTCCTAAACCAAAACCCTAAGTGTAGGATTTTCTCCCTACTTAGTGTAGAAACATTGGGGACAATGTTTATTTCTAAGTGTGGGATAGCGGTATATCTCTCGTCTGTCAAAATATCTATTTAAGTTGATCTAGAAACATGCTAGTCCTCAAAATAAATTTTCAAACCCTTATTCTGCCAAAATTTTCAAAAATTTTAAACTCTTTCTAGTCACAATAAAAGCAAATTGGTTAAAACTTCGACAGTGAAATTGTCATTTATTCAGTAAAACCTAAACAGTTTTACTTCGACAGTGAAATTGTCACTCATTCAGTTGACCAATGAGTTTTTCAAGAATGAACACAGATTTTTTTTTACAAGTATTTCAAAAGTTGGTAAATATAAGGTCAAAATCATGTCGGATTCTAAACAATTCAAGATGAGGATCTAAGAGGGGCATCGCACGAATGGACACATATAACCCATTTTTGCGGTGAGGAATTTGAGCCTTAAAAGCATTCATTTTAAATGCTTCACTGTTCGTTTATTGTGTGTGACCGGTGCACGCATTTCTGAATTAGAACTTGCCCCAGGTATACATTTCGAGATCACATTGACAGGTGTCATACGTGACATAGGTACGATTAGAGGACCTTGACATTCCTTAGGATTTCAACCCCTTTTTACATATCTTTTCAAGCCAAAAACCCTTCCAACACTCAATCTTAGTGTTGATGATCCGCTTAGAAAACCCTGTTGAGCCTTAGCCTATTTTTCTTTCATTCACCCAATATTTTAAACCCCTTATTCCCCTACCCACCAGAAACTTATCTTAGTATTTTTGAAAAAAGAGATATTTAGATACTCCTTTTTGCTTTCACACCAAAAATCATAAATAATGTTTACTAAAACTTCTCGTGTGCGTTTTATTGATCTATATAGAGAAAATCGAGAGTCATGTGGTGTGAAAAATTGGCACCAAAGTAAACTCAAAAATCATCAAAGGATTGAGAAATGAAAATAAGAAGGGATCTCAAAAAGGGAAATAAAAGAAAATCCCTTAGAAATTTCTTGGCAAGAAAAATCTAAACCCAAAAATAGAAATAGAAATAGAAAAGAAAAGAAAAAAGAAAAGAAAATAGCTGAAATAAAGCTAAGTGCTTCGACTCTCTCGAAAACTTGACTCTTCAAAAGAAATATCATTCCATGTGTTTTCAAAAGATAGAAGTCAAAATAGCTATCTTATCCCCCAAAAAAGTGTTATCCGTTTCCGTTTTCATTAAAAAGGATATCTAGATAGAACTTTTTTTCGAAAGTCCCAAGATAAGCAAACGCCCTTAGAAACCTAGATACCCCCAAATCTATCCATACCCTACTTAAACCCACACCAAACATTACAACCCATTTGAATGTCCTGGGATAATCAGTACCGTTCCTATCTAAGTGATGAAGATTTGATCCTCGGGCAAGCCTATGACGATGAGTGTTGCACGACTGGTATTTGAGCGATTTTTCATTTGGCTTAGGATAATAGGAACCCCGATACACATTGAGTGAATTGAGTGACCACCAGTGAGATCGCCTAGTCGTGTATATTCCACAAATTTGAGAATTGAAAGTTTGCCTAAGTGAATCATCTTGAACAAATCTTAGATACGTCATGTGAACGCCTATTATTTATCTAACAGGAAAATACTTGTTTCCAATCTATGTGAATTCTTCATTGTGGGTAGAAATCAAAAACTGTTTTTATGGCAAATTCTAAGAGGGTAAGTTTGCTTGAGGACAAGCAAATGTCTAAGTGTGGGATATTTGATAACACGCAAAAAGTCATGTTTTTGCGTGCATTAATCTCACCTTTTTAGCCCAATATGTGAAGAAACTAATAAAAATAGATACGTTATCATTAAAACTCGTCACATGGGCCAAAATATAGACAATGTTTCAAAAGTCATCTAAAATGGTCGAAAAACACGATAAATCTAACGAATACGATCATGAGCATTCTCGTTCACTCGTTCTAGCACTTTTTGAGCTACACAAAGAATTATGACCTCTAACTTATGTCATTTTCTTCGTTAGGAAAATACGAACGCGTGGAATTAAAGAATGCTCAAAACGGATAAACGACGAAGATGTTACGCCAGAACGAAGAAACGAAGAGCCGAGGAACCATATACGGCTGGTCCAGGCCGTATACGGCTGGACCTAGACCGTATACGGTCTGTGCAGGCCGTATACGGCCCATGCACAGCTGTATACGGTCCAGTTCAGCCGTATTTACCCTATGCACAGCCGTATACGGTCCAGTTCAGCCGTATACGGTCCAGCTCAGCCGTATCGTGCGTTTGGGTGATAAAAATGTGATTTTTATTCGCCTTTGCGATACGGTTGTGCATTTGGAGGTTTGGATACGGTCTACGGATACGGTTGTGCGATCTTTATAAATACAAGCCTCATTTCATCATTTCAAAACATCTCACACCACACAACACATCTCACACCTCACACCACACTTCTACACACTTTCTCTCACTACTCTCTCTCTAAATTAGTTAGTTAGTTAATTAGATTAGTTAAGCTAGTAGATTAGTAGCTTAATTGTACGGAGGTGCTCCGAGACTGCGGTGTCGCACGATTTGTAATAAAGCTTTGTCAGGTTCTATTATAATCTCTATCTTGTTATTTTAAATAATGTTATGTTGTTGCTATACTTGTTTAGAATTACTTGCTAGGATTATTGCCATGCTTAGCTAGACAAATATGTGTTTGCTATGATAGTTGCCATGCTAGGGTAGTTATACTTAAATCATGTTGTTACTCTGTTTGTATGCTGGTGTTGAATTATATTTGAATCTATGAATTGAATCTCAAATGTTTATCTATCCAACTTATGCTATGGTTAGTGACATCCTTCTAGGCTTGGCCAATTGCTAGTTGTATGCCACTAATTATTCTGTGTCTGATGATCATTGAACTCGATATGGCCGGTGTTTTCCTGGTTCAAATATTACCGGAGGGAGACACGGAGCGTAGGATTATAGATAGATTAGATTCAGGCCATTTAACAAGTGTCTTAGAGAGAACTTTTGGGACACTTGTGACTTGACCATGTACCCCGTCACTCTGCATAATTGATCCTTGCTATGCTGTCTTTCTGCATGTTCTTGTTTGATTGTTGCTTAGGGTTTGCGTGCTAGTATCTGTTATGCTGATTAGTTACATGATTAGGTTTTCGAATATTTATCAATTGCATATGCTAGTTTAACATGCATAGAATAGTTAAAATGATTTATATGGAATAATGATGAACAATTTAATCAGCCGTTAGACCAGGCCATCCCAACTTGTCCCGGTAGGAAACCCCTGTTCATGTTTTTGTTTATTCAACAATTCATTCCATGATTCGGATATCTCAAATGTCCGAGATTGGGGGATAAGACTCGAGGATGGTTGTTGGTTAAATTGGTTGCTACATTTGGGACAACTTCCGGTGTAGTTTACATTCCATGACTGTTATCCATGTGACATATTATTTATCTGATTGCGGACAACTCTACGTTAGATAGATAATAGGCTAGTGGTTATGGCTCATTAGGAAATATTAATGTCATCCTAACTAAGGCTTTATCTCATTAACTACCCCTAAATAGCATGAGTAATTATCATAGTAAACACTCGCTTCACCTATAAGTTCTCGTTGCCACCTCCACTCCACTTTACTTTAATTTAGTTTAATTTTAGATAATTTGTAGTTAGTTAAAACCAAACCAAACCAAAATCTCTTTTAAAACCCCAGCTAAATTCCCGTAGATAACTAAAGTCCTAGATCCCATGCCCGTTGTAGTTTGAAGAACGACCCTAGGTCATACCTATCGCTATACTTATCCATAGCTTTAGTATACTTAGGCCCAGCATAAAACAAACTTTAAAAACACTCACTGATCCGCGCCTCGACGGACGGTCCGACGACGGGGTGAGAACCCGACTGACCGTTTGGGCGCGATCAGGGGTGTAGGTGAAAGCCTCACCTTTTTCAGTCCCCGCAATCGCGCTCTGTGCGGTGTTCGTTCTCCCGTTCATTTAAACGTTAAACGTTTATTTTATACGTTTAAATATACGTTTTAAAATATGAAAAATTACCCAATATTTTTGTTGAAGTATTTTACCAAATACTTAATGGTTGCGTTATAAAATATAGTTTTAACTTGTTCCGATTTGTTTGCGCGTTTAATAATCTAATTGTGTAGTCCTTGTTTGTATGATACGAATTTGAATTGAAATATTATCTAAATAATATTTTGGATATAATTGCGTTATTAAATAATATTATATTATTTAATAAAATTGTTCACCAACGTCCGTATTAATTGAACCGAATTACATTCGATGTGAAACTTGTATGATTTAATCAAATCGCATGATTGTATATATTCAACAATATATATTACTTGATACATTAATTAGCTTAACACAGAACTAATTACATGTATTATAACTGATTGGGTACTAATCACTAGTCCTAATTTGGCGGGTGTCACATTCTCCCCCTGTTAGAAGAATTTCGTTCCGAAATTTAGTTCGTAGACGTGTTTGAAGTAGCTTCAGTGAATAACTGAGGGTACTTGAGTCGCATTTGGTCTTCCCATTCCCAGATGAATTTCGATCGACGCCGCGAATTCCACCTGATATTGACAATGGGAATACGACTTTGTTTGAGTTGTTTAACCTCACGGTCCATTATTTCGGCGGGTTCTTCAACAAAATGGAGCTTGTCGTCAACCCAGATTTCATCGAGTGGAATGATAAGTGTCTCGTCAGACAGACACTTTTTCAAATTTGAAATGTGGAAAGTGAGATGCACGCTGCTGAGCTCGAATGGTAGCTGCAATCGATATGCCACTGGACCTATCCTCTCGAGGATCTCGAATGGTCCAATGTATCTGGGATTCAACTTCCCGCGTTTACCGAATCGGATAACACCTTTCCAAGGTGAAACTTTGAGTAGCACTCGATCCCCAACCTGGAACTCGAGTGGTTTGCGTCTCATGTCAGCATAACTTTTCTGACGATCACGTGCGGCTTTGAGTTTGTTTTGGATACCAACGATCTTCTCGGTGGTTTCGTGAATGATTTCTGGACCAGTGAGTTGGGTATCTCCCACCTCGGTCCAGCAGATAGGTGATCGACACTTACGTTCGTAGAGTGCCTCGAAAGGTGCAGTCTTAATGCTGGTATGGAAGCTGTTATTGTACGAGAACTCACACAGTGGTAAATGGTTTTCCCAAGAATTACCAAAGTCAATTGCGCATGCATGTAACATATCCTCCAGTGTTTGGATAGTTCGTTTGCTCTGGCCATCGGTTTGCGGGTGGTAAGCAGTAATCATATCCAGACGGGTACCGAGAGATTTTTGTAATGATTGCCAGAAGTTGGAAGTAAAACGACTGTCCCTATCCGAGATAATCGAGATAGGTAAACCGTGTCGTGAAACAATTTCTTTGATGTAGATGCGAGCTAGACGCTCCATCTTGTCAGTTTCTTTGATGGCGAGGAAATGGGCAGATTTCGTGAGACGGTCCACAATCACCCAAATGGTGTCGCAACCGTTTGAAGTTTTCGGTAGTTTGGTAATAAAGTCCATGGAGATTTACTCCCATTTCCATTGAGGAATTTCAGGTTGTTGGAGCAATCCCGAAGGTCTTTGGTGTTCGGCCTTGACCTTGGAACAAGTTAAGCATTTACTGACGTACAAGGCGATGTCAGCTTTCATGTTAGGCCACCAATACAATCCTTTGATGTCGTGATACATCTTGTCAGAACCAGGATGTATAGAGTATCGAGATTTGTGAGCTTCAACCATCACCAAATCTCGCAAGTTTCCGAATTTGGGTAACCATACCCGGTTAGAGAAGTACCGAGTTTCATCAGGTTTCATTTCAAATTGTTCATCCATGCCCCGCAAGGCTTATGGATGATGTTTTCAGGTTTGAGTGCTTCGAGTTGAGTGGCAAGAACTTGGGTGATGAGATCGTTATAGATGGTAATACTGAGAGCTCGGACTCGAAGGGGTTTCACTCGATCTTTTCGGCTCAAGGCATCGACAACTACGTTCGCCTTTCCTGGATGGTATTTGATTTCGCAGTCGTAGTCACTAAGTAACTCGACCCAACGACGTTGCCTCATGTTTAGATCCTTCTGATCGAATATGTGTTGGAGGTTTTTGTGATCGGTAAAGATATAGTACTTTTCGTACCGTAGAGGTAATGTCTCCAGATTTTCAACGCGAATACCACGGCACCTAATTCTAGGTCGTGTGTCGTATAGTTTTTCTCGTGAATTTTCAGTTGTCGTGAGGCATAGACAATGACTTTTTCTCGTTTCATTAACACACAACCAAGTCCTTGGTGTGAGGCATCGTAGTAAACTACGAAGTCATCGGTACCCTCGGGTAAGGACATGATCGATGCACTGCAGAGTTTGTGTTTCAGTAGTTAGAAAGCTGACTCTTGTTTGTTGGTCCAATCGAATTTCTTATCTTTCTGAGTCAGTGTCGTTAAAGGAACAGCTATTTTTGAAAAGTTCTCAATGAATCAACGGTAATATCCAGCGAGACCTAAGAATTGTCTCACTTCGGTTGGAGTGGTCGGTGACTTCCAGCCCTTGATTGCTTCAACCTTGGCGGGATCAACATGGATTCCCTGGCGGTCAATGACGTGCCCAAGGAATTGAACGGTTTGAATCCAGAACTCACACTTAGAGATTTTGGCATATAACTCTTCGTGTTTGAGAAGTTCCAGAACGGTTTTAAGATGCTGAGCATGTTCCTGCTCATTGCGCGAGTAGATCAGGATGTCATCAATGAACACAATGACAAACTTGTCAAGATATGGTTTGCACACCCGATTCATAAGGTCCATGAATACTGCCAGTGCGTTGGTTAAGCCGAATGGCATCACTTGGAATTCGTAATGCCCATAGCCTGTTCGGAAAGCTGTTTTTGGAATGTCGTCGTCACGAACTCGGAGTTGGTGGTAACCTGACCGTAGGTCAATTTTTGAGTAAACACTCGATCCCTGAAGTTGATCGAATAGGTCATCGATTCTAGGAAGTGGATACCGATTCTTTATGGTTAGCTTATTCAGCTCTCGGTAATCGATACACATGCGGAATGATCCATCTTTCTTTTTCACGAATAAGACCGGAGCTCCCCAAGGTGAGGAACTTGGTCGAATAAATCCCTTGTCCAGGAGTTCCTGTAACTGAGTAGACAACTCCTGAAGTTCGGATGGGGCTAGTCGGTAAGGTGCTCGTGCCACAGGTGCTGCACCGGGCACAAAATCAATAGAAAATTCGACTTGTCTAGGTGGTGGGAGGCCAGGAAAGTCTTCAGGAAAGACTTCTGGGAAATCTCGAACAATAGGCACATCCTCAAGTCGCTTCTCTTCCGACTTTTTCTCCATAACATGTGCGAGGATTGCTTGGTACCCTTTTCTCAAGTATTTTCGGGTTTTCATGCAAGAAATGATGTTTAGGTTCGTTCCACCGGTCTCCCCTTGTATGACTAAAGTTCCACCGGTGACGAGGGGGATGCAGACGATTTTCTCAAAACAAACTATTTCGGCTCGGTGCTTGGATAACCAATCCATACCGACGATGATGTCAAAGATGCCGATCTCGATGGGTATCAAATCAATGGAAAAGAGCTCATTAGCTAAGTTTAAAGTGCAATTAGGTATCACACTGTCGGCCTCAATAAGTTTTCCGTTTGCCAATTCTACTGTGTACTTAAAATCCAAGGCTATAGGTGCAGTGTCAAGTAGTGGATAAAATTCATCAGAAATAAAGCTCCTATCGGCACCAGTATCAAATAGAACAGAAGCAGTTAAGTTGTTGAGAAGGAACATACCCGTGACCATATTCGGGTCCTGACGGGCATCCCCGGATTTGAGTACGAATGCTCTTCCTCGAGCGTTGTTGTTGTTGTTTTTCAGTTTGGGGCAGTCGCTCTTGAAATGCCCTGGATTTCCGCACCCAAAGCAAGTCTTCGGCGCGTTAGTGTTGGGGGTAGGGATGTTGGCTCGACAATCCTTGGCTAAGTGCCCGAACCTTTTGCAATTAGTACAAGGGCAGGAACCGTCATGATGGCGGTTGCATTTGGAACAGTGGGGTTTGTTCCCGATATACCCTTTCTTTTCTGCAGATCCTGATGAATAAGCCCTAACAGACTCAGGCTTTTTGTTGGTGATTTGATTGGATGAGTTGGGATTTCCTTCCCACTTGCGTTTATTGTTTGTTGTTGATGTTGAAGTTATGCCACGGCGGACAGAGTTGGCCGTTAGTTCGTGAGCCATACGAATGGCGCTCTGAATAGTACCCGGTTTGGATGAAGTCACCAGGTCTTGAAGTTTGTCGGGGAGTCCATCTATGTATTTCTCAATCCTCTTATACTCGGGATCGACCATGGATGGGCACAGAAGTGCCAGTTGGTGAAAACGGTTGGTGTAACCCGTGATGTCATCACCCTGCATTTTGTGGTTCCAGAACTCTACCTCCAGCTGCTTCAATTCATCTCTGGGGCAATACTCGCCCCTCAACATCTACTTTAACTCATCCCATGAGAGTTTGTAAGCATTTGCAATACCCACCGTCTGGGCATAGGTGTTCCACCAGGTGAGAGCGGTGTCAGAAAATGTACTGGCGGAGAACTTGACCTTGTCTCCCTCTGTGCAGTTGCAAATAAGGAATACAGGATTCGATTTTCTCGATCCAGCGTACTAGACCGATTGCTCCTTCGGTACCTGCAAAGCTCAAGGGTTTGCAGTTCTGAAAGTCTTTGTAAGAGCAGGGTTTGGGTTATGGCCCATTGGTAGCTGTATCTTCGCTACTAGGAATAGGTGTCCGAGTAGCCAAGGCTTGGGCCACACTGCGGGCAATTAGATCCGCTATTTCCGTTTCGCTGAGGGTGACCTGGCGTCGGGGAGGCATGATGCTGAACAAGGAGAACAAGAAAAGGGAAATAAGAGATTTGTACGAATTTATAATATATCTCATGTGTATATTATGGAATATACGAGAACAGATTGACGTGATAACCATATTTCATTAGATAATTAGATTAGATACAAGGCATGAGTTCTAGAGGGTTACATAATATAATGAGTACAAAAGATGCCGGGAATTGTTTCATCCGGTCGAATTACATAGGTCCCACGAAAGCATAATAGAATACAGATTCAGCCTAAGCTAATTCCGGCTTAAGTTGAGTTGTGGCAGCAGTGCATTGAGGTGGTCTACAGATTCTGCAAGTCTGCTAACCATTTGGAGGGCATCTTCGGTTTCCCTTAAACGTGCCTCGTACTGATTCAGCCTTGACTGTAGGATGGAAATTTCATTTCGGTTGCCAATCACTTATTTGTGGACAACCTCCATAGTTTCGATGGTTTCACCCAGACGGTTGTCAAGGGTGTCCATGTGGTTGATGGTATTTTCGTGATCTTCGGAGACTTGGTTGATTCGTTCGAGTGAAGTGAGTCTCCAGTTTTCATTGGTTTCTTGGAGTTCGATATCCATAGTGTTAAGTCGTTGCTCGTGGTGGTGTACTCTAGCGGCTAAATTCGGTAGAGTAAGGTGAGCAGGATATGGGCTAGCCCGAGGTGACCTAGGGTCCCTCCTAGCCACTCTTGGGTTTCGTGATCCATACGGATGAGAGCGTGATGAATTGGGTGGTGTGTTTGCCATTCTGAGATAAAGCGTTAGAAAGAATGAGGCCTATATCCATATAATACACATATAATATAGCCTAAGATATTGAGTGGGAGCGAGGCCTATCTATGTATATATATATATATATATATATATATATATATATATATATACCACATAATAGCCTAGTGTGTCTAGCACAGACGTGTTTGAGTCCCGGTTCTCTCGAGGTCAGAGTCCACTAGTGTATCCTGTTCAACCATGACTCCTTTCAGATCTCACATCGTATTCCTTTAATTGTACATAGTTGATCAGGCTATGTTAAATTAAACCAATACAATGTAGTCACTGAACCTAATCATACTTAGTAAGGAATACTGCCTAACGGTCATAGTCTAGGCCCACTAAATGCAACCTACTTCACTATAACCTTAGGCTCTGATACCAATCTGTAACACCCCCAAAATCACTGTTTAGTGGAAGCAAGCTTTGGGGTGCTACTAATCAAATATCACATCACAAAAGTAAAGCAAACGACATCTATATGCAACGTTTGTAAAATAGTTACATTTCCATACATAAAATGTTTGAAACATAGAGTTTCGGGTTACAAAATGGAGTACCCTAGAGTCCACGCGTAAAGCGGGAGATTCTATTACATAATCTAAATAAATACAAAAGATAATGCTAAGAATCTCCATTAAATGCAGTTGTAGAATTCATGCGACTCTAGCTAGTATCCTGAGGGAATCCTACTCCGTATGTGTACCTGAGATACAAAGCTAAAAAGGTCAACACGAATGTTGGTGAATCTCACAGGTTTGTAAATAATAATAGTATTTGAAGACAAGATTTCATCAGTAATGCCCGCAGGCGTGAATCAGGTATTTGCAATCCCGCAAATGTAAAGTAAGTAAGTTATGCCGTTGCCATGAGGCTCATAATCGAAGCTTAACCCGTAAGTAATAAGTTGCTCCCGTGACATGCTCGTAACTGAGCAAGCATAAGTAACGAATAATAGTCGCCCGTTTATACAGATAGGTTCGTGGTAGCGCTACTACCCCGGGCGGGGAGGGTCATTTCCCTAATGGATCCATTAACTAGTGTTCGCGCGTAAGTCCATAACTAACGATATATGATGGAGAGACTTCAGTAAAAGTAAGTAACTCATGCAATCCCGTATAGTAAAATAAGTTGTTCGTACTTGTGTTCAATAAAACTAAGCAATGTATCTCACCCCGTAAGTAAAACAGTAAAAGTGGGGTTGTAAGACTCACCTAAGCCTTTGCAAGTTACGTTTATACCAATAAACGAGAAATCGTAAGTGATGTCAATCGTAGGTTCTCCGAACCTAAAATCCTTCAAATGCCTAGACACATAATGTTAAGTAAGTAGATGTCCCGCAAGACCACCAAGAATACTTGTACACAACTAGTATGTCCAATGTTTGTTTATGTTTTTGTAATCGTTTGTCTTTAGAAAACATGTTTGGCCCGTTGGTGACGGTTGTAATAATAATTCCAGAGTATTATTATTGTTCTTATATTATCATTAACTGGAATGACGGGGGTCTAAGGGGTGGCAACCCCTGGCGGGGTCCAAGGGGCTGAGTCCCTGGTTGGGGTCAAGCTGGGGATTTGAATTTGGGTAAAATTAGGTGTCAAATTTGAGTCTCAAAACTTAGTGAAAAATGAGTTTTAAACTCTCTGTTTTTAGCGACACAATATGCGACACAAAGGTCAGGTATGCGACACAAGGGTTGTGTCGCATAAGAATACGACACAAGGGCTTAGCGACACAAGGGTTGTGTCGCATAAGCTTTCGGTGCTAAATCAATAGCGACATAAGGGTTGTGTCGTATAGGGTATACGACACAAGGTGCGACATAATCGTTGTGTCGCAAAATCTACGACACAAGGGTTGATGCCACCTAAAATGCGACGTCAATGGGTTTATGCGACACAACCTTGCGACACAAGGCTTGTGTCGGAAAGATGAACACCAGCCCAGAAACAGCGTCTGTCGCGCTTTTCCGACCCAAATCACAAATCTAACTCATTTTTAGACTATGAAATCATGTTCTAATCCTTTATTTAGGCATAACTAAGTTGTATACACAATCTAACATCAAAACATAACATCAAAATTAGTAAATCTAAGATTTTAGAGTTTTTCTTACAAACGCAAATCGAAGCTAGAGGAGGCTGAAAATGATGATGATGCTTTTGTAAATCTTGTTCCTTGCTTGATGGTGATTCCGAAAATATAACTTTTGTTGGTTGGTTTGCAAATCCGAAAATTGATGGAAATTTTGGGAGAGAATTTAAGAGGTGTGTGTGTTTTGTTTGAATGAAAATGAAAGAAAGAGGGAAAGAGAGGTGGGGTGTAGGTGAAAGCCTCACCTTTTTCAGTCCCCACAATCGCGCTCCGTGTGGTGTTCGTTCTCCCGTTCGTTTAAACGTTAAATGTTTATTTTATACGTTTAAATATACGTTTTAAAATACAAATAATTACCCAATATTTTTGTTGAAGTATTTTACCAAATACTTAATGGTTGCGTTATAAAATATAACTTTAACTTGTTCCGATTTATATTTGTACGATACGAATTTGAATTGAAATATTATCTAAATAATATTTTGGATATAATTGCGTTATTAAATAATATTATATTATTTAATAAAATTGTTCACCAATGTCTGTATTAATTGAACCGAATTACATTCGATGTGAAACTTGTACGATTTAATCAAATCGCATAATTGTATATATTCAACAATATATATTACTTGATACATTAATTAGCTTAACACAGAACTAATTACATGTATTATAACTGATTAGGTACTAATCACTAGTCCTAATTTGGCGGGTGTCACAGACACCATCAGTAAAAAACGTGCCGCCCAAAATTGGCCACGTCCCCCTTGATTGACTTGACTTCCATGATTCATAGTCGCCTACCACAATGAGCATATAAAATTAAATACCCAGCGGTTATGATTTAAAGATTTCCAAGGGAATTTTCCCTAGCAAAAGGAGATATTGAGTTTAGCTCCCTGACGCAGGCGTCAGCAAACTAAACTATGAGAACTTAATCATGTACCATTCTTAATGGACAGAAAACCCAACCAACAGGGAGCATAGTTGACAGGAAGTTTAATTATCAAGAGGACTAACCAAACAGGAATACCTAATTGACAGAAAAATTTTATGGACAGGAGAGCCTAGTTGACAGGGAACCCCATTGGCAGGAAGGTCATTGATGGTAAGCCCAATTGACAGGAGGCCCAGTCAACAAGCCCTAGTAAATAACGCTAACCCATCATACTAGGGTTCGTGTCCCCTAACAGGGAACAACCTTATAACGGAATCCACCTACGTTAGTGGTGGTCTCCCCAGGGGCCGACAAAGGTTTCCATCATTCCATATCAATGGTCCACGTCATCACAAGGGACCCACATGCAGGACGCGTTAATCACAACCGTACGATCTGAAATTACCAAGATGATGACTTAACCGTACGATCAATAAGTACCACCAGATGGTGACTTAACCGTACGATCAAAGGCATAATATGGTGACATGTGGCAAAACTTGCCCATCAAGGTGATCATGCATCACTATAAATACTAAGGTATGAACACTATTCATGCCCTAACACCTCTAAATACACCATCACCATCTTCACTTCAACCCTCATCATCAAGAGGAGATCACTATTCATCTCCTCGCCACCGATTCACGCCACCCACGGTTTCATTCCATACACTCCGACGGGTTACCCACATAAGTCACGGAGATAATCGAATCGGATACAATCCACTAGCACTCAGGTATAAAATTTATTCTTGATCAGGTTTCTACTAAACCAAAACCAATTGTACCCTTATTATCTTTGCATTGTGGCCTACTTTATAACACTTTTGCAAGGTGAAACCATCTTGAATGGGTCAATTTGGATTGTGATTTATCTCAAATGGTCCTAAAGTCTATTTTTAATTTTATTGTAATAACCTCCCAAAGTGTTTTGTTTGACGATTTATATTAATTTTGTAATAATCCCATTTTAAAAATCAAAATTAGCACATTAAGTGTTTGTAACAGATCTTTAAAAGGTACAAGAAAAGTGTTTGTAGGTCAACCTAACCTAACCTGACCATTTCAACCCACATTATTATTCGTATAGCCCAAACCCGTTTTCACTTGATACTCAAGCAACCCATCTTTCCACCTCTACATAGTATATAGAACATAGATGTGGCAAATGACTGTTACACATGGTGAGATGTGTAACCCTTCAGTTAGATGTAACAGTCATTTGCACATCTAACTGAAGTGTTTGCAGGTCAACCTAACCTAACCTGGCCATTTCAACCCACATTATTATTCGTATAGCCCAAACCGTTTTCACTTGATACTCAAGCAACCCATCTTTCCACCTCTACATAGTATATAGAACATAGATGTGGCAACCCTTCAGTTAGATGTGCAAATGACTGTTACACATTGTGAGATGTTGTATACATTTATAGCATCCGTGCAAAAACCAAAATCACTAAGAAAAGAATAACTTGGCCGTCAGTTTGATTGAAAACGTTAATCTAATATTAGGTTGGTGGCCGTCAGTATATGTATTAGAATATAGCTTTGGTAAGTCCGAGTTGAACCACAAGGAATGGTAATTTAAAATAGTTAATTAAATCCTATATTTACAATTAATATTACAAATAAAATGGGATGTTTTAGTTCCGTGCAAACGTAATTTAAGTGATACTAAATTAATGGTAAACTTAAAACAATTAAAGTAATTTAAAGACTATTAAGGCAAATCATATAGATAGGAGATATATTTATTTATAATAGTAAGACTTATATTTAAATTCTCAAATATGTTTATTTGTTAGTTGGTTTATAAAATGCTGAAATACAAAAGTAGATAATCTCCTTGGTCTGGTTTAACTATCATATAAATATTAGTTCTTCAAAGAATACTAAGTGTAACACCCCCAAATTTTACTGTTTAGCGAAAGCAAGCTTTGGGGTGCTACTAATCAATAATCAAATCACACAAGGTGTGAGTCCCTAATCACTATTATGTTAGTGATATGAATCGTTAACAGTCGGTTAATTGTAGAAGGGGGGGTTGAATACAATTAAAAACTTTTCTATTTTAATGTGTTAATTTATTTAGCAAGTTTTTAACCGTGTTTAAATGACAACAATATGAACACAAGTATACATAAGTATGATAAGCAGTTCAAGTGCTGATGCAATACTAGCTGAAAGATAAATTCTTTTATTGATGAAATTTATCTATTGTTGATTGCGGAATAGATTAGCCAAAGCTAATCTAAATTAAACAATACAGCTTTTACAAATGGAGATGAGCAGTAGTGGACAAACACACTAACTTGCTCACTCGCTGAAATGAACCAATAGTGGACAAACACGCTATTAGTTCACTCGCTGGTGTTGTTCGTATCTTAGACAAACTAGTCACTGACAAACAAGTAACAATACGAACAATCGACACCAAATGGAGTACAACATACTATTTATAGACACTGAAATCCTTAATTTCCGGATCTGGAAGGACACGTGTCGCTGCTTGATTGGTGAGGTAGTTGAGATGTGATACATCATGGTCCGACATTCTGTCTAGGGAAATATCACCTTTTACCTTGAAGCCAATCACTTGCTGCCACGTTAGTTTCTATGTTGGACCAAGTCACGAGGAGAACGCGTGGCGCCGTAATAGTGTAGAATATGTCAACTCCTTATTATTGCAACATTTAATGCTGCAGTCACTGAAGTTGTAGAAGTTCTCCTTACTCACTGCGAGCTAACGTGCTCTTGAAGAGTAACTTGAGCTACAGTACTAGAGTGACTTCTTTTATTCAGCAGAAGGAATAACTTAAAAGACTTGGAGACTCTCGTTGATAGATGAGTATCAGCAACACACAAAGTTGAGTCTTTTATCTTGATAGGTTCTTCATCTTCTAACTGGAGAGATAGGATCAGAGACTAAAACTTCTGCAACAGCAGCTTCAACTACGATCATTTCCAAGACGGCTTTCAGAGAGAGTATCAGTGACTTTATATCAGCGACTATTAAGTTGAGATCAGCAACCAGTGACTCAACAATCTCCCCCTAAATGATTGTGATTGAAGCTCTGTGAAAATTCTTAAATAATTTTTTGTTGCAGAGAGGTTTCAGTTGTCTGATAGTTGTTTGGTCGTTCAGAGACTTATACTTGTAATCTTTTCCAACAAGGAGATATCAAAAGAGAGCATTATATATATAAAGATTTACAAATGCTATATTACAGGTAGTCTATACTACTTATCTCTCCACTTTTCCTCCTCTTTTACAGTTCTAAGTTCATCATTAAGCTCATATTTTTCTTGAGAGGGCAGGTATCTGACTTTTCTTGCCAAGGCTTCATCGAGAATAGCTTTTCTGATCTTTGAGCTCTTTGGAAGTATGCTTGCTGACCTGATTAGGTGAACGAGTTGATTCTGATCAACCTTCTCAAGCTCAGCTTCTCTTTGAAACCTCATCACACCATTTAAGTCCCTGTATACCAGACCTTTCTCCCCCTCAGTGACCTCATGTCCTTCAAGCTTTGGCACACCAACAGGGATAGACAGATTTAGCTTTAAAGTATTGGGGATTCGATAGATGCTGCTGGTGTCTGACCTATACCTTGGGCTTGGTGTCTGAACACTTTCTTCACCATATGTGACAATATCTTCTGGTCTGAGAAGTTTCAGTGACACCATTTTCTGAAATAGCCTATCAATCTCTTTTAGGACATCAACCTTAGTTGCACTTGTAGAGTGGCTGATAGCAAGTCTGATCTCATTCCATTCCTCTCTGTGCAGCTTGCACACTTGGTCAAGTAGCATGGCTTGAGTCTCTAAACCTCTTTGAATGAGTATCTGAGGTTGAGATTGATTTTTAGAGTTCTTTAGCTTTACCTTCGTAATAGGTGCAGGGTTTGATCTCCCTGTCATACGGGAAGCAAACCTTTTTCTATCTATCTCATCCCATTTCTAATCCACTGATGTTTTGACAGCTCCCCCTTTCTTTTTAGAGCTCTTGCTAGCTGATATTTTCAATTTCTGTTGCTCTAGTTCACTCTCTTCAATTTCAACGAGTACCCTAGCAATTGCAGCATCAGACTCTTCTTGATCTTGCTTAAGGTTAAGCAGTCTGACCCTTTCATTTGCATCTTTAGTGCTTAATTGCAGCAGGTAAGCTCGATCAACATCAGATTGTTCTTTCAGCAATCTTTTTCTTTCTTGTTCTTCTCTTAACTCAGCCTCAAAATTTATTTTCAAAATCAATTCCTGCTCATCAGGACAAGGGATACCCGAGGTTGAGTCAGAGGAAAGGCATGCTGTGGGGTAAGTGTCTGATGTAGTAGTGTTGGAGAGAGTTTATGTGGAGATTGGTATAATAGTTGTTGGGGTCGGTGTAGTTGTGGTGATTGTTTGGGTGAGGATAGGTTTAGTTGTTGTTGTTGAGGGTAAGATTTAGGTAGGTGGTGTAGATGAAGGTTCAGTTACCTCAGATATGACAGTATGTAATTGAGGGTCACTAACCTGTTGTTTCTTAGATGGAGGCATAGATGCAGGAGAAGTGTCACTGGTCCTTTTCCTTTTAATGACGGATGATATGGGTTGCTGATCCTCCATATTGACATCATCTTCATCTTCACTTTCTGACTTTCTACCATGACCACCTCCGTGATCATTATCATCATTATTGTCATCATCATCATCAGCATCATGCATGATGGTATCATCTTCCTCATCATCAGATACATCATCTATAACCTCCATAATCATCCACTCCCAGCGAGCCAATTCGTAGCTCACTGAGGTACCCTCAACCCTAGCATTCTCATCCTCAGCCCATTGCCTTACAAGCCCATTATAGTTCCTGAGCTCTTCAGCACTGAACTCAGGAAAGCGTTGAGCGACATCCACTATATCCATAGCTACATCCATATCTACCCAATGCAGTTCAGCAACTGCAAGGGCTTCCAACTTTGGTTGTTCAGCAATTGGTCGAAGTGCATAAGTGGTGAGCACTATCTCCATATGAGCTTTGTTTGCAAGCGGATCAGTCATAGCAGGAGGCATCTCAGGATCAGAGACTGAGATGTCATCTTCTTCATCATTCTCCCCCTGGCTGGTCTGCGCAAACTGGCCCACTGCCCTATCAAACCTATCTGCAGTTTCTGCTCTAAGGGCAGCGACCTCAGCTCTTATTGCTCCCATTTCTTTAGTTATCTGTGGAAGCACCTTAACAATGGAATTAGTGTTGAATAAATAATTGGATACAGATATAGCTAGGTCATTTTGGTTGGTGGTTAGCTGGGCAATGGCTGCGGCATGATTTGTGAAGTTGGTGGTGGAGGTGGAGGTTAGCTCAGCGACTGCATGGTTTATTGCAGTGCTAGCATCAGCTACCGTTTGTACCTTCTCACTGACAGATGTGCTCCATGGTTCAATGGAGTTATATACATCAGTGAGAGCAGTGACGGCTTTTTGAAGAACAGAGACATTGCCTATAAGTGCCTCACGGTCAGCAGTGAGCATCTTAATCTGGGTTTGGGATGAGGCAATGTACTCCATCAGTAGCTGATCTGATGTGGAGTGGGTAGAGGTGTTTGTTGGAGTATTTGTGGGAAGTATAGTGGGAGTAGGTGTAGAATGGGCTACATGGTCAGTGGGTGTGGTCTGACCAGCACCAGTGACTTGGATGTTGTCACTTGAGAAAGAGGTGGGTGAGAGTTCTCTGATGGGAGAGTTAGAGGTGGGTGGAGGAATAGGCTGGGTATCATCGGAGGTGTCCATTGGCATGATTTCCTCATCATCAGCTTGTGATTTAGCTTATGGTTCATTGGAAATGGAAGTAGCGACCTGTATCTCACCATGGGTCGGTGGTGAGACATTGACAGCCGGTGCAGTGATAGATGAGAGGTGGCCCGGGTCTGTAGCCAGTGGTGTGACATCAGCAATGAGTGTGTTATCACCCACTGATGTCACTAGCCCTTTGTCTACAATGTCATCCTTTCGGGAGGATGACAAGTGGCTGGGTTGACTCGATCTGAGGGTGTGGGATGCACCCGAATCACTGCTAACAGTGGTTTGATCCACTGCAGCTGTCTGTAGTTTTCCCTTTTTAGAATCACTGGACTTTCGGGAATCCACTGAAGCAGGTAAGGTGGAGGGTTTAGCAGTGGTGCCCTCAGCAACTGAACGTACAGTCGCTGATTCACCCCTGGCATCCGTGGATGTCTTCTTTGTGCTATGTCCCTGATCCTTTAATGTCAGGGACCCTAATTTGGATTTTTTCTTGGGAGCAGTTGGTGGTTTCTTGATTGGTGGTTGACCAACAGTAGTCACTGGGGGTGTGGTCAGTGACGTGGTCGATGGGAGGGCAGCAACGGACATATGTACAGAAGTTACAGGCTGGGGTGCAAGTATCCCCGGATGTTTCATGAAGGTTGGTAAAACCACAGTCACTGGTTTTGCAAAAATTTGAGATCCTACCAAAGTGGGCTCAAATCCCTGAAACGGTATCCAATCGTAGGCATCAAACTGATCTCTAAAGATTAGTGAGAGGAACCTTGGATAGGGTACGTATTTTACCCTGGTAGGCTCAGCGACTTTGGTGATCAGCTCATTAAAGATCACACTTGCATAATCAACTCGTAGAGAGTTGACCAGTGACCAGCTAATCTAGGCTTCCAGGGAGCTGAATTGATCATAGCTTCCTGATTTTGTACCCAATGATTGAATAAAATTTGTAAAAATGGCATTCCAAACACCATCCATTTTAGTTTTGTGGACCGTAGAGTACTTACGGTTGCCACTGCCATCGACTGAGTATTTACACTCAATCTCAGTAAGATCAACTAAGCCTTGCTTGGCTTCGTCGCTCTCTGGCAGCGACTCATAAGACTCTGCGATTGGCAGTTGTAAAATGGACCAGATGGTGCTGGCAGTGATGATAATGGGTTGGGTACCATTGTCGATAAAACCCTGGAGTTGGGAAACACCATCGACAACTTGGTGAGTGCAGGTAAACCAAAACTCACTAAGCCATTCTGGGTTCATTTCCCCAGGAAACAAGGTAAGAGCAGGGAGGATAAAGTGATTTTGTAAAAAGTTTATCGCCTCCGCATACTCTGGTTTAGCACAAGTTACATTTCCCAAATAATTAGATTTGGGAACTGTCACGACCAGTGTCTCACTGACCGCAGAGGCTCAAAGAGCTTGAATCTCTGGGGTCGGTGTGTAACTGTTGTTGAAAAATTTTGAACGTGCCATAAAAAAGATGAAACAAGATTTAGGATTTTTGCAGAAAGAAAATGAAGAAGATGAAGTTTTGAAAAACAAGAAAGTGTAAAAATGAAATTGTAAATGACTCACTGCTTATATATGGTTGCTGAGGTTTAAACCATGTGGTCAAAAAGCGTATGTACGTGGTCAAAAAGTGGTGGTTGATGGTAGTTGATTAGGGTGATGATGGTGGTGAGTGGTAGCATTAAATGGTGATGGGAGTGGTACGCCGGAAAGGTATACGACGTGTCAGAAAAAGTGTACCTTTTCGGAGTACCATGAGATATTTAATAAAGCATTTCTAAGGAATATAAATCGTTAACTATTAAATACAAAATGTATTAAATGTAATGGAATATATGTCGAAATAAATGCCATATTAAATAAGGAGAATCTTCGTTGATACATTAATTTTATAATTTAATTGCCAATTAAATTATTAAACTAAGATATCAGAGAGATAAAAATAAGTTATATCTTAAAATAAAATAAATATTATGTCTCATATTTGATTTCGCTGATCAAATTACAACTTAGAATACTAATCTAATCAGCTAGCCAAATTGTGAAGCACAAAACATATTCTATTTATGTGATATAAAGAATTTTCATGTGTATTTACAGAGTATATAATTTATTGATCATAACTATGCTATCTCATTATTCTTGCTGATCATATCAGTGAGAATAATAAGCCAGCGAGTTAGAACTACAAACCATACATTTTGTAAATACCTTTTGTTAAACAATCAGGTTCAATCATTTAAGTTCAACATCCCCAACTCGCTGATGAGAAAAGTGAATCTTTTCTCATCTAAAGGTTTTGTAAAGATGTCAGCGAGTTGGTAGTCTGTTGGAATGAAATGCAGTTCAATGTCACCTTTCATGACGTGGTCCCTGATGAAGTGATATCTGACATCAATGTGCTTTGTCCTCAAGTGCATCACAGGATTATTTGCTATGGCAATAGCACTTTGACTGTCGCAATAAATTGGAACATTGCCAAAGTTAAAACCATAGTCAGCGAGCTGATTTCTCATCCACAGAATTTGAGCAGTGCAAGCTCCAGCAGTGACATATTCAGCCTCAGCAGTAGAAGTTGAGACTGAATTTTGTTTCTTGCTTGACCATCTTACAAGCTTTTCTCCAAGAAACTGATAGCTACCAGAGGTACTCTTTCTGTCCATCTTGCATCCAGCATGATCAGAATCTGAATATCCCTTCAGCGAGAAATCTGAACCAGATGGGTACCAGAGACCAAGATTTGGTGTACCCTTCAGATATCTAAATATTCTTTTGATAGCGAGCAAGTGAGATTCCTTTGGATCAGCTTAATACCTAGCACATAGACATGTAGCAAACATAATGTCTGGTCTACTAGCAGTTAAATACAGCAGTGACCCGATCATTCCTCTGTAAGCAGTGATGTTTACAGATTTACCATCAGGGTCAGCATGTAATTTTACTGCAGATGACATTGGTGTAGCAAGGGATGAGCAGTTAGTGAATTCAAATTTCTTTAATAAATCTTTAACATACTTTCCTTGATTTATAAAAATACCAGTCTTTGTTTGCTTTATTTGCAGACCAAGGAAAAATGTTAGTTTACCCATCATGCTCATTTCATAACTTTTAGTCATGAGGTCAGAGAATTCCTTGCACAAGTCATTGTTAGTAGACCCAAATATAATATCATCAACATAAATTTGAACCAATATGACATCTCTCTTATCCTTTTTGATAAATAGGGTACTGTCAATTTTGCCTCTGACATACCCACATTTAGTTAAGAAAGTAGAGAGAGTGTCATACCAAGCTCTAGGAGCTTGTTTTAGCCCATATAAAGCTTTTTCCAGCTTATAGACATAACCTGGATGCTTAGGATCAGTGAATCCGGGTGGTTGCTTAACATACACTTCTTCCTGCAGCTTTCCATTCAAGAAGGCACTTTTTACATCCATTTGATATACCTTGAATTTTTTGTGAGCTGCATATGCTAAGAACAACCTGATTGCTTCATGTCTAGCAACTGGTGCAAAGGTTTCATCGTAGTCAATTCCTTCTTGTAACCTTGTGCAACCAATCTAGCCTTATTCCTTATCACAACACCATCAGCGTCCATCTTGTTCCTGAACACCCATCTAGTTCCAATCACAGATTTCCCAGCTACTTGAGGTACTAACTTCCAGACTTTATTTCTTTCAAACTGAGATAGCTCATCTTGCATGGCAGCTATCCAATGATGATCAGTGAGTGCCTCATCAATCTTCTTGGGCTCAATCAGTGACACAAAGCTTACAAACAAACAAAAGTTAGCAGTTGCTGATCTGGTCTGGACCTTGGATTGTGGATCACCAATAATTAATTGATTATTAATATGTTTAGTCCATTTAGTCATTCATTGAGGTTCAGCAGTGACTTGATTACCCAGAGATGATCCATCAGACACATCAACATTTGAAGCATAATTAATGTTTAAGCTTTGATTTAAACAGTGAGTGTTATCATTTTGTTGCAGATGGTGAGATGATGATGATGGGATATCAACAGGCAGAGATGAAATTCCTGAATCATTCTTAGCTAAAGTAGAGCCAGCAATGCCTTCAGGGACATCTTCTTCCCTTTCAGAATCTGATGTATGAATCTCATGCTTGTCATCACTGATTGTATTAAAAATAAGATTTTCATAGTCTTTTGGATCAGTGAGTGATTTATCATAAGATTCATCAAAGGTAACATCCATTGATTCTTCAATACATTCCCTTCTTTTATTATAAACTCTGAAAGCTTTTGAAATGATTGAATAACCAATGAATATACCTTCATCGGCTTTGGGATCAAACTTCCCAAGTGATCTCTTTTGTTTAAGACATAACAGGTACTGCCAAAAACATGGAGAAAACTTATGTCAGGTTTTCTCCCCCTTAGCACTTCATAGGCCGTCTTATCATGTCTTTTGACAATCAGAGATCTATTCTGAGTGTAGCAGGCAGTGTTGACTGCTTCAGCCCAGAAATGGGTCTTAAGACCAGCATCTATGAGCATTGACCTTGCTGATTCAATCAAGGTTCTATTTCTCCTCTCTGCAACACCATTTTGTTGAGGTGTTCTTGGTGCAGAGAAGTTTTGAGAAATACCTTTTGAATCACAAAAACTTTCAAGGTCAATATTTCTAAATTCAGTGTCATTATCACTTCTTTAATGTTTAACAGAACAATCATTTAAGTTTTCCATCTTTTTGATAAAGGATATGATTTCCTGTGTTGCATCACTTTTGGCTTTGAGAAAGAATACCCAAGTGTATCTGGAGTATTCATCTACAATTACCAAGCAATACCTTTTACCAAAAAGACTGGGAGAACTCACTGGACCAAATAGATCCATATGAAGTAGATGAAAACATTCAGTCACTGAAGATGTTTGTTTACTTTTGAATGAAGAGTTGTGATGCTTTCCCTTCTCACATGCTGAACATAGCTTGTCTTTCTCGTAAGATAACTTTGGCAGACCATTGACTAGGCCATACTTGCTGAGCTTGCTGATAGCCCTGAAGTTCAGATGAGAGAGTCGCTTATGCCATAACCATTTTTCTTTTGAAACGGTTTTGGAATAAAAGCATGTTCCTGATTGTGCTGAGTCCATATTGACTACATATGTATTGCCTTTTCTTTGAGCAGCCAGGACAGCGCTTCCATTCTTGTTATAAACAACTCCAGCTTCATGATCAAATAGCACTTTATTTTTGGCATTGCATAACTGACTAATGCTTAGTAAATTATGCTTCAGTCCTTCAACATATGCCACCTTCTTAAACATAACATTACCATTGGTCAAGACCCCATACCCTCTAGTCTTCAACATATGCCACCTTCTTATCACCAAACACTGCATCAGGACCTCTTTCATCCTGGTAGTCACTGAGCAAGGACTTACATCCAGTCATATGTCTGGAACAACCACTATCCAGATACCAGATTGTCTCTCTGAGAATGCCCTGCATCATACACAAACAATTAGTTCAATTGATGAACCCATCCTGAGATGGGTTCATGGTGGCCAGGCTTTGGTTCAGGCTTCCACTGGCTTGCATCAATAGTATCTGAATGCTCACTGATTATTTGTGATTTTGAAGATGATGTAGCTGAGCATTCAGATACCAAATGCTGACATACTAATTGTAGGACCCCTGTAGTCGGACCTAATCGAATCCTTACTCAATCAAACGTGCGGAATACAATTGATTGAATATATAAACGTTTAAACGAATAAACAAAGCAAATCACAAAGTATAGAAATTCAATACCAAAAGTCGATCAGCTTATATTAATTATAACACTTACAATATGCTCACTGATCTCACAATTTCGTCAACCTTGACAAATGAGCCGAAATAACCTATTTATACCAAAGACCTAACCTGGTCTATGCGACACAAGATGTGTCGCCAAGCCGACTCATGCGACACAAGCTGTGTCGCCAAGGTAACTATTGCGACACAAAGACCTTGTGTCGCCAAAACACAAAATGTAATTAAAACAAAAGTTATCAACTAACTTAATTACATATCACACACATAACAGACTCAGACCAACTGACAGACACACTAAGATGCACCAACAAACTCCCCCGTGTCTTCAGCTTGGTCTTTAAACTTTCTTCAATTATGCCCAGCCTGTTGGAAATCTGCCTCCAGCATGAATCCCATGCGTAACACACACAGTCACGACCTTCTGAAATTGTCTAGCAAGAATCGAATTCACCACATTTCTTACGTTGAAGCGAATTGGATTATCAAACAATTTCCTCAAGTCATTCTGTGACAAGTTGATTAAGCTCATAGGATCAAAAACTTTAAATTGAGCTTTCTTAAGACCATACAGTGAAGTTCTCTCCGGATGTTCAGACTCTGGAACAAACACAAAAACAGCTTCACCTGTATGCGGATCAAGTTCCCAATAATGAAATCTTCTTAGAAAATCATAAGGAACAGACTCCAATGGGATCTCAGTTAAACAATCAGCTGGTGGATAACGCATTTTACAAATCGGCTGCTTTGTAACTGGATCTAGTTTCTTCTTAAAAATGAATCTCTTACCAAGCGTCGGTTTGATAAAGTTGTATCTCTTGCTATTCACTTCACGACGCAGAACCGTTTGTATAAAATCAGCTCTAGAATCCCTGGTTGGATTTATTAGATCTAATTGAGCAAGACGGTTTATTTCTCCTTTTTGGCAACGTACTCAGTTTCTTAAATGAGCTTTTAAAATACTGAATACCATCACTTCTTTTAATCATCAGAATATTTCTACAAGTTTTCCAGCTTTTAATGATTCCTGTATAATTCCCATGTACTTTATATGTCTTGCAAGTTACAGGAATAAATTCATCAGGAATAAAGCTTATCACTGGTCGCTCAAGAGTTGAAGTAGAAGCAGTATCAGAAGCCTCTGAAGTTTCTGGAACAGTTGTCTGAGTTCCAGCTGGCTCTGCTTCATCTTCCGAAGAATCTGTCTCGATTGTAGGAGCATCATTATAAAATTCATCATTGTTTAATTCCTCCTCCTCAATCTCAACATCATCATTATTTTCAAATTCAGGACTAGACACCTGACTTTCCCCATTAACCATTCGCTGAAATAACGATAAATTCACATTCGAGTAATCTACAGCTAATGGTCTTGGCTGACCTGGAATATCATCAACAGAGAAATAATCCAAACGAAGAAATTCATTTTCATCAGAAACATTTACATTTTCATTTACATTTTCTGTCTGTGTTCCGGTAGAAGCCCTGGATGTTGTTTCTATGGCACGCAGACCTGACTCCCCCGAAACGACAGCTAGGGATTCTAATTCTAAGACCCTAGTATTCAAAACAGGAACCAAAGCTGCTTGTTCTTCTAACGCTTTAATTTGCGCAGCTTGAGCCTCCAAAACCGATGCCTGAGACTGAATCAATGTAGCTTGTGTAGCCATGGTCTGCTGCATCGTATCCATTCTTTTCAACAAATCTTCAATAACGGAAGGCAAAGGTTGAATAGGAACCTCAACACGGGGAATGTCAACCCGTGGCCTTGAAGACGACTCGGAAGTACGACGAATAGTCGGAGGTGGAACCCAGTCTTCATCATCCAAACCAGTACTTCTGGGTCGTTTGCCCAGATCTTGACGAACGGAACTCGAACCAGCACGAATACGACGTTGTATTCTTTTGTACCGACGAGGATCAAAGCGTTGAATATTTTTCAACGCATTTTCAGAGGGGAAATCCCTTGGAGAAGTTGGAGGAGTAGAGCCTCCATCTGAATCACTAACCGGGTCATCAAGATTAGGCTGAGCAGCCTGGTTCCCAGTCTGGAAATCTTCGATTTCCTGTAACAGGTCATCAACCTGTATAGTAGCATCATGGAGGTGTAATTCCTCCTCCTGAATACCCTGCCCAGGTGCAGGCAAAACATCCAAAAAATCATCATTTGGTGGAGCAACATAAGCTTCGTTGATGATATGCCCAAACAACGGAAAGGTAGAATTAGCGTTCCCGCCTGACGCACAAACTGTCCAGATTCGGACGTTCATTGGAGTTTGGCGCAGACGCTCACGAGGATTTTGTGGAAGACCAGGAAGCTGAGTATCCAGAAACAACTGAATGAAACGTGGATAAAGGTTCCAACGCTTATCCCCAGCATGAAGATTATCCAACATAGCCCGAAAGATGTATCCAGAAAAATTAAAGGGCTTGTTATAGATCAAAGCCAACATAGCAGAAGCCGTAGAATGACTAAATCCATCAAATCCTGCCTTACGTGGAGAAAGGCAAACAATAATGATATGCATTAAGTACCTCCAGACTTTAGGCAAATTTGCCTTGCGATATTGGTCATTTGGGATGCCTGGATAGCCAATACGTGTCATAGCCCCGGCAATAAAGGCATTGCTATAAAGTGTAGGCATCTCTGTAGTATCTCCGAAGTGAAAGAATTCCCGAATGACTTGCTCGGAGATAATAAGTTGACGATCACCAACGGTATAAATAATCCTGGTAAAAGGTAGCTCAGAGTTGATGACCGCGTTTTCCCAAAAATGAGCCACCTGATCCTTGTAGATAGTAGTTGTGGCGGTAATGGCTGTGTGAATACGAGACCGGCGCAAAAATGCGACCATTGGCCTGTATGGAGCAGCAGTTTCCTTTGAGTCATCTAAAAATGCCACAATATTGTGACGTGGCTCCCAGAGAATATCACCATCTGCCATTGCTGTGCAATCATATAGAAATAAAACTCACAAACAGTTAGCAGTAGCAGATGAATTGGAAACAAAAGCAGCAATCTGATAATAATTGCGACATAGAGAATTATGTCGCAGACCAGTTGCGACATAATAATAATATGTCGCGAAGTTAACAAAATCGATTGCTAACAAACATAGCGACATAGGAATTGTGTCGCTTTCAGGTAATGCGACAGACAGGGTTGTGTCGCAATATGCAAGTTATTCGAATTTAATCGAGTTGGTGCGACATAAGGGTTATGTCGCATGAAACAGGCGACATAAAAATTTATGTCGCATTACAGAGTGCAAAATCACATCAATAATACACAGAAATATCAAATTTGCACAAAATAAGGATTTAATTAATAATTGGGAACAAATACATAGTCATGATTACAAATTATCCCAAGTCTAAACCCTAAACCCTAAACCTTAAACCTAAATAGGACTGGCTAATAAAAGTATTTTACAAACAGCCAAAATCCAAGACAAGGTCAAGCGAAAATCCAAGACAATGAAAGGATCCCACCAGACCACAAAAAAATAAAGGTAATCGATCAAGCAGTAATGCTATCACGACACCTGAGTACACGAAAACTTCCACGACTGGAAGGTAAGCCTAGAAGTCGCGGAAGTGCAGGACAGGATTATCTTTGGGCAGAAGCAATGAACGCAGTAGAGTGAAACATCATTATCCTGAATGAAATCACCTGCCATGGCTATAATCGGACATAAGTGAGTAATCGGCTCAACGTACTTAAGCGACATAAGATATGTCGCATAGACATTTGGCGACATAAAAATTATGTCGCATAACAAGGGCGACATAAATATATGTGTCGCAAAGGTAAGCGACATAAAGTAGATTTCAGAAACTTTGCGACATAAAGCGTTATGTCACAAGATATGTCGCAATGACGAACATCAAACCCCAACCCAGAAACCCTAACCTAAAAATTAGGGTTTTTGAAAATGAAGCATACCCTAGGGTACGCCAACATACCATAAGCACAAGAACAGTCATATGTACACGAAATAGTGAGGTTTTCATGTCTAAATACCCTAATCCTGAAACCCTTAAAAACCCGTAATATATATCTACGATTAGCACATAAATACACGATAAAAGAGGGTAAAACGAGTACCTAACGATCGAGTGGAAGGTAGTGAACGAGAAGCACGAGGTGGATTGCTCGAAACAACACGGAACGATCGAAATTGAGAATCAAAGAACGCCGCAGGATTTGTGTCGCAGGGGGTTATTTTATGTCGCAGGATTTGATTTTGTGTCGCATAAAGTGTAAACTAAGAAAGCGACTGGAGTGAGGTATTTATACCTCAGTCCTACCATGCGACATAAAATGGCGACATAAGTTATGTCGCAGAACATAACTTGTGTCGCAGTGCCCAGAGAAGGAATTTCAAGTTTTGTAACTCGTTTGAAGAGTAACTAGTTGGACTTAAATTAATTACCTAAAATAAATTTAAATTTAAATTTCTTTTTGTTGACGTAGTGAGTTTATCTGCTAAGGAATCATACTAAGATTACATGCAAGTATTAGAAAATAGCAAGTGTTATTTCGATTATCAGTATATAACCTCTTTAAGTTTACTTAGCATATTTAACACATCTTTTATAAAAATTAGTTCAAAATGATCACTGGAATTGTTTGACCACCTAAACATGTTACATGGACGGTGATGAACGAAACTTTTATTGTTAGTATGAATAAATATCTGTGGTCCCCACTATAGACATATCCCATTAATTTCGACAAGAACATATCTTCCAAGATAGATAAAATATATAAAAGTCATTTTTAAGAATCAAGACAGCGGTGACAGGTCTGTACAGACGTACAACAAAGCAACATAACTTGATTCAGGTGTAAGCAAAACCAGACTTGGTCAAACCATTTTGGTGACCTAGTGAGGTATCCTATAATGTAAGACTTTTTCAAGTGCTTTTGACTTGCGTTTGCTTAACTTTTAAGTATATATAACGTGAGACCAGGTCTGTACTTACGTACAACAGAGGAAACAAGAAATATATACCCCCAAAGTATTTTATATTATTTAACCAAAATGGAAACATGCCAAGCGGTATTAAGGATTTAAGACACTTAGTCATACATCACAGAATGTGGACCACATGATAAATAGACATGTTATTAGAATTACTTTTTAATTGTTCAACTCCCAGTGTGACATGCCTACCAGTACATCATATGATGAAGCTAGTGTTTATAAAAACTGCAGTAAGTATGCTAGATAAACCTACTGATACATCAAGCATAAACCTTAGAATTTTCATTTTATGCATGCATCCTAATGTACTATCATTTTCCTAGTTGTTTACAGACACAACTGAACGTCTTTTTACGAATATTGCAACTTCGCATTTCTTTAATACTATAGAGTATAAAGAGTGGCTGTTGCGTTTATAAATTTTTTTTTTTTTTTTTTTTTTTTTTTTTTTTTTTTTTAGATACAAATCCAAGTCCAAAAGCTACTTCTTTAGTTGAAAGAAGCGCAAACCGATCATGTTGATCAGTTCATCAAATCGGGCACGAGAGAAGGCCTTAGTAAAGAGATCAGCATTCTGTTTGAGGGTATCTATGTGGACGAGGTCTATCAAGTGTTTCTCATAGCAATCTCGTATAAAGTGGAATCTAAGTTCTATGTGCTTAGTTCTAGAGTGTTGTACGGGATTGCGTGTAATGGAAATAGCGGCAGTATTATCAATATGTAAAGGAGTTAGAGTAAGAAGTAACCCATAGTCTCGCAATTGATGCTGAATCCACAGAATCTGAGAACAGCAACTGGCTGCAGCTACATATTCAGCCTCTGCAGTGGAAGTAGCCACCGTTGTCTGCTTCTTACATTGCCATGAAACCAAGCGAGATCCAAGAAACTGGCATCCACCAGTTGTTGACTTCTTATCTATACTACAACCGCCATGATCCGAATCTGAATAAGCAGTTAGTTCAAACGATTTTTCATTTGAGTACCATAGACCAAGTGTTGGCCTATGCTTGAGGTACCCAAAAATTCGTTTAACAGCCTTCATATGAGAAACCTTTGGCCTAGCTTGATATCTTGAGCAGATGGACACTGCGAATACGATGTCTGGCCTGGATGCTGTAAGATACATAAGAGAACCAATCATGGAGCGATAGTCCTTTTCTTTACAGTCCTCGTCATCAATGGCCGGTCCAATGTTATGGTTAATTTCAATGGGGGTTCCGTAGGTCTTACAGTTAAGCAAATCATATCTGGTTAACATATCAGTTACATATTTTGACTGATGAATGTAAATACCATTGGCAGACTGCTCAACTTGAACACCTAGAAAGAACGTGAGTTCCCCCATTGCACTCATCTCAAATTCTGTCTTCATAAGATGCTCAAAATCTTTACACATAGAATCTTTGGTGGATCCGAAAATGATGTCATCGACGTAAACTTGTACCAGCAGTAAGTCTTCACCATCTCTTTTTGTGAATAATGTACTATCAATACTGCCTCGTTCGAATCCATTTTTAACAAGATGAGTAGAAAGCCTCTCATACCATAATCTTGGTGCCTGATGCAATCCATATAATGCCTTATTGAGTTTACAGACATATTCTGGATGCAACGGATCTTCAAAGCCAGGAGGCTGCTTGACATATACATCAGTATCGACTTGTCCATATAAGAAGGCGCTCTTGACGTCAAGTTGATAAACAATAAATCTTTTGAAGGACGCAAAGGCCAAGAAAATCCGAATTGACTCCAATCGAGCAACAGGAGCAAAAACCTCATCGTAGTCTAATCCCTCAACTTGATGAAAACCTTGCACCACAAGTCTTGCCTTGTTTCGAATAACCACTCCGCGATCATCTTTCTTAATCCGATATACCCAACGAGTGCCAGTTGGATGTGCACCCTTAGGTAATGGTACTAATTCCCAAACATGCAGCTTACGGAATTGCTGCAACTCTTCCTGCATAGCCTCAACCCAGTGGGGATCTTTTAAAGCTTCATCTATTCGTTTAGGCTCCACTTGAGATAAGAAACATGATTGAATCTCAATCGACAGACATGCAAGAGATGCGGACTCAGATGAGTCCGAAGGTGAAAAAGAATGTGTATCAGTAACAACTTGATGTCGCGTCTGAATCCCCTTATCTAAAGAACCAATTATATTGTCTACTGGATGGTCCTTATGAATACGCGAACTTGGAATCTTGTCAGGCACAATGACAGAATCCAAATTTGTTAAATCAGCTTCCTGTGCTGATTCAAACTCCCTTGAATTCTCAAAATGTTCATCTTCATCATCAGACTCAGGATTACCAGAAGAAGTTTCTTGGTTTCCTGTGGATGATTCAGGGATATCAACATTTGCTTGAGAATTTGATTGAGAAGTTTGTGGAGTATTAGAGACATTTGGTGTCGTTGCTTTTAATGGCGTTGAAGAAGTTGAAGATAAATCGAGACCATGAAGCAAAGTAACCATTTGATCCATTTCATCATCTTCCGTAGACAGATTAAACGAATCAAAAATAGCTTCATAATTGAATAAATGTGCTGGTCCCTTTCCATCCGGATTTTCAGTATAACGAAAACATGTTACTTCATAATGTTCTTCCATATGCTTAGTTGCCAAATTGTACACTCGTTTGTTAGGAGAGTTATTTGAAAAACCCAAAAACAATCCTTCACTAGACTTTGCACCAAACTTAGCAACCTTCTCTTTTGTATACAAAATTGTGCAAGGACAACCAAATGGTTCAAGAAACTGTAATGAAGGTTTCCTGTTATTAAGCAGTTCATACGATGTTTTATTGTGCTTTTTAACCACAGAAACCCGATTAAGAATATAGCAAGCAGTATTAACTGCTTCAGCCCAAAAGGTAATAGGCAGTTTAGAATCTGCCAGCATTGTACGAGCTGCTTCAATGAGTGTCCTGTTTTTACGCTCAGCGACTCCATTCTGTTGAGGAGTCCGTGCTGCACTGAATTGATGCTCAATGCCTTTCCGTAAACAGTACAACTCAATTGTAGAATTCTTAAATTCGGTACCATTGTCTGATCGCAGTTTCTTGATGGACAGATTGCATAGGTTCTCGAGCTTATCAAATAAATAAGTAAGAATTTCAGGAACTTCATCTTTAGTAGATAAGAAATACACCCATGAGAAGCGAGAGTAATCGTCAGTTACTACTAAACAGTATTTAGAACCTCCTATGCTCTTCTTACTTACAGGTCCAAAGAGATCCATATGCAATAGCTCCAAAGGTTTTGACACCGAGTTAATCACCTTTGACTTATGGGATTTCTTGTGCTGTTTTCCTTTTTGACAGGAAACGCAGAGATCATTGATTCCAAAAGATTGCTTTGGAATTCCACGCACAAGATCATGCTTCACCAAATAATTCATCTTTCTGAAATGCAAGTGACCCATACGTCTGTGCCATAAAAGTGATTCTCTTTCAGGAGCTGTTGAAAGTAGACACGTATGATGAGTTGTTTCAACAGTCTTCATATCAAGAATATACGTGTCCTTTTGCCTAGGTGCTCGAAGCAGCACCCATTCATCAGGAATAACAAATCTTGGCTTCAAGATACAACATTCAGTTTTAGTGAATGCTGTAGTGTACTCTTTGTCACATACTTGAGATACACTGAGCAGATTATGAGTGAGCTGCTCCACATAATTAACCTTCTCAAAACTCACTTGCCCATTAGAGAGTGTACCTTGTCCAGTAATGACTCCTCCTTTATCTCCGGCAAAAGCAACATATCCTCCATTATAAGTTTTTACTTCAGAAAGCAAGGATAAGTCGCCTGTCATATGTCGCGAGCAACCGCTGTCTATATACCATCTACTATTCTGAACTTGTTCAGATTGCTGCGACATCAAAGATAAAGAAATTAATGAGTAAGGGGAACCCAAGCCTTAACAGACTTGGGTAACCCGGTGGTATCATCCACAATGATTACATCAGTCAAAATTTTATTTTTTAACACATCGAAATCACTGGCTGATGAATCATTATTAGATGAAGAGTCAGAACGGGACTCTTTGGGCTTCCAAACCTTTTTAGGTTTGGGAACTTGCTCAATATTGTAAGAAGTACTTGATAGAACTGCTGAACCTCTCATTGAATTTTTTGAAAAACTTTTTGCTTTAGAGGTTCGTGCATCTCCCCTTCTAGCATACTTCTTAGCAAGTAATGGGCACATATCAATCAAATGACCTTGTTTCTTGCAATAGAAACAAGATCGTTTCTCAATTCTATCAGGAGATTGAGGAGTCAACCTTGGAACTCGGCCAACAGTTGGATGTGTTGAGCATGTACACTTATGTGTACATGCATCAGATGAGCCTTGGTTTATTTTAGAAGAATTTTTAAGAGAATTAGAATTATTTGGTTGAAAAATCTTCTTTTTCGGTTCGGGTAACTTCTTGCCATTCATTTTATAAATTTCATCATACCCTTCACTAGTAAAGATATGATGATCGTTGGTTACCTTCTTCCGTTTCAAATAACCGTATTCTTCATTGGTTATATCCTCAATCTCAATTTCCTCCTTTGAACTGGCTGGAGGAATTGTTTTAGCCTCAACTTTTTCAGGCTTTGTGATAACAGCAGACTTAACTATCTTTGACTCAGATATCTTAACAGATGCACTTGGCTTGGGTTGAAATGGTTCAGCCTTGACATCAAGAGGTTTGACTAAGTCAACCTTTTGAACCTTTAAATGATCAGGTTCACTAGTTGATGCGTTAACTTGCTCAGGCATACTAGTTTTAGGTTTTTGTGACTTAGGTGCAACCTCAGGCTTACTTATCTTAACATTAACAGGTTTTGTGTCCTTTTGAAGAACATTAGGCACAAAATCTTTAATGATTTCCTGTTCAGGCATAGGCAGATAATCTTTTGGAGGTGGAACATGGTGATAACCAAGTCCTGCCTTACTTTTCGTATCTGTCCTTTGTTTCTGAAGGATTTCATCAAAAATGAGAGAGGATGTAGAAAAATTTGATATTTTTCGATTTAAATTAAGAACTACAGCCTGTGAGTCAGCAAGTTCCTTTTTAACATGAGTTAACATATCTACATAACTCCCTATTTCATCTTGCTGTTCAAAAATTTTGGCTTTTAGTTCTTTCTTTTCTTCAAAAATAGCCTTTAATTTCTTTTCAGATGCCTTATAACTTTCTTTCAACATCTCATTATCTTCCTTTAATTGTGAAATTGTTGTATTAAGGCGCTCATTATCCTCTCTACACCTGTTAAATTGGTTAGTAAGCTTAATACAAGAAACACAAGATAAAGGTTCATCATCTACCTCATGAACCTCAGCCATTAGTGCAGTGTTCTCATCATCATCAGCTCCATCAGACCAGCTGTTATCCCATGGAGTTTCTGTCAGCATGAACGCAGCTGACACCATGGCTTTCTCTTCTGCCTTTGTTGGTGAAGGCTTGGTGAGACCTGAAGATGGTGCCTTGTTTTTCTCACATTCACGGGCGAAGTGTCCATAATTTTGACACTTATAACAGCGCACCTTCCCTTTATTAAACCCAATACCTTTCTCACCTGGATTATTTACAGAAGTTCTACCAGTTTTCTGTAAAAAATTCTTCACCCTCCTAGTCAGCATAGCCATATTCCATTTTAAATCTAATCTTTCCAATTCTTCTTGGTCAATTTGACCAAAATCTTCATCGGAAAAATCTCCAGCACAGGCTAAAAATGCTGAAAAAGTAGATGCATAATCTTCATTAGAAGAAAATCCTGAATTCTGAAAAAGAGACCCAGTTGAATTTCCAGAGTTCGGAACATAAGTAGAACCAGCTGGATTACAAGAAGATACATTTCCACTAGCATTACTAGCGACAAATGCAGTGACAGAAGGTCTGCTTGAAGATACTGGAACATCAACTCCATAAAGTTTTGGATTTTGGAGATGCGATGTAGCCTTAGTCTCTTTCCTTCGCATCTCAAGAAGCTCAGCCTCAATATGTCCAATAAGGTCTTCAAGCTCCATATCCATGATGTCTTCATCTTTTTCCATCAAAAGAACCCTAGTGTGCCATTTCTTAGGTAAAGAGTCTAATAATCTCTTGTTGACATCACTACGCTCAAGAGTTACACCTCCTTCAATCAACTCAGTGACCAATTGGGAAAATCTACTGCACAGATCTTCCAGAGATTCATCCTGAAGCATGTCAAAAACCTCATACTGCTTCTTGATTAAATCTATCCTTTTCTTTCTGTATTGGACGGTACCACCGCATTTCTTTTCGAAAGCTTTCCAAAGATCGTAAGCAATCTTATGATGTTTAAACTGTCTCATAATGGGTTGAGGTAAAGCCATAGTAATTGCAGCATGAGTCTTTCTCTCCATATCAAAAGCTTTTCTTTCCTCTGGAGTCATTGATTTAATCGATTTCTCAGGAGCTTGACCATTGTAGACTCCTGACTTTAGAGGACGCTCATATCTCTCCTCTAAGTAAATCATCATCTCAGGATCATTTAATCCAACATAAGACTCAAAGCGTTGGCGCCAATCAGAATAGGTCATGCCTGGCATAAACATAGGTGGTTTATTTCCAGAACCAACTTCATTGTTTTGCTTTAGCATAGCTCCTACAGATTGAATGGAGTGTGTTGAAGAAGACATTGTGAATTACCTGCAAAATAGATAAATAACACAAAAGAAAAAGAAAACAGACTGTTATGCGACACAAATTTATGTCGCAAACGATTTAAGCGACACAAAGGATATGTCGCAATCTATATGTCGCAAAAGATTTAAGCGACACAGAGGATATGTCGCAGATGATATGTCGCAAAGTTAGCGACGGAAGAAAACCAAGTTTTATGTCGCAATATATAGCGACGGAAGAAAACCAAGTCTTATGTCGCAATCTAGTGTCGCCTAATGAAAGACGTATGTCGCAATAACCCTAGTCGCGACACAAAAGATATGTCGCAGCTTATGTCGCAGAAACGGCTGACCAGCGACCAAAAAACCCTAAAATCGAAAATTTTCGATAACCACACGAAAATTTACGACTGATGGACGAAAAATAAACCTAAAATCTTCCAGAAATAGCAAGAAGCAGCTTGTGAACACCTTTCAATGAAGATTTTAATTCAATATACTCACAATTATTCGAGAAACGTATCAAGAACGGATTCAATAATGCCAAATCGTGTGATTTTTGGCTCTGATACCACTTGTAGGACCCCTGTAGTCGGACCTAATCGAATCCTTACTCAATCAAACGTGCGGAATACAATTGATTGAATATATAAACGTTTAAACGAATAAACAAAGCAAATCACAAAGTATAGCAATTCAATACCAAAAGTCGATCAGCTTATATTAATTATAACACTTACAATATGCTCACTGATCTCACAATTTCGTCAACCTTGACAAATGAGCCGAAATAACCTATTTATACCAAAGACCTAACCTGGTCTATGCGACACAAGATGTGTCGCCAAGCCGACTCATGCGACACAAGCTGTGTCGCCAAGGTAACTATTGCGACACAAAGACCTTGTGTCGCCAAAACACAAAATGTAATTAAAACAAAAGTTATCAACTAACTTAATTACATATCAAACACATAACAGACTCAGACCAACTGACAGACACACTAAGATGCACCAACACTAATGATGGTTGGTTGAATGAAACTTGTGATGATGAACAATCTGATGAGACATGCTGTCTACTTCCACATTTGTTGCATTTTTTATTTGTGGATTTAGATTTCTTTGTCTTATTGTTCAGACCTGATGAAGACTTATAAGTTCTCAGATTTACTACCTCATTTTGCTTCTTTGACTTCAAGTCACTGATGATAAGATCATCAGTGACTGGAGTGTCAGAAGTGAAGTCGCTGATAGATTCTTGATCATCAGCAATAGTTTTGATAAGAGCTGTGCAAGTTGTTGATTCAATAATTTCTAGTTTCTTTAGTTCATCAATACTTGCAGCAATATCATAACTATTAGTAACAAGTGAACTTCTCACAAAGTAATTTGGTTTAGGCTCACTGAAAACTGACATTGGTTCAAAGACAAATTCTGAGAATGTTTCATCAGGATTGAATATTTGATCGACTTTGGTTGCATCAGCGAGAGCAGCAGCAATTTCATAATCTCCTCCCAAAATAGCTTTAACTTGTTTTGGGATTTGATTACTAATGCACTGATTCACTTTTAATGCAGACCTACACCATGACTTCATCACTTCATTGAGTTGTGAAAATTTAGTTTCAAACTTTACTTTTTCTTGAATGCATATTTGATTTGCATGTATTTGTGCATCAAGATCAAGTGTAAGATTTTTTATTTTTAACAAATTTTCTTCTTGAAGTTGAAGTTTAGATGTTAAGTCACTGATCATACATTCTTGTCTTTTCTGAATGTCATGAGCATTTGATAAGTCAACTATCAAAGTCTCAAAGATTAAATCTTTTTCAGTCGTTGATGCAGACTTAAAACAATGTACCTTGTAGAGACTTTCTGGATCCCACCTAGATGCTAAACATTTCTGAGCTACTTCTTTGATGTCTTCATGGAAAGCAGCATCGTCAGCCATCAGGCAGTAATCCTTGTCTAAACAGATCATAGCTTCTTCCTCATCAGATGATGAAGTTGAGTCAGAGTCACTGACAGATCCTTCTTCAGCAATAAATCCTTTATTCCTTTTCTTTGACTTGGACATTTCCTTCAGCATCTTGTACTTTGTTTTGTACTTGTTGTACTTGTCATTTCTGAAGCTGGGTTTTTGATCAGCGAAAGAGTTGACAGCTTTGGACCGGCATTCAGCTGCAAAATGGCCAGGCTTGCCACATTTGTAGCACTCACCTTTTGGTTTAGAATCATCATTTGATGATACACCAGCAAATCTGTTGAATCTGCTGTTCTTTCTGAAGTTTGCAACCATCATGGCCATATCTCTTTCCAACTTCTCTAGTCCTTCATCATAGCTTGCTTCTGACTGGTCTTTAGCGACACTACCTTCTTCTTCTGCAATCAGTGACTTTGAGCTCAACTTGGTGAGCTTTGCTTTCTGCTTTTGATCAGCTTCATCAAGCTCAGCTACAAGGGCATTCGAAATCTTTTGTCCTCCTAGTGCAGCACGAATGTGCTCACTTTGATCAGCTAGCTTCTAAGATTGTTCCCAATTTAGTAAAATTCCATAAACTTGAGTTAGATTGAGAAAATTATAATCATTTCTTTGTCTTATGCATGTTGCAATGGTTCCCCAAGTTTTCCTAGGTCTACTCTAGAAAATTTTCAACAATGAATCTCTGGTCCTTTCCTATATTAGCCTTTTCCATTTTATTAATTAAAGCTTGATATCTAGTGTAGGTAGATGCCAGTGACTCATTGGGTTCCATAGCAAACAACTCATATTGACGAGTTAGATTTACTTCTCTACAGCGAATTATGTCAGGAGTTCCAATATAGATGTTTCTAAGAGTATCCCACATATGTTTCACTGTTGTGCACAATTTAATAGACTCAAACACTTCATCAGGAAGTGCCATGCTTATGTAAATTTTAGCTTGTTTGTCTAGCCTTACCATACGCTTATCCTCATCTGACCTTTGTTCCTCCCTTTTAGGCATAACCATTTCAGGTATAGCAGGAGTGGTTGCAGTAGCTGCAACTGCAGGAATAATAGTAGTTGGGGTGTATGGACCATTAATAATTATTGTGCAAAGGCGATCATCGACAAGATCTAAGAACATCATCATCATCCTGGACATCCACGTTTCAATTCTAGATGGATCAAAAGCTGGTGGAAAGAGATATGGCCATGATGGTTGCAAACTTCAGAAATCAACACAACTGTATTTAACCGATTCCATTGCAGATCTGATTTAATTATATTTAAACCAACTCCGCTCTGATACCAATTGTGAGTCCCTAATCACTATTATGTTAGTGATTATGAATCGTTAACAGTCGGTTAATTGTAGAAGGGGGGGGGGGGGGTTGAATACAATTAAAAACTTTTCTGTTTTAATGTGTTAATTTATTTAGCAAGTTTTTAACCGTGTTTAAATGACAGCAATATGAACACAAGTATACATAAGTATGATAAGCAGTTCAAGTGCTGATGCAATACTAGCTGAAAGATAAATTCTTTTATTGATGAAATTTATCTATTGTTGATTGCGGAATAGATTAGCCAAAGCTAATCTAAATCAAACAATACAGCTTTTACAAATGGAGATGAGCAGTAGTGGACAAACACGCTAACTTGCTCACTCGCTGAAATGAACCAATAGTGGACAAACACGCTATTAGTTCACTAGCTGGTGTTGTTCGTATCTTAGACAAACTAGTCACTGACAAACAAGTAACAATACGAACAATCGACACCAAATGGAGTACAACATACTACGCTATTTATAGACACTGAAATCTTTAATTTCCGGATCTGGAAGGACACGTGTCGCTGCTTGATTGGTGAGGTAGTTAAGATGTGATACATCATGGTCCGACATTCTGTCTTGGGAAATATCACCTTTTACCTTGAAGCCAATCACTTGCTGCCACGTTAGTTTCTATGTTGGACCAAGTCACGAGGAGAACGCGTGGCGCCGTAATAGTGTAGAATATGTCAACTCCTTATTAATGCAACATTTAATGCTGCAGTCACTGAAGTAGTAGAAGTTCTCCTTACTCGCTGTGAGCTAACGTGCTCTTGAAGAGTAACTTGAGCTACAGTACTAGAGTGACTTCTTTTATTCAGCAGAAGGAATAACTTAAAAGACTTGGAGACTCTCGTTGATAGATGAGTATCAGCAACACACAAAGTTGAGTCTTTTATCTTGATAGGTTCTTCATCTTCTAACTGGAGAGATAGGATCAGAGACTAAAACTTCTGCAACAACAGCTTCAACTACGATCATTTCCAAGACGGCTTTCAGAGAGAGTATCAGTGACTTTATATCAGCGACTATTAAGTTGAGATCAGCGACCTGTGACTCAACACAAGGTATAATGAACGACTCTATATGCGTCGTTTTAAACATTTCATTGATAATTCGAAAGTTTTACAATGTTATAATTGTTACAAAAGCTCATGAGCCAAAATGTAAGAGATTCTAAGGCATATCTAATTATACAAAATGTAGAAATGCATATGAATCTCTTGAGATCTGCATGTGACTCGAGCTAGCTAATCCCGAGTAGTCCTACTACTGCTGTGTACCTGAGAATACATACTATAAAGTCAGCTAAAAGCTGGTGAGCTCACAGATTTGCGTAGTAATAAAGTAAATGTGAACCACAAGATTTAGTAATGATTGTTTGAAATGAATCAAATAATGTACATGTCTGCCATGGGGTCTTTGTCTGCGCTTAACGTGGGTGTCAGGATCACACTAAAGTGCCTGATCGTGGGTGCCTCCGAGCGAGTGTCTAATCCACACTCGTTTGAACAAAAGTTAATGCATCCGTTTAACCAGTCAGTGCTTGCTGACCCGGACGAGGATGGTCAGTCCTATATGGTACCATACACTAACATTCGCGCTACATAAAGTATTACCAGAACTATGATCGTAGAGGACTTAAAAGTGATTAGAAAACAGCTCATGCAGAATATAGCGAGTTTTGTACTCGTGTAAAACAGTTAGAGCATGTATTCCCACCCCGGGAGTAAAAACAGTAAAAAGTCGGGGCTATGAGACTCACCTGAGCCTAGAGAGTTACAATGAAGCAAATGTGGTGAAGTAAAATGGGGTGTCCAAAGACTGTAACCTTCCGGGCATTTATAACGCGCAAGGTTGAATAAAATAAGTAGCTATCTTAAAAGATAACCTATGCTAGTTGTTCATCCAACTAGTAATGTCCAATGATTTGATTTGATTGGTAAGTTTGAGTTTTGAAAATGTGTACGGCCCGTTGGTGATTATTTGCAATAATTTTATTATTATGTCGAAGTGTTATACTTAAAAAGTATTTACTGTGACAATCATTAAAATCTCATGTCATTACCGCACTCGAATCTTAAACTACGCTTACAATATTCTTTAAATCCTAGTGAAAATTCTAGGTTATGACTCCGTAAGCTTACTAAAGTCGTAGAACATCTAGGAGATTGCTTAGTGAATCTTAAATTCCTCTAGACTTCCTAAATTTTGTACTAAGTGCCAAACTAAACAAAGAAAAATCTACCTCTTTATGTCTTCACAAAATCTTTATCGAATCGCAAAACCGAAATTTCAGTGACTCGACAAGTAAATTCAATTGGACGGTACCCGACTTAACACGAACGTTGGTGAAAACATTTCTAAAAATAACTTAAAACTATTTTTAGAAGTTATTTATCATATATTATTATTTTTTATAAAATAATACACGAAAAACCTAGACGTTTTAATTAAAACGTCTCAAACGCAGTAAAAATGCACAAATCGAATTCTGCAACTAAACGAAAGTCAATAAATATTTTGACAACTAAAAATAAAATATTTTAATAATACTTACAATGAAAAATCATCCAAATTATATCGTTAATTTAAACGACTCAAAATAACGTTACGCGATTTAACCGAATAACGAAAATAACGGGCAAACGAACACTGTAGGTAAACACAGTCTAAAAATCAGAATTTAAACACCCACACCCTTCTTGTGGGGCCCCCAAACTGTCCACCACCACCCCTCTTCCCCCATTCAAATTCCATGCATTTTACTTTTACTTACACCTCCATTCAAACCTCATGCAAGATCATTTCACATTCACATTTTTTCACAAACTCTCTAACCTCTCTCTAAACTCACTTCCTCTCTCTAATACTCTGAGAAAACTCAGACCTCAAATCACCAAAAACCACCACAAGCTCCACCATAAACCACCTATCACCACCACAAACCACCATACAACCACCACACAAATCTTCATCCATTTCTCAAGATTTTTCAAGATTTCAAGAGCTCAAGAACATCTCATCTCATTTCTTTCCTCCTTTCTTCAAAACATCATTGTGAGAACTTTTCTTACATCTATTTATGCTTATAAACATGTAATAAGGTTCACTCAACAAGTATTATAATAAAACACTACTCAAAAACTATTTCTCTTAACATGAAATCAACAAAAAGTAAGGAATACTTTCTGTCCAGAAAGTTTGGTCCACTTCCACGAATTTTATAAAAATCAATTCTCCATGAAAATGGACGTTTCTATAGTCTATAATCAAGTTCAAGATGTTAGTTTTCAAACTCCGCAAACCTCATATCTTTTTGAGCTCATTTACTATTTTTAATAATTCATATAAAAACACATATACAATCTGCTCTGAAAAGTCAGAAACTTTGTTAATATGGTTTTGACCATATCTTGAGCTACACAACTCCAAATGACCTAAAACTACCACCCAAATCTTAAAAATTTCATTAGCTACAACTTTCATGAAGACCACTTTTATTGATTCCTTGTAGATTTTGCTTATAAATGTAATCTTCATGCATGCTTTCAGATTGGTCAGTTTCTGGACCACAGAGTAAAAATAAATTTAATAAAATACTTATAACTTTCTAAAAGTAGTACACAAATTACTGGAACTTTATAATATCTTGGGGATCACCTGTGATTTTTCTCATATTCTATTTCGAATTATAGATTTTTATAAAAATCCGACAAGTGGATGTAAAATCTGGAAAATGTAATGTGTGGACTGTTTAGGGTATAACATAAAAATCGGCACTTGTTGACCTACTAAAAGTGAAAGGACTGAGTTTTTATGACATTTGAAAATATTTAAGGGTTTGGTAAAAGTCTCGGGTCAAACCGAGTATGTTTGACCAAGTCAACAAATACAGGACTCGGTTTCGAAAACCTCAAACTTGCCATTTTTGGAAACTTACTATTTTTGGAAAGAATTGTAAACAAAAATGGATTTGGGTGACTTATTAACTAACTTAGACCAAAAACGGGACTTGTAAATATAACCCGAACGAAAAATGACACTTAGAACTTTTGGACCAAAGATTGAAATTCTAATTTCACTTAGTATCCAATTCGTGTAACAACAATAACTACAAACGAGGACAACTTAGACACACGCGACATATACTATTGCAAAGTGTATAATGAACCGTATATAATAATAATGTCTTTGAGAATTATTATTACAAACTTTCACCAACGGGTCACACACGTTTTCTAAAACAAAATATATATGGACATACTAGTTGAGTGAACAATTAGCATAAGTAAACATTAACTCCCACTTACACCCGACCTTATGCGTTTAGGGCGCTAGAAGGTTGCATTTGGAACACACATACTTGCTAATTGCTATATTTGCTTGCTAAACTCAGGTGAGTATTCACAGCCCCATTTTTCTACTGTTTTCATAAACTTTTTGGGGTGAAAAGCATGATTACTTGTTTTCTAAACTGTTCTTTAATGTGTATGCTTAGTAAAACTGTTCTTGAAAGAGGTACACAGTCCATATTTTACTACGAAACTTATCTTGTTTATTGAAACTGCCCTTGAACTTGTGCACTAGTACAACCTTTCTTGAACGTGTACACAAACTATATCTTACTGCAAAGCTGTTCTTATTGAATCCGATTACGAAACTACTCATGATTGAACATTTACTACTTTGATATTAAAAACTGTTCTGGATATGTACACATGCTATCTCTTGTGCTAAAAATGTTTCTATGTGTACATATACTATTTATACGCTCTTATTGTATGCTTGTGACTCTATCGCATCTAAAGTCCCCAATTTTTCTCTTACACAACCTATTAACTCATTATTGAGCCGATGGTTGATATGGATAGTACTATTTGGAAGGAGGCCACCTTCCCACTCTCTCGTGCATGTGAGTGCATACCACCAACTTTAAATGTTCGCGATAGGACATGTCTTTGGGGCGTTGTTCTCGGGCCAGTAGGTTTGGTTGTGGACTCAAGCTATACATGTCGTTCTTAAATGAATTCTAATTCGTGTATAAACAACTAGTTACATAGCAACGTAAATCTTTCAAACGTGGTTTTGATAACTTCTAGATGACTTTCGCATTTATACACTAAGCAACTATTTACGTAGCAACGTAAATCTTTCAAATGTGATTTTGAATACTTTTAAACGGCATTCTCACTTATTCTAAAACCTGTGAACTCACCAACTATCTTTATGGTTGACCCTCATTTTTACATGCTTTTCAGGAAACAATCAGTAGTTGGGAAAATGAAGCTACGATTACCCTTATGAATGTTGAAGTCATTAGTGGAGCCTTGTGCTGTGGAACCATTGTGCTGTTACATCTCGTGTTTCCGCTTTAGCGGGGTGTGACATTTACAAACGTTAGGTGACGGGGGTCCGGGGGCAGCGCCCCTGGTTAGCGGGGTCCAAGGGGTTGGCCCCTGGCTGGGGTCGAGATGCATCTAATATTTGAATTTGGGTAAAATCAAGTGATAAAATTTTAGTTCTCGACACTTAGTAAAAATCTGAGTTCTGCTTCATGCGGCACTCATAGCGACACTTAGGGTCTTAGGAGTCACTTAGGAAGTGACGCATGAAATAGCAGAATCTGGGTAAGGGCGTCACTTATGGCGTCACTTATGGAAGTGACGCATAGTGAGGCGTCACTTAGTGGCTTGGGCGACACTTAGGAAGTGTCGCATAAAATTGGAAATTCTGAGTTTAGGGCGTCACTTAGGTAAGTGACGCATAAGGTGGCGACACTCCATTAGTGTCGGGTATAAGTGTCGGTTAAGGCTTATAGGCGTCACTAAACAAGTGACGGAGGTAAGCGTCGGGAAAAAGGGATTTTATGCGGCACTTATGCAAGTGACGCATGATTAGGGCTTTTAGCGACACTCAATGCGTCACTTAAGTGACACATGAAGTGACGCTATACTGCACCTTCGTTGCGACACTTAAGGCTGTTGACGGATTTTTGAGCCAAAAATGAGTTTTCCGGTTTCCGTTTGGTCTGATTCTTTTACCCAACCCTTATGTGGACATTTTAAGCTTAAAGAAACAACTAGAACCTAAAAATAGCTGAAATCGAGAGTTTTTGGGTTTTGTCGGAAACTTACAAATTGTTGCGCGGAGGATTCGGAAGGATAGAAACGTAGATCGTTGCTAGGCGGTTCTTTTTCTCCAAACGGATGGTGAGGATAGAGGTTGTTTGGTGGTGTTTTAAGTGCGATTAAGTGGTGGTGGTGGTTTGGTTTTTGAAAGAGAAATGAGGGAAGGTAAGGAAGTAAAAAAAGGAAGAATGAGGAAAGAAAGGAAAAAAAAGAGAAGAAAAAGGAGGGGGAAAAAGGGGGGCCGGCTAGTGGGGTCCACCAAGTGTGGACTCCGCCGGTTTTTCGCTCTCCCGCGTACGCGTTCCGTGCAGCGTTTGATTTTCGATCGTTCTACGTTAAATAATTATTTTACACGTTTAATTATAGGTTTTAAAATACAGTTATTTATTTAATATTGTGTTGAAGTATTTTGTCAAACACCTAATGAACTTAAATGGTTTCGTTTGCTCGTGTGATTAATGTTTAAGTCACGTAGGCGTTTATTACACGGTACGAAAGATAATTGAAATATTATCAAAATAATATTTGGGCATGTTATCGTTATTAGACAAATTTATACTTTTTAATAAACTTGATCACCAACGTCCGTATTTGCAAGAACCGAATTTCATTCAATTTGGAACTTGCACGATTTAATCAAATCGTATATTCGTATATATTCAATAATATATATTTGAAACATAAATTAGCCTAACTTAAAACTAATTACATGTATTACAAGATGATTAGGACCTAATGACAAGCCCTAATTTGGCGGGTGTTACACTAAGATTAACTAACTTCGGGGTCTCGAATGTTATTATCTAGTTAATTATAGTTTAATCTAGTTATATTTCTAACTAATGGCCTGGTCAGGTTTTCAACTATAATTATAACATTAACCTAAATTATTAATTAATATCATACAAGTGTTCACTATAGCATGAATCTCTTAATCATATAATCAACATAGATATAATCTTAATAAGCATTTATATAATCAAACCAACATAAACATATAATCAAATAATCATATAAATATCATTCATCTAAACAAATCTGTTAAAGAAACTTAGTTCATATTTAAATTAAAAGAAACAAGATCTAAATACAAATAAACGTTCATCTAATAAGTAAAAGATCAAGAATCAAACCAAAGAAAACGAACTATTCTTCGTTAGGGTTGAAGGTCTTCAATCCCTAGCCTCCTAGCCTTCAAATTCGACCTTAACTCGTTTCTTAAACCCTTCAATCGACTAAGCCTTCTTAGTTTTTGTATATGTTATATATTTTCGTAGTTGAATATGAGTCTCTATTTATAATCGAGCTGGGCCAAATTCTAACCGCCGGTTGCACAAAGAGCCGGCGGCTGGAAGATAACTTTCATACGATGCAAGATTCCTCCACCGCCTCTGCCTTATACATTGAAGCTGTCATTCTAATGCTTCTAGAATGTTTTTATACATACGTGCATCTGATCTTGAGTTTTTGGCTACATGTTAACCAGCCCAAACACATTTGACTTGGACCAAACATTCCCAAATAATCATTGTTAAGCCCATTTATTTATTTTCACAGCCAACATACTTAATTAATTACGGACTAATTTATTTATTTATTTACTGAGCCCATATTCTCTTACCCCAATTCTTCTTTTGGTCCAACTCGTAAAATTTAATAAATCTTCAATCCAATTTATTATTACACAATCCATTTAAATTCTCGAACCAAATTATTTTCTTGTCCCAACTAATTTTAATTTTCTTCAATCTTTAGCCTCTTTGTCTCAATCAAATTTAGATCCAATCAGCTTCAAATCCAACTTTTTTTAATTTTCTACGCTTCTCGTTCATTTTATTCCAAGCTATATTTATATACCTATTTTGCAAATATGAACGAAATAAGTAACTAATATCAAATAATTGAAATAAAAGTACATAAAAATAGGGAAATATTAGTATAAAAAAAGGTATTATTTGATACTATCATCTCGTCTCTCTCTCTTTTTCTTTCTGTGACCGACTCTTTTTCTCTCAAATTCTCTAGATATATGAAATTAAAGAGTTTTAATTACTTAAATTTACATTATAACCATCAACTCCTGTTTGTTAAATATTGGCCAAAATCTTAAATTCACAAGTTTAGTTATTTCTATTTTAGCCACTAAAATCTTTTCTCATAGTAATATATATATATATATATATATATATATATATATATATATATATATATATATATATATATATATATAACTCATTTAGATTTAAGATAATAGTATTACGAAAATTGGGGTGTTACAGCTTAAGTGCTCCTTCATTGATTCGTCTTTGCGTTGTTGACTTCAAAATATTTATTGATTTAGAAATTGATCCTATATTGGTTCGAAGACGTGATGGAAGTTGTGTATAACACCCCTCATTTTGTAAACAATTATAATAATGATTCTTACTCGGAAGCGTAGATTTGAACTTATCTTTCATTAAAATATACTATATAAAATGTACATTAACTTTTTCTTCCAAAACATATTACACAACAGTTCAAAAACTATTACAACACTAATATAACCAAAGCGAGGTGTTATATAATTTAAACATCATTACTATCAAAATATATCAGAGTTTAGCATCGGTCAAACATTCCTTCAAACATAACTTCCTGCCCACCCTTCAAAATATAACCTGCTGGAAGCAGAGTGATGGGGTTAGCATAAAGCTAAGTGAGACAGAACTGCAACCAACAGTATACCTTAGCTACAACAATCAATTACAGCAACTATTTATAAACACATAACGCACAAGAGGATCGGTGGTCCTTGAGTACCCAACAGCCTTAAGAACTCTTGTCAACCATCTGTATCAACATATACAAAGACACCGATAGCCGGATGTTATTTTCACATGACACACAGATCCTTAACACCAATACGTGTACAAAACCCTGTGTCGTCCAATCATAACATCCAAGCCCAACCAACCCCGTTGACCTCTGAGCAACCACATATAATGCCAACAGCAAAATATCACAATATCTCAATTCAACAACTTAGGCAAATAATATATTCAACAATATATACATCTAACTACAAAAAATGGTTGTAACCAACTGTTACAATTAAATCATGCTGATGGTTACAGGTCCACTCACCAATACCTCAGTCGTCCACTCAGTAGTCTAATGTCACCGAACCTTCTGTTTATCTGAAACACAATAGAACAACACAAGTCAGTAACTTGTCTCATAATCATCATTTTAACATATTTATTCAATCGGGTAATTCCTAAAGTCTAAGCAAACAAGAGTTCAATCCGAAATGAAATCAGAAAACGCCAAAACGAGGTTCAAAAACTGATCAATGTCATTTTCGACCCTTAGATGACCCCGAATGACCAAAAACTGCCTAGGCTCTTAGAATAGAGCTTGGATCATTAGGCCGTTTCCGAGTGACCATGCGAATTTCAACCCAATCCGAGTTAATGAAATTGTCACTTATCCGTGACCCCGAAAACACTTACGCATTTTCAAAATTTGCAAAACAAAAATTTTTAAAATCTCAACTCGCAAGGATCTCAGTTCGCAGAAACTCGGTTCGCACCGCAATATGTGGGTTCGCGAATCTCAGTTCACTTCGCAAGATCTCAATTCGCACGATCAACTCAGTTCGCAACACAACATTTCAGTTCGCACCACATTCAACTTGCTTCGCAGCATCTCAATTCACACCGCGACATCTCAGTTCGCAAGATGAACTGAGACTGCGAACTTCGCTGTTGTTACACAGTTTTTCGAACCAAAATCCCAAAATCACAAACTCAGGTCTCAAAATCAATTACAACAGATATATAACAACAACTAATCATCATATATCATGATATATCATCTTTTAATCATCAATTTCACATATTTCATAAACACCAACTCATTGATTCAAAAATATGTGTTTTAAACTATGAAGAACACTTACATCTTGATTAAAAACAATATGATGATGATGATAATCTGATGATGATAATCTGATGATGATGCTGAATCAAGCACAAGAACAAGCTTCCTTTCTATTTCTCTCTTTTAATTTTTTACTATGTGTGTTTAATTTATTTATAAGTGAGAAAGTTGAGAACATCAGGAAGAAATAAAGAAAATGAGTCGGTCTCTCTCATTAACCGACTTCAATTATAGTATAATTTTATTCCCCTTCTAAATCTATTGTCTGGAACACGAATACAATTCGCGAGTCCAAACATTTTATTTTACCGATAACTTTATTAATTTAAAACAACTAATAATTTACCTGTCACAATTGGATATTTAACTCTTATTCCAATTATTTTCAATAAAACAAACAAAACTATATATTAACACATTAAATAATCATTTAAAGTTAGGAAATTATTAAAATACTACTAGGCCCGAATTGTGGATGTTACATTGTGAAACTTGATCGAAGTTTATTTGTACTCTTTTAAGTCCGACAACATTTAACATCTTTGGTGATAAATCAACCGCTAACCCATGATCGAGTTGAAATCTACTTTAATGCCAAATTCGACTTACAGTGCGGTTAGATACACAAATTTGTTCCGCTATATCACTTATATAACCTGTTTTTAATTTTCCATTGAAGCTTCTTTACAACAAGGATTGATATATAGCTTGACGTTGTATGTAACTTGTATTCTTTTTTGTGATTGAATTTATAAATTCTTCCATTTTTAGTAGGTGTTGAAACTTGAAAGTGTAAAGAAATATTGGATGGAGGGAAAGTTTGTGCTAAAGTGACCAATTAGATGAAATGTTGAAGTTAATGCAAATTATTTCTATTAATTTGACTAATTAGAAGGGAAATTTACTGATAAATTTTGAGATTATGTGTAACATCCTCTCGTTGGGTCTGGTAATTCTCTATTTAAATTGGTTATTTAATTATTTTAGAAAATTATTTGATATTAATTGTTTATTGAGAAACTTAGGTAAATAGGTCTTAGGACTTATTGTGAATAGTAAATTGTTACTTGTTTTAATTTACTATAGTCGACAGTAAAATAAAATGATATTTCTCGCAAATGAATTTTAGGTTCCAGACAATAGATTTGGAACTGGTATAAAATACCCAAATAATTAAAGTTAGTTATATGTGGAGATCGACTCATTTGTATCATTTCCTCAAATTGGGAAAGTTACTTCATTTCACTACACTCCCTTAAGGAATCAAAATTAAGAATTTAACTTAAACATTAGAATCCAAAGCAAAGTACAGGAATCAGAATTGTGATCTATTACAAATTCATAATCATCATCTTCCTTATCAAGAGTAAGTTGTGTATTGTTCATAAACTCCATTGTTGTTAGGTTAAATGTACAATTGTTAGATTGGATGATTACTTGAGTGAAACATGATGATTACTAGTGTTATAGTTGCATTGTGAACTGATTCAAGTCATTAAGAACTGAATTCATGTGTATTGTTGGTGATTTGGAACCTAAGTAATTAACCTAAATGGGTTTCATGAATTTGATGAGAAATAGGAAGTTGTTGATGTTGTTTGATGCTAGCTAGAAGTAATATGATGTTATTTTGGTGTTATACCGCTCCCTTGATTGTTTTGGTAACTGAAATTGTGGATTTGATGAGTTAGGTTCGTGCAAGTTTTGTTTGGTTAAAAATTGTTGCTGCTGTAATAGATGAACAAGCCGGTGGCTTAATGAGCTAGCCGGCGGGTTCTATGTCGGGATAGAAAGCCGGCGGGTAGAACACCCAAGCCGGCGGCTTGACTCTTTGGACCGGCGGGTTAACCACCCTACCCGGCTGTTGCTAGAGGCTTTAAAACGCAACTTGATTCTGTTCCATCGAAAACAAGAGTACCCGGCGGCTAGGTTGTTGAGCCGATGGCTTGTGATGTGAAACCGGCGGGTCATGGACCCCAGCCGGCGGCTTGCTTGTCATGTCCAACACTTCATGTTTACTTGACTTAATTCAGTGTTAAATTGTTGCTCTGTGTTATAAATTGATGTAAGCTAAGTATTTATGATCTGGATTACTAACTTATATCTAATTGTTGATTCTCAGATCCTCCAAAAGATAAGTGATACTTGGATTCTGAGTTTGCAAAGACAAAGGTATCCGTGAGTGGATTTAAAACTCACCCTTCGGTTTAGTTGTAACTGTTTGGTTGCAACAAGTATACGTAGATTGATTATAAGATTGTTAATCTGTAATATTGATTATGAATCTACGTGATATGTGATTCTATGTATATCAGATTATTGAGGTCAACGTGTGTTGGTGCATCTTAGTGTATCTGTCAGTTGGTCTAAGTCTGTAATGCGTCTGATATGTAATTACGTTAGTTGATAACGTTTGTTTTAATTACATTTTGTGTTTTGGCGACACAAGGTCTTTGTGTCGCAATAGTCAATCTGGTGACACATCTTGTGTCGCATGAGTCGGCTTGGCGACACAGCTTGTGTCGCAAAGGTCAGATTAGGTTTAGTATAAATAGACTTGTACGGCTCATGGTTTGAGGTTGACGAATTTGTGATCAGTGAGAGCATATTGTAATCATTCTAGTTAATATAAGCTGATCGGTTTTGTGTTAATCAATCATATATTTTGTGTTTGATTAGTGTTTATTCGTTTAACATTTTGTTATCAATCGTGGGATTCCGCACTACGGTTGATTGTTAGGGATTTGATTAGGTCCGTTACAGGGGTCCTACAAGTGGTATCAGAGCCAATATCTCAGGATTTGGCGTTATTGAATCCATTTTGACACGCTTCTCCGATAAATACAACAAGTTTGAGTTAGAATCTTCATTGAAAGGTGCTTAAAATTGTTATTTGGTGTTTCTGGAAGATATTGGAATTATTATTCATCCTCCAATCGTAAATTTTTCATTAGGTTATCGAGAATTTTTGAATTTAGGGTTTTTTGGTCGCTGGTCAGCCGTTTCTGCGACACTATTCTGCGACATAATCTTTGTGTCGCGTCTAGGGTTACTGCGACATAAGCCTTTAGTTTGGCGACATAAGCTTGCAACTCAAGCTTACTTTGGTTTGCGACATAAGCCTTAATTTAGGCGACACAAGTTTGCGACATAAGACCTGGTTTTCTTCTGTGGCTTATTTTTGCGACATAATCAGTTGCGACATAATCTCTGTGTCGCTTAAACCTTTGCGACACATATTTGTGTCGCTTAACAGTTTGCTATTTGTGTCTTTGATTGTTTTGCAGGTTAATTAAAATGACATCATCTTCAGCACACTCCATTTAGTCCGTTGGAGCAATGTTGAAACAGAACAATGAGGTTGGATCTGGAAACAAACCTCCAATGTATATGCCAGGGATGAGTTATTCTGATTGGCGTCAACGCTTCGAATCTTATGTTGGATTAAATGACCCTGAAATGATGATATATTTAGAGGAAAGATATGAACGTCCTCTAAGAACAGGAGTCTTTAATGGTCCAGTTCCTGAGAAGTCAATTAAATCAATGACTCTTGAGGAACACAAAGCTTTTGATATAGAGAGGAAAACCTATGTTGCAATCACTATGGCATTGCCTCAACCTATTATGAGACAAATGAGGCAACATAAGATTGCATATGATCTTTGGAAAGCATTTGAGAAAAAGTGTGGTGGCAGTGATCAATAGAAAAAGAAAAAGATTGATCTAATCAAGAAGCAGTACGAAGTTTTTGATATGCTACAGGATGAGTCCCTGGAAGATCTGTGTAGCAGATATTCCCAATTGGTCACTGAGTTGATGGAAGAAGGCGTAGTTCTTGGGCGTAATGATGTAAACAAGAAGCTTCTAGATTCACTTCCAAAGAAGTGGCATACTCGAGTGTTATTGATGGAAAGAGATGAAGATATCATGGATATGGAGCTCGAAGATCTCATTGGTCACATTGAAGCTGAGCTTCTTGAGATGCAAAGAAAAGAGACCAAGGCTACTTCACATCTCCAGAATCCAAAATTATATGGAGTTGATGTTCCGGTATCTTCAAGCAAGCCTACTGTTACCGCATTCATCGCTAGTAATGCTAGTGGAAATGCTCCTACCAGTACTACATCAAGTGGTACTTATTTTCACAGTTCTGGTGCCTCTTCTGGTGAAGACTATTCTTCCACCTTTTCAGCTTTCTTAGCTTGTGCTGGTGACTTTTCTGATGAAGATTTTGGTCAAATTGATCAAGAAGAATTGGAAAGTTTGGACTTAAAATGGAATATGGCTATGCTAACAAGGAGAGTGAAGAAATTTTTGCAGAAAACCGGTAGAACTTCTGTGAATAACCCTGGTGAAAAAGGAATTGGTTTTAATAAAGGGAAGGTGAGGTGTTATAAGTGTCAGAACTATGGACACTTTGCTCGTGAATGTGAAAAGAGTAAAACACCATCTCCAGGTCTTACCAAACCTTCACCAAGTAAGGCAGAAGAGAAAGCCATGGTGTCAGCTGCTTTAATGCTGACAGAATCTCCATGGGACAATAGCTGGTCAAATGCAGCTGATGATGAAGACGAGAATACTGCGCTAATGGCTGAGGTTCATGAGGTAGATGATGAACCTTTATCTTGTGTTTCATGCATCAAACTTACTAACCAGTTAAACAGGTGTAGAGAGGATAACGAACGCCTTAATGCTACTATTTCACAATTAACAGAAAATAATGAAATGTTGAAAGAAAGTTATAAGGCATCTAAGAAGAAATTAACGGCTATTTTTGAAGAAAAGAAAGAACTAAAAGCCAAAATTTTTGAACAACAAGATGAAATAGGAAGTTATGTCGATATGTTAACTTTTGTTAAAAAGGAACTTGTTGATTCACAGGCTGAAGTTCTTACTTTAAATCGAATATTATCAAATTTTTCGACATCCTCTCTTGTTTTTGATGAAATTCTTCAAAAGCAAAGGACATATACTAAAAGTAAGGCAGGACTTGGTTATCACCATGTCCCACCTCCAAAAGATTATCTGCCTATGCCTCAGCAAGAAATCATCAAAGATTTTGTACCTACTGTTCCTCAAGTAGATACAAAACCTGTCAAACCTGTTAAAGTAAGGATAAGTAGGCCTCATGTTGGAAAGGAGGGACTAGGTTTTCATCAAGTCCCACCACCAACAGAGTATCATCAAGATGATACGGCCGAAAATGTTAAACATGAGTTGAATAAACCTGTTGCTAGTATGCCTGAGCCAGTTAAGGCATCGACTAGTGAGCCTGAAAATTTGAAGGCTCCTAAGGTTGACTCAGTTAAAAAACTTGACGTCAGGGCTGAACCATTCAAGCCCATTGAGAAACAGGAAACTAAGGCTGAGCCTATTAAGCCTGTTGGAGTTTCCAAATCTGTCAAATCTGTTACTAAGTTGACTCCTCCAGTTAGTTTGAAGGAGGAAATTGAGATTGAGGATATAACCGATGAAGAATACGGTTATTTGAAAAAGAAAAATGTAACCAACGACCATCATATCTTCACCAGTGAAGGTTATGATGAGATTTATAAAATGAAAGGTAAAGTTAAGGCTGAACCTACAAAGGAGATTTCTAAACAAGAAACTTTCAAATCTAATAAAAAATCTTCTAAAAATAAATCTCAAGGTTCAACTTCCGCTTGTGCACATCAGTGCACCTGTTCGGTACAACCATTTTTTGTTCATCCTCAATGGTTTAAACCTCAATCTCCTGACAATGTTGAGCAACGATCTTGTTTCTATTGTAAGAAACAAGGTCATTTGATTAATATGTGCCCATTGCTTGCTAAGAAGTATGGTCAAAGGGGAGATGCACGAACCTCTAATTCTCAAAGTTTTTCAAAAAAATCTATGAGAGGTTCTGCAGTTCCACCAACTACTTCTGGGAATAATAATATTGAGCCAACCAAATTTAAACATGATAAGCTCAATAATGTTAACAAGCAACCATCCAAACCTCAAAAGGTTTGGAAGATCAAAGAGTCATGTTCTGACTCTTCATCTGACAATGATTCATCAGGCAATGATTTTGATGTGCTAAAAGATAAAATTTTGACTGATGTAATCATTGTGGATGATGCTACTGGGTTACCCAAGTCTGTTAAGGCTTGGGTCTCCCTTACTAATTGATCTTTTTGTTTTTGATGTCGCAGCAATCTGAAGCAGTTCAAAATAGTAGATGGTATATCGACAGTGGTTGCTCGCGACATATGACAGGCGACTTATCTCTGTTATCTGAAGTCAAGGATTATAATGGGGGATACGTTGCTTTTGCCGGTGATATAGGAGGAGTTATTACCGGACAGGGTACACTCACTAATGGGCAAGTGAGTTTTGAAAAGGTTAATTTTGTGGAGCAGCTTACTCACAACCTGCTCAGTGTATCACAAGTGTGCGACAAAGAGTACACTAAAGCATTTACCAAAACTGAATGCAGCATTTTGAAACCAGGATTTGTAATTCCTGAGGAATGGGTGTTACTGAGGGCACCTAGGCAAAAAGACACGTATATTCTAGATATGAAAACCGTTGAAACAACCCAACATACGTGTCTACTTTCGAAAGCTCCTGAAAAAGAATCACTTTTATGGCACAGACGTATGGGTCATCTGCACTTCAGAAAGATGAATTATTTGGTGAAGCATGATCTTGTGCGTGGTGTTCCAAAGCAATCCTTTGGAATCAATGATCTTTGTATTTCCTGTCAAAAAGGGAAACAGCACAAGAAGTCCCATAAGTCAAAAGTGATCAATTCTGTTTCAAGTCCTTTGGAACTACTACATATGGATCTCTTTGGACCTGTTAGTAAGAAGAGTATGGGAGGTTCAAAATACTGCTTGGTAGCGACTGATGACTACTCCCGTTTTTCATGGGTGTACTTCTTAACTACTAAGGATGAAGTTCCTGAAATTCTCATTTATTTGTTTGACAAACTAGAGAACCTATGCAATTTGTCAATTAAGAAACTGCGATCAGATAATGGTACTGAGTTTAAGAATTCAACGATTGAGTTGTACTGTCTAAGAAAAGGCATTGATCATCAATTCAGCGCCGCACGAACTCCTCAACAGAATGGAGTTGCTGAACGCAAAAACAGGACACTCATTGAAGCTGCACGCACAATGTTGGCAGATTCTAAGCTGCCTATTTCTTTTTGGGCTGAAGCAGTAAATACTGCTTGTTACATTCTTAATCGGGTTTCAGTGGTTAAAAAACATAATAAAACGTCTTATGAATTGCTTAATAACCGGAAACCTTCGTTACAGTTTCTTGAACCATTTGGCTGTCCCTGCACCATTATGTACACGAAAGAAAGAGTTGCTAAATTTGGAGCAAAGTCCAGTGAAGGGTTATTTTTGGGTTTTTCAAATAATTCTCCAAACAAACGTGTGTATAACTTGGCAACTAAGCAGATGGAAGAACACTATGAAGTCACGTGCTTTCGTTACTCTGATAATCCGGAAGGAAAGGGACCAGCACACTTGTTTAATTATGAGGCAATTTTTGATTCCTTTAATCTGCCTAAGGAAGATGATGATGTTGATCAGGTGGTCACTTTACTTCATGGCCTTGATTTATCTTCTAATACTTCATAGCCATCTAGACCAAAGATTACAACTGCCTCTGCTACTCCACCTCCTTCTCAACCAAATGTTGATGTTCCTGAATCATCTACAAGAAACCAAGAAACATATACCGATGTTCCTGCGGTGTCTGATGATGAAGATGAACAACTTGAGAATTCAAGGGAGTTTGAATCGGCACAGGAAGCTGATTTCACAAACTTGGACTCTGTCATTGTGCCTGACGAGATTCCTAGTTCACGTGTTAATAAGGACCATCCAGTAGAAATTATTATAGGTCCTTTGGATAAGGGGATTCAGACAAGAAGTCAAGTTGTTGCAGAGACAAATCCTGCATCCCCTTCAGACTCTTATGAGTCTTCTTCTCTTGCATGTCTTTCTGTTGAGGTTAAAACGTGTTTTTTATCTCAGGTGGAGCCAAAACGTACAGAAGAGGCTTTAAAAGATCCGCACTGGGTTGAAGCAATGCAGGAGGAGCTGCAGCAATTCCAAAAGCTGCATGTGTGGGAATTAGTACCACCTAAGGGTGCACATCCAACTGGCACTCGATGGGTTTACCGAACCAAGAAAGATGATCAAGGAGTGGTTATTAGAAACAAAGCAAGGCTTGTAGTTCAAGGTTTTCATCAAGTAGAGGGTTTTGACTATGATGAGGTTTTTGCTCCTGTTGCAAGACTGGAGTCAATTCGTATTTTCTTGGCCTTTGCATCCTTCAAAGAGTTCATTGTTTATCAGCTTGATGTAAAGAGTGATTTTCTGTATGGACAAGTTGATACCGACGTTTATGTCAAGCAGCCTCCGGGTTTCGAAGATCCATTGCATCCAGAATATGTCTGTAAACTTAATAAGGCATTATATGGTCTGCATCAGGCACCACAACTGTGGTATGAGAGGCTTGCAACTCATCTAGTTAAGAATGGTTTCGAAAGGGGTAGCATTGACAGTATACTATTCACAAAAGGGGATGGAGAAGACTTATTGCTGGTACAAGTATATGTCGACGACATCATTTTTGGATCTACCAAAGACTCCATGTGTAAAGACTTCGAACATCTCATGAAGTCTGAATTTGAGATGAGTGCAATGGGGGAACTCACGTTCTTTTTGGGTGTTCAATTTGAGCAGTCTGCCAAAGGAATTTACATTCATCAGTCAAAGTATGTCACTGATATGTTAACCAGGTATGACTTGCTTAATTGCAAGACTTATGGAACCCCCATTGAAATCAATCATAATCTCGGACCGGCCATCGATGACGAGGATTGTAAAGAAAAGGACTATCGCTCTATGATTGGTTCTCTCATGTATCTGACTGCATCCAGGCTGGACATTGTATTTGCTGTGTCCATCTGCTCTAGATATCAGGCTAGGCCAAAGGTTTCTCATATGAAAGCAGTAAAGCGAATTTTTGGGTAGCTCAAACACAGGCCAACTCTTGGTCTATGGTACTCCAATGAAAAATCGTTTGAACTAACTGCTTATTCGGATTCTGATCATGGCGGCTGTAGTATAGATAAGAAGTCAACAACTGGTGGATGCCAGTTTCTTGGATCACGTTTGGTATCGTGGCAATGCAAGAAGTAGACGACGGTGGCTACTTCCACTGCAGAGGCTGAATACGTTGCTGCTGCTAGTTGTTGTTCCCAGGTTCTGTGGATTCAGCATCAATTGCGCGATTACGGGTTACTTCTTACTATGACTCCTTTACATATTGATAATACTGCTGCTATTTCAATTACACGCAATCCCGTACAGCACTCTAGAACTAAGCATATAGAACTTAGATTTCACTTTATACGGGATTGCTATGAGAAACATTTGATAGACCTCGTCCATATAGATACCCTTAAACAGAATGCTGACTTATTCACTAAGGCCTTTTCTCGTGCCCGATTTGATGAACTGGTCAACATGATTGGTTTGCGCTTCTTTCAGCTTAAGAAGTAATTCTTTGGACTTGGACTATTTAAAAAAAAAAAAAAATTACGCAATAGCCATTCTTTATACTCTTAAGTATTAAAGAAATGCACAATTGCAACATTTATAAAAAGACGTTTAGTTGTGTCTGTAAACAACTAGGGAAATGATAGTACATTAGGGTGCATGCACAAAAATGAAAATTTTAAGCTTTATCCTTGATGTATCAGTAGGTTTATCTAGCATACCTACCATAGCTTTCATAAACATTACATTCATCATATGATGTACTGGTAGGCATGTTACACTAGCCTTTGAGCAATTAAAAAGTCATTCTAATACATGTCTATTATCATGTGGTCAACATCCTGTGATGTATGATTAAGTATCTTAATTCCTTAATATAGCTTGGCATACTTCCATTTTAGCTTATAATATGAAATACTTTAGGGGTATATACTTCTTGTTTCCTCTGTTGTACGTAAGTACAGACCTGGTCTCAAGTTGTATATACTTAAAAGTTAAGCAAACGCAAGTCATAGAACTTGAAAAAGTCTTAAATCATAAGATACCTCACAAGGTCGCCAAAATGGTTAGACCAAGTCTGGTTTTGCTTACACCTGAATCAAGCTATGTCACTTTGTTGTAGGTCTGTACAGACCTGTCACCGCTGACTTGATTCTTAAAAATGACTTTCCTCTATTTTATCTATTTTGGAAGATATGCTCTTGTCTAAATTATAGGGGTATGTCTATGGTGGGGACCACAGATAATTATTCATACTAACAATAAAAGTTTTGCTCATAACCGTAGATATAACATGTTTAGGTGGTCAAACAATACCAGTAATCATCTTGAAATAATATTTATCAAAGGTGTTTAAATATGCTAAGTAAATTTCAAGAGGTTAAATATACTGATAATCGAGATAACACTTACAATTTTCTAATAACTGCATGTTAATCTAATATGATCCCTTAGCAGACAAAATAACTACGTCACCAAAAAGAAAATTAATTTAAGTTTTATTTTAGATTAAGTAATTCCGTTATTTTTTGTCTTAAATTTATATATTTATTTCTAACAAGTTCAACTAGTTACTCTTCCATCGGGTTACAAAACTTGAAATTAAAAATCAAGTTCTCTGGGCACTGCGACACAAGTTCTGTTTTGCGACATAACTTATGTCGCCTTCTATGTCGCCATTTTATGTCGCTAGGTGGGGCAGAGGTATAAATACCTCACTCCAGTCGCTTTCTCTGTTTACACTTTAAGCGACACAAAATCAAAAACCTGCGACACAAAACCTGCGTTGTTCTTCGCTTCTTGATTTCGATCGTCTGGTGTTTGTTTATGCAATCCACCTTGTGTTTCTTGTTCACTACCTTCCACTCGATCGATAGGTACTAGTTTCACCCTATATTACTGCTTATTTTCGCTTAAATCGTTCATATTCATTACGGGTTTTTGGGGTTCACGGTTTTTGGCTTAATGTGACACGAAAATCACACTCTTATTTGTTAATATACATGTTTTCGTGCTTCTGGTATGTTGGCGTACCCTAGGGTATGTCTTGTTTTCGAAAACCCCAAATTAGAGGTTATGGTTTTCTGGGTTGGGGCTTGCAGTTCGTCATTGCGACATAACCTGCGACATAAATTTAAATGTCGCAGGTTTACTAAATTTTAATTTATGTCGCTTCCACTTGCGACACAAATTTTATGTCGCTAAATGTCAACTTGCGCCATAACTTTTATGTCACTAAATGCCTTCTTGTCCAATTAACTTTTATGTTGCCAAATGTCATTGGGACATATCTTATGTCGCTTAACTTAGTTTAGCCTAATCCTCACTTTTGTCCAATTATGGTATAGCCATGGCAGGTGATTTCGTTCAGGACCACAGTGTTATACACTACTGTATTCACTGCTTCTGCCCAAAGACTATCATGTCTTGCACTTCCGCGACTTCGAGGGTTCTCTTCCGGTCGTGGAAGCTTACGTGCATTCAGGTGTCGTGATAGCATTCTTGCTTGATCGATTCACTTCTGCTTTTGGTGGTCTGGTGGGATCCCCTCATTATCCTGGATCTTAGCCTGTCCTTGTCTTGAATCTTGGCCTTTTGTCTTCAATCTTGGCTTTTTGTCCTGGATCTTAGCCTGGCCTTGTCTTGAATCTTGGCTTTCTATGTATTAATAGTATCCGAGGATACTATTTAGGTTTAGGGTTTAGGGTTTAGAAATGTGATAATTTGTAATCATAACTATGTATTCTTCTTAATTATCAATGAAACCCTTATTTTGTGCGAATTTGATTTCTTTGTGTATTATTTATGTGAATTTGCACACTGTTATGCGACGCATCTTTTATGTCGTATCATCTTTGCGACACAAATGTTTTATGTCGCTTACTTGCTGCGACATAACTCTTTATGTCGCCTAAATTCGATTATATTCGACTTAATTGCTAACTGCGACATAACTCCGTCCGTCGCTTTATTCTTTAGCGACACAATTCTTTATGTCGCTAACTTTATGAATAATCAATTTTGATTAATTAGCGACACATTCTGATTATGTCGCAGATTTTCTGCGCCACAATTTTCTGTGTCGCATACGATAACAAATTGATTTGTGTGGTTCGCTTATATCTGCTAATGCTAACGGTTTGCGAGTTTTATTTCTATTCTTTACACAGCAATGGCAGATGGTGATATTCTATGAGAGCCACGTCACAACATTGTGGCATTCTTGGACGATTCAAAGGATACGGTTGCACCATATAGGCCAATGGTGGCATTCCTACGCCGTTCTCGCATTTATACTGCTGTCACTGCAACAACCACTATCTACAAGGATCAGGTGGCTCATTTTTGGGAAAACGCAGTGATCAACTCCGAGCTGCCATTCACCAGGATTATTTATACTGTTGGTGATCGTCAACTCATTATTTCCGAGCAGGTTATTCGGGAATTCTTTCACTTCGGAGATACTACGGAGATGCCTACTCTTTTTGGCAATGAGTTTATTGCCGGGGCTATGACACGCCTCGGCTATCCAGGCGTACCCAACGACCAATATCGCAAGGCGAATCTGCCTAAGGTCTGGCGATACTTGATGCATGTTCTTATTGTTTGCCTTTCTCCTCGTAAGGCAGGATTTGACGGCATCAGTCATTCTACGGCTTCTGCCATGTTGGCTTTGATCTACAATAAGCCCTTTAACTTTTCTGGTTTTATCTTTCGGGCTATGGTGGATAATCTTAACGCCGGGGATAAGCGTTGGAATTTATATCCACGTTTCATTCAGCTGTTTCTTGACAGTCAGCTTCCCGGCCTTCTGCAGAATGCTCGCGAACGTTTGCGTCCTACTCCCATGAACATCCGAATCTGGACAGTTTGTGTGGCTGGTGCAAATGCAAATAACAACTTTCCGTTGTTTGGGCACGTCATCAATGAAGCTTATGTTGCGCCACCCGATGATGGTTTTATGGATGTTTTGCCTGCACCTGGGCAGGGAATTCAGGAGGAGGAATTACACCTCCATGATGCTCAAATACAGGTCGATGATCTGTTACAGGAAATTGAGGATTTCCAGACTGGAGAACAGGCTGATCAGCCTAATCCTGAAGTTCCAGTTACTGAAGATTCAGATGGAGGCTCTACTCCTGAGACTTCTCCAAGGGATATCCCCTCCGGAGATGCGTTGAGAAATATTCAACGCTTTGATCCTCGTCGGTACAAAAGAATACAACATCGTATTCGTGCTGGTTCGAGTTATGTTCGCCCTGATCTGGGCAAACGACCAAGAAGTACCGATCTTGATGATGAAGACTGGGTTCCACCTCAGTCTATTCGTCGTACTTTTACGTCGTCTTCAAGGCCACGGGTTGATATTCCCCGTGTTGAGGTTCCCATTCAACCTTTGACTTCGGTTGTTGAGGAATTGTTGAAAAGAATGGATCAGATGCAGCAGACTATGGATAATCAAGCTAAATTGCTTCAGTCTCAGGCATCGGTGTTGGAAGTTCAGGCTGCTTAGATTAAAGTGTTAGAAGAACAAGCAGCTTTGGTTCCTACTTTGAATACTAGGGTGTTAGAACTAGAATCCCTAGCTGTCGTTCCGGGGGAGTCAGGCCTGCGTGCCATAGAAACAACATCTAAGGCTTCAGCCGGAACACAGACAGATAATGTAGATGAAAATATAAATTTTTCTGATAATAATGAATCTCTTCATTTGGATTATTTCTCTGTTGATGACATTCCAGGTCAACCAAGACCATTAGCTGTAGACTTTTCAAATGCTAATCTATCTTTTATTCAGCAAATGGTCAATGAGGTAAATCAGGAATCTGAACCTGAATTCGAAACAAATGATGATGTTGAGATTGAAGAAGAGGAAATGCGTCCTGATGAATTCTACGATGATGCTCCTACAATCGAGACTGATTCTTCGGAAGATGAAGCAGAGCCAGCTGGAACTTCGCAAACTGTTCCAGAAACTACATCGGCTTCTGATACTACATCTACTTCGACCTCTGAGCGGCCTGTGATAAGTTTTATTCCTGATATATATGTTCCTGTTACTTGCAAGACATATAAGGTTAGTGGGAATTATACAGGAATTATTAAAAGCTGGAAAACCTACAAATGTATTTTCATGATTAAAAGAAGCGATGGTATTCAGTATTTCAAAAGATCATTTAAGAAGATTTTGTACAGACGGTTTTGCGTCGTGAGGTGAAGAGCAAACGATATAATTTTATAAAACCGACGCTTGGTAAGAGATTCATATTTAAGAAGAAACTTGATCCAGTTACAAGGCAGCCAATTTGCAAAATGCGTTATCCACCAGCTGATTGTTTAACTGAGATACCATTGGAGACAGTTCCTTTTAACTTTCTAAGAAGATTTCATTATTGGGAACTCGATCCTCATACAGGCGAAGCTGTGTTCGTTTTTGTTCCAGAATCTGAGCATCCAGAAAGAACTTCACTTTATGGTTTGAAGAAAGCTCAATTTAAAGTTTTTGATCCTATGAGCTTGATTAATTTGTCACAGAAAGACTTGAGGAAGTTGTTTGATAATCCAATTCGCTTCAACGTAAGAAATGTTGTGAATTCGATTCTAGGTAGACAATTCCAGAAAGTGGTGACTGTGTGTGTTACGCATGGGATTCATGCTGGAGGCAGGTTTCCTACAGGCTGGACTTAATTGAAGAAATTTTGATGACCAAGCTGAAGACACGGGGGAGTTTGTTGGTGCATCTTAGTGTGTCTATCAGTTGGTCTAAGTCTGTAATGCGTCTGATATGTAATTACGTTAGTTGATAACGTTTGTCTTAATTACATTTTGTGTTTTGGCGACACAAAGTCTTTGTGTCGCAATAGTCAATCTGGCGACACATCTTGTGTTGCATGAGTCGGCTTGGCGACACAGCTTGTGTCGCAAAGGTCAGATTAGGTTTAGTATAAATAGACTTGTACGGCTCATTGTTTGAGGTTGATGAATTTGTGATCAGTGAGAGCATATTGTAATCATTTTAGTTAATATAAGCTGATCGGTTTTGTGTTAATCAATCATATATTTTGTGTTTGATTAGTGTTTATTCGTTTAACATTTTGTTATCAATCGTGGGATTCCGCACTACGGTTGATTATTAGGGATTCGATTAGGTCTGTTACAGGGGTCCTACAACGTGTAGTTGGACTTTTGGTCATTATGTGAATTACACAGGTTTTGATTCATTTGTTGTGTTTGAGACCTTTTTATGAGTTTAATAACTAATAGTTATCGGTCTATTCTGTAATGGCCATACAGATTGACGTTAAGTGTTCTTTGGGAATCCCCGGGTATTATGATATCCCAAGAGCCACCGATCCTCATCGAAAAAGAATGTGTTTATGATTATTTGCTGTAAACAGATTGTTATGCTAAGTTGAATTGTGTGTAATAAATTCATTCACTTAGCTTTGTGCTAATCCCTCCAATTACTTCCTGCAGGAAATGTTTTGATTAATAGTGGGTGCAGGAGGTGAATAGTTGTTCAATGAATGTTTGACTGCGCTCGAAGACTCTGATATGGTTTTGTAATAAACCTTGTTTTGTAAAATATAATACCCCATTTTGAGTATTTGTTAAACAGTTTTAATTTGATGTGATCTAAATATGTAAACTGTTTATGTACATTATTCAATATAGAGTAATGAAATGTATTTTGTAATATACGCTTCCGAGTAAAATAATATAATATTGTGTAAATGAAATAGTGGGTGTTATAAGTTGGTATCATAGCATAATTTTGGGCTAATTGAGCATTGTAAAGTGTTCAATCCCAAATTTGAACTGTGTTATGTCAAACATTCATGGGTATGGGATTTAGCATTGGTTATGAATCGGTTAGTAACTAGGTACTAACGATTAACAAGTTTCAAGTTGTTGTGTTGAATACAGATAACGTGCAACCGACCACCAACCCTAATAATGACTCACGGATCGATGTTCCTCCTTCAGATATTCATAATGAGAGACATGATCATGAGGGTACTTCTATTCCTGCTTGTGAAGAATCGAATCGAGATGATTATCTTTTTCAGTTAGAAGATGAGGTGATTAATCTCAGAGAATTTAAAAGGCAGACTGAAACTGCATCATCTCAGCAACGTTCTCAGCAACAGATACCTGTGTTTGGTAATATTCCTTCTTTTCAGTCAAATAAATAGTGTTCATTCAAAACGTTCATGGCAAGTAAACCACCAGAGTTTAGAGGTAGTACAAATCCATCTATAACTTTAAACTGGTTAAGAGATATGGAGCGGAAATTTGATGTTACTCACTGTGAAGAAGAATCCAAAGTGTTTTATGTTATACAGTGTTTAAAAGACGAAGCCATGGTTTGGTGGGACTCGATTACTGGTCATTTAACTCAACAACAGAAAGAAGCTATTCGATGGCCTGATTTCCATCAAGCTGTTTGTAATCAATATTGTTCCAATTTTGATATGGCACGCATTAGGAGAGAGTTTGTGAATCTTCAATTAACCGATAAGATGACTATCGATGAGTTAATCACACAGTTTTCGGAGAAACTACGGTTTATACAACAGTGGGTTCCCGATGAGAAAACCATAATTGAGCAGTTTGTGGAAACCTTACCTCATAATTATCGTACTACACTGAGGTTAGCTGGTAATCTATCCCAAGCGTTTACTCTTGCACGTTCGGTTGATAGTGACATTAGAGGTTTTCGAGAATCTCAAGCTAGAAATACTTCTTCTTCATTTCCAAGAACTGGAACAGATTCTTCGGGTAAAGGAAAGTCCAGGTGGCAAGGAAATCGTCAGGGTCAAAGATTTAGTAATAAAAGTGGTTCATCCGGAAGTTCTAACTAGTGTACTTCTTGTCGATCCAAAGATATTGGTCAATGTACGATTCAGACAAACAAATGTGTTAAATGTGGTGTAACACCCGCTAAATTAGGACTAGTGATTTTTACCTAATCAGTTGTTAATACATGTAATTAGTTGGTTTTAGGCTAATTAATGTATTGAAATATATATATATTGTTGAATATATACGACTATGCGATTTATTAAATCGTACAAGTTTCAAATCGAACATAATTCAGTTCAAGTAAATACGGACGTTGGTAAATCAATTTTATTAAATAACATAAAATTATTTAATAACGATATCATACCCAAAAATATTATTTTGATAATATTTCAATTACATTTCGTACAGTGTAATAAACGTCAACGCGACTTAGACATTTAACACACAAACAAACGAAATCATTTAAGTTATTAAGTATTTAGTAAAATACTTCAACAAAAATATTGAGTAAACATTTGTATTTTAAAACATATATTTAAACGTATAAAATAAATATTTAACGTTTAAACGAACACCGCACAGAACGCAAACGCGGGGATTAAAATTCGGGAGATCCCCCTCCCTCTTTTCCCAATAATCAGCCAAAAGGGGGTGAGGTCACCACCTCCCCACCCCATTTCCACCTATCTTCTCTCTCTCTCTATCAATCTCTCCTCTCTTTTCTCTCAAAACAAACCCACCACCACCAACATCTAAAATCATTAAAACGCATCACTAAACGGCCTCAAATCTTCAAGCCCATTTAGGGAAAAACGTTCACCACTTCACGATCTACATTTCCATCTTTCCGAATTTTCACGGCGTTAACTTCATAAGTTTCCGACAAATCCCGACACCTCTCATTTTCTATTGTTTTCAACGTTAATTGTTTGTCTAGGCTTAAAATGTCCATATAAGGGTTGGGTAAAAGTTTCGGACCAAACCAAAGTCTCCCGGCCAAGTTTCCGACCACCGAAATCCGGTCAGACGCCGATGTCGCTGTTGGCTTGGCCCAATTGTGACATCAGCTGCAATGTCGCAAAACCCCCCACGACGTCGCATATAGCGACATCAGCTTCAACGTCGCATGAAATTGCTAACGTCACACATAGCGACATCAACCCCTACGTCGCAAAGACCAACAACGTCGCATATAGCGACATCAGACTCAACGTCGCAATAAATTGCGAAGTCGCACTTAGCGATGCCATGACCAATGTCGCAGTCATGACCTGTGACATAACAACCTACGTCGCACACAATGTCGCAGATGACAGAACCTAGAAAACTCAGATTTTACTAAGTGTTGAGACCTGAAATTTTATCACTTGATTTTGCCCAAATTCAAATCTCAGATGCGTTATTCACCAAAGCAATGTAGTAGAAATAAAAATTTTCCAAGCTGAGCTGGCAGCTCGACCCCAGCCAGGGGCTCTGCCCCTTGGACCCCGCTAACCAGGGGCGCTGCCCCCGGACCCCCGTCATTAACGGGCTTCACCCTTACCCTAGGGTCACGAGTAAAGGTGTTACGTCTGAACTTTCACACAAGGTGTTGAACTTGTATAACATCAAACACGAATACGACACAACTTCTAAAACACATTGGAACTTACTTTTAGGTATAACACTTCAAAATCATCAAAAAAAGTAATGTGGGATTATTATTTCAAACAATCACCAACGGGCCGTACACATTTTCAAACACTTAAACAATCAACCAAATTGTGATCATTTGGACATTCTAGTTGGACAAACAACTACAAGGTAGTCTTGTTAGATGCCTTCACATGTTTATAACCATCGCGTGCTGTGGACACCCTCAAGTTACAAGTCTTTGGACTTCGATTCTTGGCTAATCAATCTCAGTTTATTTAGATAAACTCTTCAGGCTCAGGTGAGTCTCATGGCCCCTCTTTTTACTATTTTACTAGGGGTGTGATACATTGCTCTGTTTTTAACACATGAATGCGAGTACATATTTTAATATACTACATGAGTTGTTTTCAACTAATCAGACCAAAGTCCTCCGTCAGTATAGTCTGGTAATACGAAAGTAGCATGAATATTAGTATATGGTACCATATAGGATTGACCTACCTCATCCGGGTTAGTCACGCTAACCTCTACAACGGACGTACTAATATTTGGGAAGACGAGTGTAGATTAGGCACTCGTGGAGGCACCTCTCTCGGAATTCTCTATATGGGACCCGACCCTCGAGTTAAGCTCAGACTATGCGCTCATGGTTGTATACACTATCAGTATCATTTGCTGGATGCAAATCAACATTTAAATCTTGCGGTTCACAAACTAATATTTGATATCTAAACTTGTGAGCTCACCAGCGTTAGCTGACCCATTTTAGCATGTATCACAGGTACTCAGCAGTAGATCTGGACTACCCATCAGGATGCCTATTAGCTCGAGTCTTCATGCAAACTTCAGAGATTTCATTGCATTATTAGATTTTGTATAACTAATTATGTACTTAAATCTCTCATATTACGAACACGAGCTATGTACGACTTCAAACTATTGTAAACCTTTTAATATTAATATATTTTGTTAAAACGACGCATATAGAGTCGTTTGCTATATATCTGTGTGCTTTGATTATTGATTAGTAACACCCGAATTATGCTTTCGCAAAATATTAAATTTGGGGGTGTTACATGTGGCGAATTGGGTCATGAGTTTAAGAATTGTAAGTTTCCTAATTATGTATCTTGGAACTGTAAGAAAGAAGGGCATCGTGTTGGGCAGTGTCATGAGGCAGGAAAGCAGGGTTCGGTCTCGGTCGGGAGTTCATCATCTTCCGGTCAAAAGCGGAAGAATCCTCCGCCAGCGACGAGTAGGGCTTTTCAGATGACAGTCGATGAGGCTGTCCACACAGATGACGTGATTACTGGTACTTTTCTTATAAACTCTGTACCAACTCGTGTTTTATTTGATTCTGGAGCAAATTGTTCTTTTATATCTGTGTCTTTCTGTGATAAGTTGAAACTGATCCCTACTATGATAACTAAGCCCTTAGAAGTAGAGATTGTTAGTGGCAAGTTAGTTCCTGTTACCACCTCGGTGACTGGAGCTAATATTCTGATAGATGGCCAGAATTTTCCAATTTCGTTTCTGTTAATGCCGATTACAAGTTTTGATGTGATTATTGACATGGATTGGTTAAGTCAGTTTAAAGCAAGTATAGATTGCCACCATAAGCTGATTAGAATCCCAATCTCTGAAGAGTCATACGTTATGGCTCGAGGAGAACGGGATAGTGGGTGTATTCCTCTGATTTCCATGATGAAAGCTAGGAAGTCATTGTCTAAAGGCTGTGAGCCTTATCTAGCTTATGTCATTGATGTTAAATTACAAAAGAAGTCCATTTCTGGGGTTCCGGTTGTCTCTGAATATCCAGAGGTGTTTCCCGATGATTTACCTGGTATACCACCGGTTAGGGAAGTTGAATATCAGATTGATCTCATTCATGGTTCCTCGTCTATAGCTAAAGCTCCCTATATATTAGCTCCGTCTGAAATGCGTGAAATGATGAATCAGATTCAGGAGTTATTGGATAGAGGTTTTATTAGACCTAGTTCTTCTCCTTGGGGTGCACCGGTTTTATTTGTTAAAAAGAAAGATGGGTCATTTAGAATGTGCATTGATTATCGAGAATTAAATAAAAGAACAGTAAAGAATAAATATCCTTTACCTCGGATAGACAATTTGTTTGATCAGCTGCAGGGATCTTCTATATATTCTAAAATTGATTTGAGGTCGGGTTACCATCAGGTTCGTGTTCGTGAACAGGATATTCCAAAGACTGCTTTTCGTACCAGGTATGGTCATTATGAATTCCTGGTGATGCTTTTTGGTTTGACTAATGCTCCCGCAGTTTTTATGGATTTAATGAACCGGGTATGTCGACCATTTCTTGATAAGTTTGTTATCATTTTCATCGATGATATTCTTGTTTATTCTAAGTCTGAATCAGAACATGCCATGCATTTGAGGTTAGTTCTTGAAACATTGAAAAGAGAACAATTATATGCCAAATTTTCTAAATGTGAATTCTGGATCCGGGAAGTACAGTTTTTGGGTCACATTATTTGCAATGATGGGGTTAAAGTTGATCCTTTTAAAGTTGAAGCAGTAATGAATTGGAAAACTCTAAAGAACGCTTCTGAAATTAAAAGCTTTCTGGGTTTGGCAGGTTATTACCGAAAATTTATTAGTCTTTTCTAAAATTGCTAGCCCATTGACTAAATTAACCCGCAAGAATGAAAAGTTTGAGTGGTATAATCAACATGAACATGCCTTTTAGACTCTGAGACAACTCTTATGTCAAGCCCCAGTGTTAGCATTACCGAATGGGTCTGAAGATTTCATTGTATATTGTGATGCATCTTACTCTGGTTTGGGCTGTGTTCTTATGCAAAGAGACAGAGTTATTGCTTATGCTTCTCGTCAGTTGAAACTGCATGAAAAGAATTATGCAACACATGATTTAGAGCTGGCAGCTGTTGTGTTTGCTTTAAAAATCTGGAGACACTATCTATATGGTACTAAATGCATTGTTTGTACTGATCATAAAAGTCTTCAGTATGTGTTTTCACAGAAAGAACTGAATATGCGTCAAAGGCGATGGTTAGAATTAATCAAAGATTATGATTGTGAAATACGTTACCATCCAGGAAAAGCAAATGTAGTTGCAGACGCTTTGAGCAGAAAAGGTAATTCTGACCGAGTTTATTTTCTGCGAGTTGATGTTTCTTCTGACTTGGTGGATCAAATTAAAGTTGCACAATTAGAAGCTTTGTTGGACTATAATCTTAAGTCAGAAATTATGTTGAAAAGAAAAGATTTATTGATTGACGATTCTAGAGGATTAAAGACTTTTCAGTCTCGTGTTTGGATTCCTCTGATTGGTGATATTCAAGATATGCTTTTGACTGAAACTCACAAGTCTCGGTTGTATTTCCGTCCTGGTAGTACACGGATGTATAATGATCTGAAACCTTTATACTGGTGACCCACAATGAAAACTGATATTGCAAAGTTTGTTGGTAATTGTCATATATGTGCTCAAGTTAAAGCTGAACACCAAAAGCCATATGGGTCATTGAAACAGTTAGAGATTCCAGAGTGGAAATGGGAACATTTAACTATGGATTTTGTGACTAAACTTCCACGTACATCTCGAGGTAATGACATGACTTGGGTTATTGTTAACCGATTGACTAAAAGTGCTCATTTTCTTGCTGTCAGTGAAACAGCGTCTTTGACTAAACTTGCTCAGTTATATATTAATGAAATTGTCTCGAGACATGGTATTCCATTATCAATTGTATCAGACAGGGATTCTCGTTTTATTTCTCACTTCTGGCAGAGTCTACAGCAAGAGTTGGGTACACATGTGAATCTCAGTTCAGCTTATCATCCTCAGACCGACGGTCAGTCAGAACGTACTATTCAGACACTTGAGGATATGTTGAGAGCTTGTATCTTGGAATATGGAGGTTCTTGGGATTCTCACCTCCCATTGTTGGAGTTTGCTTATAATAATTCTTATCATTCCAGTATTGGTATGCCTCCTTATGAAATGCTTTATGGTCGTCGTTGTCATACCCCCACGTGTTGGTTAGAAGCTGGAGAAAAGCAATTTGCAGGTCCAGATATAGTACAGATCACAGCTGATAAAGTGGATATCGCTCGAGAAAAGCTAAAAGCTGCACGTGATAGACAGAAACAGTATGCAGATCCACGTAGACGACCAGTTACATTTTCTGAAGGTGAGTTAGTTTATCTTAAAGTTTCACCGTGGAAAGGCGTTATTAGATTTGAGAAATGAGGTAAATTAGCTCCTAGATACATTGGCCCCTTCAGAATTCGTCAGGTGGTTAATGATCAATCAGTCTTATTGGATCTTCCTCCTGAGCTTGCTGGTATTCATTGACACGTTTAATATCTGTTATTTGAGAAAGTGTAATGTCGAGGATCAATCCCAGATTCTTCCTTTACAAGACTTAAAAGTCGACCAGAACCAGAAACTAGTTGAAGAACCGATTAAAATTCTCGATAGGAAAGTTACTAAACTTAGAAAGAAACAGATACCAATGGTGTTAGTAAAATGGAAACACAGTTTAGGTTCCAATTTGACCTAGGAGACCGAGGAGTCTATCAAAACCAAATATCCTGGATTGTTTGATCGAGTTTAGATTTCGAGGACGAAATCTCCTGAAGGAGGGGAGATTTGTAACATCCTCTCGTCGGGTCTGGTAATTCTCTATTTAAATTGGTTATTTAATTATTTTAGAAAATTATTTGATATTAATTGTTTATTGAGAAACTTAGGTAAATAGGTCTTAGGACTTATTGTGAATAGTAAATTGTTACTTGTTTTTATTTACTATAGTCGAGAGTAAAATAAAATGATATTTCTCGCAAATGAATTTTAGGTTCCAGACAATAGATTTGGAACGGGTATAAAATACCCAAATAATTAAAGTTAGTTATATGTGGAGATCGACTCATTTGTATCATTTCCTCAAATTGGGAAAGTTATTTCATTTCACTACACTCCCTTAAGGAATCAAAGTTAAGAATTTAACTTAAACATTAGAATCCAAAGCAAAGTACAGGAATCAGAATTGTGATCTATTACAAATTCATAATCATCATCTTCCTTATCAAGAGTAAGTTATGTATTGTTCATAAACTCCATTGTTGTTAGGTTAAATGTACAATTGTTAGATTGGATGATTACTTGAGTGAAACATGATGATTACTAGTGTTATAGTTACATTGTGAACTGATTCAAGTCATTAAGAACTGAATTCATGTGTATTGTTGGTGATTTGGAACCTAAGTAATTAACCTAAATGGGTTTCATGAATTTGATGAGAAATAGGAAGTTGTTGATGTTGTTTGATGCTAGCTAGAAGTATGATGCGCCACCAGCAGTCGGTAAGGATTTTTTCCTTGTCGTTGCACTGGCTACTGGCGACGGGCATCAGTGGGTGTTTTAAATTTGTAATTGCGAGGCCTAAGTTTTCCCTAACAATGCTAATCCTAAGGGTGAGCAAGAGGTAGGTATGACCTAGAGTCGTTCTTCAAACCGACTGAATTGAAACTAAGGCGTGGTAGATGAGGGCTTATAAACTAATGAAGGGTTTTTAAAATAGTGGGGGAGTTTTGGTTTTTGTATTAACTTAGGCAAATAAATAAAAGCAAAATAAAAATAAAAGATAAAGCAGATAAAATAAAGATAGTGTTTGCTGAGATTTCGTTAATTAAGTTATGGGATGATGTTTAGAGAAACTATGTTGAAAGATATTTGTTAATTATTAATCTTGAATACTCGTGATGTAAACACTAGATTCCCTACTAATTAAAATCCCATTAGCATGTCACACCGGGAGCTAGGTTATGGTAACATCACAAAGTATTTAGAATAATAAGCAAAATCTTGATTATGGTTTAATAATACTTTCATATGAACGGGAACAAAATCTTAAGGTACTAGACATAACTGAATCATATAACGATTCCTCGTCATCCTAACAGATTCATGTATTTAAAAAGTTCATTAATGACTTTAAACCAGCCCTTGCTTAAGACTACCCAATAAATCCCCTAATTATTCACAGCGTTCCTCACTTAAAGTGGTTCTGCCGCTTCAAGCCTCGGCCATGTCTTGTCCTATGATAATCCCCCATGTAGCCTTACGGTTCCATAGTTTCATACCTTTGACAAATTATATTGACACAGATGACTGACTACCCTTTCAATTGGACGTCGTTAAAAAGGTGTTGTAATCACGTTTATTGGTGGAAAGGCGATTAGATTAATTTGTAGTTCAAAAGTCTATTTAGAAAGGTTAATTAAACAAGGTTTCTCATTTTATATGTTAGTCCGTAATATAACTACCTTCGATCGTTACTCGACTTCTATACATTTGTACTCCACCTTGAAGTGTTTTCAGTACTATATCGAATAACAGTCGAATAGGGGCCATCATATTACTTCGTTATATTGTACCGTTTTGTAATATGACTACCTTCGGTCGTTCCTTGACTTCCATAGATTTGTACTCCACCTTGAAGTGTTTCCAGTACTATATCGAGTAACAGTCGAATAAGGGTCATCATATTACTTTACGATAATTAAGACCGTTTATATTTTACTACTATGATGATCCTAAGGCAACAATCAAACAAGAACATGCAATAAGACGATCAAAGTAGTACTACCGATCTTTAATATTTAATTGTAAATCATCCCATACTTAACTAACTACATCGCAAACAAACACAACAAGTATACTACTCTCTAATCATTGCAATAACTAAATCTAGCATAATCAATAAAAACATAATTAATTAAGATAGATAAGGATAGAAAGAACCAGGATTAAATGCGAGAGAGAATAGACATGAATTAATTGACACAATTCCAAATATACACTGAAGATTACAATGCGTTCTGCACTTTCCTTCTTCTTCTAATAAAAATCCTAAACTAGTTTACATACTAGTTAAAACTAATCTAAAGAAAGAAATATAGAGTGAGAAAGTGGGAGCTTATTTCTAGAGTGAGAAAGATAAGCTAGGAAGGTGTGTCTTTGCAAATAAGCCTCATGCCTCCTATTTATAGAAGAGTTTTGGTGCATTTTAGCAAGTGGAAGCTCACAATAGCAAAAGGTGGAAAAGGTGGTGGCACCAGGTACGAAAAGGTGGAAAATGTGGAAAAGGTGGTGGCACCAGGTACGAAAAGCACGTAAAGGTCTAGCACCGGGTACACGAAAGGACCAAAAAGCGTAATCCGTGCGGGTGAGTGGCAGCCGGCGGCGGTGGGGTGGCTGGCCGGCGGCGGCTGCCCCCCCCCCCCCCCCGCCCTCACCGGTTCGTCGCTTGTTGCCTCATTTCTCAATTCGTGCGTGTTTTCTTCGTTATACGTCCGTTTGCATTGATTCTTTTTGCGTTGGATTCGTAATTCAAAAATGAAGCTTTTGATGAAAATAAATCCCAAAAATATGTCTCTGAACTTTAGATGTGTTGTACGAATCGTTTGGATCTTCCGGCGTACGTAGAATCTTCATTTTTCGTCCGTTTTTGTTGATTCTTCTTCTGTTGGATTCGTAATTTGAAAACGAACATCTTGGGTGAGATGGATGTTGGTGATGGGCACTTTTGTCTTGAAATCTCGTTTTGATGCCTTGAATCTTCAAACGTGCGTGGAATCTTCGTTTTTCTATCCGTTCTGGTTGATTTTCATCGTGCAACCTTGTTTTGACCATCTTGGCATAATACTATTGATTTGTACTGAATTTGAGTTAAAGTGCCAAGAATCATTCCAGAATGAGAGAGATATTGATAGTAAAAACGTGACTTTTTACGCGATATCAAGTATCCCACACTTAGAACTTTGCTTGTCCTCAAGCAAACTCGAATTTTAACATGGTTAAAGATAAGCGGATAATGAAATATTTTGAGGCGGAACTTTTTAGTTAAGGGGGTTTTGGAAAAAATGAAATATTTGTTCTTTGAAAAACGAGGTTGTAATCTTTGGGAGCATGCTTTTGATCTTTGATCTTGGATACATGACTAGGCGATCCTCTCAAGGTGGTCACTCAAATCACTCAAAGTGTTTAGGGTTTCCTATTCAAAAATTATCAATCACTCAGAACGCCAGTCATGTATCGTTTATCGTCATAGGCTTGATCAAGAATCAAATCGTTACCTTTTTGGTGAGCGCGGAGTCGATCTAGCCACAATCATTCTAAGGCAAGTGATGTAGGGTTTTTCAAAGTGAAGTGTTGGTGATATGACAGGGGGTTTTGTTAGGTTTTTCGTGGGTCTCTTTTTGTTGAAGTTGGAATTTTTAAGAGGATTGACGCCCTTTTTCTTTTGGTGATTGCGGGAGGAGTCTTTATCTCCAATTGATTTTCTTTTTCTTCTAATTTTTCTTCTTGGGTTTTCTTCTTTGACGTCATATCTTTGTAACTTCTTTTCTTTCATCTTTGGGACTTACTATGAAGTTTGAGGGATGCTTTCGAGAAGGTAGGGATAACGTGTTTATTTTTGGGTGCACGGATGGGTTTAAGAATGATGTGATTTGATCTCCTTTTCATTCACCAATTTGGATTCGAAATGCATAACAGGAGCAAGTTCTTATTCTAAACGTATACATCGGCACACTCAAGAATCGAAGAAGTGAAGCATTAAAAATGAATGCTTTATATGGCTCAAGGTACCTCACGAATCGAAAGTTGGTTTGTTGTGTGCCTAGTCATGCGATGCTCTTTATGGGATTACTAAACTAATTTTTCAAAGGAATTCGTATTTTATTTATCCTTTTCCCAAAGTAAATTATTCTGTCAAAAATTTTTCATTTTCAACATATTTTTAACTCAATTTTGAAAAATTTTGTTTGCTTATTGGAGAAGGATGGTCTAAAGAGCAACGAGTTTAGAATCAAGCATATACCATTATCCATTTTACAGTAGTGTAACTACTGCTATCCCACACTTAAAGGAACATCGTCCTTGATGTTATTCTAAGCTCTGATTGGGGTAAAATCCCACACTTAGGATTTAAAACATCTAAGACGTATTCTTTTAGCTGTGTGTTTTGGGTTTGAATCCCACACTTAGTGATAAGCATAGTGGATATGGTATATTTATAACGAATGAAAGAAACGGTATAGAAGTACTCCCTATTTATATATATGGCTTGTTGGTGATGATGAGGAGTGCTCCGAAGCACATGATTGTCAACTTTTCCGTGGTGTCCCTTTGTTGTTGTTGTGTGCTCCGATTTCTTCAAGTCTTTTGTGATTTATCTCGTAGGTGTGAACACGTTGGATATACTTTTCTTAATTCCGGTGCCAAAAACTTGATGTGTGATGTGGCGCCAAAAACTTGATGCGTCGGTCTTCTTCGTATATCCAAGTGTGAAAGATAGTCGGAGACTTCATCACTTCTTGGAATGTAAAATTGCGGAAATGTAAATACGGGTTGCCTCCCGAGAAGCGCTCTTTTAAAGTCGAGAGCTCGACTTCTTCTCTCCTAGCTAGATGGAAATAGATGCATTGATGTTGTGGGCCCTAGGTTTTGAAAAAGTGTATCGAGGTGGATAGATTCTCATGAAATGATTGACTATTGTCGTAATCAATTCGAGTGGACTATCTCTCGATGATTCTTTATGGTTCAGAAGATGCTCTGAAGTTGTCCTTGCAAGTCCGTGAAGTCCGAATGTGATGTAGTCAATTGCTTTAGTGACAGTCCCATTAGGGTCGGTCATGGTGGTTGTGTCTGTCTTAACAACCTCTCTTGGCGGTGGGTTTTGCCAGAGAGAGCATACAAACGCCAAGAATTGCAGTTTTATGTCTTCGTAATTCTCGGTCTTGGGGTCTCCGTTGAATCTTCTGATGGACGTGCATAGGTCTTCTATTTGCCGGTGCTGATGGTTGTTGAATGGAAAGTCAGATTCTGAGAAAACTAGAACAAGCTGACGAAGTATCTCCTTGCATCCTGAGTAAAATATGAAGTTTCTTCTGGAGTTACTTTTCTGTTGTTGAATCTCTCGTAGATGGATCGTAACAAAAGTAGCGATATCAAGTGGTGATTCATGTGTGGCCCTAAAAGGTTGTTCGTGCCTTGATTCCTCCCAAATGAGATCACTAAGTTCTTTAATCATTAACTAAATTTGTTTTTCCATAGTGGAGTTGATAACCATAGTGTAACACCCCCAAATTTAATGTTTTGCGGAAGCAAGATTTGGGTGTTACTAATCAATAACAAAGCACACAGATTAACAGTAAACAACTCTATATGCGTCGTTTTGACAAAATATATTAATATTAAAATGTTTACAAATAATCATCCCATACATAGCTCGTGTTCGTAGTATGAAGAGATTTGAATACATAATTAGTTGTACAAAATCTAATAATGAAGTAAAATCTCTTGAATATTTGCATGAAGACTCGAGCTAATATGCATCCGGTTGGGCAGTCCAGTTCTACTGCTGTGTACCTGTGATATATGCTAAAATGGGTCAGCTAACGCTGGTGAGCTCACAGTTTTAGATATCAAATAAATTTAGTGTGAACCGCAAGATTTAATCGTTGATTTGCATCCAGCAAAAGATAATAGTTATGTATACAGTCATGAGCGCATAGTCTGAGCTTAACTCAAGGGTCGGGTCCCATATAGAGAATTCCGAGCGAGGTGCCTCCACGAGTGCCTAATCTACACTCGTTTTCCCAAATATTAGTACGTCCATTACAGAGGTTAGCGCGACTAACCCGGACGAGGTGGGTCAATCCTATATGGTACCATATACTAATATTCACGCTACTTTCGTATTACCAGACTATACTGACGGAGGACTTTGGTTTGATTAGTTGAAAACAACTCATGTAGTATAGCGAAATATATACTCGCGTTCACGTGTTAAAAAACAGAGCAATGTATCGCACCCCTAGTAAAACAGTAAAAAGATGAGCCATGAGACTCATCTGAGCATGAAGAGTTTATCTTAATAAACTGAGATTGATTAGCCAAGAATCGAAGTCCAACGACTTGTAAGCTGAGGGTGTCCACGACACGCGATGGTTATAACATGATTGGGTATCTCAAAGATCACCCTTGTAGTTGTTTGTTCAACTAGAATGTCCAAATTACCACGATTTGGTTGTTTGTTTGGTGTTTGAAAATGTGTACGACCCGTTGGTGATTGTTGGTAATAATAATCTTATCATTATTCTTGAAAAACGCGTTCCAAAGTGTTTTAGAAGTCATGTCGCACTCATGTTTGATGTTATACAAGTTTAACACTTTGTGTGAAAGTTTAGATGTAACACTGTTACTCGTGACCCTAGGGTAAGGGCGAAGCCCGTTAATGACGGGGGTCCGGGGGCAGCGCCCCTGGTTAGCAGGGTCCAAGGGGTGGCAACCCCTGGCGGGGTCCAAGGGGCAGAGCCCCTGGCTGGGGTCGAGCTTAGTAAAAAAAAAATCTGAGTGAGGGCATCTAAGATTTGAATTTGGGTAAAATCAAGTGATAAAATTTCAGGTCTCGACCCTTAGTAAAAAAAATCTGGGTTCTGTTTCATGCGACACTTATAGCGTCACTAGAGGGCTTAGGCGTCACTTAGGAAGTGACGCATGAAAAGGCAGAATCTGAGTGAGGGCGTCACTAACGGAAGTGAAGCATACTAAGGCGTCACTAAGGTAGCTTGGGCGACACTTAGGAAGTGTCGCATAAGATTTGAAATTCTGAGTTTAGGGCGTCACTTAGGTAAGTGACGCATAAGGTGGCGACACTCCACTAGTGTCGGGTATAAGTGTCGGATAAGGGTTCAAGGCGTCACTAGACAAGTGACGGTTGGAAGTGTCGGGAAAAAGGTTTTATGCGACACTTAAACAAGTGACGCAGGATTAGGGCTTTTAGCGACACTTAGGGCGACACTTAAGTGACGCACGAAGTGTCGCGATACTGCACTTTCGTTGCGACACTTAGGGCTGTCAACGAATTTTTGAGCCAAAAACGAGTTTTCGGGTTTCCGTTTGGTCTGATTCTTTTACCCAACCCTTATAAGGACATTCTAAGCTTAAAGAAACAACTAAAACTTAAAAACACTTAAAATCGAGAGGTTTCGAGTTTTCGTCGGAAACTTACAAGTTAATGAATCAAGATTCCGGAAAGGTAGGAGTGTAGATCGTGACGCAGTGGTTCTTTTCTTCCAAATGAGTAAGTCGATTGGAGCAAGTTTGGTGGTGATTTTCTTAGATTTAAGGTGATGGTGGTTTTGGTTTTGTTTGAGAGAAAGGGAATGAAAGAAATGGAGAGAGAGGAGGGAAGTGAGGAGAATGGGGAGGGGAAAGGGAATTTGGGCAGATTTTTGGGGAGAGGGGAAGGGTTTTCTCCCAACTTTTAGTCCCCGCGTTAGCGCTCCGTGCGGTGTTCATTTTCCCCGGTCGTTTAAACATTAAATAACTGTCTTATACTTTCAATTGTAAGTTTTAAAATACAATCGTTTATTTAATTTTTTTTTTTGTTGAAGGATTTTACCCAATACTTAATATTTTAAATGGCTTCGTTTGTCTTTGTGTTAAATGTATAAGTCGTGTAGACGTTTATTATACGATACAAAATGTAATTGAAATATTATGAAAATAATATTTTGGATATAGTAGCGTTATTAAATAATGTTATACTATTTAATAAAAATATTCACCAACGTCCGTATTTACCTGAACCGAATTACATTCGATTTGAAACTTGTACGATTTAATTAAATCGCATATTGGTATATATTCAACAATATATATATCGGTACATTAATTAGCCTAACACAGAACTAATTACATGTATTAACAGAGAATTAGGCACTAATTGCTAGTCCTAATTTTGGCGGGTGTTACACATAGATCCGTTTTCCTTAGAACTGAGGTGATCTTCTCTACTTAGCAAGTTAAGCAATGATGTGAGGTCATTTATCATTGAAATGTTGGCACGACTACTCAGATGTCCAGTAGTTCCTTTCATATGTGCTCTAATGGATCCTAACATCTCCCATTCCGTTGAGGTGAATGGGATGTTAGATCTTTTAAGGGCATTGTAGATCCTAGTGTAAGTCCGTTTCTGTTGTTGACAGAATTGCAGTTCAGCAGGGGAAAGAGCCAGCATGTTGACTATGCCGCTTATTCCTCCTACTACTTTGTCAAATCTTTGGATGAATTCTTCGAGCACTTTGTGATCTATGATGGTTTGAAGTTGGTATCTTATGCGTTTTGAATATTCCTCCAGTGTTTCTCTTCTCATAGGATGGTCATGGTTACTTCCCGCCATTTCTTTAGTGGTAAACGGATTAATTGGCAGTATGCTGCTTTTGTTTTCTTTTTCCATCTTTCTCATCCCAATTTCTTCCATCGTTGAGTTTTTCACTGATGCATTTTTCATCTTTTGTCCTATTCGTCGGAGGTCAATCGGAAAATATGGCATGATTGCCAGTTCCTTGCTAGATTTCCTTTCACTTATTGACTTTGCAGTTTCTTCGTCCTTGATAACACGTAAAAAGTCATGTTTTTACGTACGTTATCTTCCACATTTTAGGCACAAAGTTAACAAAACATACTTAAAAGGACATTATTCATAAAGTTTTGTTAACTAAGTCAAAACGGAGTCGATGTTTGAAAAATCACTAAAAATGGCATGAAAAACATAAGAAACCGGGCAAAACTGCTTTATCACACCACCGTTCACTCATTTCAATGCACTTTAAGCTACGCTCTGAGATATGACCTCTAAATTATGTCATTCTCTTTGTTAGGAAAATACGAACGCGTGGGTATAAAGAACGCTCAAAACGGATAAACGACGAAGAAGTTACGCCCGAACGAAGAAATAGAGAACCGAGAGGCCAGCATACGGCTGAACCAGGCCGTATACGGCTGGTCCAGGCCGTATACGGCTGGACCTAGACCGTATACGGTCTGTGCAGGCCATATACGGCCCATGCACAGCCGTATATGGTCCAGTTCAGCCGTATTCACCCTACGCACAGCCGTATACGGTCCAGTTCACCATATTCACCCTAGCTCAGCCGTATCGTGCGTTTGGGTGATAAAAATCTGATTTTTATTCGCCTTTGCGATACGGTTGTGCGTTTTGAGGTTTGGATACGGTCTACGGATACGGTTGTGCGTTCTCTATAAATACAAGCCTCATTTCACCATTCAAAGACATCTCACATCTCTCATTCAACATACACACTTAAATTCTTCGTTTTCTTATATTTTTATATTTTTAGTCTCTCTAGAATAGTTTAGATAGTTTCTCTCTCTCTAGAGTTTCTCTCTCTAGAGAGAGAGTTAGATAGTTAGTTGATTAGCAGTAGAGAGAAAGAAAAGCTGGTATTGTAATCACGGTGTAATAAGAAGCATTCTTGGTGCAAGACTCTGCCTTTTCTTTTCAGCTGTTACTCTGCTCAATTTTACTGGTGATATCTCTCTTTTCATACTTATACTATGTCCGAATTATTTCTGCCTGTTTGTATAATGTATGTTACTGTTATTGTCAGTTTATTGAGTAGTATGCTGTTGCGGTTGTTGAAATGTAGATAGTTAGAAGTAGGGATGATGCTGAATTAATCTTTAATCTATATAATTGGGAATTGTTATATTTGTTATGTCTAAACTTATCATGCATCTAGACTTAGCTATGGATCACCCTTTCCAGTCCTTCGCGTGACTACTACTTTAGGCTTAGAACCTGATCAACTCTAGGTACAGTAGGAAGTTATCTGTGTTATAGTAAAGAAGCCGTGTATGTCACTGTAAATCGGCTGTAATACTGGGTAAACGCCCCGGAAAGAGCCGTCTGTGCCTACACTGTGGATTACCTAGAGACCCTAGAACATGGCCTACAAACCAATATAGCTGTGGAAGTGCACAGTACACCGTCTGGCTACCCCTGTAACTGAAGCTATGGAAACACTTCGATAGTATACACCATATATGTACCTAGGGATGAAAAGCTGTGGAAATATCATAGTACACCGTAAGTACATCCTCGGTTACACGAATCTGTGGAATTATCTAAGTGTTGTACATCGTGAACGGTTCCTAGGTTAGTACACTATGGAAGGAGTATACATTGTACCCCGCTGGTGTTCCTAAGGCTGAATGACTGATTGCAAAGGAGAGGCTAGATCATGACAGAAGTAATTGAACTAATAAAACGTAAGGAATGAGTCTGGAGATGAAAGTCAAGCCCAGCAGTGGTTCAGGATTCTTAAAACCCCTAGACTCTACAAAACTGATAGTTTAGAATAGCAAGTTAATAATCTGAACATGTTTAGGAAATGGCATTTACATTTAGGTGTTAAGAACGGTCGGAATTACCCAAGTGGCAGTCTGTTACCTTATTCCTGCACCCTTAAAGGGTCACTTGTCCATAAAGACAGTGTGGGGGGTTGAGCAGCCTGTTCTGATCAGAATCACGATAGCCTAGGTCTCGTGACATACTAATTCTGGTACATAACTAGAATGAGTAGGGTCCTAGTGTTTACACCCATAATGCATATGTTTATTAACTGAAAATGTCCCCAATTATCTTTATAATAAGCATCATCCCCGCAACTGATTATTGAAGTTTCAACCGCCGCAATTCTCTATCTGTCTACCTAGCTACCGATTCTTCTCTATCTTATTTATTTTTCCTATCTTTAGTTAATCAGTTAATTAAATTAGAAAACCCCCAAAACCTACCTATCTGCACAAAACCCATCCTAAAAGCAAAACTCTATCTTTGGCATCACTTCGTTTCAATTCGCTCCGATTTAAGAACGACCTCGAGTTATACTTACTGCTTACTCACCCTGTGTGATAGGTAGTACTTATAAATTGAGTCCCCAGCAATTATAAATTTTAAAACTTCGCTGATCCGCGCCTCGACGGACGGTCCGACGATGGGGTGAAAACCCGACTGACCGTTTGGGCGTGATAAAGTTTTTGGCGCCGCTGCCGGGGATCGTAGAGCGTTACGATTCTGAAGCCGCCTTAGATAGAATAAGCAATTAGGAGATCCTTTTCGTATAGGTTGTCCTTAACCTATTCGAAAGTTACTTTTCTTAGAATAAATTAACTTAGTTTAAAATAAAATGAAAAATCCAAAAATATCTTTCTACGATTCGCCGCCTTCCTGTCCCATTTCTCTATCCGCCTCCAAGATGACTGAAGAAATGACGGCTATGGACGATGCTGAGTTCTTCGACCACTTGGAACCAGAGTTGAAATCCGACTTTCACTCATCACCGGAAGAAGTCTCCGCTAGCCCAGACGACGATTCTAGAACCTTAGGGAAATTCTTAGATCTTGACTTAGGAACCTATAAATCTCAACAGAAGATCTCAACTTCTGCTTCTAGCATTCCAAGCTATCAGGTTTTACCTACGCCTGAGATTAAATATTTCTTAGAAAATATCCCTAGATTCCCCTTTATTTTGCCGATAATATTCCTGAAAACACTCAATCCTTTCATTCTTCATCTAATGAAGAACGAATCCCCATAAGGAATGAGGATATTCATGAACATCTTCCAAAATCACCAATTTTTGTCCACTTCGTACCAAAACCTTCGTACACCATCTATCGTGTTGTTGACAAGGAGATACTGAAAGATTCAGATGGTAATGAAATCCGATACGTTGGTTATTCTTTTGACCCTGATAAGAGGTTAGGTATATGTAAGGCATTTGCCTTACACTTAAATATGTCTGATTTCCCTTATTCAGTCGAGCAAAGAAAAACCATCTTAAGGATTGACATACTCGTAGGTGTTCTCCACTGTCTTCCGATCCAAAAGGAAGATGGCATCTTCACTCGATATCGAGAGCAAGAGCGAAAGCTATTATCAGAAATAGATCGCCTCATGGATCTATTTGCTTGCACCGATTATCCATCAGTTTCACAAACCATGATTAATCGTTATGTTGCAGCAATGATAAAAGAGCTTAAGCTATTAACTTCTAAAGATCCTTTGATCACTCTTGTCATTTCTGGAAAAATTCCATTCTTCGTAGATCCCGCCGCTTATATAATCACCAAGTTGCAAGAAATATTTCCTGGAGCTGATGACGACAAGATAGAAGCCGTTTTCTTTGCCGAAAGAAAAGATATTCACGTTAAACTCGCTTCGTTGTTCGATCAATCCAAACTCCCTTTTACCATTTCTCAAAGATCTTTAATTTGGGATATCACCATTGCAGTGCAGACTACAAATGGAGATCCCGACTCAAAAGAGGAACTTAGGTTTCAGAGAATTTTAGGAAATCTTCTTCACGATCTTAATAATATAGACCGCGGTATGCGAATAGGAATTTCAAGTAAAAAGAAAGTTAGAAAGGAATTTAATAAGTTTGTTGACAATCTGCTAGAATTAGGCCAGAAAGAATGTAGGATTCTTAGCGAATTCGAAAATTTTTCATTACACCCTGCCAAGCTAGTAGATTATGTCGTTAACATTCTAAATTGTGATTTTATTCCTCGCTATACTTCAAGATTGCTTTCAAGCAATCCCCTTTAAATAGATTTGGAACAATAGTCGAGCTGCAGACTTGAAACAAGCGCTTTTTAGGAGGCAACCCAAATCTTTAATTAGGTCTTTAAAATAATTTTCTTAGGTTAAAAATAAGTTAGTTTAGTTAGTGGTTTAATTTGTTTTAGAAAAAGGAAAAAAAAAAAACCCTTTTTAAAATCTCTGTCTCCTCAAAATCTGCGCAGTTTCTGAAAACTTGAAAATCTTAAATCAAAATATTTTATAAAGTTTTAAATTGCTTAGATTTTAAAGAGTCAAAATTTTAAACCAAAAATATTGTTTATGTTTATCTAGTTAAGTAGTTCTCCTTGCATTTTAATAAAACAATCTTTTGTTGCGCACAGTCAAATACCAAATTTTAAACTTTTGCTAAAATATTTGGCTAAGGTTTTTAATTACCCAAAATACCTAGTAATTACATTTATGCACAAATGGTAAAAAGGAGGAGTAAATAAAAGGGGTAAAAATGGGTCAAACAAAGTCAAAACAACAAAAAACCAATCTTTTTCCCCCTCCTTCTTCCCCTTTGCCGCGGCCTCCATCTCCCCACCCCAAACCCACCATTTTCCACCATTGTTGACCAAACCAAGCTTCAAACCTTCATCTCTAGGTCATTTTTATGTCATCTAACATCATTGCATCTTCATTAAGGTAAGATCCAAGCTTAAAATACCAAAATTCTCTAACTTTATTAACCTAGGGTTTCAAGTTAGTTTTTGATGATTTGTGCTTTACATTGCGAAATTGAGCTTTGATTCTTGCTTAGTGATGATATAGGATGATGTAGGAACTAGCATTACTTCTTAGATTGAAGCAATTTGATGTTTGACTTTGGAAAGTTGACTATATTTGACTTTTGTGACTAGTAAACTCATTTTGGCCAATTAATGATTAAATTGCTTATGATAAGTTGTTTGTTGATTGATTAATGCTAAATATGATTAGTATAGCTTATTCATTTGCTTCATTTGTGGTTAAAAGCGTAATATGGTCAAGTTAGCAAATTAAAGTAAGCATGGAAAGTTGACTTTTGTTGAAACGTCACCATTTTGAAACAAAACCTTTGATAAAATAATGTTTTAATTTAAGTAGATGCTAATGCCTTGCTTTGATTTGCTAATGCAAGTTAGTATTATGATAGATTTGGCAAATGACAAAAAGGAAACCTTACTTTGGTAATGTTGACTTTAAAAGTCAAAATGCTTAATTTTTAGTAATACTAGTAACCATTCTAGTTAAAGAGTCATGGTGGTGTTTTAAAATTGTATCTTTGAAAATGTTATGGTAAATCTTAAATGAATACTACATTTTCCTTAATTAACCACTTTTAAAATTTTAAAATAGTATCTACTTAAAAGAATACCATAATTACCTAAAAGATACAATCAAGAAACACATTTGTCAACTAAAGAAGCTTTGTTGCTATACTTGCATGATATGGTCAAAATTTCTATATACTTGTTTAAATATCATGGTTTGTTTGCATACGGTAATAGGTTATACTTGCCATGATAAGGTAATTACATGATTAAGATTTAACTCTTTATCATACATGCTTATTATGGTTGAATAAGTCTTTGACTTTTCGTGTAGAAATCATTAAGACCTAATAGCCTATTATTGTAAACCAAATATTCTTGTGGTGATTGAAATTGAGTTTGGTGGTATTATTAGCTATTACAGGTTTTTGGGACTGCTCATATTCTAAAGCCCACATTTCGAATTTTAATTCAAAATTGGGAATGTGATTTAGTCAAATAACTTGTAATTATTCCTTGTAATTCACTATATTCTTGTTTTCTCTTATTTTTCAGATGACTGATTTTCCCCGGTATATCAGAAAATCCATCAAGGACCCAGAGAAATGGGAAAGATATCAGACATGGCTAACACATCAGTTGGGAGAAAATAGGTACTTAGTGTGGGAGGATTTGGAGCAAATCGGTTTAAAGGAAGGGTTTTAAAATTTGATAATGTTTAAGGAAGGGAAGCGACATCTGCGCGCATGGAGGAATCTATTTGAGATTAAAGAAAATGTTTATCAAGAGTTAGTTGCTGAGTTTATGGTAACATTCCAGTTCGACAAAACGATTGATAAGCTAAATGATGACCGAATGATTAGATTCAACTTCATGGGAAACCCTCACCATATGTCAGTAGCAACCTTCGCCAGACATCTTGAATTATACACTGAGTATCAAGTTACCACTCCTTTCTTTCTGAAGGCAAACACTGAGGTTAAGCAGCGAGACCACACTGCTATTTGGCAAGAATTGACTGGAAATCAGTTCCAGTCCAATGTCAAGGCCACTTCGTTTCTTGATAAGCACTACCAAGTTCTCCACAACCTCATCGCTTGCAGCATTCGAGGAAAGAGAAAGACTAAAAGAGCTGTTGGGGTAAAGGACTTGCAGATCATCAAGAGCATTATAGAGCAGGAACACGTTAATGTTGCTTATTTGGTTGCTGATAGAATCCTTACTGAGTCGGGGTACACCGAGTCAGAGTTTGCATATATGGGAGCAATAATCACTAAGTTAGTTAGGAGAATGGGGCTGTTGACTGAGGAGGTGATTGGTAACCTGACACCAGTGGCAAACAGGGTATCTAAGCCATATGACATTAACTATATGGTTAAGGTTTGGTTGCTAGAGAAAGATGTTGATGGGCAGATAAAATGGAAGGATGGTGATATCATTCCGGGAGTTCGAATGAGGCCCCCGAGGAGCAAGAGTGTTAGGTTTGAGTTCGATGACAGCACGGTCCACCGACAGCCTAGGACCGCTGTTGCTCATGAGCGAGAGGAAGGTGAGACAGCCGCTGCTGAGGCTCAAAGTCTACTAATACCGCCTGTTCGAGAGTTTGGTTGGGGAGATCCGGTATCATCCAAGCTCATGTATGGTATATTGGGTATGCTTAACTCACATTACACACAGGACACATATTTAGCTACTGAGTTTGGATTCCCACAACCTACACGTCCTACATGGGTATGCGGCCCACGACCACCCAACTACCACACCATGCCACTACATCCATTTGCCATGATGCCACCCACTACCACCGTTCCCTACACCTCCATACCACCCACATCCTCCACTCGCACTGTGCACATGGAGATTCCTCGAGCCCGCCGTACCAGGACTACTCCTGCGGCTGAGCCGGTTTTCTCTGTGCACACTGCAACACCACATGAGCCGCATATCCCACATATTGGACAACCATCTTCCCGTACCATGACCCGTCCGAGACCAGCTGAGTCAGCCACATCAGACACATCTTCAGAGATAGACTCACCTCAGTCAGGGTTCAGACAGGACATGCAGGTTGATGACCAGGTACCGGTGCAGACTGATTATCTGCCTGATATGACTACTGCTACTGTTGTGCCTACTTTTTCAGGATTCACAGGGATGCTTCAGAGCAACCCAGTGCCTTCTGCTGAGCTTCCACCGTACCCGATGCATGGTGCTTCCTTAGGATCATATGAGGTTGCAGAGATGGGACTAGATCCCAACTTCCATTTGTACCCGATCCAGCCACCAACATCTGGCAGACAACGCAGTTCATCTTCAGCATCAGTCTCCCGCAGGTTATCCAGTGGACAGCACTCTACCTCCCGTCATGCACCTTACAACTCCATGCCACCTCCAGCTCACAGACCACCATCCGACCAGGATCCTTCTCACCCTTGATCTTATCAGATTTTATTTTCATTTGTGTTGGATAACTGTATCACTTATTATTATTATTACTGATATTTGGGATTACTATATTTGACTGTTGCTGCATGAACTATTTGGGTTCCAACCTGTAACTGGTTGGACCCATCTATCTATCCTATCTTATCATTTATCTATCATTTACTTATTTTATGCTTTTCTTAGTTAGTTTTTAGATTACTTGCAATAAAAGAGAGAGTAAAAAGTATGAAAGTTCCCCAAGAAGAAACCGAGATGACGCACGAATCACGCAAAGATCCTGACACAAACTGATCGACCTACACATCCGAATCAGAATCTTCATTCACACATCTCAGTCCTTTCTAGGGGAGTTTTTCTTTTCCATCCCTTAGTGATTTTCTTTCATCATCTATAACTCGCCGTTATGCCATCATGCTTAAATTCTAAGTGTGGGATTCTAAATCCCACATAAATCAAATCAACTTAGAAATAGGGTTCCAAAATATTTTCAAACTCTAAGTGTGGGATTCCTTCACAAGAATTTTAAACTTAGTTTGAGAACATTGGGGACAATGTTACTCTAAGTGTGGGATACACGGTATGTTATACCGTATTCTTTGACTTTGATTGCTTGTCCAAAGTATAACTTTCCAAAATTAAGCTTAACTTTGACAGTGGAGATGCCACTCATTCAGTTAGCTTAAAATTTTCCCTAAAAACCTCATTCTTGCTAAAATTTTAGAAAACATTTTTTCAAAATCATAAGCTTAACTTTGACAGTGGAGGTGTCACTCATTCAGTTGGCTTAATTTTCATAAAAACTCATTTTTGTTAAAATTTTTAAAATTTCTTACTCTAAATAATCTTGAGAAAAATAAATTTTTCAGAAATTAATTAAACTGCTTTGGAAAGTAAAGAAGTTAAGATACGATTTCCTTAAAAATGAAATGTTAATCTAAGAGCATCGCACGGCTAGGCACATACAACCCTATTGCAGTGAGGTATTTGAGCCCAATAAAAGCATTCATCTTTAATGCTTCACTTTTTCATTTGATGTGTGTGCCGATGCATGTGCTTTAAGTTAGAACTTGCTCTTGGTATACGCTTCGAGACCACACCAATGGGCACCGTACGCGGTGAAGGTGCAGTCAAAGGATCTTGACATTCATTAGGATAAAAACCCCTTTCATCATATCTCTTCAAGCCCAAAACCCTTCCAACACTTACTTTTAGTGTTGATGATCCGCCTAGAAAACCCTGTTGAGCCTTAGCCTATTCGTTTCTTTCAAACCCAAAAATTTAAACCCACTTATTCCACACCCACCAAAAATCTTATCTTAGAAATTTTAAACTTGTGGGAAATGTTATTTTAATTATCCTTTTTGCTTTCACTCCAAATCACAAATACTGGTGTTTACTCAAAACTTTCTCGTGTGCGTTCCCCTGAAAAAAATCAAAAGATGAAAAAGTTTGTGGTGTGAAAAATTGACACCAAGTAAATGCAAAGTCATCAGAAGGATGAAAAAGATGAAAGAAAGAAAAGGATTTCAAAAAGGGCAAAAGAAAGAAACAAAATAAAAATCCCTAGAAAAAAAAATCAAAAAAATAGAAGAAAAAGAAAAGAAAAGAAAATAGAATAAAGCTAAGTGCTTCGAATCTCTCGAAAAATTCATGTTCTTATAAAAGATATAAACTCTCCCGGGTATTTTCAAAAAGATAGAAGTCAAAATAGTTATCTTCTTCCCTTGCCATTTATCCGTTTCCGTTTTCATTAAAAAGGTGTTTAAAGTAATGTTTTTCCAAAAAGTTTAGAATTCTCAAAGATAAGCAAACCCCCTATTTTTAAACCAAAAACTCCCACTTATCCATACCACTCAACCCTCACCAACCATTACAACCCATTTCGAATGTCCTGGGATGATTAGCACCGTCCTCATTGAAGTGGTGGAGATCCGATTCTTGATCAAGCCTATGATGAGAAGCAATGCATGACAGGCTTTATGAGCGATTTCGTTTGATTAGAATGATAGGAAACCCGATACACTCTGAGGGAATTGAGTGACCACCTTTGTGAGATCGCCTAGTCATGTACAATATCCATCGAGAATTGTGAAAGTATGCCAAGGTTGACATTTCAGGATTAAGGGAGGGTTATCTTAATGATGCTTGCTTCCTAAAAAGGTTTTCTTGGTCTCTGACTAAGTAAAAAATCTCAGGTTATTTCTTGTCAAAACCCAAAAACCAATTTTTTCAAACCTTTATAGCAAGTGAGAATTTTAAAGTTTGCTTGAGGACAAGCAAAAGTCTAAGTGTGGGATATTTGATAACACGTAAAAAGTCATGTTTTTACGTACGTTATCTTTCACATTTTAGGCACAAAGTTAACAAAAACATACTTAAAAGGACATTATTCATAAAGTTTTGTTAACTAAATCAAAACGGAGTCGATGTTTGAAAAATCACTAAAAATGGCATGAAAAACATAAGAAACCGGGCAAAACTGCTTTATCACACCACCGTTCACTCATTTCAATGCACTTTAAGCTACGCTCCGAGATATGACCTCTAACTTATGTCATTCTCTTCGTTAGGAAAATATGAACGCGTGGGTATAAAGAACGCTCAAAACGGATAAACGACGAAGAAGTTATGCCCGAACGAAGAAACAGAGAACCGAGAGGCCAGCATACGGCTGAACCAGGCCGTATACGGCTGGTCCAGGCCGTATACGGCTGGACCTAGACCGTATACGGTCTGTGCAGGCCGTATACGGCCCATGCACAGCCGTAAACGGTCCAGTTCAGCCGTATTCACCCTACGCACAGCCGTATACGGTCCAGTTCACCATATTCACCCTAGCTCAGCCGTATAGTGCGTTTGGGTGATAAAAATCTGATTTTTATTCGCCTTTGCGATATGGTTGTGCGTTTTGAGGTTTGGATATGGTCTACGGATACGGTTGTGCGTTCTCTATAAATACAAGCCTCATTTCACCATTCCAAGACATCTCACATCTCTCATTCAACCTACACACTTAAATTCTTCGTTTTCTTATATTTTTATATTTTTAGTCTCTCTCTAGAATAGTTTAGATAGTTTCTCTCTCTCTAGAGTTTCTCTAGAGAGAGAGAGAGTTAGATAGTTAGTTGATTAGCAGTAGAGAGAAAGAAAAGCTGGTATTGTAATCACGGTGTAATAAGAAGCATTCTTGGTGCAAGACTCTGCCTTTTCTTTTCAGCTGTTACTCTGCTCAATTTTACTGGTGATATCTCTCTTTTCATACTTATACTATGTCCGAATTATTTCTGCCTGTTTGTATAATGTATGTTACTGTTATTGTCATGTTTATTGAGTAGTATGCTGTTGCGGTTGTTGAAATGTAGATAGTTAGAAGTAGGGATGATGCTGAATTAATCTTTAATCTATATAATTGGGAATTGTTATATTTGTTATGTCTAAACTTATCATGCATCTAGACTTAGCTATGGATCACCCTTTCCAGTCCTTCGCGTGACTACTACTTTAGGCTTAGAACCTGATCAACTCTAGGTACAGTAGGAAGTTATCTGTGTTATAGTAAAGAAGCCGTGTATGTCACTGTAAATCGGCTGTAATACTGGGTAAACGCCCCGGAAAGAGCTGTCTGTGCCTACACTGTGGATTACCTAGAGACCCTAGAACATGGCCTAGAAACCAATATAGCTGTGGAAGTGCACAGTACACCGTCTGGCTACCCCTGTAACTAAAGCTATGGAAACACTTCGATAGTATAGACCGTATATGTACCTAGGGATGAAAAGCTGTGGAAATATCATAGTACACCGTAAGTACATCCTCGGTTACATGAATCTGTGGAATTATCTAAGTGCTGTACATCGTGAACGGTTCCTAGGTTAGTACACTGTGGAAGCAGTATGCATTGTACCCCGCTGGTGTTCCTAGGGCTGAATGACTGATTGCAAAGGAGAGGCTAGATCATGACAGAAGTAATTGAACTAATAAAACGTAAGGAATGAGTCTGGAGATGAAAGTCAAGCCCAGCAGTGGTTCAGGATTCATAAAACCCCTAGACTCTACAAAACTGATAGTTTAGAATAGCAAGTTAATAATCTGAACATGTTTAGGAAATGGCATTTACATTTAGGTGTTAAGAACGGTCGGAATTACCCAAGTGGCAGTCTGTTACCTTATTCCTGCACCCTTAAAGGGTCACTTGTCCATAAAGACAGTGTGGGGGGTTGAGCAGCCTGTTCTGATCAGAATCACGATAGCCTAGGTCTCGTGACATACTAATTCTGGTACATAACTAGAATGAGTAGGGTCCTAGTGTTTACACCCATAATGCATATGTTTATTAACTGAAAATGTCCCCAATTATCTTTATAATAAGCATCATCCCCGCAACTGATTATTGAAGTTTCAACCGCCGCAATTCTCTATCTGTCTACCTAGCTACCGATTCTTCTCTATCTTATTTATTTTTCCTATCTTTAGTTAATCAGTTAATTAAATTAGAAAACCCCCAAAACCTACCTATCTGCACAAAACCCATCCTAAAAGCAAAACTCTATCTTTGGCATCACTTCGTTTCAATTCGCTCCGATTTAAGAACGACCTCGAGTTATACTTACTGCTTACTCACCCTGTGTGATAGGTAGTACTTATAAATTGAGTCCCCAGCAATTATAAATTTTAAAACTTCGCTGATCCGCGCCTCGACGGACGGTCCGACGACGGGGTGAAAACCCAACTGACCGTTTGGGCGCGATCAGTCCTCCGCGCTCTTGTTCATGGAGATCATGTATATATCGGCTTGCTCTCCAGGGTTTAGTTTGTCGATATGGAAAGTGATGGTTTCTCCCTGATACTGCAAGCTGATAGTTTATGCGAAGACATTGATGATTGCCTTGGCCGTATTCATGAAAGGTGTTCCTAGTATGATTGGGATGTGTACGTCTTCCTGCATATCCATTACTACAAAATCTGCTGGGTAAAGAAATTTGTCAATCCTAACTAAAATATTTTCAGCTATTCCCTTAAGGTATTTGACCGAGTGGTCAGCAAGTTGTATAGTCATTTTGGTAGGTCGAAGATTTTCTAACTCAAGCCTCTTGAAAAGCGAGTATGGCATAAGGTTAACACTAGCTCCTAAATCGGAAAGAGAACAGATGATGTCTGAATTGTAGATAGAACAGGGGAGAGTAAAATGTCCGGTGTCTCCGAGTTTTTCTGGAATGATATTTTTCAAGATAGCTGAACATTCCTTGTTCAGCGGGACATTGGGTACTTCGGGTACCTTATCCTTGGTTGTAAGAAGTCTTCTGAAGTACTTTTTGGAGTGAACTTCATAGGCGGTGTATAGGAATTTCCTATCAAGCTTAAAAGACTTAAGCTTGTCGGGTCGTTGTTTAAGACGAGCCGGAAATGGAATGTTTAATTTCCTATTTGGTGTAGACTCTAAATCCATTGTCGATGGGACAATAGGTGGTTCCTTCACCGGAGAAGAAATCGTAGGTGTGCTATGTGCTACATGAGAGTCTTGAATATGGGAAGCCTCCTTATGGCAACTAGTTGGACTATCCTGAGGTTTAGCGTTAATACGCTGTGCTAATTGTCCTAATTGGGATTCTAAAGCTTTTAACAAAGTCAAATGATCTCTTAAGATGATATCAGTTTGGTCTTGTCTAGCTGAGAGTCCTTGAATGACTTGTATCAGGGTGTCATCAAAACTAGAGGTTTGTGAGGAAGAGGGTTCCAAAGGTTGAGGTTGGTAAGTTAGTGGGCTATTCCTAGGTGGGTTAAGAGAAGGGTTAGTATTGGGTGAAGTTAGATGAGACTGAGGAATTTGGGCTGAATGGTTCGGATTAGCACAATTAAGGCAGGTTTGAACTTGACAGACTTGTTATTTTTGACTTTTCAATTCCTTGATCTCTTTGGTTAGTTCTTCCACTTGCTGAGTGAGGGTTTTGATAGCTTCATTCCCGATTGTAGTAGGTGAATTCATTAGTGAGGGGTGATTTTCACTGTTCCAGTCATGGTTGTGTATTGTCATTTTCTCAATAAGGCTCCAAGCGTCATCGGCCGTACAGTTCATAAAACTGCCTTGAGAGGCGGTATCAAATAAAGGACGGTGATGTGGGAAGAGACCATTGTAGAAAATGCGCAACTGGTCTGAGCGCTCAAAACGATGATTTGGACATTTCTTAAGCAATTTCTTAAAGCGTTCCCATGCATCGTAGATTGATTCATCGTGAACTTGGCGGAAGTTTATGATGTTGGATCTAAACGTGGCTTGTTTTGATGGGGGAAAATATTTGGCCAAAAATTTGGCTGCTAATTGATTTCTAGTTCCTCAAACCTGGTTTTTGCATTGAGAGTGAGTCAATAGGGAAATAGGTATAGATAGACTATGTTTTGATTAACCCCAATCGGCTTAAAGGAGTTGGATAAGGAAATGAATTTGTCAAGGTGGGAGTTGGGATCATCATTTGGTAGGCCATGGAATTGACAGAAGTTTTGGACTAACTGACCAATGTGTGGCTTTAACTCGAATGATCCTCTACCAATTTCTGGATAGACAATTGGTCCTCCTCGACCTTCAATCAGAGGTTTAGAGTCATCAGCCAGAGTGATACGTGTGGCTGTCATAGTCTCATCGGCAGGTGGTTGACTAGTTGAGTGGATAGGGATAATGTAATTTATAAAAGTACTAAAAGGAAGGAAAAATAAAGAAAGACGTAGGGGTCTAAGGAGAAAAATTAATCCTAAAGGTTCACTAGAGAGTAAGTTCATCTTGACGCCTATGGATCGTACAGTTGGTTCCCCGGCAGCGGCGCTAAAAACTTGATGCGCCACCAGCGGTCGGTAAGGATTTTTGACACAATTCCGAGCATAAACCGAAGATTACAATGCGTTCTGCACTTTCCTTATACTTCTAATAAAACTCCTAAACTAGTTTACATACTAGTTAAAACTAATCTAAAGAAAGAAATATAGAGTGAGAAAGTGGGAGCTTATTTCTAGAGTGAGAAAGATAAGCTAGGAAGGTGTGTCTTTGCAAATGATCCTCATGCCTCCTATTTATAGGAGAGTTTTGGTGCATTTTAGCAAGTGGAAGCTCGAAATAGAAAAAGGAGGAAAAGGTGGTGGCACCAGGTACGAAAAGGTGGAAAAGGTGGTGGCACTAGGTACGAAAAGCACGTAAATGTCTAGCACCGGGTACACGAAAGGACCAAAAAGCGCAATCCGTGTTGGTGAGTGGCGGCCGGCGGTGGCCATGTGCCAGCCGACGGTGGTGGGGTGGTTGGCCGGCGGCGGCTGACACCCCCCCACCGGTTCGTCGCCTGTGCCTCGTTTCTCGATTCGTGCATGTTTTCTTCGTTATGCGTCCGTTTGCATTGATTCTTTTTGCGTTGGATTTGTAATTCAAAAACGAAGCTTTTGATGAAAAGAAATCCCAAAAAGATGTCTCTGAACTTTAGATATGTCGTACGAATCGTTTGGATCTTCCGGCGTACGTAGAATCTTCATTCTTCGTCCGTTTTTGTTGATTCTTCTTTTGATGGATTCGTAATTTGAAAACGAACATCTTGGGTGAGATGGATGTTGGTGATGGGCACTTTTGTCTTGAAATCTCGTTTTGATGCCTTGAATCTTCAAACGTGCGTGGAATCTTCGTTTTCTATCCGTTTTGCTTGATTTTCATCGTGCAACCTTGTTTTGACCATCTTGGCATAATACTATTGATTTGTACTGAATTTGAGTTAAAGTGCCAAGAATCGTTCCAGAATGAGAGAGATATCGGTAGTAAAAACGTGACTTTTTACGCGATATCAAAGTAATATATTGTTATTTTGGTGTTATACAACTCCCTTGATTGTTTTGGTAACTGAAATTGTGGATTTGATGAGTTAGGTTCGTGCAAGTTTTGTTTGGTTAAAAACTGCTGCTGATGTAATAAATGAACAAGCCGGCGGCTTAATGAGCCAGCCGGCGGGTTCTGTGTCGGGATTGAAAGCCGGCGGGTAGAACACCCAAGCCGGCGGCTTGACTATTTGGACCGGCGGGTTAACCACCCTACCCGGCTGTTGCTAGAGGCTTTAAAACGCAACTTGGTTATATTCCATTGAAAACAAGAGTAGCCGGCGGCTAGGTTGTTGAGCTGGCGGCTTGTGATGTGAAACCGGCGGGTCATGGACCCCAACCGGCGGCTTGCTTGTCCTGTCCAACACTTCATGTTTACTTGACTTAATTCGGTGTTAAATTGTTGCTATGTGCTATAAATTGATATAAGCTAAGTATTTATGATCTGGATTACTAACTTATATTAGATCCTCCAAAAGATAAGTGATACTTGGATTCTGAGTTTGCGAAGACAAAGGTATCGGTAAGTGGATTTAGAACTCACCCTTCGGTATAGTTGTAACTGTTTGGTTGCAACAAGTATACGTAGATTGATTATAAGATTGTTAATCTGTGATATTGATTATGAATCTACGTGATATGTGATTCTATGTGTATCAGATTATTGAGGTCAACGTGTAGTTGGACTTTTGGTCATTATGTGAATTACACAGGTTTTGATTCATTTGTTGTGTTTGAGACTTGTGTATGAGTTTAATAACCAATAGTTATCGGTCTATTCTGTAATGGCCATACAGATTGACGTTAAGTGTTCTTTGGGAATCCCCGAGTATTATGATATCCCAAGAGCCACCGATCCTCATTGAAAAAGAATGTGTTTACGATTATTTGCTGTAAACAGATTGTTATGCTAAGTTGAATTGTGTGTAATAAATTCATTCACTTAGTGTGAGTCCCTAATCACTATTATATTAGTGATTGTGAATCGTTAACAGTGAGTTAATTGTAGAAGGGGGGTTGAATACAATTAAAAACTTTTCTTTTCTTTTATGATGAGTTATATTTGCTTAACAAGTTTTTAATCGTATTAAGGTAACAACAATATGAACACAAGTATGTATATAAGATAAACAGTTCAGATGCTGATACACATATAGCTGAAAGATAAATTCTTTTATTCATAAAATTTATCTCTTGTTGATTTGCGGAATAGATTAGCCAAAGCTAATCTAAATCAAACAATACAGCTAGTACAAAGAGATGAGCAGTAATGGACAAACACGCTAACTGCTCACTCGCTGAGGTAAGCTAGTAGTGGACAAACACGCTACTAGTTTACTCGCTGGTGTTTACTTGTATCTTAGACAAACTAGTCACTGACAAACAAGTGACAATACAAGTAATCGACACAAACTGAAGTACAACATACTACGCTATTTATAGACACTGAAATCCTTGATTTCCGGATCTGATAGACACGTGTCGCTGCTTGATTGGAGAGGTAGTTGAGATGTGATGTATCATGGCACGACATTCTGTCTTGGGAAATATCACCTTGTACCATAGACCAATCAAAAGCTTCCACGTTACTCTTTTCAAGTTACGAGGAACACCTGCTGCGCCGTAGTAACGCCGAATGTTGACTTCTTATTTAATGCGGCATTTAATGCTGCAGTCACTGATAGAAACAACAATTCTCCTCATTCTCGATGCGAGCTAACATGCTCTAAAGAATGACTTGAACAGCTAATCTTCAGCGACTTCTTTTATTCAGCAGATGAGAGAACTCAAGAAGACTTGGAGACTCTCACTGATAGATGAGTATCAGCGACACACATAGTTGAGTCTTTGATCTTTATAAATTCTTCTTCTACTGGTCTAAGATACAATCAGTGACAAGAAAACCTTCAGCAACACTATCTTCAACTTTGAATCATACTTCATGTACAGAGAGTGATGCTCTCGCTGATGATGATCAGCGACACACAAAGTTGAGCATCATTCTCTTTTAGTAACACAGAGTGATAGAAGATCAGTGAACATAAACTTCAGCAACAGGAGCTTGACTTGAAACATTTCTTCATAGAGAGATCTTCAGTAAGTAGATCAAAGACTTGAAACAATAAGGCACCATCGGTGACTTCGCTTATCAGCGACTAATGACTTCAACAATCTGCTTGTAGACATTATCTAAGTCTCCCCCTTGATTATTGAGATCAGCGACTATCTTGAGTTTGACGATCAGTGACTCAACAATCTCCCCCTAAATGGTTTAAGTCAGAGCTCCCTTAGACAAACTAGTTGCAGTAAGTTTTGGACTCAATAATCTCCCCTTTACTTTGTTGATAAGTTGAATGTTCAGAGACTTGTCCTTGTAAATTTTTGTAATTGAAAGGATTTTGAGTCTCTGATAGGAGGTTGCCCAGTGACTTGCACTTGTAGATTTTCTTGATTCAAGCCTCATATATATCATAGAACAAATTATTTACAGAAGCTATCTATTACAAAATGTCTACGCTATTTATCTCTCCACATCTCCTCTTCCTTCACTATACCAAGCTCAGCTTCAAGTTCATATTTGTCTTTGGAGGGCAGGTATCTGAACTTTCTGGCCAGGGCTTCATCGAGAATAGCTTTTCTGATCTTTGAATCTGTTGGAAGCATGCTAGCTGACCTGATCAGGTGTATGAGTTGTTCTTGATCAACCTTCTCAAGTTCAGCTTCTCTCTGAAACCTAAGGGCACCATTTAGGTCCCTGTATACCAGACCCTTCTCTCCTTCAGTGACCTCATGACCTTCAAGCTTTGGCACACCAGCAGGGATAGATAGATTAAGCCTTGAAGTGTTGGGGATTCGATAGATGCTGCTGGTACCTGATCTATACCTTGGACTAGGTGGCTGAACAATTTCCTCACCATGTATGACAGTATCTTCTGGTCTGAGGAGTTGCAGCGACACCATTTTCTGATAGAGTCTGTCAATCTCCTTCATGACATCAACCTTAGCTGCACTTGTAGAGTGGCTGATAGCAAGCCTTATCTCATTCCATTCTTCTCTGTGCTGCTTGCATACTTGATCAAGTAGCATTGATTGAGTCTCTGAACCTCTTTGTATAAGTAGCTGAGGTTGAGATTGGTTCCTTGACTTTTTCAGTTTGACCTTAGTGATAGGTGCAGGGTTTGATCTCCCTGTCATTCTGGCAGCAAATCTTTTTCTATCAATCTCATCCCACTTTCTATCCACTGCTGTTTTGACAGCTCCCCCTTTCTTTTTAGAGCTCTTGCTAGCTGATCTTTTCAGTTTATGTTGCTCTAGCTCACTCTCTTCTATCTCAGCAAGTACCCTGGCAATTGCAGCATCAGACTCTTCTTGATCTTTCTTTTGCTTAAGAAGTCTGGCCCTTTCATTGGCATCTTTGGAGCTCAATTCCAGTAGGTACGCTCTGTCAGCATCTGATTGCTCTTTCAGCAACCTTTTCCTTTCTTGTTCTTCTCTCAACTCAGCATGAAAAGTTATTTGTAGTATCATCTCTTGCTCCCTGTCCTGTCTTGCCTTTATCTTTCTGGCAATTCTCTGATCTTTTGTTTCATCAGGACAAGGGGTATCTAAGGCTGAGTCAGAGGAAAGGCATGCTGTGGGGGAGGTATCTGATGTGGTGGTGTTGGAAGGAGTTTCTGTGGAGATTTGTGTTATAGTAGCTGGGGTAGGTGTGGTTATTTGGACTGTTTGGGTTGTTGTGGTTGTAGTTGCTGTAGGTGAGGGTAGGTTTAGGGTTGCTGGTGGAGATGAAGGTGCAGCTACCTCAGATATGACAGTATGTAATTGAGGATCACTGACCTGTTGTTTCTTTGATGGAGGAGTAGATGCTGGAGAGGTGTCACTGGTCCTTTTTCTTTTGATAACAGAAGATATGGGTTGCTGATCCTCCATATTTATATCATCTTCATCATCTGAACCCTGACCATTTCCATGACCACCTCCCTGGCCATCATCATTATTATCATCATCATTATCATCAGCATCATGCATGATGGTATCATCCTCCTCATCATCAGATGCATCAGCTACTACATCCCTATTCATCCACTCCCAGCGAGCCAGTTCGTAGCTCACTGAGGTACCCTCAATCCTAGCAGTATCATCCACTGCCCATTGCTGTACCAGCCCATTATAGTTCCTGAGCTCTTCAGCACTGAACTCAGGAAAGCTTTCAGCGACAGCCACCATGTCAGTAGCTATCTCCATATCCACCCAATGCAGTTCAGCAACTGCAAGGGCCTCCAGCTCAGGTTGCTCAGCAATAGGACGAAGTGCATAGGTAGTGAGCACTATGTCCCTGTGAGCCTTGTTTGATAGCGGATCAGTCATCTTACGGGGCATCTCTGGGTCAGAGACCAAGTCATCTTCTTCACTCTCCCCCTGACTGGTTCGCTCAAACTGATCAACTGCCCTAAGTATCTGATCAGTGAAGTCTGCGTTCTCCTCACGCAGGGCAGCGACCTCAGCTCTAGTCTTTGTAAGCTGTGAAACAACCTGTGGAAGCACCTTAATAACTTTGTCAGTGTTATAAAGGTAGTTGGATACAGAGATGGCTAGGTCATTTTGGTTGGTGGTGAGCTGGGCAATAGCAGCAGCATGATTGGTGAAGTTGGTGTTGGAGGTGGAGGCTAGCTCAGTGACAGCATGGTTTATTGCAGCACTAGCATCAGCTGCTGTTTGGACCCTCTCACTAACAGATGCACTCCATGGTTCAATGGAGTTATACACATCAGTGAGAGCAGCAACAGCTTTCTGGAGGACAGAGACATTGCCAATAAGTGCCTCACGGTCTTCAGTGAGCATCTTAATTTGGGTTTGGGATTGGGAAATGTACTCCATCAGTAGCTGATCTGATGTGGAGTGAGTGGAGGTGTTTGGGGGAGTAGTTTGGGTAACAATAATGGGGGTAGGTGTAGATTGGGCTACATGATCAAGGGGTGTGGTCTGATCAGCGGCAGCTTGGATGTTGTCACTGGAGAAAGATGTGGGGGTAAGCTCTCTGATGGGTGAGGTGGAGGTAGGTGGAGGAATGGGTTGGGTGTCCTCAGAAGTGTCCATTGGCATGATTTCCTCATCATCAGCTTGTGATTTAGCTGGTGGTTCATTGGAAATAGAAGTAGCGACCTGTATCTCACCATGGGTCAGTGGTGAGACATTGGCAGTCGGTGCAGTGATAGATAAGAGATGGCCCGGGTCTGTAGCCAGTGGTGTGACATCAGCTATGAGTGTGTTATCACTCACTGATGTCACTTGCCCTTTTAATGAAATGTCACCCTTTTGTGAGGATGACAAGTGGCTGGGTTGACTCAAGCTGAGGGTGTGGGGTGCACCCGAATCACTGCCAACAGTGGTTTGATCCACTGCAGCTGTCTGTAGTTGTCCCTTTGTAGAGTCACTGGACTTTCGGGAGTCCAGTGAAGCAGTTAAGGTTAAGGGTTCAGCAGTGGTGCCCTCAGTAACTGAACGTACAGTCACTGATTCACCACTGGCATCCGTAGATGTCTTCTTTTTGCTATGTCCCTGATCCTTTAATGTCAGGGACCCTAATTTGGATGTTTCCTTGGGAGCAGTTGGTGGTTTCTTGATTGGTGGTTGACCAACAGTAGTCACTGGGGGTGTGGTCAGTGACGTGGTCGATGGAGGGGCAGGAACTGACATTTGTACAACAGTTACAGGCTGGGGTGCAAGGATCCCCGGATGCTTCATAAAAGCAGGTAAAACCACAGTCGCTGGTTTTGCAAAAATTTGAGATCCTACCAGAGTGGGCTCAAATCCCTGCAATGATACCCTATCATAGGCATCAAACTGATCCCTAAAGATCAGTGAGAGATACCTAGGGTAAGGTACATATTTTGCCCTGGCAGGCTCAGTGACCTTGGTGATCAGTTCATTAAAGATCACACTTGCATAGTCAACTCGTAGAGAGTTGACCAGTGACCAACTGATCTGTGCTTCCAGGGAGCTGAATTGATCATAGCTCCCTGATTTTGTGCCCAAAGATTGAATGAAATTAGTAAAAAGGGCATTCCAAACACCATCCATTTTGGTTTTAGGGACCGTAGAGTACTTACGATTGCCATTGCCATCGACTGAGTATTTACACTCAATCTCAGTGAGCTCGACGAGGCCTTGTTTGGCAACGTCGCTCTCTGGCAGTGACTCGTATGACTCAAGGGTCGGCAGTTGTAAAATAGAGCGAATGGTGTTGGCAGTTATTATTATAGGTTGGGTACCATTGTCAATAAAACCCTGGAGTTGGGAAACACCAGAGACGACTGAGTGAGTGCAGGTATACCAGAACTCACTGAGCCATTCTGGGTTCATTTCCCCAGGAGACAAGGTAAGAGCGGGGAGGATAAAATGGTTTTTCAAAAAGTTTATCACCTCCGCATACTCAGGTTTTGTACAGGTTACATTTCCCAAATAGTTAGATTTGGGAACTGTAACGACAAGGTTCTCGCTGACCGCAGAGGCTCGAAGAGCTTTAATCTCTGGGGTAGGAGTGTAGGTATTATTGAAAAATTTAGTCCTTGCCATTTTTTGAAAAGAAAGTAGAAATTTGAAAAAGTTAGAAATTTGCAGAGAAAAATATGAAGAAGATGAAGTTTAAAAAGTTAGAGAGCGTAAAGAATGAAAAGGTGGGGGTTTCGCTGCTTATATACGGTTGCTGATGTGAAAGATATGTGGTTATAACGAGTATGTACGTGGTCAAAAAGGTAAAAAGAAATAATAAAATAAAAGTGGTTGGTGGTAGTGGAGTAGGGTGATGATGGTGAGGGGTGGTAACATTAAATGTTGATGGGAGTGGTGCGCCGGAAAAGGTATACGAGGTGTCAGAAAAAGTGTACCTTTTCGAGTTCCCATAAGATATTTTAATATAGTATTTATGAAGAATATAAATCGTTACAAATTAAATACAAAGTATTAATTGTAAGGAATATATGTCGAAATAAATGCAATATTAAAGCGAAACTTTCGCTGATACATCATGTCTCAGCGAGATGAAAATAAGTTATACCTTAAAATAAAATAAATATTATGTTTCACATTTGATGTCGCTGATCAAATTTCAACTTAGAATACAAATCCAATCAGCTAGTCAAGTATGCGAATCATAAGATATAGTTTATTCATATGATATAAGGAATTTTCATGTGCAGTTACAAAGTACATACTTTATTAATTATAACAATGCTAACTTATTGTTCTAGCTGATGACATCAGTGAGAATAATAGATCAGCAAGTTAAGAGAAATAAACTATTTATTCAGTAACTGCCTTTTTCATTAAACAATCAGGTTTTAATCATTCAGGTTCAGCATGCCCAACTCGCTGATGAGAAAGTTGAATCTTTTCTCATCTAAAGGTTTTGTAAAAATGTCAGCGAGTTGGTAATCAGTTGGAATGAAATGTAATTCAATGTCACCTTTCATGACGTGGTCCCTGATGAAATGATATCTGACATCAATATGTTTTGTCCTTGAGTGCATCACAGGATTGTTGGCTATGGCAATGGCACTTTGACTGTCACAATAAATTGGAACATTTACAAAGTCAAAGCCATAGTCAGCGAGCTGATTCCTCATCCACAGAATTTGAGCAGTGCAGGCTCCAGCAGCTACATATTCAGCCTCAGCAGTAGAAGTTGAGACAGAATTTTGTTTCTTGCTTGACCAGCTTACAAGTTTTTCTCCAAGAAACTGACAGCTACCAGAGGTGCTCTTTCTGTCCATCTTGCATCTAGCATGATCAGAATCTGAATATCCTTTCAGTGAGAAATCTGAACCATATGGGTACCAGAGACCAAGATTTGGTGTACCCTTCAGATATCTGAATATTCTTTTGACAGCGAGCAAATGGGATTCCTTTGGATCAGCTTGATATCTAGCACAGAGACAGGTGGAAAACATAATGTCTGGTCTACTAGCAGTTAAATACAGCAGTGACCCAATCATTCCTCTGTAAGCAGTGATGTTTACAGATTTACCATCAGGATCAGCATGTAATTTGACTGCAGATGACATTGGTGTAGCAAGGGATGAGCAGTTGGTGAATTCAAATTTCTTTAATAAATCTTTAACATATTTTCCTTGATTTATGAAAATACCAGTGTTGGTTTGTTTTATTTGCAGACCAAGGAAAAATGTTAGTTCACCCATCATGCTCATCTCATAACTTTTAGTCATGAGGTTACTGAACTCCTTGCACATGTCATTGTTAGTAGACCCAAAAATAATATCATCAACATAAATTTGGACTAATATAACATCTTTCTTATCCTTTTTAATAAAAAGTGTGCTGTCAATCTTACCTCTGACATACCCACAGTTAGTTAAGAAGGTAGAAAGAGTGTCATACCAAGCTCTGGGAGCTTGTTTTAGTCCATATAAAGCTTTATCCGGTTTATATACATAACCTGGATGCTTGGGATCAGTGAATCCAGGTGGTTGCTTCACATACACTTCTTCCTGCAGCTTGCCATTCAAGAAGGCACTTTTCACATCCATTTGATATACCTTGAACTTCTTGTGAGCTGCATATGCTAAAAACAACCTGATTGCCTCAAGCCTAGCAACTGGTGCAAAGGTTTCATCATAATCAATTCCTTCTTGCTGACAGTAACCTTGTGCAACCAGTCTAGCCTTATTTCTTATAACAACACCATCAGCATCCATCTTGTTTCTGAACACCCATCTTGTTCCAATCACAGATTTCCCAGCTACTTGAGGTACTAACTTCCACACTTTATTCCTTTCAAACTGAGATAGCTCATCTTGCATGGCAGCTATCCAGTGATGATCAGTGAGTGCCTCATCAATTTTCTTGGGCTCAATCAGTGACACAAAGCTTACAAACAAACAAAAGTTAGCAGATGCTGATCTGGTCTGGACCTTGGACTGAGGATCACCAATAATCAATTGATTATCAATATGTCTAGTCCATTTAGTCACTCGCTGAGGTTCAGCAGTGACTTGATTATTCAAAGGTGATCCACCAGACACATCAGCATTAGAAGCAATGTTTAAGCTTTGATTTTGAAAATGAGTGTTATTATTTTGATGCAAGAGATGAGATGATGATGATGGGATATCAGCAGGCAAAGATGAAGTTCCTGAATTATTCTCAGCTAAAGTAGAGCCAGAAGTATCTTCAGGGACATCATCTTCCCTTTCAGAATCTGATGGATGAACCTCATGCTTGTCATCACTGATTGAATTAAAAATAAGGTTTTCATAATCTTTTGGATCAGTGAGTGATTCATCATAAGATTCATCAAAGGTAACGTCCATTGATTCTTCAATACATTCCTTTCTTTTATTGTAAACTCTGAAAGCTTTTGAAATGATTGAGTAACCAACAAATGTACCTTCATCAGCTTTGGGATCAAACTTCCCTAAGTGATCTCTTTTGTTTAAGACATAGCAGGTACTGCCAAAAACATGAAGAAAACTTATGTCAGGTTTTCTCCCCCTTAACACCTCATAGGCTGTCTTTTCATGTCTCTTGACAATCAGAGACCTATTCTGAGTGTAGCAGGCAGTGTTAACTGCTTCAGCCCAGAAGTGGGTCTTAAGACCAGCATCTATGAGCATTGACCTTGCAGATTCAATCAAGGTTTTATTTCTCCTCTCTGCAACACCATTTTGTTGAGGTGTTCTTGGTGCAGAGAAGTTTTGAGAAATACCTTTTGAATCACAGAAACTTTCAAGGTCAATATTTCTGAATTCAGTGCCATTATCACTTCTTAAATGTTTAACTGAGCAATTATTTAAGTTTTCCATCTTTTTGATAAAGGATATAATTTCCTGTGTTGCATCACTTTTGGCTTTGAGGAAGAATACCCAAGTGTATCTGGAATATTCATCAACAATTACCAAGCAATACCTTTTACCACCAAGACTAGGAGAACTCACTGGACCAAATAGATCCATATGCATCAGTTGAAAGCATTCTGTCACTGAAGATGTTTGCTTGCTTTTGAAAGAAGAGCTGTGATGCTTTCCCTTCTCACATGCTGAACAAAGCTTGTCTTTGTCAAAAGTGAGCTTTGGAAGACCATTTACCAAGCTATGTTTGCTGAGCTTGCTGATGGCTTTGAAGTTCAGGTGAGAAAGTCGCTTATGCCATAACCATTTTTCTTCTGAAACAGTTCTGGAATAAAAGCATGTTCCTGATTGTGCTGAGTCCATATTGACTACATATGTATTTCCCTTCCTTTGAGCACCCAGGACAACACTTCCATTTTTGTTGTAAACAACTCCAGCTTCATGATCAAACAGCACTTTATTCTTGGCATCGCAGAACTGACTGATGCTTAATAAATTATGCTTCAGTCCTTCAACATATGCCACCCTCTTAAACATCACATTTCCATTGGTCAAGACCCCATACCCTCTGGTCTTACCAATGTTGTTATCACCAAAAACTACATCAGGACCTTTTTCATCCTGGTAGTCGCTGAGCAGGGACTTACATCCGGTCATATGTCTGGAACACCCACTGTCTAGATACCAGATTGTTTCTCTAAGAATGCCCTACATCAGAAGTAAGCTGTTAGTTCAATTTATAAACCCATCCTGAGATGGGTTCATGGTGGATAAGCCCTTAACTTGGCTTCCACTGACCAGCAAAACATTTGACTCACTGCTGGTGGTTGGTTGGACATGTACTGATGAACAATCTGTTGACACATGTTGTCTATTTCCACACTTATAGCATTTTTTATTTGTGGCTCTAGATTTCTTTTGCTCAACATGCTTATTTGATTGAGATTTGAAAGAATTCAGACTTAATGTATCAGTTTGTTTCTTTAACTCCAAGTCACTGATGATAAGATCATCAGTCACTGGAGTGTCAGAACTGAGGTTGTTGAATAACTTTTGATCAGTAGTACTGATGGGAACTGGATTAATTGTTGACTCATTTATGCTCAAGTCTTTCAGTTCATCAATACTTGCAGTTATCTCACAGTTGTCAGTGACCAGCGAGCTTTTAACAAAGTGATTTGGTTTAGGCTCGCTGAAGACTGACATTGGTTCAAAGACAAAGTTTGAAAAGGATTGATCAGGCTTGAATATTTGATCAATGCTTGTGGCATCAGCTAGAGAAGCAGCAGTGTCATAATTACCTCCCAAAATAGCTTTTACTTGTTTTGGAATTTGATTATTGACACACTGGTTCACATTTAATGCAGATTTGCACCATGACTTTATAACTTCATTGAGTTGAGAAAATTTGGTTTCAAAACTTATTTTCTCTTGAATGCACATTTGATTTGCATGTATTTGTGCATCAAGCTCAAGTTTCAGATCTTTCATTTTCAACAAATTTTCTTCTTGAAGTTTAAGCTTAAATGTTAAGTCATTGATCATCCATTCTTTCCTTTTCTGAATATCATGAGCATTTGATAGATCAACTATTAAAGTCTCAAAGATATTCTCCTTTTCAGTCACTGAAGCTGATTTAAAACAATGTACCTTGTAGAGAGTTTCTGGATCCCAGCCGGATGCTGAGCATTTCTTAGCTACTTCTTTGATGTTATCATGGAAGTCAGCATCATCAGCCATCAGGCAGTAATCTCTATCTAAGCAAATCATAGCTTCTTCTTCATCAGATGATGAGGTTGAGTCAGAGTCACTGAAGGATCCTTCTTCAGCGACGAATCCTTTACCCTTCTTCTTACCAACTTTGGACATAGCTTTCAGCTTCTTGTATTTTGACTTGTATTTGTTATACTTGTCATTTCTGAAGCTGGGCCTTTGTTCAGGGAGAGGATTGACAGCTTTGGATCTACATTCAGCTGCAAAGTGACCAGGTTTGCCACATTTGTAGCAGTCACCTTTTGACTTTGAGATGTCACTTGATGTTGCACCAGCAAATTTGTTGAACCTTGTATTCTTTCTGAAATTTGCAACCATCATGGCCATATCTCTTTCCAGTTTCTCTAGTCCTTCTTCATAGCTGACTTCAGACTTACTGTCAGCAGCACAACCTTCCTCATCTGCAATTAGTGACTTTGAACTCATCTGGGTGATCTTAACTTTCTGCCTTTGATCAATCTCTTCTAGCTCAGCTACAAGGGCATTAGAAATCTTTTGACTGCCAAGTGCAGCACGAATGTGCTCACTTTGATCAGCTTGTTTTTCAGATTGTTCCCAGTTTAATAATATACCATAAACTTGAGTTAGATTGAGAGAAGTATAATCATTACGTTGTCGAGTACATGTTGCAATGGTACCCCAAACTTTTCTAGGCAGTAGTTCTAGAAATTTTTCAACAACAAATCTTTGATCTTTACCTATATTAGCCTTTTCCATTTTATTTATTAAAGCTTGATATCTAGTATAGGTGGAGGCCAGTGATTCATTGGGTTCCATGGCAAACAGTTCATACTGACGAGTCAGATTTACTTCTCTACAGCGAATGATGTCGGGGGTTCCAATATAGATATTTCTTAGAGTGTCCCACATATTCTTCGCTGTATTGCACAATCTAATGGACTCAAACACTTCATCAGGAAGTGACATGCTTATGTATATTTTAGCTTGTTTATCCAGCCTAACCATACGCCTATCCTCATCTGTCCATTGTTCCTCCCTCTTTGGCATAACCATTTCTGGTAGTGCAGGAGTGGTTGCAGTGGCTGCAACAGCAGGAATAATGACAGTGGGGGTGTGAGGACCGTCAGTTATTATAGAACAAAGACGATCATCAACAAGGTCTAAGAACATCATCATCCTGGACATCCAGGTTTCAATTCTTGATGGGTCAAATGCTAGGGGTTTTGTAGTGGAGCCATTTCCCTTCTGGTACTCAGAATCAACACAACTGTATTTAACGGATTCCATTACAGATCTGGTTAAATTATATTTTAAACCAACTCCGCTCTGATACCAATTGTGAGTCCCTAATCACTATTATATTAGTGATTGTGAATCGTTAACAGTGAGTTAATTGTAGAAGGGGGGGTTGAATACAATTAAAAACTTTTCTTTTCTTTTATGATGAGTTATATTTGCTTAACAAGTTTTTAATCGTATTAAGGTAACAACAATATGAACACAAGTATGTATATAAGATAAACAGTTCAGATGCTGATACACATATAGCTGAAAGATAAATTCTTTTATTCATAAAATTTATCTCTTGTTGATTTGCGGAATAGATTAGCCAAAGCTAATCTAAATCAAACAATACAGCTAGTACAAAGAGATGAGCAGTAGTGGACAAACACGCTAACTGCTCACTCGCTGAGGTAAGCTAGTAGTGGACAAACACGCTACTAGTTTACTCGCTGGTGTTTACTTGTATCTTAGACAAACTAGTCACTGACAAACAAGTGACAATACAAGTAATCGACACAAACTGAAGTACAACATACTACGCTATTTATAGACACTGAAATCCTTGATTTCCGGATCTGATAGACACGTGTCGCTGCTTGATTGGAGAGGTAGTTGAGATGTGATGTATCATGGCACGACATTCTGTCTTGGGAAATATCACCTTGTACCATAGACCAATCAAAAGCTTCCACGTTACTCTTTTCAAGTTACGAGGAACACGTGCTGCGCCGTAGTAACGCCGAATGTTGACTTCTTATTTAATGCGGCATTTAATGCTGCAGTCACTGATAGAAACAACAATTCTCCTCATTCTCGATGCGAGCTAACATGCTCTAAAGAATGACTTGAACAGCTAATCTTCAGCGACTTCTTTTATTCAGCAGATGAGAGAACTCAAGAAGACTTGGAGACTCTCACTGATAGATGAGTATCAGCGACACACATAGTTGAGTCTTTGATCTTTATAAATTCTTCTTCTACTGGTCTAAGATACAATCAGTGACAAGAAAACCTTCAGCAACACTATCTTCAACTTTGAATCATACTTCATGTACAGAGAGTGATGCTCTCGCTGATGATGATCAGCGACACACAAAGTTGAGCATCATTCTCTTTTAGTAACACAGAGTGATAGAAGATCAGTGAACATAAACTTCAGCAACAGGAGCTTGACTTGAAACATTTCTTCATAGAGAGATCTTCAGTAAGTAGGTCAGAGACTTGAAACAATAAGGCACCATCAGTGACTTCGCTTATCAGCGACTAATGACTTCAACAATCTGCTTGTAGACATTATCTAAGTCTCCCCCTTGATTATTGAGATCAGCGACTATCTTGAGTTTGACGATCAGTGACTCAACACTTAGCTTTGTGCTAATCCCTCCAATTACTTCCTGCAGGAAATGTTTTTATTAATAGTGGGTGCAGGAGGTGAATAGTTGTTCAATGAATGTTTGACTGCGCTCGAAGACTCTGATATGGTTTTGTAATAAACCTTGTTTTGTAAAATATAATACCCCGTTTTAAGTATTTGTTAAACAGTTTTAATTTGATGTGATCTAAATATGTAAACTGCTTATGTACATTATTCAATATAGAGTAATGAAATGTATTTTGTAATATACGCTTCCGAGTAAAATAATATAATATTGTGTAAATGAAATAGTGGGTGTTATATTATGGATGAAAATTTTGATCATTTTGGAAATTTTGTTGATAATTTGGAGGGAATAAATCCCACCAAAATTTTGGAAGACTTGCTTATCAAGAATATAGAGAAGTTGAAGTAGCCAGCACAACAGAAGTACATAAGTACAAAAGTCATTTTCAACTTTATGAATTGCTAGCTTTCAAGTACGGGTTTCTTGGTGTAAAAAATAATAAGAGAGTAAAATTATCATTTAACAAAAAGAAAGAGGGTAATAATTGTGTTTTCTTAAACTGTAACAACCCGTCCCACATCAGTTTGAGATAAAAAATTTGAGTCCCTTATAAGTCTAAAGTTGTGACTAATTGATACCTTCCACCATGGTTTTTAGTTGAAATCTGAAGGTATCCGATTAGTCACTGCTTTCGGCTTTGCGGTGCCGTTACATATGGTATCAGAGACATAGCCTCTCGGGGTGTGACGGGCACGCGGCTCGTGCATCTCGTAAGGTATGGATCCTGGTTATGTTTCGGCCTGACGAGGACGTCAGGATTTTAAGTGGGGGAGTTTGTAACAACCCGTCCCACATCGGTTTGAAATAAAAAGTTTGAGTCCCTTATAAGTCTAAAGTTATGGCTAATTGATACCTTCCATCATGGTTTTTAGTTGAAACCTGAAGGTATCCGATTAGTCACTGCTTTCGACTTTGCGGGGGCGTTACATATGGTATCTGCGTATTTTTTTTATTGTGAACAATAATATTTGAACGGAGAGAGTAATACTTTTGACAATGTGTTCACTTGTATAGTTGTCATATGTCCTTTAAAATTATTGACACATCAGGTACCGTAAACTACATACAATATTTGAAAGTTAAATATACACGATAAATTAAAATAAAGTTGAATACATTCTATAAAGTTTGAACTAAAATCAAGTGTATTATGATACCGAGATCCGTATTAAAATACCTTCAATGTATTCGTTATAGTTTGTTTTTTTCAACCTTTTGGAATACCATAATACTCTTAAATTTTCAAGAAGGGTTTTAAGAGCCCTCCCAATGGTCATTGTTATCAACCGACGGAACTCACACTGATGACACCGGCCCGTCGGTTCGATCCGTTAGAAAATCGACGATCTACCGTTGTTTTTCCTTTTCTTTTTTTTGTGTGTCAGTAAAGGTGAGTTGGTAAATGTGAGCCTCAAAAATTAAAGTGATAATTTCACTAATGACAGAGATCCGTCAGTTTCAGTGGGATGTCAGTGTCAGTGTCGGTATCATACACCACTAATTATATTTTCAAGTGTAGTATACTGAGTAATACAATAGTGTGATGCTGCGATCGTATTTTGGTGGTTTACAATCCACGTAAAAGTTCCATTTATATAGGGATCGACTTTTAGCATCAAACGTTTTATCCCGCTACCAGATTTCTAAAAAGTCAACATTTCACAAAACAGCTGCCTTCGAAATTAGCAGCCAATTAAATCCCTTCCTTTAAAATATGGGTTTATCACTATCTTCGTCAAAACGGGTCGCCGGAAAACTCAACAACTCGCCGGAATTCATCACCGCATGCACCACAACCTACCAACAATCAATCTCTCTCGCCCAACAAACTTTCCCAGGCATCCCGCTTTACCAAATCCCTGCAGCTTCCGATCGTCTCTACCAAACCCTAACAACTCTCCAAATCCCATTACTCCAAAAATGGGTCACGGCCCCACCCACCCGTTCACAAATTGACAAATCGCTTCAAAAAGTGACCAAAGTTGATGATGAAGATGCAGTTGTTGTGCTCGATGAACCGGCGTTTAAGGAATTCGCAATGGAGTTGTATGCGGATTTGATTGTGGCGAATGCGGAGAAAGATGTTTTAGTTAAAGTTCCTGTTGGAGTTGTTGGGATTGTTGGAGTTGGGGTTTTTGGTAGGCTTGGAGTTGAGGTTGTTGGGACTGTTGTTGGAGTTTATGCTGTCGGTGTTGCGACTTTGGTTTATTTAAGTTTGGGTGGCTAGTGTTCCATAGTGTAACGAACGGTATCAACATGACATATCAATATACAAGAGAACCGTAACTTGTCACGGAGCAAAATGTATGCTAAAACTTGTGTCATTTGTATCTAGGATAGCTTTTGTGAATAAATTTGTTTGGCAATTATGTACGAACGCAAACATTGAAATGAATGTATTAGTGTTTATATGTTGTAGTTGCATTATAGTCAGAAAGATATGCCTGAAGCTTGGAATGGGACTAAAAAAATCGATGACATAATTAGATATTTTTTCATGTTTTTCATTTGCACAGTGATACTGCTAATTCGTGCCGATACGCCTTTTACCAATATCACATCGTCTGAAAAAAGTGATAATGAAGGTAGTATTAGAAGTTGAGGTGGTTATTTATGTAACAAGTTAACCTTATGTGTTTCACAATATGTTACCGGACGAAGGTAGATTTTTGGAGAATTGCTGTGTTCGATTCCCCTTGGGGACACCCACCCGTCATTAGAAGGCTACTGAGAGTCTTTCATTGCCTTCTACTCGTTGTACTTGGGGGCGGGATCTCGGGGCGTGTATCTAACTTTTGGAATTTATATGCTACATATCTTTTTTAAAGGATTGTCTAAAGCACATATAATTCACTGAGAATTCTAGTCAACACCTAAGGCCATGATGAATGCAAGGCCAACATTTGAACTGTATTTATCACAATCCATGCTAAATGCTCAAATTTCAGTGTTTTTTTTAAATACCCTGTAAAATATACATGCATATTCATTCATCCCAACAATGGTGATATATCCACTACATTTTTTTATAGATCCACTTTGATTGTGCATAAAAAGCTTGTACACTAAAGATAAATATTACATATTTTCAGTGGATTTATCAAAAAGGGTGGTGGATATATCACTATCTCAATGAATATGCTCAATTTTTACAGTTGATGGTGTGCCCATATTAATTTGGGCTCCCACTTCACTTGGCCCATGGTTTCCTCAAACTTGGCCCAGCCCATCAATCTATTAAAAGGGTCAAACCCTAAGTCATTCACACACATTTTTATCATCATCTGATAACAATATAATCAGGAGACAGCAAGAGGGCAGCAGCCCCTCTGCTCCCATCTCCCTTTCATCTCCATCAACAAGATGAATTTGCTCATCACCCAAAACTCATCTCTTAGATGGTAACAATCCGATCTTACCACCCTTCTCCATACGGGTCACTAGGGTTAACCACGTAATTCATGGAGTGTAACGAATCGGACCAACCCAAACCCGCACTCAAGCTATCGAATGCTTGATCAACAGTGTAAGAAAATTTAACAGATGATTTTGCCCTTTATCATATACAATTCAGCAAAACAACTTTACAGAACTTCCAAAAGAAGCAAGGGCCATTTACATCATATTTGTCTTGTTTTAGATATAGAAAAATTGAAAAGTTGATTATTTGAATGGTAATCAAGCTCTATACTTGTGGTTGACACACATAGTAATTTACTCTTCTTCATCATCAAGTCCTGGTATGTATTCCAAACTCACGTCAAAAATGACAGGACTATTTGCAGCAACTCTAGGGCGTCCTGGAGCTGAAGTTAGACCCTTGGGAAATGCCAACTACAAGAGCAAAATAGTCACTTAATAAGCACATATAATATACAAGACACTTTCCAATGTAATCATAACACGATGCAAGATGTGTAACAATAAAATCACAAGAGTCAAACATCATCAAGAGTGAAAAGCGACTGTAAGTATAAAATGGTGAACCATAGCGCAATCTAAGAAATTATATCGTTAGAGGAGGTAAATTAGGCACACACATGGATAAACAGGTCAATTAGGCTAATAAATTGTCTCAAACAGGTTATATGGATAAACTGAAAAATTAGCTAAAATAGTATAACATGAATATCGTAAAGCGGGTCGCAAGTCATCCAAAGTGAATTCACATTGCATAAAACCCCCTATATCAATTTATTTCACAAAATAGATGATCATTGTAACTATTGTTAATTTTAATCGTATTTAAAATATTAAGTTTTAGAAGATTTCAAGAAAATAAAAAACAGAAACATGTTTGTTGGTGAACACAACACCACTCCTACTAAAAACTGCATATTCTTACCAGTTATCCGACCCGCTAACCATGCCCAATTTACATTTTCAAAGATAGTATCCTTCGACAAAGGAACAATTTTGCCATATGAATGGGTCATTTGGGTTTTCTTATCTCAAAGAGGAAATTGATACAACATTAGCTATAAAAAAGGTAACTGGTCAAATGGGTGGATGAGTCAAAGGGGTTGAAAGTCGCAAGAAGTGTATTCTTGATGCATACAACTTCCTAAATGGTTTTTAGTCACCCCTTCCCCATTTTGACCCGTTACCCAATCTCCCTATCGTGTGATCTGAGAAAAGCATAGAAACAAATAGTAAGACATTTGTGTCAGCAACTAAAGTTATGAATCAGATTGAGAGTATTAAGACATGCGGTTTCAACTTTTCCACAAAGAAAAACAAAATTTATTGTCAACTTCAGAGTTAGCAAAAACTCATCCCACACTCAAAGGTAACTGTGGACTCGTTTGGGATCTGATGAAGAATATTTATTGATAAAATAGTCACCCTATACGGTACGAGAAAAGATATATCATTATTCACCATATGCTCACAAGCTGGCATACTAAGTGAAGTTAGCTGCAGGGCCCTCTGGGTTGGTCAAAGAAAAAAATTTAGGCTAATGAACTTACAGATCCTGGAACATATAGTCGACGTTTTCCTCCAACTTTCATGCTCAGAATTCCTTCATCGAGTCCCTTCACAACCTATGTTCATTAACTTCAGTTAGTTTCCACAGTGACAACACAACACAAAAGATAAATCACGATATCCACAAAAGACTGTTATAATCATGGTAAGGAGAATGTTGTTAGTTCAACAATTAGAACTGTTTTAACATTTGAGCATATAGATCGATTTTCTTTTTAGTATGTGAAATATTTATAGCATTGAACATTATTAAAATTGAAAACATATGAATAAAAGCTCTGAATGCATTGTTGTATCTAATGTATGATCAACCTATCAATTACTGAATTGGTCTTAAGGCCTACACACGCAGAGGTGGTGAAATGTGTTTGTTCCACAATGGGTCAAAGTGTATAGGCCGAGTTGGGAAGACACGAAACACTTTCTCTCCAGTGTTTTTAAAATCCTTACAAATAATTAGCGTATTAAATATAATTGTCCCAAATTTTTCATTACAATTTTAAGGATAATATAAGATAACAAATTAATGTTTTTTTTTAAAAAGGCAATGACTCACACCACCCGCCACGAATATATACATATTTCACGAATATATACATATGTCCACCCCTGGACTTGAACCAACAACCTCATGGTTGAAGGTTCACCTCGATACCGCTAGGCCAATGGCCCTTTTGGTACGAATTAATGACTTTAGAAGGTTGAATGCACTAAAACTACAATTTGGGCGGGGTTCATCTTTCAACCAGTTTCTTTTTATTTATATATGCTTTTCTTAATTTTATTTTACCCATTTGACCCCTTACAAATCAAACACAACCCGAATTGACTTATTCAAAAGGCAATGGATCTGAATTGCCACCTCTGCATACACATTATGTCAGCTTGTATCTGTTGTGGACGAACATGTTCACCAAAAGATGTCAAATGGCTTACCTGACCTGACCCAACACGAAATATGTAAATTTGACGCTTTTCCAGTGAACTGAAATTTCCCAAAAGAGAGGTTAGGTGGTGTGATGAGGGTCTTGTAAAATCATTCATATAATGTTGTAAGTCAGCTCATTATACTAGATGATACCAGCAATGACATTGATATGAAAAGACAGCAGAATCTAGCATATAACCTGTCAAATACTTGTCCAGAGGGAACCATTGCCACATAGTTTGCAGCTACCTGTGTAATAACGAAACATGAGCAAACATATTCTGAGACGATAGCTTTTTAATAATAAGGTCAAAGAAATCTAGTCAACAGGTCAAACTAAGAACTACAATCCATAAACATCCAATTCTAACCATAAGATAGTAAGTATTCATCGGATTAGTTTATAACAGGCACAAGCAGCATGCCTTTCAGGAAAAAAGGTAAAACGATAAATCAATTAAAATAAAAATAAAATATAAACAAGGAAGAAAAGGCACAAGTACCATACCTGATAACCAACAGGGGGAGAAGGGCCAGAGCCAACTTTTATATCCTTATATTGCAAACCAGATTCTGTAGTTACCATAGGCAGCTTCATAAGTTGGAAATATATATGTATCAGTACACTTTATCAAACATATAGCAGCAGCATTATAGATTGACTACACATGTAGAACTCAAACCATTCACTTTATACATTAGAAAATAATAGACACCACTGCAAGTTTAAAATTTCAAAAACCAAGTATAGGCTTGAAAATTTCCGAGATGTAAAAATTACCAATATCCAATGGTCTCTTTATCAAATTGCACAAACTACAAGACTTAAATACGCAATGTTCAATACTTTATAACATAACTAATGTTTTTTATTATAAAGTCAGGGATATATGCAATCTCACCATACATTTTCAAGCTCTTTCTCGCAAGAAGCATCACATAATCTTGGTACTTCCTCAGGTGGCAAGCCAGCTGACTCAGCATTCAAAGGGTGAATTAGAAGGCTTGAAGCACTTAAAGCTAATCCAATCATATCCCTTCTCTTAATTAGGGAAACTTCACCCTCAGATCCAACAATTTGTGAAGCTTTAATTCTAATTCCGGAACTCGAATACTTGTCTGTCACTCTTCTTGTTTTCCCTCTAGTAATTTGAGGTCTGTTGGACAAAGTGCCAGCAGCAGAAGACCCTGTTAGATAAGAGTCATTTATCAACTAATACATACCACCAAAATAAGAAAAAAAAATCCTAGCTTGATCAAATGTCTATCATTTCTTGTTTGATCAATGTAGCATATCTACAAAATAAGGTTTTGTCTAAGCGAATTTGACGTGCTAAGATATGGATATTATAGTGTTTTCATGTCTATAATCGATAACTACATATAATGCATTCGGACATTATTTTAGAAGTTGAATATAAGGAATTCAAAAGCTCTATAATACCCCTATAATCAGTTGTAACCATGTGTATTCACTTTCTACTTAGTATTGGACAAACTTGTTATGATCCACAAGATTCTCTAATAGTTTGCAATTCAAATATAAAGTATTTCGTTTACACACGACATTTTATATATTTAATCATATCGACCTCTGAATTTTAAACCACATACATCTATGATCAACATAATCAATTTAAGCAGCTTATATAATGAAAACGACACGAAATAATCACCAACATTTGTCCGCAGACATGAATCCATGGTTCAAATTACTAACAAAAAAGAGGCGAGAACCATGATAACCACACGATTAAGTGTATAAAAAAAAGTTGAAAACCTTCAAATTCCTTCAAAAATCACATGTGAACAGTTCGACCTTTCATATACTAGCGTTGGTTTTATGAATCTAAACAATTATACAAAATGTGTTCTAACACGTAATTTCATGAGTTTTCAGTATTTAATGATCAACAACTTAGTTTCACTGCACCAAAATGTAACATTCAATCAATTACCCTATGAAAAAAGAAGGTGAAGATATATTACAAATGCAGATAACATCGCAGAAAGTAGAATCATGGCATAATAACGGCATTTATCGAGCAATTGAAACTATAAAACTAAACAGTAAATTGAATGATTTAAGAGAAAAATGATGTTACCGAGTGGAAGCAGGAGTGAGATTGATGCCATTTTATTTGATTCTTGAGAATGAGAAAATGAAATGAGATGAAGTGTTTAGAGAGAAAAAAAAAAGTGGATAATGGAGAAAATCAGAGGAACGGCTACCTTTCTTTCGTGAATGCATTTTTTTTATAATGGTAATTGATAAATACAATAACAATATTATTTCGTTAACACATTATACGATAGTTAAAGCATATTGTATAAGTATCTAGAAGCATAGCTTTGGTATATAACCAGCATCCATTTCTTATACTCCAACACAAATTAAATTTGTTTAAATAATGGATGGTCCCTATATATAATTTACACAAATTTGCACTATTGATCTCTATACTTTGTTTATTGCATTGACAGTTCAGAAACTTTCAAATTTTTGCATGCTTGATCATGCTTCAACTGATATGGCTAACATACCCATATCTCATCTTTTTATTCAATTTTTCATTAATTAATTCATTTCTACAATTATTTAATGGTTTTTTCCCCAAAAATGCATCAAAAGTTCATTTTTTTGCATTTTTGGGTATCAATTAATTTTTAACCCGAAAAATAAACCACTAATTCAAAATTGATCATTTTCGGGTATAAGTAACCGTTTGAAACGGTAGTCGGTCAACATTTCAGATCGGGTTTTTTGCCGAAAAATGCATCAATAGTTCTGTTTTTTGCATTTTCGGGTATCAACTACTTTTTTTCTTTAAAAATGAACTACAAATTCAAAATTGATCATTTTCGAGTATTAGTATCGGATACCCAAACAACCGATTATCCTACATGGCAATGATATTATGCCACATGTACAAAGAGAATAAAACGCTGAAAAATATGGTGCAAGTTTCATGATTTTTCGATTTGTCATTTGTGAGATAATTGATGTTTGGGGTAAATGGGTTTTGTAGTATGGAACATTCTCTTTGTACATGTGGCATGATATTATTGGTTCCCTTAGTCTCACTAAAAAATCATGGAGTCATTTGAATCTTACTTTATACATTTATTGATGTGGAGTTTCATATGATTTATCCACACATTTTGATGTGGTAATTTAGCCAACTTCTCTACGCTTATGATCGTGGACTTCTAAAATCAATTTGTCACACCAATATTCTCTACACATGGGGCAGCCGTGTACTCCATATTTTAGCATACTCTAAACCGTGAATATATCATATATTTGAGAAAAGTTCAAAGAACTACAAATTTTTTTGGAAGTATGAAAGAATCGATGAGAATGCTCCACATGTATAAAGAGAATGTTGTAGTGTGACACTCCTCCAAATTAGGTATATGTTTATACTTAATTTCATGCATTTCTTACGCTAATTCCCTACGAAAACAAAAACAAAACTATTGATGTGAGCTAAGTCTAGCGAGCCTAAAAATTTAGGACAAAAAGTATTACGAAATTTATAATTATTCATAATTATAAACTAATTATACGAAACAATATCGGAAGGAAGTTTGGAAATAAAACGAAAATATTTTTAAAAATTATTCATTTGAAGGTATTATGCGAATAGTCAGAAATAAAAATGAAACGAAAACATTTATACGTTTTATATAAAATGCATAGTACGAGACAGAAACAAATACAAAACATATATGATACTCAAAATAATAAAAATTTTATTTTTGTTATTTCGAAATAAAGTATTGGGAAAAATATTTCAAAATATATTTACAAATATTAAATTTTAAACTTAATATAATTGGACCCATACCCGAAATTAACGGGGTAAATACCCAAACATCTACCCACAATTAAAATATCTAATGTGTAACACCCAGATTTTGGGTCTAGAATTAATATAGTATATTATAAGTTTTAAAATGATTATTTAATGAAATAGAAAATAATACTATTTGGGTTGCTTGAAAATATTGTTAAAAGAGTAAATAAGTGATTGTGACTGATAAAATATTAATTGTTTTAAATTAATAAAGTTGTCGGTAAAATAAAAGTTATTGTTTTCGCAAATGGTTTTAGGTTTCAGACAATAGGACTAGAAGGTGTAAGTCCCTAGTTCTAGGATCGATAAATTCGTTATCTGTAGTATTAAGGTGCGGAATCCCTTAATACGGTGTTATCTTACTATAACGAATAAGTTAGCGTTTTGCTTAACTAATACTTAGCTTTAAATGATAAACTGTCAAAGCCTAGTCTTTAGAATACGTTTTCTCTGGATTGCTAAATTCGCAGGTTAGGTAATTGAATGGAAAAAGTTCTCCTTAGGTTAAACCGAATCGAACATATATACTTTGATCAACTCGCAGCCACTGGGCCTGCTAGTCCAATTCGATTCGCACACAAGCCCAAGCCCAAACTCGCTTCGGCTTACTTTGATCTGCGAGTTCAGATCTCATCTCGCATCGCAATGCCTTGCGACTTGATATCTCGACTTGCTATGCATATTTATTTCATTTTCGATATTCGTCTAACACTTTAATATACTAATATATTTAACGAATATTAATAACAAAACAAACATTTATTTACAAATCTAAACCAATGTACATACATGATAACAATTACACCAGTCCTATTTCAAGCTAGATCTGTTGTCACAAACTATGTCTCAAAAGACTCCCCCTTGACAATAGCTCTAGCGTCTTTATCTTTACGCTTGTCTTTAGTCTTCATTTGTAAATTTTACTTCCCGCTTATATCTTCATTCTAATACAAGTTTTAACCATCATCTGATAATCTCGTGCTAAATCACCCCATGCTTCTGTCATCAAGATTCTATTCTCATTTAACTTCAATAAATCTTTCTTTGACATGTTCATTAGGTGTCGATGGTCGTTAACTCTGAAAATCTCACGTTCACCACCCTCAACTTTATCATCAGCTTCAACCATGACAGCCTCTCTAGTTTCTGAATCCACGTGCCAACTTTTCATATTTCTCAGAATATCATGTGGCACTGTTTTCAGTGGAATCTGCTGAACACACTTGACAACTGGATACACTTTCTTCCTCCTTCTCGCTCCAGTCCTTTGACTTCTCTCCTTTAACTTTATCGTTTTTCCATTCCTTGGCTTAATCTTTTCAAACTTCTCTGAACGAACCTCAGTCTTGATTACATGTTCTACATATCCACCAACAAAATCATTATCTGGATTCTTCAAAGGTAATCGAGCCAAGTCTCGAATCTCATATTTAGGTAGAGAACTGAACACTGCAAGCTTTCGCTCAAAATATTGAACTTCGTCAAACCTTTTAATCGCAAATAGCTTCAAGTCAGAGTCAAAATACCAACCTATAATTGTAGGTTCCTTGTTTACGGACCAAATCGAGTAGCTTAACTTGTGTGTTAGAGCGGAAATCAAACACACCAAGATATGCAAGATTAACACAATAAATAACCAAAACACAAAGGTGTATGTTTATATATAATGAACTAGCAACAATACATACACTTGGACAAACACACAAAGATCAAAATAACACAACCTAGTGAATTTTCTATGAAAAACAGAAGTGTTATGTGTGTGAAAGTCTTGCTAAAACAGAAGCTGGCGAGCTTCTATTTATAGTCTAATCCAGACATTCTGCGACACAATCCTTGTGTCGCATAGACTGATTCTGCGACACAATACTTGTGTCGCATAGAATGATTCTACGACACAATACTTGTGTCGCATGATTACAAAAATTGTAATTAAACTACGTCTAAAACTATTCAATACGTAATTACAATATCGACACGATTACAGACTGAGACCAACTGACAGACACACATAGATGTACCAACAAACTCCCCCGTGTCTTCAGCTTGGTCTTCAAGAATTCTTCGATTGGCTTCAGTCTTCAAAACAGCAGATCTTCAAACGCCTGAACATCAAACCCATCCGGGTGGAAACTTTCCGCCAGCATGTATGCCAAAAGTGAAGCATATATCAATGATTTTCTGAAATCTCTTCGCTAATACTGTATTGAACTCGTTTCCAGGGTTGTAGCGAATCCGATTATCAAATAGCTTCTTCATATCATCTCTGGACAGATTTATCAGGCTCATTGGGTCAAATATTCTGAATTCAGCCTTTTGTAGACCCCACAATGAACTAGATCCAGTCTGTGGCACTGAATCTGGCACATAAACAAGAACGGCTTCGCCAGTGTGACCATCCAGTTCCCAGTAGTGAAAACGCTTCAGGAGATTGAATGGAACTGTTTCCAAAGCAATTTCACGCAGACATTCAGTAGGAGGATAGTGAACCTTTACGATTGGCTGCTTGGTCTTTGAATCGAGCTTTTTCTTGAATGTATACCTTGTACCCAGTATCGGTTTGACATAATGATATTTCTTCAGTCGAATTTCTTCACGCATGATCTTTTGAATAGCATTTGCAATTCCGTCTTTGTAAGGATTTATCAACTGAAGCTGAGTGAGACGAACAATGTCATGCTTCGGCAACGTACTCAGTTTCTTCATAGACCGATGGAAATATTGAATACCGTCAAGTCTCTTGATCATAAACCTTCCTTTGCTAACCTTCCAACTTTTTATAAGACCTGAATAATCACCGCCAACCTTGTATTTCTTGCATGTAACAGGAACAGGTTCGGGATTTTTTCCTTTGGGAAACCAGTTATCCCTGATGGACATTTCTTCGTCAGAAGGAACATATTCATATGTATCCTGTGGGAAAATGTCATTATAATTTATCGATTCACGAACAGGGACTGATTTTTCTTGTGAAGAGCCGACAGGCTCAGACGATTCTTGAGCAGGAGCTGCTTGAGAAGTAGATTCTGGTATGTACTTAAATGCAGGCTCTGACTCATCATCTGAAGAATCAGATACAACATTACCCTCTTGTGGGTAAGCTGGACAATCGGTATATTCTTCATCTGGTTCAAGCTCTTCTTGTTCAATATTAACTTCATCATCATTATTAACAGTTTCAAAGTCAAAAGGTTCTTCAGGAGCATGACCGCCTGCGTTGACCACAGCTTGAAGGTATGTCAAATTACAATAGGTGTAATCTACAACTAGCGGTTTTGGTTGCCCTGGTTGCTCAATAATATAATCCAAAACAAGAGTTGTTTCATTAATAGTAGAATCAGTTACATTATCAGAATTTACATTTTCATCGCCCTCGGCGGAAACCCTAGGTGTTGATTCTAAGGTCGGTGGGCCTTTCTCCCCCGAAGAAATAGCTTGGGTTTCCAGCTTCAAAACCATTGATCGCAGCTCTGCATTTTCTTTTTCAATACGGGAGATCCTGGCATCCTGAGCTTCAAATTTTTCAGCTTGAGTGGCCATATCATGCTGCATTCGATCAATCCTGCTCAGGAGCTCTTGAATGACTGCTGGATGAGGGGTGATCGGAGTTTCAGTTCTTAGGAGCTCAGAAGATGTAGAGGTGGAAGGGCGAGAACGTGTGACCGGAGGATTCAGATCAGAAGAATCAGGAGTGTCTCGAGCCCTTTTTCAGTGGCTGGAGGATTCAGGAAGTGGAGAAGATGGCTGATAAGCATCAATCTCACGATCAAGATCCACTAACTCCGGATCCACGAGATCTGGTTGAACCGGCGGTGGCTGAACTGGAGGTTGTTGGACTGGAGGTTCAGGTCTCGGTGCAACGAATTGTTCACCTGGAGGAGCAACATACGCAGGATCCACTATGTGACCGAACGGAGCAACCTCACGATCCGGTGCCTGTACCTGCTTGGCAAAAGAAGCACAAGTGATGTAAATTCTGGTGTTCATCGGCGTCTGCTTAAAAGTGAATGAAGGAGTCACAGGAAGATCTGGTTGCAGATGATTGAGCAACAACTGAGTAAACCGAGGATACACAGCCCATTTTTCTTCTGTATCCAAAGCGTTTTTCACAAAACCCCTGAAGATGTAACCTGAGAAGTTAAAGGGTTTGTTGTAGATCAAAGCAAGAATAGCAGAGGCAGTCGAATATCTCATCCCTTCAAGGCCTGCCCTGCGACTAGACAAACACACGATCACAATGTGTGCCAGATATCTCCAGACCTTCATCATGTAGGTCTTCTTGTATTGATCAACAGGAATATCTTGATATCCAATTGATCTCATGCCTTCGGCGATTGCAGCAGCACTGAACTGAATGATCATGTCAGAATTGTAACCGAACTCAAAGAAATCCTGAATAAGCTGCTCAGAGAAGATAACTTGGCAGCCACAAACCCTAGAGATGATACGAGTATCCTGTTCATCTCTGTTGACGACCGCGTTGTCCCAAAACTCGGTAATATGATTTGTTAAGATCCTAGTGTCAGCAGTGATTGCCTTGTAAATTCGGGAACGATGAAGAAAGGATATCATGGGACGATACGGGCGCGAAGACTCAACAGTGGAGTTCAAGAATGCCACGATATTGTGACGTGGTTCCCAAAAATATTTTGTGACATCGATCTCGGCGGGTTGAGCAGCGTGTTCAGCCATTGCTGCAAAACATAACAATAATACAACAAAGCTCGAAATGCGTTAGCGTTAGCACCAAAAAAAATAAGAACTGCGACACAAGAGTTATGTCGCACTACAGAAATACGACACAAGAATTGTGTCGTAGAATGAAAATACGACACAAGTATTGTGTCGTATGACACATGTCAAACGGACAGCATTTCCCTTGCATTTAGCATTTTTTGAGAAATTAATCTCAGATGCGACATAGCTATTGTGTCGTAGATTGTGTCGTATAACATTGGTACGACATAAGGCATGTGTCGTATGTTGTGTCGTATTAAAATATGACATAAGCAGTTATAACACTACGACATAAAAGCCTCTATCCTATACGACACAACGACTGTGTCGTATGTTGTGTCGCAAAGATGAACACCATCCCCACCCAGATTCGATCGATGAGAAAAATTGGGGTTTTCAAAATCTACGCATACCCTAGGGTTCGCAATCAATAGGGGATCAATAATATACAGGTGCCTAACCCTAGAAACCCCTAAACCCTAAATAATTTGGGTAAAACCCGTAACCCTAAAAATGTAAATGTGCACTAACCAATCTAAGGCTAAATAACCGATAAAAACATGAATGGATCATACCTAAAGGTGCGCAGAGGGGTGAGGAACAAGAATTGAACAACGAATCGTGGCGAAAAAGCTTCGAAAATACGAATCCGAACGAGAAAACGAGTATGTCGCAAAATCGCCTTTGTGTCGTATATCGTGTGTCGTGAATAAAACGTAAATGATTATGTCGTATGGGTTGAAGTGTTATACCCGGACCCACATACGACATAATATACGACATAATATTCGACATAATATACGACATAATATACGACACAATTCTTGTGTCGTATAGTTGGAATACGACACAATGCTTGTGTCGTATAGACCACATCGCAGATTTTGATGACAAAAAATTATTTGAGGTCAGACCCGATTTTGATTTTGATTAGAGAATTTTCGCATAGAAGATGATTTGTGACTGAAATAAATAAATAAATTTTACATACTATTAAAAGGATAAAACTAAATATAAATATAACATAAAGGAAAAAAAATAGACAAGGACAACTAAAAGCGTAAAAACGATAAAAGTTTTGGTGACGGAGTTGAGAATTCTGATTAGGGATCATATCGAAATAACATGCAATTATTAGGAATAGTAAGTGTTATTTCGATCATCAGTATATTTGTCCTCTTTAATTTTACTTGACATGTTAGAAACAGTTTTTATAAAAATCATTTCAAAACGATTATTAGTATATTTATCCACTTTAAACATGTTATACGCATATCTAGGAGCTAATTTTTTTATTATTATTAGCATGTATATTTCGCTGTGGTCCCCACCATAGATATACATCTTAACTTAAGACATAGGCCATGTTTCCATTTACAGAGAGAATATTAGAAAATCAAATTTAAGAATCAAGTTAGCGGTGACAGGTCTGCACTTACGTACAACAGAGCGACATAGCTTGATTCAGGTTTAAGCAAAACCAGACTTGGTCAAACCATTTTGGCGACCTTGTAAGGTATCTTAATTTTAAAGACTTTGCAAGTACTTTGACTTGTGTTTGCTTAATTTTTAAGTATATATAAACAGAAACCAGGTCTATACTTACGTATAACAGAGGAGACTGTCAATATATACCCCCAAATGATATCAAATAAACTTCTTTCAACGAACACATATCTAGTATAAGTAAGAAATTAAGACTTTTGTCATACATCTAATGATGTTGTACCACTTGAAATAGACAATTAATTATTAGGCTTCTTAAGAAGTCTCAAAGAGTTTTGCATAACATGCCTACTAATATATCGTATGATGAAGACAATGTTTATAAAAACTGTTTTCAACACGTCAGATAAAATTCCATTTTATGCATGTCACCCGATGTACTATCATATCCCAAGTTGTTTACAGACACAACTTCAACGTCTTTTTTAGAATGTAGCAACGGTGCATTTCTCTAATACTAAAAAGTATAAAGAGTGGCTGTTGCGTTTTTTTTTTATTAAAATAAACTGTACATAAATCAAGTCACAAATCATTTCTTGAGATCAAGGGAAATCATCCCTATCATATCTACAAGTTCGTCGAAACGAGCACGCGAAATTGCTTTGGTGAATAAGTCGGCCTTTTGCATAAGGGTATCTATGTGAATAAGGTCAATCAAGTGTTTCTCATAGCAATCTCGTATGAAGTGAAACCTAATCTCTATGTGCTTGGTCTTAGAGTGTTGAACGAGATTGCGAATAATAGATATAGCAACAGTATTATCAATATGAATTGGAGTCAAGGTAAGAAGTAACCCATAATCACGCAATTGGTGTTGAATCCACAAAATCTGGGAGCAACAGCTTGCAGCAGCAATGTATTCAGCTTCCGCTGTTGAGGTGGAAATTGTGGTTTGTTTTTTACACTGCCTAGACACCAATCGAGAGCCGAGATATTGGCAACCTCCTGTAGTTGAATTTTTATCCGAATTGCAGCCGCCATAATCAGAATCAGAATAGGCAGTGAGAGAGAAATTTTTCTCATTTGAGTACCATAGACCAAGTGATGGTCTATATTTGAGGTAACCAAAAATTCGCTTCACGGCCTTCATGTGAGAAACCTTGGGCTTTGCTTGATACCTGGAACAGATAGACACAGCAAACACAATATCTGGTCTGGATGTAGTGAGATACATCAGCGATCCTATCATAGAAGGATAATCCCGCTCCTTGCAGTCCTCTTCGTGTTCAGCAGGTCCAAGCTTGTGATCTGTTTCTATAGGAGTACCATATGGCTTACAGTCATGGAGTTCATACTGAGTCAACATGTCAATCACATATTTGGACTGATGAATGTAAAGACCTTTATCAGACTGCTCAACCTGTACACCTAGAAAGAACTTAAGTTCCCCCATGGCACTCATCTCAAACTCGGACTTCATAATCTTCTCGAAGTCTTTGCACAAAGAATCATTTGTTGAACCAAATATAATGTCATCCACGTAGACCTGCACAAGTAACAAATCTTCTCCAACCCTTTTTATGAAGAGAGTGCTATCAATTTGGCCCCGAGTGAAGCCATTTCTCAAGAGATGATTTGCCAACCTCGCGTACCAAGCTCGTGGAGCTTGATGAAGACCATATAGAGCCTTGCCTAACTTGCAAACATAGTCAGGATGATTTTGATCTTCAAAACCGGGAGGTTGCATTACATACACATCCTTTAGAACTTCTCCATACAGAAATGCGCTCTTGACATCTAGTTGATAGACCCGAAAGCCTTTGAATGACGCATAAGCTAGAAAGATGCGAATGGATTCCAATCTTGCAACTGGAGCAAACACATCATCATAGTCTAAACCCTCAATCTGAGTGAAACCTTGAACAACCAACCGAGCCTTATTCCGAATAACTACACCTCTGTCATCCTTTTTCACGCGATATACCCAGCGAGTTCCAATTGGATCAACACCTTTGGGTAAAGGAACCAAATCCCAGACATCAAATTTTTTGAATTGATTCAATTCTTCCTGCATAGCCTCAACCCAGTATGGGTCTTTCAAAGCTTCGTCTATTTTCTTTGGTTCAAGCTGAGATAAGAAGCATTCTTCCATTTCTTCTTCAATGTAGGCAAAAGAGGCAGTTGATGATTCTTCATGGATTTCGTTAGCAGCTACCTGACCCCTGGTTAAAACACCTTGTTGAAACTCACCGATGATATTTTCAGTGGGGTGAGTAGAATGAATTCTAAGCTGAGGGATCTGATCAGGCACAATGATCGGATCCAAATTGAAAGAACACCTTCTGAATTTTCAATTGCAACTGAGCTATCAGTGACAATGTTCTCAGTTTCAAGTGGAAAGATAATATCGGTTTCAGTTTGAGGATTAGATTCAGAAGCCACATGATCAACATCGGAGGAATTATCATCATTGACAATATTTTCAGGAGGTACTACTCTAGACTTGGAAACTAAGTCGGAAGTAAGATCCAAGCCATGAAGTAGAGACACCACCTGATCTTCTTCACTAAATTTGGGAAGATTGAATGAGTCCACCAACGTATCATACTCAAACAAGGACTCAGGTCCCTTGCCTTTTGGAGAATCAGTATATTTCATAAACCTTACTTCATAATGTTCCTCTATTCTCTCAGTGGACTTGTTGAAGACTCGTTTGTTCGGCGAGTTCACAGAATATCCCAAAAATAGGCCATCGACAGCTTTTTCATCAAATTTGCCTACCGAGTCCTTAGTAATTAAAATTGTGCAAGGACACCCGAAAGGTTCAAGAAACTTCAAATTTGGTTTGCGATTATTCAGCAATTCGTAACATGTTTTGTTTCGTTTCTTAACCATCGAAACTCGATTCAACACATCGCACGCAGTATTAACAGCTTCTGCCCGAAACGTGGTAGGCAGATGCGCATCAGACAGCATGGTTCTTGCTGTTTCAATGATTATCCTATTCTTTCTTTCAGCGACACCATTTTGCTGAGGAGTACGAGCAGCACTAAACTGATGAAAGATTCCTTTTCGAAGACAATACATTTCCAAGGTTCTGTTCTTGAATTCTGTTCCATTATCGCTGCACAGTTTCTTGATTTTCAGGTTACACAGGTTTTCCAATCTGTCGAACAAGTAGGTTAAAGTATCAGCAGTTTCATCCTTTCCAGCCAAGAAATATACCCAAGAAAACCTTGAGTAATCATCAGTAACAACCAGACAATATGATTTTCCTCCAATACTTTTCTTATTCACAGGACCGAACAAATCCATGTGAAGCAACTCCAATGGAGATTCAATAGAGTTCACCTGCTTAGACTTATGGAACTTCTTGTGTTGTTTCCATTTGAGACAGGAAACACATTCATTATCTATTTCGAATGACTTTTTGGGCACACCTAACACAAGATCATTATTGACAAGATAATTCATTCTGCGAAAATGAATGTGTCCCATACGTCTGTGCCAAAGCAGTGAATCTTTAGAAGATGCTTTTGATAGCAAACAAGTATGCTCCTTGGTAGTCACAGTTTGCATATCCAAAATGTACGAGTTGCGTACACGGGGTGCTCTCAGTAACACCCATTCCTCGGGAATAACAAATCCCGGTTTCAAAATTAAGCATTCAACATCTGTAAATGCAGTAGTGAACTTCTTGTCGCAGACTTGAGAAACACTTATCAGATTGTGTTGCAGTTCCTCGACATAGTTTACTTTATCAAAACTCGCTTTCCCATTAGAAAGAGTACCCTGTCCCGTTATGTTACCACCTGCATCTCCTGCAAAAGCAACATGTCCTCCGCGATATGGTTTGACGTTTGACAGAAGAGACATGTCACCGGTCATGTGCCGTGAGCAGCCACTATCCACATACCATTTACTACTTTGTATATGACCTGACTCATTGTTGATGGCCATGAAGCATTGCTCGTGATCTTTAAATGCAGAAAAATCATAAGCATCTCCATCCTCAATCAACAATGCAGCCTTAGCAGTAGTATGTTCAATCTGTTTTGGAGCAACAGATGGTTTTGTGAAACCCGTAGCAGGTTGTTGGCCTTTCTCACATTCGCGGGCAAAGTGTCCAAGATTCTGACACTTATAGCACTTGATTTTACTTTTATCGAATCCCATTGGTGTTCGATCAGCTGCATCTTCAAGAGATCTCTTTTCAGTTCTTCTTAGATAGTTTTTGGCTCTGCGAGTGAGCATAGCCATATTCCATCTAATGTCAATCCTTTCTAACTCATCGGGATCAACCTGATTGAAGTCCTCATCAATCAGCTCCAATGTACTGACTCTTTTAGAAAGAAAGTCTTCATATGATGACAGGAAGGCAGTAAACATTGCTGCATGTTCATCTGTGGTTGCTGAAGAAGGAACAGATGATGATGAACATGTTTTGCTTGAAGAAGCATTATAAGTTGGCAGGGCTGAAAAAGTTCCTACAGTAGGATTACAGTAAGAAGAGGATCTCTGAGAATTTGGCTCAGCTGTAATGAAAGCTATTCCACTATTACTTGATTCTGATGCACGAGCAATAGATCTTGTTTCCTTCTTTTGAATATCCAATGCACCAGCTTCAAGTTTCCCAACAAGATCATCCAGAGACAATTGCATTGTTTTTGGATCACTTTCTAATAACAAAACTCGTGTTTCCCAACTTGGTGGTAGAGCAGCTAAAGCCTTTTTGTTAATCTCAGAATTTTTTAGATTATATCCTCCAGCTTGCATTTCGTTTACTGTGCGTGTAAATCTGCAAAGCATGTCTCTGACAGTCTCATTTTTCTGGATATAGAAATAATCAAACTGAGTTTTGATTAATTCCAATTTGCTCTCGATGTATTCAGTGTTACCACAAAATCTCTTCTCAATTGCAATCCAAAGATCATAAGCGATTGTTTGTGGAAACATATCCAGAACGTCAGTTGGAAGTGACATAGTAATAGCAGAATGAGTTTTGCGTTCAATTTCCCATGCTTTTCGTTCTTCGGGAGTGTATGAACGAACGGGTTTTGGTGGAGGAACACCCATGTGTTCTCCAAGAGCAACAGGCGCTTCATATCGTTCAAGAAGAGCCAACTCCATATCAGGATCAGTGAATAAAACAAACGACATAAAACGTTGTTTCCATGCTCGAAATTCCAAACCCGGTGCAAAATAAGGAGGTTTATTTGCACTACCGATCGTAGCATTATGTTGTAAAACTGCATCAACGCTTTGAAGGGACATGTTGACAATCTGCAAACAAAATCAGGAAAAACACAACAAACAAGCTGATTTTTGTCTAAGTCTGGAATTATGCGACACAGTGTTGTGTCGTAAAGTATCAATACGAAACAAGTGTTGTGTCGCAGAACTTAATCAGACAGAAGACAAAAATGCGACACAACTGTTATGTCGTGGATTATGTCGCAACTTGTGTCACAGACTAGTCAAAGTCAAAATAATTTGTGTCGTAGGTTTATGTCGCACTTTGTGTCGTAGACAATTTAATGTCGTATGTTTGTGTCGTATGAACAGTATATACGACACAAGCCTTGTGTCGCAAAAGGGCACAAGCAGACAACCTAGAGCCCACAAAAAATTTCAACTTTCCATACAAATAATAAACAATTACGCCATGCTTCCTATCAGTTCTAAAACCCAATATTTTAAGAGACAAAATCACCAACTTTTGATCTACCAAATCTAAAGGTTTGACAAACACCTTTCTTTGAAGATTAAACACCAAAATAGGCTAAAAATTGAGCTTTTTGACCAAGAACACCAAGAACACAAAAATTAAAAATATCACTTTTAAACCAAAATCTTGCAAAAACTAACTCGAAACCACAACTCAAGAGTATGTGGCTCTGATACCAATTGTAGGTTCCTTGTTTACGGACCAAATCGAGTAGTTTAACTTGTGTGTTAGAGCGGAAATCAAACACACCAAGATATGCAAGATTAACACAATAAATAACCAAAACACAAAGGTGTATGTTTATATATAATGAACTAGCAACAATACATACACTTGGACAAACACACAAAGATCAAAATAACACAACCTAGTGAATTTTCTATGAAAAACAGAAGTGTTATGTGTGTGAAAGTCTTGCTAAAACAGAAGCTGGCGAGCTTCTATTTATAGTCTAATCCAGACATTCTGCGACACAATCCTTGTGTCGCATAGACTGATTCTGCGACACAATACTTGTGTCGCATAGAATGATTCTACGACATAATACTTGTGTCGCATGATTACAAAAATTGTAATTAAACTAAGTCTAAAACTATTCAATACGTAATTACAATATCGACACGATTACAGACTGAGACCAACTGACAGACACACATAGATGTACCAATAATAATCCCTCTACTAGCTTCACGTTTTCCTGTAATATCAACCTTTGAAACTCCAACCCCTTTCTTCTTCTTTTTCTCTAAAGGTCTGAACATCGGATTGTCTTTATGCTTATCAGGAATCTCTTCTTCATAATCGGTTGAGTCATCGATATCTTCATCTACATCAAAAACTTTAGGACCTTCTGCATCTTTGAATACAATCTCTGTTCTAGATGGGCTCACATGATGTTCATCTATATTTGCATCTGGATCTACACTCATGTGTAGCTCTATCTCTGAAACAGCAGTCCAATCTTCAGGTGGTTGAAACTCTCCTTCTTACAAATCTGAATTAATGTCTTCATCTATCTCATCAAGAAAATCATCTTCTGAATCTGATAGATCAGAATTTCTTTATTAATCATTTTGTGTAATTAGTCCATAATATAAACGCAATTAATAACTTATAAATATTTTATTGATTACACTGAATCAATCTAAAGTTTCTTAAGTCTTTTATAAAACACTTAACAAATATTAATTAAACTTAAACTCTAATATATTGTGAATAAACACCAAACATTTAAGTTTACAATTAATAACTTATATAATTCCAAAACTTAATTGAACTATTATCTTCCCAAAAACTTAACTTTCAATTATATCTTTAAATTATATATCTTTGTCTAGTTAAAGATATTACATATTAAATTTGTCAGTTATAACAAACTCTCAAGTCTAAAATATGTATGTTATCATAGAAATTTGACCGCCAAAACTAATTAGAACTCGCCGCTCGACTACTCAGTGAGTCGGAAGACTTTTGATCACAATTCTACATAACATATATAACTCAAATAATTTCTAATATATTTAACTTGTAATAATAATCTCAAGCCGAATATATTATCAAAAAAATATTAAGTTACAATTATTCAGTTACAATTATAATTTAGAATCATAATTCAACTAATTTCTAAATACATATAACTACACAAGTCTAAGTTGTCTTACCAGCTTCACTTGTACCAGCAACACTTGTACCAGCACCATCACCACTTGCACCCACCGACTCCCCCTGAATCATAGTTTGCTCACTAGTCTTTGAAGGACTAGTTAGCTCACCATCTTTCGGTGCACTGGGATCATCATCTTTGTCATCATCTCTTTTCTTCCTTACCTCGTCTTGTTTGCAAGACTCTAAATATACCAATAATACCCCCTGAGCTGACTGTCCTGAATTCACTCTCAACTCTAAACGTTCTAAGGAATCAAGATTCAGTCGCTGGGTAGTAAAATCTTGTAGCAAAGTGGTATGAGTCTCCAGTAGTGTCTTGTAAGATGTACTCTGTTGAGTAATCTGTTGTGCAAAAAGAAGATTCTGAGCTACCAACTCTGGAATATTTGAAGTAAGCTTCTCTAACTCCTTAACCCGCAACTCTAATCCTTTCAGAATCAGTTGTAGGAGTAATAGAGATAGTTGATGCGGTGGTAAGTGGTGGAGTAGGTTGAGATAAAGCTGCCGTGAGCAGACTAGCAGAAAATCTACTTGCTTTAGTAGTCAGAAACTGTACCAAACGTACTAAATCTACAATCTCAGCCTGTCCAGTTATATAAAATTAAGTAAGTAATTGTTACAGATTACTCTGCCTCAATCTCTAATCAATTATATAACACATGTAATACTAAACTTATATCCCTTACCTCAGTAGGTACAGATATCGGTTCAGCAACCACCTGCTCATCCTGCGGTCTATCCCGAGCAGCTAACACAGATAAATCTGTCTTAGTTGATAACTCTTGATTAACTAACAAGATAATTAATGTCTAACTATTTATAAACTAACCTAGACCAATAGTCAATTGTCTAGTAGAAGCTCTAACCCTTTTACGGCTCCGAGTTTCTAAAATCTCTTCTTCCTCTTCAAGATCCTCAACTAATACGTTAAAATCAGGATCTAAATCATCAGCTGTGCATTTTCCTTTTAAACTTGGATTCTTTATATGTCCAGATCTATAAGGAATCATACCAGCATGCGGCGAAATAGGTCAAACGTCATCAGAATCAGAATCTGATGTAGTTTCACCATCATGTCCACCTGACGGACCAGCCTCAGTATCCTATATATTAAACATATTAAACATATTAAACATTAATGATTAGCATAACGCTCAATCATACACATTCTATATGTCAGTAACATATAATACCTTAGAAGGTAGGACCACGGACGAAGAACCTGTAGGTCTATCAACCTCTGGTTCCGTATCCATCTGTTCCTAATTACAATAATATTAAAACTTTATGATTAGCTTAAAGCTCTTCATCTAAGTTTCTATATCATTAGTTTATTAACTATAAAGAACACATACCTGTGCAGATGTAACATCAATATATTGATCAATCGCTTGAAGAAGCGGATCATGAGCATTATCATTCTGTACAAGCACATCTTGCACCACTTGTGCAGCTACCTCGGCATTCACCTGCTGCCCCTCTTGTCCAGCCTGTTCCAAAACTTCCTTGATGAGCTCTTGTGGATCTTCAGGTTGAACCACATCAGCTACAGGCGCAGGAACAACAACAGCTGTAACACCTGCCAATTGAGGAATTTAATTAGTGCCTAAACTACTTGTAATTACATGTGTTTAGTTTTGTAATATTCTAAATATATGTAACATTTTGGTGTAATTACATACACTCATACGCGATTTGTTCAAATCGTACGCTTATGGACCGGACAAGGTGCGATATTCTTTTCTTATATGGACGTTGGTGACGAAACTTTATAATAAGGTGGATTTATCCAAACAAACATTATTTACACTAATATATTGTGAGAATATATTCCAAGTATTACTTATTGATAAAAACACTCTGTACACGACAAACACGCGCGAAGCGCGTCAGTCAAGCAAAAATAATTCAAATTATATTTCTATAACTCATCATTTAGTGTTTTGATAAAATATTTCGGTTAAAATATTTTGGATATACTTAAACACGAAACACGGAACAACATTTAGACAATCGCGAAACGTAACATAAAATTTGAGCAACGAGTTCACGAGACCGAGGCCCAAATGGGTCAGCCCCAAACCCGCGGATCCAAGCCCCAACCCGACCCATGACCCACCTCCTTTTAAAGCCCCTCTTTCCTTCAATTCTTCCATTTTTCACAAACACGCACACTTACATCTCAAAACCCTCTCTTCTCTTTCCCCTCTTTCTTCTTCAAATCAGCAGCATCGTCATCAAAATCGTTCATCATCATCAAGAAAAAGCACAAGGACCACCATCATCTTCTACCTTATCTTCATCATCTCCATTTTCGATTCTTGGTAAGAAACGCTTCAAAACTCGATTAAATTACTTAGAAAGCTTTTATTTGCATGCTAGAACGTTTACTCAACGAAGATTTGCCCAAAAACCGACTTGAAAATGCATTTTTAAGGATAAGTATTCGAACAGTTCGTCCTGCGAACCGAGATCTGTTCGTCCTGCGAGACGAACCCAAACTGCGAACCGAAATCTCGACTCGCAAAGCCAAACTGCGAACCGAAACTGACCTGCGAACCGAAACTGACCTGCGAACCGAAACTGACCTACGAACCGACCCGACCTGCGAACTGAACTGCGAGTCGACTTGCAAGTTGACTTGCGAGCCGAAACCCAACTCGGTTCGCAGCCTAGTGTCTTGCGAGCCGAACTCAGCTCGCACTGCGAACTCAGTTCGCACCACTATTTCAGTCCGCAACCAGACTTGACCAATTTCCCTAATTTAAATTCCAGATGCAATTTTTAATAAAGCAATGTAGTAGAAATAAAAATTTTCCAAGCTGACCTGATAGCTCGACCCTAGCCAAGGGCTCTGCCCCTTGGACCGTGCTACCAAGGGCGCTGCCCCCGGACCCCCGTCATCCAGGAACTTGTAAATACTTTTCGCAACTAAGTGTCAAACACTTACAAATAGTGAAACTTGATACAACAATACATATAATAATAACACATTTGGATTATTATTACAAACTGTCACCAACGGGCCATACTTGTTTTCAAACTACAAACGGATTACTAAACGAACACTTGGACATTTCCTAGTTGAGTGGACAACTAGCATGGGTGATCTTTTGAGACACCAACTCGATTACTGGTTTACTTACAACCTTGTGCGTTTCGGACGCCAGAAGGTTGCAGGGTTCTGAGAACCAATACACGGACTTACATCCGCTTTACCTGGTTGATTTCACATACGTACTTACAAGACTCAGGTGAGTCTTATAACCCCACTTTTACTGTTTTATACATATGGGGTGAGATACATTGCTTACTTTTCTTGAACACAAGTACGAACCACTCATTTTACTATACGGGATTGCATGAGTTACTTAATTTTACTGAAGTCTCTCCATCATATATCGTTAGTTATGGACTTAAGCGCGAACACTAGTTAATGGATCCATTAGGGAAATGACCCTCCCCGCCCGGGGTAGTAGCGCTACTACGAACTGTACCGTATAAACGGGCGACTATTATTCGTTACTTATGCTTGCTCAGTTACGAGCATGTCACGGGAGCAACTTATTACTTACGGGTTAAGCTTCGATTATGAGCCTCATGGCAACGGTATAACTTACTTACTTTACATTTGCAGGATCGCAAATATCTGATTTACGCCTGCGGGCATTATTGATGAAAGCTTGTGTTCAAATACTAATATTATTTACAAACCTGTGAGATTCACCAACCTTTTTGGTTGACACTTTTTAGCTTTGTATCTCAGGTACACCGATGGAGTAGGATCCCCTCAGGATACTAGTTAGAGTCGCATGATTTCTACACTGCATTTAACGGAGATTCTTAACATTATCTTTTGTATTTATTATGATTATGTAATAGAATCTCCCGCTATACGCGCGGACTCTAGGGAACTTCATTTGTAACCAAAAACTCTTTGTTTTCAAACATTTTATGTATGGAAATGTAACTATTTTACAAACGTTGCATATAGATGTCGTTTGCTTTACTTTTGTGTTGTGATATTTGATTAGTAGCACCCCAAAGCTTGCTTCCGCTGAACAGTGATTTTGGGGGTGTTACAGCAGCAGCATCAACATCCAGCCAACCATTATTTGGTGGCGTCACATAAGCCGCATCAAGAATATATCCAAAAAGATCACGAATCTCAGGCTCAACATACTCTTCACGACGAATAGTCTGCTGAAACATCACGTTGTATCCTATGAGCTCTATTGTATCGATACGTAGATGTGGCTCAGGGATAACAAAATCAGCAATCCGAGAACGGATGATCAACATGCAAAACCTCGGGTAGATAAAAAATCAAGTTCTCATTGTCCCCGATATTTGACGTACCAACTCTCCAAAAATATAATCACAAAAACTGTATGGTTTATTATAAACCAGTGACAGTACAACCGATATAAGAGCAGGGTTCAACTCATCAAAACCGCCCTTCTTCGGTCCAAACACTGTGACTATAACATGCCACAAGAATCTCCACTGGCCGATAACAAGAGCCTTGAGAAACTGACGTCCTCTTCGCTCACCCGTGTAGCCTATACGGCCCAAAGCACCCTCAATGAAGTCCATTTGGTACTCCGTGGGTCCATCCTCCTACTCTACAGTACCCAACTGTAGAATCTACCTATATCAGAAGCTGCAAACACAACCTGTCGATTGTTGACTATTGTACGGATAACCGGAGGATTCACGGTCTCATCATACTGGATCCCAGTCCAAAAATCAGTTAATATATCCTGAGATATAGGCGGAGACTCCGTAATCGCATATCTAATGTGAGAACGTGCAAAGAATGTCAGCACCTGAGCTACTTTATTAGCTCCGCGTGCCGAAAGATCAAGATCAACAAGAATGTTGTGACCTTTATCAAATTGTCGCGCCATATCTATATAAAACACAAATGACGACAACAATTAGTACACGTTAACCAGATACAATAAATGTTAAACTACAATGTATTATGAATCATAACGATCATCAAACATCTTAGTTATAAATTTATAAAACCTATATAATCGACAAACATAATTGAACTATTAAGTATAACAACTTAACTAACAATTATATTTGATAATTATATATATATTCAATGAACTCCAATAATATTTACCTTGTCACATTTATCGTCACAAGTCTAATATAAGTAATATGTGTAACTTATTACCTTATGGTCATAAGTTAAATCAATACTGATGGTGTTCCGACCGTCACAAACGCGAATGATCACAACGCCAATCGGTGGGTGTTTTAAATTTATATTTGCTGGGGTCTAAGTATGACTTACTATTACTGAACCAAGGGCTAGTAGATGGTAAGTATGACCTAGAGTCGTTCTTAAAGAGAAACTGAATTGAAACGGAGGTGATCCAATCAATTGTTATTTTCTAGTACAGGTTTTTAAAAGAGTGCGTTGGGAGTTTGGTTTAGTTAACTAAGTAAAGTAAATAAAGCGAATGAAATGTAATAATAAATCAGATAATGGAAAGTATTATTTGTTGTGAGTTCATTAGCTAATAATATGGGATGATGACTTTCATGGGAAAAATAATTAACTAAATTAGAATTGTTTGCAAGATTCAATAACTTATGGTATAACCAATAGATTCCCTATTAGCCGGTTATCAACTCATATGTCACAAGGAACTTAAGGTGTCATGATTCTGGTCAGACAAACGATACTCAACTCTCCACACTCTCCTGTGAGGGAGTCAGTGGCCCATATTATTGAATGCATGCTCGTGGGTGAAGGAACAGAGTAGCAAGTCCATAATACGTCTAATCGTTCTTAATACCATAAAGATTATGAGTCTTATAAACAACTAACTTAGGGTTTATGTTCGGACTTATTTACCAATTCCTATTAGTAAAACTTAAGAGTGATAAGCGAGGGAAAACGCTTAGGCTTCTTGCGTATCTTACTTTAGGGTTTTACCGGTTAGGAAAGAGTATCAGTTTAGATTGGATTTTAAACTTGCCTTTCTCGATATAATTAACAAATCCCTAGGTTTTCGTAAATGGTTATTTAGCCTATAGCCTACCTACTCTAATCTAATTTAAACTAATCTAAATAAAATGCTGACGGCTTTTTGCAGAAAGTTAAATCCAGACCATGTCAGAAAATGCTATGGTAGTTCACAATGTATTTAATCGTTTACCGATGCATTGTGAATTTAATTGCTTCGTGATGTTTATAGGATAATTAAATTGTGATTGGAAGTGTACTATACTCATGGTAATTCCACGTAATCACATTGCTTTTTCAGATGCTTGCATGACGTTACAATTAAACCATAGTTTTGATGCAGATAATTATCGACCAAGTATTAAGGTTCGCGACTCCTCTTTACAAGGTTACAATCACGTTTGTTAATCGAAAGACGAATGTAAGTTTTAGGTTAAAGATCACATGATAAGTTCGTTCATAAAGTTTTCATTTTTATAACGTCGATCCATAATACAACTACCTTCGGTCGTTTACCGGCTTCCATACGTATGTACTTTGCTTAAAAGCATTTCTAGCACTATACCAAGTAAACGGTTGAATAGGGGCCATCATATTATTTCATGACGTATTTTAAGTCATCCCATAATTATATGTGCTAACTACATCACAACAAATACAATAGTAATCTACTCGCTAATCATGACACAAACTAATTCTAGCATAATTAAAGCATACATATTTAATTAAGTTAGAATAGGAAAGAAAGAACCCGGATTAGAATGCGAGAAGGAATAGACTTGAATTAATAAGCATAATCCAAGCGTACACCCAAGATTACAAGATGGTCCTTGCTTTCGTTCTACTCTAAACAAGCTTCCTAACTAGCCTAATACTAATTTTGAAGTAAGAAAATAGAATGAGAAAGTAAGAAAGTAATATGACTAATGCATATGGTGTGTGTTGCACCCGCAACCGTCGGTTCAGTGTCGTTGCAATTCCTGATGCTGATGCGGGCGCAGCAGGGGTTTTAAAATTTATATTTAGCTGGGCTTAAATTATACGTAATACCTACTCTGGTTAGTAAGCGGTAAGTATGACCTAAGATCGTTCCATGAATCCAAACGTGTGGGCGATTAAAGCTTAGGCTTTCGGTAGGAGATATTTAGGATGAAACAAAGTAGGTAGGTTTGGGGGTTTTAAACTAAAGATAGGTAATTAAAATGCAGAAAAGTAAATTGCAGGAATTTAAAGTGCAGGAAAACAAGTAAAGATAAATATGTGATTGTTGAGATTTCGATAATTAATGTTTCAGGATGACAGATTAAATAGGGAAAATACTAAATGTAATGGTTTAAACTATTAGGTGTAAACTCTAGAACCCTACTAACTAAGTTTCCCATTGGCATGTCACTAGGAACTAGGTTATCGTGATTCTGATCGGAGCAATACGCAAACTTCCAATACTTATCTAGTTGAAAGATAAACAACCTATTTTGGCTTGACGCCGAGGTGCATGAAACAGTAGCGTATCGTCTCATAGGTCCGACCTTTCTTAACCCCTAAAATAGTTTAGTATTTTATTAGCATGTAGATTAATAACTTTGTATGTTTTGACCGCTGATTGTGTAAGACTTAGTGCTTTAAGGTAGTTAAATCACTAGGGTGTTATCCTTATTCCTAAGTCTTGTTTCATGCATTAAGGCTGGGTTACTTCAACTTATGACTTGAGTCCTCCTTTTCAAACAGTTATACATCCCTAGATTATTCGCAGTTTATAAAAACGTGTTTCATATGCAGGCCATGTCGTTCAGTAATCGGATAGTGTACTTTACTTGGTAGTTCGACTGCTTCTTACATCAGACATGCGGTCAGGAGTAACTGACGGTGAATGTGACACTCTAAACTAACTAAATGTAAAGCGATGCAGAAATGTAAACCTAATATGTACAATGAGTGGGTTCACTGTGTCTTACTTGTTGCATGTCATGGGCACAAATAACTACTTACCATAATTAAGGTTGATCAAGTCCTAATTACTAGGTTGCAGTCACGTGGATAACCGGAAAGGGTACTCCATAAATTAAACTCAAGTTCAGAAAGTCTTAACGATACAAAGGTCATTAATTCCTATTTTATCTGAACGCGTTTTCGAACATTATTTTATTGTGCATTGACTTTCGTAGGATATACCAGTTAGTTGTGAAGTTGTATTATCCTTTCGGAATTCCAACTGTTAAACCAGAGTTGATTCCAGTGATGTAACTACCTTTGGTCGTTTATCGACTTCCATACATTTGTACTCCGTATAAAACGTTTCCAGTACTATATCAGATAAACTGTCGAATAGGGGCCGTTACATCACTTTTACAATTGTCGTACACTTAATTGTATAATGTCATCCTTACTTATAATTATCTACATCATCAACAATCACAATAATAAACTACTCGCAATTCATGGCAATAGACAAATCACACACAAGGCAATAATACATAATTAAAATATGAAATAAAGCAAGTATGATAAAGGTTTCGATATCACCCGAAAATAAATGCGCAGCAGCGTATTATTATGATTGACAACTCGTTCACACGTACAAAGATGAATCTCCAAACTCCTAACGTTCGCTCTAACCTCTATGTTAATCCGTAGATTAATTACAATAACCCTAGACTAAAATACAAGAGATTTTTAGAGTGAGAAAGTGAAAATGGAAGAATGAGAGTATAAGTATGAGTGTGAATATGAGAGTGTATATGAGTGTGTTGAAATGAGAGCTAGGGGCTGCTATTTATAGAAGAAATTTGGCTCAAGTTAGCATCCCAAAGCTCACGATAGCAAAAGGTGAAAAAGGTAGTGGCACCAGGTACGAAAAGGTGAAAAAGGTAGTGGCACCAGGTACGAAAAGCATGTAAAGGTCTAGCACCGGGTATGAAAAAGGACAAAAAAGCGCAATCCGTGCGGGAGGGTGGTGGCCGGCAGCGGCCCACTGGCAGCCGACGGCGGCTGTGTGGCTGCCGGCGGCGACTGGCACCACCCCGCACCAGTTCGTCGCCCGTTACTTCATTTCTCGATTCGTGCGTGTTTTCTTCGTTATGCGTCCGTTTGCGTTGATTCTTTTTGCGTTGGATTTGTAATTCAAAAACAAAGCTTTTTATGAAAAGAAATCCCAAAAAATGTCTCTGAAGTTTAGATGTGTTGTACGAATCGTTTGGATCTTCCGGAGTGCGTAGAATCTTCATTCTTTGTCCGTTTTTGTTGATTCTTCTTCTGTTGGATTCGTAATTTGAAAACGAACATCTTAGGTCAGATAGATGTTAGTGATGGGGTCTTTGGTCTTGAAATCTCATTTTGATGTCTGGAATCTTCAAACGTGCGTGGAATCTTCGTTTTCTGTCCGTTTTGCTTGATTTTCATCATGCAACCTTGTTTTTACCATCTTGACCTAATTGTAATGTTTTTGAGTTAAAGTGCCAAGAATTGTTCCAGAATGAGAGAGATATCGATAGTAAAAACATGACTTTTTACGCGATATCAGTGTGTAAAGTGTGTGTTGAAGGTTTATGTTGAAATGAAGCCTCGTGCCTCATATTTATAGGAGAAACCCGGCTTATGTTAGCATCTTGAGGAGCACTTTAGCAAAAGGTGGAAAAGATGGTGCACCAGGTACGTACAATCGCGCAAAGGTGTGGCAACAGGTACGTACAATCGCATAAAGGTGTGGCATCGGGTACACGAAAGGACCAAAAAGCGGAAACGAGACAGGGGAGGGGAGGCCGGCACCGCCCATTAGGTGGCCGGCGGCGTCTGGCTGCCACCCGCCCCGGTTTGCCGTCTTTTGCCGCGTTTCTTAATTCGCGCGTGTTTTCTTCGTTATGCATCCGTTTTCATCGATTCTTTTTTCGTTGGATTCGTTTTTCAAAACCGAAGACTTTGATGAAAATTAATCCCAAAAATGAGTTTCCTATCTCCAGATATTGCGTACGAATCATTTGAATATTCTGGCGGGCGTAGAATCTTCATTCTTTATCCGTTTTTGTTGATTCTTCTTCTGTTAGACTCGTATTTTGAAAAAGAACATCTTGGATAAGATGGATGTTGATGATGGGAACTTTAGTCTTTAAATCTTGTTTCGATACCTTGAATCTTCAAACGTGCATGGAATCTTCGTTTTTCATCCGTTTTACTAGACTTTTATCGTGCAACCTTGTTTTGACTTTCTTGGCAGATTCTCATTGATTTGAGTATTATTTGAGTTCAAATGCCAAGAATCGTTCCAGAATGAGAGAGATATCGGTAGTAAAAATGTGACTTTTTACGCGATATCAAACACACACACACACACACACACACACACACATATATATATATATATATATATATATATATATATAACCTTTTATTATAGAATCAAAAGTCGTATATATATGAAATATATGTTATTACGGAGCAATATTTAATTCTTACGTCAAAACATATTTTAGTAAACTTGTAAAGTCAAAAATTATAATTATAATTTATTACATCACAAGTTCACGTTACAAATGACGTTTTATTTTTAAAGTTTTATTTCAACTCGCTAAAACCAAAGTCAACTCGCAACTGAACTCGCAAACTAGTCAACTCGCTAACCAAGTCGATCCGCATCTTTGACTCGCAAGTCGATCCGCTAATCAACTCGGTCTGCAGGTCAACAAGTCAACGGACAAGTTGTTCAACTCGCAACTCAAGATCTGCGAATTGAATCTCAACTCGCTAATTTGAATTCTGCGAGTTGAACTGGAACTCAACTCGCAGCTTGAACTGCAGTCGCGAACCCAAATAAAAATCGATTAAAAAGCACATTTTAATGCAATCAGTCGATATATGCACATTATATATGAACCGATTAACATAAACCATAAAGATTCTTGTTAATTAATACATTATAACTATGTGGATCGATGATATTTTAAACCGAAACCCTAATATTCTTAATATTTTGATTTCGAGTTAATTACACGGTGAAATCCATTAATATTTACCTCAAGATGATCGCAAAATAGAAGTGTATAAAATCTACGGATTGAATAACTCGTTCCTTAATTTGTGAAATCAAATAAAACAAAAATAGTTTTTCATCTCGTTTCGCCACTCGTCAATTCGCAGAGATGAAGTGAACTCGCAATAACAAGTGGGTTCAGTGGGTTTGACTCGTTTGACCTCCCACCTTTTATACTTTTACTCGATTCGCAAGTTTTGAAGTGGATCCGCAGGTTTGACTATTCAAACTCGCAAAATTAATTAAAATGCGAAATTAATACATAGTATAAATCAAAAAACCATTTACGTTTATAGTTATCTCTGTAACTATTTAGTCTATACATTTTAAATAAAATGTCTTTGTCTGATTTTGTATCAATGATAATCTTCTTACATATTAATTGACTAGACCCGTGATACAGTTAATCTTGTATAAAGAAAATCTGGAGCTAAAATTATTTACTTATAGGTATTGAATCTATACACAAGTCTAAAATAAATAAATTATTTTTCACTTGTATTTGTTACAATTGTTCAACATAGATGAGAATATTCGGTATAATTTAATTCCAAAGGGTAATAAAATAAATTAAAATAAAATAACTTTAGATAAACAAGAAATAAAAACATAACACATATAAACTAACATAACGCATTTTATTAAACCCTTGTAAATAAAATTAAGTACATAAACAAATAAAATAAATGAACTGAATAAGAATCTATCTGCTAAGGGATCATATTAGGAAGAATAAGATTTCCAAGATTTTATTAAAAGTCTAAACCAGATTGTTAGTATACATACCTCATAAAATTCTAATAAGTGGCAGACACACTATTACTCACTTAACCATTTATTAACCTATATTTATAAAATTATAACTTTATCAACCTTTATCCACAAAGCATAATTATTTAATAATTAGTCACAAAAGTGAAACTTTTACATAGACATTTCAAGATGATTACCGATATTATAATCCATATAAACTTTTTATTAACTTATGTTTCCTATAACATGATATACTGTGAAATCAAGTAAAACACATAACACTGAATTTATAACTAAGGTACATTAAGTGCACTTATTTTATTTTAAATTTGGACAAATATCAAACTTATATTGAAGATACTAGTGGTTCCAGGTCTGTACTGACATACAACAGAGGATCCCTTAGTATGAACACTATAAGCTTGAGATTATTGACCTAGCTAATATCTTTTGGTCTGTACTTACGTACAACAGAGAAATCATTAGCTAAGTTAATAATCATATAAGTTTCATACCATTTGTCATTTTTGCTACATATTAACGGTGTATGGAAATACCATCCTTCAACATTTAAGACTTATGTCATATATCACATAATAGGCACATAGATTAACACTCAAGCATATTATTACTTCTTAAATGCATTAGAAACTGTTGCATAATTTGCCTACCAGTATATCATATGATGAAGCTATATATATAGCAATAAAAATAGCAAATTATTACTTATGGAAAAAGGTGTATAATAATTAAAATATAGGTACATACCTGGCAAAGGAATCATAATGTGAATTATGCTTATGAGAATCTACTAACACATCATATTTAGGACTTAAGGTTATTGTTAAATAAGCTTATTTGCAAAAACTTAAACAGTTTTAAAGAATATTATTTGTATATTCTTTAAAGAAAGCGATTCCCCTTAGGTAACAAGCAAATGAATGCCATACGTCTTTTTTTTAATAAGTTCATAAAAATTACTACTAACTATTACAAAAATACCCTTGGAAGACTAATCACTCTGGATTTCTCATTCCATTTAGTTGAACCAACTGCTCAAATCTTGCGCTGTCGAACGCCTTTGTGAATAAGTCTGCTAAGTCATCCAATGACGGAACCTTAACTAATTTTATCAAATTCTTCTCAGCACAGTCTCTAATAAAATGATGTCGAATATCAATGTGCTTAGTTTTACTGTGCTTCTCCAAATTATTGGTGATCGACATTGTTGACTCATTATCAATCATCATAGGAGTATTGATTATGTTTAACCGATAATGCCGCAGTTGCTGTTGGATCCAAAGTACTTGAGAGCAACAACTGCCAGCTGCGACATACTCAGCTTCACATGTAGAAACGGCTACCGAGCTGCAACATACTCATTATCAAATTCTTCTCATGACTTTCTCAAATTCTTGACACATCTTTTCATCAGAAGATCCAAAGATAATGTCATCAACATACACTTGCACAAGTAGAAAGTCTTTCTTCTTCCCCTTTACAAAAAGTGTACTGATAACACGTAAAAAGTCATGTTTTTACGTACGTTATCTTACACATTTTAGGCAAAAAGTTAACAAAAACATACTTAAAAGGACATTATTCATAAAGTTTTGTTAACTAAGTCAAAACGGAGTCGATGTTTGTAAAATCACTAAAAATGGCATAAAAAATGTAAGAAACCGGGCAAAACTGCTTTATCGCACCTCCGTTCACTCATTTCAATGCACTTTAAGCTACGCTCCGACCTATAACTTATGTCATTCTCTTCGTTAGGAAAATACGAACACGTGGACGTAAGGATCGCTCAAAACGGATAAACGACGAAGAAGATACGCCTGAACAAAGAAACGAAGAACCGAAGGGCCAGGATACGGCTGAACACAGCCGTAGACTGTTGAGCCAGACCGTATACGGCTGGACACAGACCGTATACGGCCTGTGCAGACCGTATACGGCCTGTGCTCAGCCATATATGGGCCAGCTCAGCCGTATTCACCCTATGCACATCCGTATACGGTCCAGTTCAGCCGTATTCACCCTAGCTCAGCCGTATCGTGCGTTTGGGTGATAAAAATTTGATTTTTATTCGCCTTTGCAATACGGTTGTGCGTTTCATGGTTAGGATACGGTCTACGGATACGGCTGTGCGATCTCTATATATAGAAGCCTCATTTCATCATTTCAACACACATCTCACACTTCACATCTCAACAATCTTCGTTTTCTTACATTTTTATATTTTTACTCTCTCTCTATATTAGTTTAGATAGTTTCTCTCTCTAGGGTTTTCTCTCTCTAGAGAGAGATAGATAGTTAGTTGGTTAGCAGTAGAGAGAGAAGGAAAGCTGGTATTGTAATCACGGTGTAATAAGAAGCATTCTTGGTGCACGACTCTGCCTTTCTTTTCAGCTGTTACTCTGCTCAATTTTACTGGTGATATCTTTCTTTTCATACTTATACGATGTCCAAATTATTTATGCCTGTTTGTATGATGTATGTTACTGTTATTGCCATGCTTATTGAGTAAGTGTGCTGTTGCGGTTGTTGAAATGTAGATAGTTAGAAGTAGGGATGATGTTGAATTAATCTTTAAATCTATATAATTGGGGATTGTTATATTTGTTATGTCTAAACTTATCATGCATCTAGACTTAGTTATGGATCACCCTTTCCAGTCCTTCGCGTGACTACTACTTTAGGCTTAGAACCTGATCAACTCTAGGTACAGTAGGAAGTTATCTGTGCTATAGTAAAGAAGCCGTGTATGTCACTGTAATCCGGTTGTAATACTGGGCAAATGCCCCGGAAAGAGCCGTCTGTGCCGACACTGTGGATTACCTAGAGACCCTAGAATATGGCCTAGAAACCAATATAGCTGTGGAAATGTTACAGTACACAGTCGGTCTACCCCTGTAACTGAAGCTGTGGAAACACTTTAACATTGTACACTGTATCTGTACCTAGGGATGAAAAGCTGTGGAAACACCATAGTACACCGCAAGTACATCCTTGGTTACATAAATCTGTGGAACTGTTTAAGTGCAGTACATCGTGAACGGTTCCTAGGTTGGTACGCTGTGGAAGGAGTATGCATTGTACACCGCTGGTGTTCCTAAGGCTGAATGACTGATTGCAAAGGAGAGGCTAGATCATGACATAAGTAGTTGAACTAATCAAATGTAAGGAATGAGTCTGGAGATGAAAGTCAAGCCCATCAGTGGTTCAGGATTCTTAAAACCCCTAGACTCTACAAAACTGATAGTTTAGAATAGCAAGTTAAATAATCTGAACATGTTTAGGAAATGACATTTACATTTAGGTGTTAAGAACGGTCAGAATTACCTGCGTGGCAGTCTGTTACCTTATTCCTGCACCCTTCAAGGGTCATTTGTCCACAAAGACAGTGTGGGGGGTTGAGCAGCCTGTTCTGATCAGAATCACGATAGCCTAGGTCTCGTAACATACTACTTCTGGTACATAACTAGAATGAGTAGGGTCCTAGTGTTTACACCCATAATGCATTTGTTTATTAACTAAAAATGTCCCCAATTATCTTTATAATAAGCATCATCCCCGCAACTGATTATTGAAGTTTCATTCGCCGCAATTCTCTATCTGTCTACCTAGCTACCGATTCTTCTCTATCTTATTTACTTTTCCTGTCTTTAGTTAATTAGTTAATTAAATTAGAAAACCCCCAAAACTTACCTATTTGCACAAAACCCATCCTAAAAGCAAAACTCTATCTTTGGCAGCACTTCATTTCAATTCGCTCTGATTTAAGAACGACCTCGAGTTATACTTACTGCTTGCTCACCTTGTGTAGTAGGTAGTACTTATAAATCGAGTCCCCAGCTCTTTATAAATTTAAAACTTAACAACCGACGCCGCCCTGATCTGTCCGGTCTCTGGTCCTCCGACGACAAGGACGGTCCTCCTTCCCCCTAAAAGGCAGGAGGGCTTCTTGAGCCGACGGTTCAGGGCACGTCATGTACTATCAATTGATCCTCTTGTGAATCCATTCTCAAGTAGATACGTTGACAGTGTTCCATACCACATCCGAGATGCTTGATGTAATCCATATAGAGCCTTATTCAATCGATATACTCTATCTGGATAGTCAGGATTAGCAAACCCTGGTGGTTGTGAAACGTACACCAATTCTTCAACTTTTCCATACAAAAAGTCACTCTTAACATCCAACTAATAAACTTTTATCCCTTTGAATGAGGCAAATACTAAGAATACTCTAATTGCTTCTAGCTTAGCAACTGGTGCAAACTCTTCATTGTAATCTATTCCTTTTTGTCGATTAAACCCTTGAACCACTAGATGAGATTTATTGTGAGTAATGATACCTCGATCATCTCTCTTACACTTAAATACCCATCTAGTTCCAATTGGATACTCTCCATTTGGAAGGTCAACCAACTCCCATACTTGTAATTTTGAGAACTGAGATAGTTCTTCTTGCATTGCTTCCATCCATGAACTTTCCTTCAGAGCCATTTGAACATTTTTAGGCTCAACTTGTGAGATAAAACATGAATATAGACATTGATTAGGAATCCCTGTCTCTTTCATTTCAGAATACAAGCTTGGGTAATCTCGGTTTTCAGAAGTACTAGCTTTAACTTGTCCTCTAGTTAACATAGGTATTGAAGGATCACCTATGATGTTCTCAGGTGGATGATTCTTTCTAGTCCGAGTAACCATTACCGGTTCAACTGGTATTTCATCCTCCAAATTAGTACCTATTTCATAAGTACTATGAAGTTCAGGTGTGTCTTCCAAATCTGGTACCTCCTCACTGGATGGCTGTGAATTATCAATATCAGAAGATATTCTTAATTCTCTAAGTGGAGTAAGGATACCATCCACTAATTTTTGCATCAGCTCTTCCTCATCTGGAGGTGTATTTACTTTGGATTTTTGAGATCCACTAGTAGATGGTTGATTTGGATTAGCACTTGTCTTGATTGCAGAAGATTGAGCATTCGATGTTGGAGTGTGGCCAATATCCTCATTTCCCGACAATAAATGTTCAGGAATCTCTGAATCACTGACAAAATCACTCAAAGGAACTTTAAAAGATGCAAAAATGTCACACCCCCAAATTCGGGTTGCGGAAGCGAATCGGGTCGGGGCGCAACTAATCAATAATCACAACACAAAGATATAATGAACGACTCTATATGCGTCGTTTTACAACTTGTATTGATAAAATCAAAGTTTACATCAAAATATAGTTTACATTAGCTGAGTTTGAAATTGAGAGATTTACATACATAATTAATTTATACAAAATATAATAATGCAGCTAAATCTCTGAATGTTTGCATGCTGACATGAGCTAATGATTCCTGAATTGGGCAGTCCAACCTACTACTGAGTACCTGTGATACATGCTAAAATGGGTCAGCGAAATGCTGATGAGCTCACAGGTTTGTATGTGAACACATATTGTATGAACCGCAAGATTTAATTGAATTTAAATTGCAATTAAGCAAAATAAAAGTTTTACAGCCATGAGCACATAGTATGAGCTTAACTCGAGGTGTCTAGTCCACATTTAAGGTATCCTGATCGAGGTTCCTCCCACGAGTGCCTAATCTATACTCATCTGAACAAATATTAGTACACCCGTTTATCCAGTTAGTGCATGCTAACCCGGACAAGGAGGGTCAATCCTATATGGTACCATATACTAATATTCATGCTACAACGTATTACCAAACTATGCTGAGGAGGGATTTGAAAGATTAGTGAGATAACTCATGTAGTAATTGTTTGTTTTCGTACTTGCGTTCATATAGTTAAAATAAAACGAGTAATGATATCACACCCCTGAGTAAAATAGTAAAATAGGGGCTATGAGACTCACCTGAATCTTGGAGTGTTTAACTTAATAAACTTGTGCTGATTAGCCGAGAATCAATGTCCGAAGACTGGTAACCTGAGGGTGTCCACGACACGCGATGGTTATAAATGTGAGTAGGTATCTATAAAGACTACCTTTGTAGTTGTTCGTCCAACTAGAATGTCCAAATTACTATGATTTGGTTGATTTGATTATGTTTTGAAAACGTGTACGGCCCGTTGGTGATTGTTTGTAATAATAATCTTCAACATTATTATTTTGATTTCGAAGTGTTATACTTAAAAAGTATTTACAAACTTTAGGTGATGGGGGTCCGGGGGCAGCGCCCCTGGTTAGCAGGGTCCTAGGGGTGGCAACCCCTGGCTAGGGTCGAGATACCAAGTTAGCTCGAAATTTTTTTATTTCTACCATATTGTTATAGTGAAAAACGCATCTATGATTTGAATTTGGGTAAAATCAAGTGATAAAATTCCAGGTATCGACACTTAGTAAAATATGAGTTTTCTAGGTTCTGTTATCTGCGACATCAGGTGTAGTGTCACAGGCCGTGACTGCGACATTGATCATGGCGTCGCTAAGTGCGACATTTGCAATTCAATGCGACATAGGGTGTTGTGTCGCTACATGCGACGTTATTCGTTCTTGCGACATAGAGGTCTGTGTCGCTATATGCGACGTTAGCAATTTAATGCGACTTTGTGGCCGACGTCGCACCATGCGACATCGAGGGATGTATTGTGACATAGATGCTGATGTCGCAATTGGCCTGGGCTAAAAGCGCCATCAGCGTCTGTTACGATTCCTGTGACACCCGACGATTTAGGGTTACTGATTAACCCTCTAGAAACCCTAATTACGTGTGTTTAGTTTAGTTTTAGGCTAAATACTTGTAATTACTTATAACTACTTGTATATTTTATGTGAATATACACCTCCGTAATTAATTGTAATTACGCTTACGCAATTTGGTAAAATTGTGCAAAACAACCGGACGGAGTCCGACATAATATACGACGTTGGTGAAAACTTTTTCTATAAATAACTTAAATCTATTTTTAGAAGTTATTTATCATATATTATTATTTTAATATAATAATACCCGAAAAACCTAGACATTTCGATTAAAACGTCTCAAACGCAACATAAACGCGCGGAACGTGCCCGACAATCGAACGAAAGTCAAAATATAATTTAATAATTTAAAATATATTATTTTGTATGAAATTATTATTGAAAACATCGTATAATAGTTGTCAAAGAAAAACGTCTATTTAAAACGCTACGCGATTAAACCTCCGTAAAACGTGCACGTAAATCGAGACCGACAACTTAACGAAACATTTTTATAAATGTTTTTCAAGTATTTAGAATAAATACTTCAAGTGAAGATGACGAAATTTAAATCGTTATTTAAAAACGCGTATTAAACGTTTAAGGTATATATAAACGTCTAAACAATCGGGTAAACGAACGTAAAACGCAACAAATTAAGCTAGGAATGAAAAATGACCATAATGCCCTTGGTGGGGCCCATGAGAACGACCAGCCACCCCCTCCCCCACTTAGATTTCATGCAAAAATCAATTATTGCTTTTACTTACAACCTCCATACATTAGTCATGCAAGTCCCATTTCCATTTTGACACTCAAATACTTTCACTCAAAGATTTCTCCACCTTCTCTCCACCTTTTCTCTCTCACTTAAATCTCTGGAAATCTCAGCCCATTATCCACCTTCACACCACCATAAACTACCATGAACCACCACTAACAACCACCACCATTTGCTAGGGTTTTTCAAGCTCAAGAACATCATCTTCTTCATCATCACTTGTTCTTCATCATTTCCTTGTAAGGATTCTCAAGAACTTTCATTAATTTTACTTTCATGTTACTGGTTATGATGTTATTCAGCTCCATCAAAAAGATTATTTCCAAATTCCTTACCAAAATACGTTTTTAAAATTTATTCCTAAAAGATGTATAATCTGTCAACAAAAGAACAGTCTAGTAAAATGACCATATCCGGAGTTCTAGGAGGCTTTAGAAGATGCATATTTTTTTAAAATTTGAGTATTGAAAAGATCTACAACTTTCGTGTTTTACACTTTTTCCAGAAACGTACACGTTTTTCTCTATTGGACGATTTGTGAGACTGACCTGGGAAAATCAGAATCTAGACTATGCATGACTAATCATTTTGCTTCTCTATGATTATGGGACTTAAAACTCTTGGAAAACATAAGTTAGACACTACACACATAGTAGATCAGTTGATAAAAATTGTGAGACTTGACTTGGATCAGAAATTGGTAAAACACTTGGTGAAATAAACCGACAAAAAGTCGAAAATGTGAAATCTTGAAGATTTAGGAATTTTATAAAAACCGACACTTTTGGTGAACTCCGGCATGAACCGACATCATATTTAGACCCTATAAACTGATATTTGTGTTGAGTGAAAGTTTTGGGTCAAACCGAGTAAGTTTGACCAAGTCAACAAAAGTGGCTCGTTTTCGAAAAGCTTACTATATTTGGAAAATGGTAATAAAAATGCGTTTGGATGACTTAATTAGCAACTTGGACCAAAAACTAATTTTGGAAAGTTTCCTGAATGAAAAACCGACACTTGGTTACACTTGGGCTAAAAATGGAAAATCTGGCAAGACGCTAGTGTCGCATGACCTGCGACACTACCTGCGACACTACCGAAGTGTCGCTACTTATTTGAAAATCGATTTGAACCTGCGACATAAGACTTAATGTCGCATAACTTGCGACACTCACTGCGACACTGACACTAGTGTCGCATAACCTGCGACACTCGCATACACTGCGACATATACCCTAGTGTCGCATAACCTGCGACACTGACACTAGTGTCGCTACTAGTCTCGCTAATGACAGAATGTATGGAACTTATTTTTCACTAAGTATCGAACATGAGTAACTTATAACCACACAGGATACATACTATAACAATACGTATACAATGACACAAACAAATTAATAATGTGTTAAAGAATTATTATTTCAAACTTTCACCAACGGGTCGTACACGTTTTCGATAAATGAACTTGAACTACTATTTGGACATACTAGTTGATGAACTAGCTTTAGGTGGACATAAAACCCCCACCTAGCCGATTGGCTTAAGTGGACATTAACCCCCACTTATACAATCGCTATAGATGGTCTTTCGAGACATCTACTTATACAACCTCATACGTTTAGGGCGTTAGGAGGTTGCACACGGGAACGAGAACACCCACTACTTGCTAATATTTGATATTGCTTGCTACCTGCTCAACTCTGGTGAGTTTCATAGCCCTTTTTTACTGTTTTTCACTGGGGTGAGAATACATACAACTGTTTTATAAACTGCTTTATGATCACAAGTACTGGAAACAACTTTTTGTACGGATTGCATGAGACCTGAATAATCCACTAAAGTCCTCTAGTTATCATAGTCATTAAAATTTGTGCGTGAGTATTATTGGGTGGTACCATCAGGGTTTGACAAACCTCGTCCGGGCTAGTCGCGCTAGCCAACCCACGGGCGCAGTATTACTTGTGATTTAGAAGTGTATCGGATTAGTATACTTACCGGAGGCAAACAACGTTAAGCTTGACTATGAGACTCATGCAAATGGTATACTTATATTGCTATATGCAATACTTTTACTTGTCGTTGGCTAACGATACTTTTACTTATCATTGACGAATGATGCAAAACTTGTGAAATCTTGTGGATCATTTTAGCAACTGATTACTTAACAAACCTATGAACTCACCAACTTTATGTTGACCTTTTAGTATGTATTTCTCAGGTAACCCACCGCAATAGGAAGCTTATGGATAGTGTAGCTCGAGTCGCATTGTTTTCAAACATCAAGGAACTAGATTGCATTTACTATATTTTAGAATCATAGTTATGTAATTCTACTTTTGTCATGCGAACTCCTATAACTTTTGTAAGCATTTGAAATATTGTAATGTAACTATTTTTTCCAACGTCTCATATAGAGGTCGTTTGCTTTAATTTTTGTGTTGTGATATTTGATTTGGTCGGCGCCCCCATGACACCTCCTACTTCCGCTGCCACGTGTTTTGGGGGTGCGACAGATTGGTATCAGAGACAAAGGTTATAGCGAACTAGGATTGCATTAGTGACCTAGACTATAACCATTAGGTTAGTATTCCTTGTTTAGTATGACTGGTTCAGCGATTGCATCATTTGAATTTAATTTAACATAGCCTGATCAACTATGTACAATTAAAGGAGAATCGATGCAAGACCTGAAATGGTTATAGTGAATGGGAATGCATTAGAAGACTTTGACCAAGGATAGAACCGGGACCAACCCTATACGTGCTTATGTGCTAGGTTATTATATTTCTATATATAACCTTAACCTCTCGTATACTAAACTCCTTGCCACAGAAATGGCAGACTCCTCTAACGTATCGTCAACCGGCTTGAACAACGAAACTCAAACGCTGTCCACTACTAGGGGTACCACTCCCTTACCTACCCCTACGACGCCAAACTCTCCCGAACCTCTTTACTACTTGACCGGCGAAGCCCGGGTAGTACGAAGATGCCGAGGGAATGTCGGATCATCCCGAGCAAACCCTTACTCAAACTCCATTGCTAACACCACGACTAATACCCGCCGTTCGGCATACGCCCATAGGTGGGACTGGCTACCCACAACCTTAAACACTTGGAGGTCTAAGGAAGCAATACAGATTCCTGCTGACCCCATGAACATCTCCCCGTACACTCAAGAACCAATACACCATACTGTACAGGTGTTAGCAGCCCGACTTCATCGTCAGAAGAAAGGCTCGAAACCCTAGAACGAGATCATTATATAGTAGAAAACTACATGTTGTACCGAACCGATAATCGCATAACACAACTTCTTCATGAACAGGAAGGCACGAACCATGCTCTGGAAATGATTCATCAACAGGTAATAGACAACATGAGCGCTACCGACATCCTACAAGCAAGGTTGGAAGAAAGTGAACAACGTTCACGGGAAGCCGAGGAGTATGCTCGTGCACTCGAGCAGCGACTAACTTTAGCTGAAGAAGGTGCCAGGCAAACAAGCAGACTTGCGGATACTATAAATCGCCTTGTCACTCTAATGTCATGAGTAAACCTGCGTCAGGACTAGATCTATTCCTCCTATTGTAACCTATTGAGGCAGGATGTACTCAAACTTATTATCCTTTATTATGTTCTGTAAACTTTCGAATTCAGACCGGATGTAACATTCCCGGTATCTTTTGTAATCCTTATGAATGTTGTCTGTTGAAACTCGTACTCTGTATTCAACCTTTCTATCTAATGAATTATCTTTATCATTCTATATTGTTGTATATTACCTCATTATATATACACATCTGATATATCATAACCTCGCGCAAACCTCTTATATGTTTCAGTTCAATGTTGTTCAGCATCATGCCTCCAAGACGACATACTTACACCGACACCGAAATCGCTCAAGTCATTTCACAGAGCGTAGCTCAAGTCCTTGCTGCCCAACAAAATCCGGGCAGTAGAGGCGCACCTGCTAACACATCTACTCCAAAACCATCTACCTACAAAAATTTCATGAACTGCAAACCCTTGTATTTCAAAGGATTTGAAGGAGCTATCGGTCTGATATGTTGGATCGAAAAGACAGAATCTGTTTTCCGAATCTGCAACTGCGCTGAGGAAGACAAGATTAAATTCTCCGCGTGCACCCTTTCTGACGGAGCTCTCACCTGGTGGAATTCTTATGCCCAAACTGTGGGTATTGATACCGCATACCAACTTCCATGGGAAGACTTCAAAACAATGCTCAGGGAAGAGTACTGTCCCCATAAGCAACTACAACAACTTGAGGAAGAATTCTGGAAACTCTCTGTTCAGGGAAACGACATCACCACCTACACCACTCGATTCCACCAGCTATCTGTCTTATGCCCATCTATGGTGGACCCCGAATACAAACGTATCGAGAGATACATTTAGGGGCTACCAGAATAAATCCAGGGGAACATCATCTCCTCAAGACCCGGGACCATCCAAAGTGCTGTCCGCATGGCACATGAACTCATGGCCCAGATTGTCCGCCGAGGGACAACCACTGAGAAAGCCATCGGGGACAACAAAAGAAAATGGTCTGGCAACAACCATAATCAACATCAGCAACAGCCAAACAAAAAGGCCGAGACTGTTAAGGCCTACACCTCTGGTTCAGGGTCGGGGGACAGGAAAGGGTATGTTGGGAACAAACCTTACTGTTCCAAGTGTACGCGACACCATGATGGCCCTTGTACCTGTACCAAGTGCAAACGACAGGGACATCAAGCCAAAGATTGCAGAATCCCCAACCCAAACACCAACCCTAACGCACCAAAGGCTTGTTTCGAGTGCGGCGACACTAGCCACTTTAGAAACAACTGCCCGAAACGTAACAACAACAACAACAACAGGAACAACAATAACAACAACAACCCTCGCGGTCGAGCTTTTGTACTCAGTGCTAGAGAAGCTTGTCAAGACCCCAACGTTGTCACTGGTATGTTCCTCCTCAACGATTTAACCACTTCTGTTTTATTCGATACCGGAGCTGATAAAAGTTTCATATCCGATAAATTCTGTCCATTACTAAACATCACACCCCTTGCCTTAGATGCTAAGTACACTGTAGAATTAGCGAATTGCAAACTGATCGAGGCCAATAGTGTAATACCAAATTGCACTTTAAACCTCGCCAACGAACTATTCCCTATAGACCTCATCCCCGTGGAAATCGGAAGCTTCAATATCATCGTAGGCATGGACTGGTTGTCCAAACACCGTGCCGAAATCGTTTATTTCGAGAAGATCGTGCGTATACCTCTCACTACCGGTGGAACCTTGATCATACAGGGGGAGACTGGTAGGTGAAACCTGAACATCATATCTTGTATGAAAACTCAAAAGTACCTGAGGAAAGGGTACTCGGCAATCCTCGCACATGTAACCGAAAAGAAGTCGGCTGAAAAAGCGACTTGAGGATGTGCCCATCGTCCGAGACTATCCAGAAGTCTTTCCCGAAGACTTGCCAGGCCTACCCCCGCCTAGACAAGTCGAATTCAAAATTGACCTTGTGCCCGGTGCTGCACCCGTGGCATGAGCCCCGTATAGATTAGCCCTTCCGAGTTGCAGGAGTTGTCCACTCAATTACATGAAGTCCTGGACAAGGGATTCATCCGACCGAGTTCTTCACCTTGGGGAGCTCCGGTCCTATTCGTTAAAAAGAAGGACGGATCCTTCTGAATGTGTATCGATTACCGGGAGCTGAACAAACTTACCATCAAGAACCGATACCCACTTCCAAGAATTGATGACCTGTTTGACTAACTTCAAGGTTCGAGCTTCTACTCGAAAATCGACTTACGGTCGGGTTATCATCAACTTCGAGTTCGAGACTCCGACATCCCAAAAACAGCTTTCAGAACCCGCTATGGACATTACGAATTTCAAGTGATGCCTTTTGGCTTAACCAACGCACCGGCTGTATTCATGGACCTTATGAATCGGGTGTGCAAACCCTATCTAGATAAGTTTGTCATCGTGTTCATTGACGACATCTTGATCTACTCTCGCAACGAAATCGAACATGGCCAACACCTGAAAACTATCTTGGAATTACTCAGACACGAGGAGTTATACGCCAAGTTCTCCAAGTGTGAGTTCTGGATGCGAACAGTACAATTTCTAGGGCATGTCGTTGACAGTCAAGGGATACGTGTTGATCCAGCCAAGATCGAGGCCATTAAGTGTTGGGAAGCGCCAACCACACCAACTGAGGTACGACAATTCTTAGGTCTCGCCGGATATTATCGACGATTCATTGAGAATTTCTCCAAAATAGCCTTACCCTTAACCTCACTGACTCAGAAAGACAAGAAATTTGACTGGACCGATAAGCAGGAGTCCGCCTTCCAACTTCTGAAACAGAAACTCTGCAGTGCACCAATCCTGTCCTTACCCGAAGGCACCGATGATTTCGTAGTATACTGCGACGCCTCACGCCAAGGACTAGGTTGTGTGTTAATGCAATGTGAAAAAGTCATCGCCTACGCCTCTCGACAGCTCAAAATCCACGAAAAGAATTATACCACTCATGACCTTGAACTCGGAGCTGTCGTATTTGCTCTCAAAATCTGGAGACACTACCTTTATGGCACTAAGTGCACCATCTTTACCGATCACAAAAGTCTCCAACACATATTTGATCAAAAGGATCTCAACATGAGGCAACGTCGCTGGGTCGAGTTGCTTACCGATTATGACTGCGAAATCAAATACCATCCTGGCAAAGCAAATGTTGTTGCGGATGCCCTCAGCCGGAAAGAACGTTCAAAACCCCTTCGTGTTCGAGCCCTTAGTTTAACCATTCACAATGATCTCATCACTCAAATCCACACCGCTCAACTCGAAGCACTCAAAAATGAAAACATCAAAAATGAAGCCTTGCGAGGCATGGATAAACAATTCGAAATCAAACCCGACGGAAACCGATACTTCTCCAACCGAATCTGGTTACCAAACTTTGGAAACCTACGAAATTTGGTGATGTATGAAGCTCACAAATCTCGATACTCTATACACCCTGGTTCCGACAAGATGTATCATGACATCAAACAACAGTATTGGTGGCCCAACATGAAAGCTGACATAGCCACTTATGTTAGCAAATGTTTAACCTGTTCCAAGGTTAAGGCCGAATACCAGAAACCCTCCAGATTGCTACAACAACCCGAGATACCCCAATGGAAATGGGAAAACATAACCATGGACTTCATCATGAAACTACCGAAAACACCGAGCGGTTACGATACCATTTGGGTAATCGTTGATCGTCTCATGAAATCTGCCCATTTCCTAGCTATCAAAGAAAACGACAAGATGGAGCGTCTGGCTCGCACCTACATCAAAGAGGTTGTGGCACGACATGGTATTCCCATTTCAATCATCTCAGATAGAGATAGCCGCTTCACCTCTCAATTCTGGCAAACACTTCAACGAGCCCTTGGTACTCGCCTCGATTTGAGTACTGCTTATCATCCGCAAACCGATGGTCAGAGTGAACGGACCATTCAAACCCTAGAAGACATGCTACGATCTTGCTTAGTTGACTTCGGAAACACATGGGAAAACCACCTACCTTTGTGTGAATTTTCCTACAACAACAGTTACCACACCAGCATTGATGCTGCACCATTCGAGGCACTTTATGGGAGAAAGTGCCGATCACCAATTTGTTGGACCGAAATCGGCGATAGCCAACTCACTGGTCCTGAAATCATCCATGAAACAACCGAGAAAATCGTGACTATTCAAAACCGGCTGAAAGCCGCACGTTTTTCTTCAAAGCTATGCTGACGTGAGACGCAAACCACTCGAGTTCCAGGTTGGGGATCGAGTACTCTTAAAAGTATCACCTTGGAAAGGTGTTATTCGTTTTGGCAAACGCGGAAAACTAAACCCCAGGTACATCGGACCTTTTGAGATTCTTGAAAGAATTGGTCCGGTGGCATATCGACTGCAGCTAACACCACAACTAAGTAGCGTGCACAACACGTTCCACATTTCTAACCTAAAGAAATCTCTGTCTGATGAGACACTTGTAATCCCGCTCGACAAAATCCACGTTGATGACAAACTCCATTTCATCGAGGAACCGATTGAAATCATGGACCGTGAGGTCAAACGCTTGAAACAGAGTCGTATTCCCATCGTTAAAGTTCGGTGGAATTCTAGGCGCGGTCCTGAATTCACTTGGGAACGGGAAGACCAAATGCGACTGAAACATCCACATCTATTCTTAGATATCTCACAGACTACAACAGCAAGCTAATTTCGGGATGAAATTCTCCTAACAGGGGGAGAATGTGACACCCGACGATTTAGGGTTACTGATTAACCCTCTAGAAACCCTAATTACGCGTGTTTAGTTTAGTTTTAGGCTAAATACTTGTAATTACTTGTAACTACTTGTATATTTTATGTGAATATACACCTCCGTAATTAATTGTAATTACGCTTACGCAATTTGGTAAAATTGTGCAAAACAACCGGACGGAGTCCGACATAATATACGATGTTGGTGAAAACTTTTTCTATAAAAAACTTAAATCTATTTTTAGAAGTTATTTATCATATATTATTATTTTAATATAATAATACCCGAAAAACCTAGACGTTTCGATTAAAACGTCTCAAACGCAACAGAAACGCGCGGAACGCGCCCGACAATCGAACGAAAGTCAAAATATAATTTAATAATTTAAAATATATTATTTTGTATGAAATTATTTTTGAAAACATCGTATAGTAGTTGTCAAAGAAAAACGTCTATTTAAAACGCTACGCGATTAAACCTCCGTAAAACGTGCACGCAAATCGAGACCGACAACTTAACGAAACATTTTTATAAATGTTTTTCAAGTATTTAGAATAAATACTTCAAGTGAAAATGACGAAATTTAAATCATTACTTAAAAACGCGTATTAAACGTTTAAGGTATATATAAACGTCTAAACAATCGGGTAAACGAACGTAAAACGTAACAAATTAAGCTAGGAATGAAAAATGACCATAATGCCCTTGGTGGGGCCCATGAGAACGACCAGCCACACCCTCCCCCACTTAGATTTCATGCAAAAATCAATTATTGCTTTTACTTACAACCTCCATACATTAGTCATGCAAGTCCCATTTCCATTTTGACACTCAAACACTTTCACTCAAAGATTTCTCCACCTTCTCTCTACCTTTTCTCTCTCACTTAAATCTCTGGAAATCTCAGCCCATTATCCACCTTCACACCACCATAAACTACCATGAACCACCACTAACAACCACCACCATTTGCTAGGGTTTTTCAAGCTCAAGAACATCATCTTCTTCATCATCACTTGTTCTTCATCATTTCCTTGTAAGGATTCTCAAGAACTTTCATTAATTTTACTTTCATGTTACTGATTATGATGTTATTCAGCTCCATCAAAAAGATTATGTCCAAATTCCTCACCAAAATACGTTTTTATAATTTATTCCTAAAAGATGTATAATCTGTCAACAAAAGAACAGTCTAGTAAAATGACCATATCCGGAGTTCTACGAGGCATTAGAAGATGTACTTTTTTTAAAATTTGCGTATTGAAAAGATCTACAACTTTCGTGTTTTACACTTTTTCCGGAAAGGTACACGTTTTTCTCTATTGGACGATTTGTGAGACTGACCTGGGTAAAATCAGAATCTAGACTATGCATGACTAATCATTTTGCTTCTCTATGATTATGGGACTTAAAACTCTTGGAAAATATAAGTTAGACACTACACACATAGTAGATCAGTTGATAAAAATTGTGAGACTTGACTAGGACCAGAAATTGGTAAAACACTTGGTGAAATAAACCGACAAAAAGTCGAAAATGTGAAATCTTGAAGATTTAGGAATTTTATAAAAACCGACACTTTTGGTGAACTCCGGCATGAACCGACATCATATTTAGACCCTATAAACTGATATTTGTGTTGGGTGAAAGTTTTGGGTCAAACCGAGTAAGTTTGACCAAGTCAACAAAAGTGGCTCGTTTTCGAAAAACTTACTATATTTGGAAAATGGTAATAAAAATGGGTTTGGATGACTTAATTAGCAACTTGGACCAAAAACTAATTTTGGAAAGTTTCCCGAATGAAAAACCGACACTTGGTTACACTTGGGCTAAAAATGGAAAATCTGGCCAGACGCTAGTGTCGCATGACCTGCGACACTACCTGCGACACTACCGAAGTGTCGCTATTAGTGTCGCTACTTATTTGAAAATCGATTTGAACCTGTGACATAAGACTTAATGTCACATAACTTGCGACACTCACTACGACACTGACACTAGTGTCGCATAACCTGCGACACTCGCATACACTGCGACATTTACCCTAGTGTCGCATAACCTGCGACACTGACACTAGTGTCGCTACTAGTGTCGCTAATGACAGAATGTATGGAACTTGTTTTTCACTAAGTATCGAACATTAGTAACTTATAACCACACAGGATACATACTATAACAATACGTATACAATGACACAAACAAATTAATAATGTCTTAAAGAATTATTATTACAAACTTTCACCAACGGGTCGTACACGTTTTCGATAAACGAATTTGAACTACTATTTGGACATACTAGTTGATGAACTAGCTTTAGGTAGACATAAAGCCCCCACCTACCCGATTGGCTTAAGTGGACATTAACCCCCACTTATACAATCGCTATAGATGGTCTTTTTAGACATCTACTTATACAACCTCATACGTTTAGGGCGTTAGGAGGTTGCACACGGGAACGAGAACACCCACTAATTGCTAATATTTGATATTGCTTGCTACCTGCTCAACTCTGGTGAGTTTCATAGCCCCTTTTTACTGTTTTTCACTGGGGTGAGAATACATACAACTGTTTTATAAACTGCTTTATGATCACAAGTACTGGAAACAACTTTTTGTACGGATTGCATGAGACCTGAATAATCCAATAAAGTCCTCTAGTTATCATAGTCATTAAAATTTGTGCGTGAGTATTATTGGGTGGTACCATCAGGGTTTGACAAACCTCGTCCGGGCTAGTCGTGCTAGCAAACCCACGGGCGCAGTATTACTTGTGATTTAGAAGTGTATCGGATTAGTACACTTACCGGAGGCAAACAACGTTAAGCTTGACTATGAGACTCATGCAAATGGTATACTTATATTGCTGTATGCAATACTTTTACTTGTCGTTGGGTAACGATACTTTTACTTATCATTGACGAATGATGCAAAACTTGTGAAATCTTGTGGATCATTTTAGCAACTGATTACTTAACAAACCTATGAACTCACCAACTTTATGTTGACCTTTTAGTATGTATTTCTTAGGTAACCCGCCGCAATAGGAAGCTTATGGATAGTGTAGCTCGAGTCGCATTGTTTTCAAACATCAAGGAACTAGATTGCATTTACTATATTTTAGAATCATAGTTATGTAATTCTACTTTTGTCATGCGAACTCCTATAACTTTTGTAAGCATTTGAAATATTGTAATGTAACTATTTTTTCCAACGTCTCATATAGAGGTCGTTTGCTTTAATTTTTGTGTTGTGATATTTGATTTGGTCGGCGCCCCCATGACACCTCCTACTTCCGCTGCCACGTGTTTTGGGGGTGTGACAATTCCGGTGGCCGGAAACATGGCCGGACGACTTTGTTTTGGTCCAAAACTTTTACACAAACCTTATTTGGACATTATAAGCTTATATAAACTACTTTTACGTGAAATAAATGAAATCTAAGAGTTTTCGAGAATTGTCAGAAACTTACGAATCGTGACAAGAGAAATCCGAAAAGATATGATTATAGATCGTGATGTGGTGAACGTTTTTCTTCAAATGGCCCGAGTGATTTGAGGTGGTTTGAGGGTATTTTTAGGTGGTCAAAGGGTGGTGGTGGTGGTGGAAGTATTAGAGAGAAAAAGAATAGAGAGTGTATGTGTGTGTTTGGGAATGATAAAAAATGAAAGAGAGAGGGGGTGGGGCCGGTTTTGGGGAGGTCACCTAGTGTGGTCTCTCCAAATTTTTAAATCCTCTGTGTTTGTGCTCCGTGCGGTGTTCGTTTTCTCGGTCGTTTAAACGTTAAATAATTTTTGTACTCGTTTAAATATAAGTTTTAAAATACGAATATTTATTCAATATTTTTGTTGAAGTATTTCATTAAATACTTTATAATTGAGTTAAAATTACAACTTATTTGCGCGTTTAGTATTTAATCACGTAGACATTGTTTGTACGATACGAGTTGTGTACGAAATGTTATTAAAATAATATTTTGGATATAATAGCGTTTTTAAATAATGTTATATTATTTAATAAAATTGTTCACCAACGTCCGTTATATATTTATTTACAAATATAAACCAATGTACAAACATGATAACAATTACACCAGTCCTATTTCAAGCTAGATCTGTTGTCACAAACTATGTCTCAATAGAAGGGTTATAATATGTACATGGACTTATTAAGTCTGATGAGTGACATCAACTTCACTTATCTAACTTTCCCTAATTTGTTTACTCTCATTTCCATTTCATTTTCAAGAACACATATACACACTTGAAGAAATTTTATTCAAACAAAAAGAGAGGATATGATCTTTTGTTTATAACTGAATTCATATCATCATCTTCCATATCCAGCTAGTTCCTCTTCAATTTCATTAATAGGTGAGTGATTTTTAAGTTTTTAAAATGGGTTTCGTAGGTTATTGAGTGATTGAATGAAATTAAAGCTTGTTATGTTGTTACTTAGTGTTAATAGATGTTGTTTGATGTTACTTGGTGTTAATAGATGTTGTTTGATGTTAGTTGAGTATTAGAAACCTTAGAAAAGTAGTTTTTGAAGTTATGGTGAAAATTAGTTCGAAAATTAGGTAACAGCAGCGAAACTCGCAAAATCTAGTTTGTCTTGCGAGCTGAGTACGTCGTGCGAAGCGAATTGAGCTTTGCGAGCTAAGTTCGTCTTGCGAAGCGAGTTGAGCTTTACGAGCCGAGTTAAGCTCTGCGAATCGAGTTGAGCGCTGTGAGTCGAGTTGCGAACCGAGTTGACTGCGAATCGAGATTATTAAACTTTTTGTTTTGCAAATTCTGAAAACGCGCAAGTGTTTTCAGAGTCGCGGATAAGTGACAATTTCATTAATTCTGATTGGGTTGAAATTCACATGGTCACTCAGAAACAACTCAACGACCAAGGCTCTATTCAGTTTTTAAACGTCATTTCGGGATTTACTGATTTCTTATCTGATTAAACTTTTGTTTGCTAAGACTTCAGGGATTACCTGATTTAATAAATATGCTAGAATGATGATTATGGGATGAGTTACTGACTTGTCATTATTTGTGTTCTCAGATAAGCAGAAGGAAACTCAGTGATATAAGACTACTGAGTTCACAGACTGGAATTTCGGTGAGTGGTAACTGTAACCTTCGGTACAACCCAGTTGTAACAAGTTTGGTTACAACGGGTGAACATATATATGGTTATTGGTATTGATTGTTTAATCTTTTGGGTTACTGTTATTAATGATTTGGGTTGATTGGTTGTTCAATTCATTTTATATACTCCCTCCCTCTCCCATTCAACACACACACACACACACACACAGAAACAAACTTCTCTACCAAACTTCCATAATTTGAAGTTCTTGTGGAGTTCAATCAGCAGGAGCAACACCAAAATCTTCATACATCTTCATCCTTTCACAACGATTATATCAACATAATCATCTTCATCTTTGTATCATCATCATCACAGCCTCATTTTATACCACCGTGAGAATTTTCTTCCTTCATTTTCTTGTATAAAGTTTTAATACATCATTTACATACTTTATATTATGATAACACTATGTTTATGAAAAGTTAAACTCCAGAAATAGAATAGTAACTAAGTAAAATGAATTGTTGGTGATGATGATTTTGAGTAACAATATATATACCCTGTACAAAATTTGAGCATGTATACAAGTAAAATGAATAGGTAAGACCACTTGAATGAAGCATGTATAATGTTAACAAACGACCTTGGTGAACGATTGAACACAAAATAGAAGTAAAAACTTGAAAATCTCGAACACAATACAATAGCACAGACTGAAATCGCATAACAGAAACCCATACGCGATCGTGTATCAAAACATACCCGATCACGTAGCGATCTTCACCCGATCACGTGGCGATCCCACCCGATCACGTATCGAACTTAAATCAGTGTAACTTTAATATAAAAACTGTATACTATTAAGTGATAATATTAGATCCGTGTGTTTAGTTCAAATGTGTCACAAAGAATATGACTAAGTGTACACGAAATTTTTTGGGAACGTTAATAATTATTGATTTTATAAATGGATTAAAACGTGTACGAGTTAAACATAATGTGTTGAACATTATTTTATATGTATATGACAACAAACTTTTATTATATATACATACGACGATCAAATTTTATGTTATATATATATATATATATATATATATATATTCACCAACGAACACTTTTTAAACGAATAGAAATTTCGTATTTTGTACGTACAACGTATTAATTTCATATATATGTATGTACGACAACAATATTTATATATATATATATATATATATATATATATATATATATATACTCATACTTTCGTGCAATAACTATTTATATAATACTTATATATAAGGTAACAAATAATATATGTATATATAATGTATATATACACACTCGACTATAAATTTTATTTGGGTATACATACGGATAGAGATATCTACAACAATTTTATACGACACTTATATTTATATATGTATATAAAAAGGAACAAAGCGATATAAATTTATATATGTAGCTATACATATATAACAAACTTTTTTATATATATATATATATACACACACACACACACAAATGAGTAACCAATATTCGTATACCTATTTTATATGACAAAATCAACAAGAGTGAATCGCATAATAAATAACTTCTTGAGTATCATCACCAACTAATCGTACACAATTTTGAAATAAATGATCTTTCAAAACAACCACATTATTAACATAATTTGACAAACTGCCAAGTACTTATGTTAATACATTTATTGCGTATAGGTTGACTTACTTGGGCGACATTTACTCTCATCTGCTAGCTCTCACATCACCGCATCTACTGGGAGTTCATAGCCCCTCTTTCACTGTTTTAATTGCTTTTAAAACTTGGGGTGAAAAACATAGCAATTGTTTTTATAACTGCATGCAATAACTGTGTATAAATACTATCTTGTATTTACTTGAATAGTTTATATATGAAATGACTTTTCTTACTATTTTTGGGAATAAGACAACGCATCTTGGTACGACCCTAGGTTTACGTGAGGTAGTTATTGTGCACATAAGTCCCAGTGCTTGCAACCTATAACCATTAGCTAGGTGACTCTAGCCACTGAGTATACGGATAGTACTATCGAGGTGACAGCCCTCCCACTGATATAACTCATTGGTCATTCCAACCACACGACGGTAGTCGTAACAAGGAGCATATACTTACCTGTTACTGAGGCAAAAACATCACACAAATCGTGGATTGGTTATAGCACTAGGTGTCGTTACTTTAACCCTAAAGGTTTAGCTCACCTTATTGGGATCATCATCGATATTTTCCCACAAACTATACAACTAATAGGAAATGTTTTCCTACACATGAGTACTTATAGGAAATGTTTATCATATTCGAATAAACCTGTGTTTCCTACTAAACGATTAACTATTGATAAGAATGAATTTCTTATTGATTATATAGGAAATGTTAACCATAAATGGTATAACTTGTATTCTCCCATCACTACAACCGAGATATTGGAAACCCCTCTCATAGATACCCACCAAGAGATGATTGACTTGATTGATGAAAATGACGATGTTCGCGTCATCGTAGAAGCTATCAGAGAATCAACCAATGACTACACCACCGTTCAAAGGTACCTGACAAGGGAAATCGAACGAGAATACGATTCATACCTCGCCAATTATGGAGAACAAGAACCCCGCGCTCTTCGAAGATATATTCAAGAATTCTCCGATTCTCTTCAAGCACAAATCACCAGAGAAGCCCAACAGCTAGAAAGACCCCACTACCCGATGGGAGAAGTCGAGTTCTACAGCAACCAAAGGCAAATATACCAAAAAGTGTATTGTGCCTTGGCCGGATATGCTTTTACCTACTCTTCTAGTCAGAAGGCTATACTTGCATCAATGAGAACCAATCTTGAAAGAGCTACTGGAAACCCACGAAATTATGCCGACATTAGAATGTTGGGAGATCTTAGAACCCTTCTAGATCTCATCGAAACTGGAGAACATCTAACAGCCTCGGAAAATTACAGGATCGTCATTCACTCCACCATTGGTCATCACGTTGAACTAAAAATTGATGAGCTGAACGAATCAGCATATGAAGAAGAAACTCGTGAGGTACCAAGATTCATTCCACACATGTCGCAAATCAACCTAGCAACCTATGTGACAACTCGACTGCGCGGAATGTACCAATAAGAAGACGTAGAGCTTGACGTTTACCGAAATGGATATCTCCAAATATTCTTCAAGTTAATCTACATCTTCACAGACTCGGATTTTCCCTTCAACCGTGAACAACACCAAATCATCAGACATGTATGCCAAGCAACAAGATCCTTTGGAGGAGATCCTTTGGCTAGTGACTTTGAAGAAGTAAGAACTGAGTTTATGGCTTTAATCGCCTCGATAGGTCGAAACCACCCCCAGCGTGAGGTTGTCCGAACTTACACCTGCACTAGAATTGACCCTAACAGACCAGTTACACGGTTGGTTAGATACATCAGCTACGGGATGGAAATCCTTGACAGATTGGCCACTGACCACTTCAAAAGCTTCAGAATGGAATCCACCAACCCACCAACTCTTATTGCCGACATGACAGAGCAATTCCTCCAATACTTTCCTCCAAGATACGCCCTACCTAGAATCCACGGTGACCACTCCAGCACTAGGGATGCATCCAGCATCATCTGAAGAAAAGACTAAGTCGAGCTCTCGACTTTAAAAGAGCGCTTCTCGGGAGGCAACCTGTGTTTTTAAATTTCTGGAAATTTTACTTTCCAAGAAGTGATGAAATCTCCGACTATCTTTCACACACGGATCATACATGCCACAGCCTGCAAGAAAGTATCAAAACCTGAAGAATTGTATATCCGACGTGTTCACACCTACGAGACCAATCACAAGAAGACTTGATCAAGAATGCACCTATGAAGACGAAGTCCGGCAGATGCAAGCAAAGGAATACTGCAACTACCGGGGAGTACTTCTATACCGTCTCTTTCAATCGTTAAAAATATACCATATCCGCTATGCTTATCACTAAGTGTGGGATTCAAACCCAACACACACCACTAAAAGAATATGTCTTAGATGTTTCAACTCCTAAGTGTGGGATTTTCACCCCGAACAGAGCTTAGAATAACACCGAGGATGATCTTCCTTTAAGTGTGGGATAGCAGTAGTTACACTACTGTGAAATGGATAATGGTATATGCTTGATTCTAAAATCATTGCTCTTTAGACCATCCTTCTCCAAAAAGTAACTCGAAAATATTTAAAAAATTCCAAAATTTAGTTAAAAATATGTTGAAAATGAAAAATTTTAGACGAAAAATGATTTACCTTGGGGAAGAAGGATAAATAAAATATGAATTCCTTTGAAAAAATTAGTTTAGTAATCCCATAAAGAGAATCGCATGACTAAGCACACAACAAACCAACTTTCGATTCGTGAGGTATCTTGTGCTATATAAAGAGCATTCACTTTTAATGCTTCACTTTTCAATTCCTGAGTGTGCCGATGTATGCGTTTAGAATCAGAACTTGCTCCTGTGATGCATTTCAAATCCGGATTGGTGAGTAAAGAGGAGATCGAATCAATTCATTATTAAACCCATCCATAAACACGTTATCCCTACCTTCTCAAAAGCATCCCTCAAACTTCATAGTAAGTCCCAATGATGAATGAAAAGAAGCTACAAGGATATGACGTCAAAGAAGAAATCCCAAGAAAAGAAAATTTGAATAAAAGAAAATCAACTGGAGAAAAAGACTCCTACAAACACCAAAAGAAAAGGGCGTCAATCCTCTCAAAAATTCCAACTTCACCAAAAAGAAACCAATGAAAACCAACAAAACCCCCTCTCACATCACCAACACTTCACCCCAAAAAAAAACCTACATCACTTCCCCTAGAATGATTATGGCTAGATCGACTTCACGCTCACCAAAAAGGTAACGATTTGATCCTCGATCAAGCCTATGACGATAAACGATACATGACTGACGTTCAGAGTGATTGGTAATACTAGAATAGGAAACCATAAACACTTTGAGTGACTAGAGTGACCACCTTGAGAGGATCACCTAGTCATGTATCCAAGATCAAAGATCAAAAGCCTGCTCCCAAAGATTACAAAACCTTGTTTTTCAAAGAAAAAATATTTCATTTTACCAAAACACCCCTTTAGTAAAATGTTCCGCCTCAAAATATTTCATTATCTACTTATCTTTAACCATGTTGAAGCTCGAGTTTGCTTGAGGACAAGCAAAGTTCTAAGTGTGGGATACTTGATATCGCGTAAAAAGTCACGGTTTTACTACCGATATCTCTCTTATTCTGAAACGATTCTTGGCATTTGAACTCAAATAACACTCAAATCAATGAGAATCTACCAAGGAGGTCAAAACAAGGTTGCACGATAAAAATCAAGCAAAACGGATGAAAAACGAAGATTCCAAGCACGTTTGAAGATTCAAGGCATCAAAACAAGATTTAAAGACTAAGGTGCCCATCATCAACATCCATCTTATCCAAGATGTTCATTTTCAAAATACGAGTCTAACAAAAGAAGAATCAACAAAAACGGATAAAGAATGAAGATTCTACGCCCGCCGGAAGATTCAAATGATTCGTACACAATATCTGGAGATAGGAAGCTCAATTTTGGGATTAATTTTCATCAAAGTCTTCGTTTTTGAAAAACGAATCCAGCAAAAGAAGAATAAAAAAAACAGATAAAGAATGAAGATTCTACGCCCGCTGGAAGATTCAAATGATTCGTACGCAATATCTGGAGATAGGAAGCTCAATTTTGGGATTACTTTTCATAAAAGTCTTCTTTTTAGAAAAAAGAATCCAACAAAAAAAGAATCAACGAAAACGGGCGCATAACGAAGAAAACACGTGAGAATTAAGAAACGCAGCAAAAGACGGCGAACTGGGGTGGGTGGCAGCCAACCGCACCCGTCCACCACCACACCGCCGCCGGACACCATGGTGGCGGCTCCGGCCTTCCCTCCCCCGTCTCTTTTCCGCTTTTTGGTCCTTTTGTGTACCTGGTGCCACACTTTTACGCGATTGTACGTACCCGGTGCCACACCTTTGCGCGATTGTACGTACCTGGTGCACCACCTTTTCCACCTTTTGCTAAAGTGCTCCTCAAGATGCTAACATGAGCTGGATTTCTCCTATAAATAGGAGGCGTGAGGCTTCATTTCAACACACACCTTCCAAACACACTTTACACACAATATGTATTAGTGATATTACTTTCTTACTTTCTCATTCTATTTTCTTACTTCAAAATTAGTATTAGGCTAGTTAGGAAGCTTGTTTAGAGTAGAACGAAAGCAAGGAACATCTTGTAATCTTGGGTGTATGCTTGGAATTATGCTTATTAATTCAAGTCTATTTTTTCTTGCATTCTAATCCGTGTTCTTTCTTTCCTATTCTATCTTAATTAAATATGTATGCTTTAATTATGCTAGAACTAGTTTGTGCCATGATTAGCGAGTAGATTAATATTGTATTTGTTGTGATGTAGTTAGCACATATAATTATGGGATGACTTTAAATACGTCTTGAAATAATATGACGGCCCCTATTCGACTGTTTACTTGGTATAGTGCTAGAAATGCTTTTAAGCAAAGTACATACGTATGGAAGCCGGTAAATGACCGAAGGTAGTTGTATTATGGATCGACGTTATAAAAAATGGAAACTTTATGAATGGAATTATCCGTGTGATCTTAAACCTAAAACTTACATTCTCCTTTCGATTAACAAACGTGATTGTAACCTTGTAAAGAGGAGTCGCGAACCTTAATACTTGGTCAATAATTATCTGCTTCAAAACTATGGTTTAATTGTAACGTCATGAAAGCATCATAAAAAGCAATGTGATTACGTGGAATTACCATGAGTATATTACACTTCCAATCACAATGTAATTATCATCTAAATATCACAAAACAATTAAATTTACAACGAAAACATTGGTAAACGATTAAATACATTGTGAACTACCATAGCATTTTCTGACATGGTCTGGGTTTAACTTTCTGCAAAAAGCCGTCAGCATTTTAATTAGATTAGTTTAAATTAGAATAGAGTAGGTAGGCTATAGGCTAAATAACCATTTACGAAAACCTAGGGATTTGTTAATTGTATCAAGAAAGGCAAGTTTAAAATCCAATATAAAATGATACTCTTTCCTAACCTGTAAAACCCTAAAGTAAGATACATAAGAAACCTAAACGTTTTCCCTCGCTTATCACTCTTAAGTTTTACTAATAGGAATTGGTAACTAAGTCCGAACATAAACCCTAAGTTAGTTGTTTATAAGACTCATAATCTTTATGGTATTAAGAATAGTTAGACGTGTATTGGACTTGCTACTCTATTCCTTCACCCACGAGCAAATGCGTTCAATAATATGGGCCACTGACTCCCTCACAGGAGAGTGTGGAGAGTTGAGCATCGTCTGTCTAACCAGAATAATGACACCTTAGTTCCTTGTGACATATTAGTTGATAACCGGCTAATAGGGAATCTATTGGTTATACCATAAGTTATTGAATGTTGCAAACAATTCTAATTTAGTTAATCATTTTTCCCATGAAAGTCATCATCCCATATTATTAGCTAATGAACTCACAAAAAATACTACTTTCCATTATCTGATTTATTATTATATTTCATTCGCTTTATTTACCTTACTTAGTTAACTGAACCAAACTCCCAACACACTCTGTTAAAATCCTGTACTAGAAAGTAACGATTGATTGGATCACCTCCGTTTCAATTCAGTTTCTCTTTAAGAACGACTCTAGGTTATACTTATCATCTACTAGACTTTGGTTCAGTATTAGTAAGTCATACTTAGACCCCAACAAATATAAATTTAAAACACCCACCAATTGGCGTTGTGATCATTCGTGTTTGCGACGGTCGGAACACCATCAATAGTCTACTTTGAATTCAAGTGGGGGATGTTTGATAAATTCCAAAATGTACTATATTGTAGTACTAAGTTACCCCGTGTTTGATAGATTTCTAATGCATTTTTTGTGAATAAGATACTCATTTCGTTCATATTTGCAATTAGGAGTTTAATCAGAGCATGGATCGAAAAGAAACAGAGAATGAGCTAATCGTGAAGAAATGATGCTATGTGAATAAGAAGATAGGCAAGTGAGAATTGGAATTAGTGATAATGGAGCTTGATCGGAAAGAGAATGAAAGATGAGCTGAAAATGGAAGAAAAGTGTAAATGCTGAGTTTTCGGCTATGCGTTCGTATTTTGGCCATAACCTCCTCATACGAACTCCGATTGGGTTGATTCAAGTTGGAGAATTCAAGTTGGAGAATTTAGCTAATAGGCGGGGCTACTACTTTATGCTAAATCCATATTAAAAAACTATTTGTTGGAGGACTTTATGATTAGTAAAATAACTCATGTAGTCAATATATCGAGTTTTGTACTTGCGTTCATGCGTAAAATAAATCTGAGCATGTATTCCCACCCCAGGAGTAAAAACAGTAAAAATACAGGACTATGAGACTCACCCGAGTCTAACGCATTTATCTCAATAAACATGCATTGCTAAACCAAGCAGTGATATCCGAAGACTGTAACCCGAGGGCGTCCAAGACGCTCGTTGGTTAATACGTGAGTAGGTATCTCAAAAGATCACCTATGATAGTTATTCATTAAACTAGTTATTTCCAAATACATTGGTTTTTTTGATTGTTTGTTTGCGTTTTTGAAAACATGTACAGCCCGTTGGTGACGGTTTGTAATAATAACCTTAATCCATTATTATCATGTGTTGTTTCATTGTATATTATCAAAGTATATGTCTCGTGTGTTGTATTGTATATAAGCATTGAAGTATATGTGTATCATGTACGAGTACATAACATGTAGTTTAAGGGTTGTAAATGTTTGACACTTGGTGTGAAATGTATTTATAAACTTTAGGTGATGGGGGTCCGGGGGCAGCGCCCCTGGTTAGCGGGGTTCCAGGGGTAAAAATCAGTGTTTTCAAGTTTCTAATTTCTGCGACACTGGGTGCGACACCAAGTGCGACATAAGCTGTTGTGTCGCAGGTCATGACCGCGACACAAGTGTATGTGTCGCATTATGCGACGTCCGCAATTTAATGCGACATAAGGTGTTATGTCGCTATATGCGACATCCGAAAGTGTTACAACATAGACATTTGTGTCGCTATATGCGACATTCGTGATGTAGTGCGACATAAGGGCTTGCGTCGCAGAAGGCCTAGCCATTCTGCGACATAACCGGCTGTTTGGGTTTTCAAGTGTCGGGTTTGTGGTCAAACGACCTCGGTTTGACCCGAAACTTTTACACAAGTCTTAGATAAGTTTATAGAGTTTTCAAAAATTATTGGTTCGTGTCTGGAGTAACCCGAAGTGTTGGATCTATAAAATGGTCAACACCGACATTTTCCGACAATGTTTCAAAAATGAGTTTTAAAATGTTATTTGGACATAATATTGCTAAATAATCAACTAAACATGTAAATAATCAAAATATAAGTACTTTCGAAAGTGTCGGCATCTTACCATTTGTCGTATGAAGAATCCGAAAACATAGAGATGTAGCTCTCGTCGTGGTGATCGTTTGTAACACCCTCAAATTTCTGGTTGCAGAAGCGGTCGGGTCGGGTGTTATCAAATCAAATATCACATCATAAGATACATAATGAACGACTCTAAATGAGACGTTTGAAAACAGTTATACATTTTCCAAAGTAGAACGTTTACAACGCTGCGAGTTTAATAGAAGTTTCAATTACATAATTTAAAAATACAAAAGTAAATGCAGAGTGGTCCCCATTGTTTGTAAATATGTGACTCGAGCTAGATTATCTTGCGGCAAACCTAATCCTGCTGGGCACCTGAGAACACATGCTAAAACGAGTCAGCTATACAGCTGGTGAGTTCATAGGTTTGTTAGTTAAAACATAAAGTATAAAACCTTTTTTATGTTTTGAAGAGTAGTTCAGAATCTGCGATTCTGATATGAATTGTTATAAAGTTGTAACACCAATGTGTATACGTCCTACAAGGTATCTCATACCTAAGGGACAGTGATGCGTACCTAAGTACATAACATTGAGGCATTCATGCCTGGATACCTCTCGGGTATTAAGTAATCTAAAACTTGCCTAAGGACTATTGGGTAATTGCACGACTACGTCATATGATGTTGTGTAATAATTGGTGTGCCACTTGGCATAATGTGTTGCATCCAACAACAGTTGATTGTAGTCCCGCAGAACTATGATTGATTATTTATTGTGTTGCATCCAGCAACAGTTGATTGTAGTTCCCGCAGAACCATATTTGAGTATTTAAACAAATACTGAGTTGACGGCCTCACACAAAAGTTCACCGATCCGTTAATTGTACGGATAACGAGCATAAGCTCGCCCATCCGCAGGTGTGGGTGGATCACGATGTAGGGATTCTAGATTTGATGATTACAAAACAAAATATGCATAAATAAAGAATGATGAAACTATAAGGACTTAATGTGTAATATTAAGTTTAATTCCTATGCAAGTTAGGTTTTCTTGTAACCCTAATATCTCTAGTATATAAAGAGATATAGGGACGTAGGAAAAGGTGTGCACGAAAATATGTAGACGTCTAAAGTATTATCCCTAGGGTTCTTTGTAACCCCGATGCAAAAGTGTATCCGTCTTTATTATTTGATTAATAATATGATTAGGGATTTGGTTTGTGATAACATTGTTCTTATTGTTTTTCCGCTGCAAATTATTATCTTTGTTATCATTATATCCTAGATCGAGATCTAAAAAATCTGAGCTAGATCTGAGCTAGATCGATATTAGATTTTATCAATTGGTATCAGAGCAAGGTGGCTCGTTATCTAGGATCTACAAGTTTTACAATCAAGAGAAGCCATATCAAAGAAACCCTAGAAGATTGTAAGAAAAACTCGTTATTCGTCACTTTCTGCACAGCCATGGTAAAAAATTCGGATCTCCTTCGTTAGCCGTTAGATCGTCGTGAAATTTAAACTGGAGCTTGTTAACATATTGGCGCACATTCTGACCTGAGGAATTTTTGATCTGATATTTTGATTGAGAGATATTCATTGTCGAAATTGGTTGCTGTAAGTTTAGGGTTTTTTAGAACGGCAGAAGTAAAACGGTCACTGTGTCTTCGTTATACAACGAAAGTTTATGATTTTTGGATATGTTATAGAAGACATATATTTCGACAGTGTATAAAAATTTCATCATTATCGGATGTCTATACAAAGAGATATTGAAATTCGAATCTGCTGCAGTACGTTTTTGGTTTCTGTTTGCGCAGCTGCTGTAACTTAATTGTTCTATGTTCGTTAACCGTTGGATCGACTTGATTTTTGGATATATGGTTCACGACACATATGTTAACAATGTGTAAAAATTTGAGAATGATCGGAGCTGTGTAAGAGGAGATACATAATTGTTTGAATTCTGCTACAGAAAAGTTGATGGCGATTTTGGTGGTAAAGGAGTAAAAACGAAGACATGTGCAGCGATTACTTAGATTACTACTGTTAGGTTCAAGATTACCACTGTTTGTTGCTGCTAGTACTCCAAGATGATTAAAACTGTTAGTGGATAATTGTTACCACTGTTTGTAAAGGTGTTGGCGATTACCACTGTTTATTTGTTTTTGGGAGAAATTACCACTGTTAGTCATGCGATTACCACTGTTCAAAATTTTTAAAGTGGTTATTACTGTTGGAGTTAATCCACTGTTAGTGGTATGTGGTTAAAACTGTTAGCGCAAAACATTTACCACTGATAGCTTTGGATCTCGATTGGAATTGTTTTCATAACAATTTATTCGTATTGATTTTATGGCTCGTTTTTGAAGATTATTTGAAGATGTGATTACGAAAAAGATCATAGCTTATTTGATATTGTAGTTGAGTTTGAAAGATTTGTATCTTATCATATCTCAAAGTGGAGGATGAAGAGCTTTGAAGATAACTTTTTTGGTTTGTATGGTGACGATGAAGACTTGACAAAATCTAGCAAACGTGTGAGATTAAACTTAGGATGCTCAATGCTCACATTTGCTATCACTTGAAAGAGTTATGGTGGGCTCGGTGACTTATTATGGAGAATAAGGATTTTTGTCAAAGAGATCTTAAGGGGAGATTGTGATCTACTTATACATGAAATATAAGTTCGACGTCGTGAATAGTACAAGATATAAGGTACAGGTTTGGAAGATTCGACTTCTTCATCAAGTTTGTTATACTCTATTTTCTTCATCCGTGATTATTACATAGAGCCGATAGAATTCGAGATTCAAGAGATGGTGAATATATTTTAGGGGAAGCTTACTGTTTAAAGTTTCATACTTGATTATTACAAAAAGGGGAAGAAGGATATTGTTTAGTGATTTTGCAGCTTAGTATGGGTGGTGACATGTTCAAGAAGATATTAAGTCAAGGGGAAGCATTGAAGATGGTTTCATTTATCGAGATTGTATTGTAATATCAAATAGGGGAAGATTGTAGGGATTCTAGATTTGATGATTACAAAACAAAATATGCATAAATAAAGAATGATGAAACTATAAGGACTTAATGTGTAATATTAAGTTTAATTCCTATGCAAGTTAGGTTTTCTTGTAACCCTAATATCTCTAGTATATAAAGAGATATAGGGACGTAGGAAAAGGTGTGCACGAAAATATGTAGACGTCTAAAGTATTATCCCTAAGGTTCTTTGTAACCCCGATGCAAAAGTGTATCCGTCTTTATTATTGATTAATAATATGATTAGGGATTTGGTTTGTGATAACATTGTTCTTATTGTTATTCCGCTGCAAATTATTATCTTTGTTATCATTATATCCTAGATCGAGATCTAAAAAATCTGAGCTAGATCGATATTAGGTTTTATCACACGATCATAAGCTCGCCCATCCATCGAGTGTATCGCTTTACCGCGATATCGTACTTGTGCCCACTGCAAGACCGTGGCATTGTTTGTGCCCACCGCAAGACCGTGGCATCGTTTTGTGTTGCTCGCAAGCAATGTGTATAATTGAGCCGACAGTACTACGACATGCCCGACTGGTATGGTTGTTGTTTGTAGAGAGTATATATGTCTATATACATATGTAGATTGTATGCAGCACCAAGTGCTCAATATCGAGTACGAATATGGGTATATACACACACACACACACACACACACATATATATATATATATATATATATATATATATATATATATGTCAATTCAACAAACACGTGTAGCAGTGAATCATGCAACGCATGAGAGTAACGTATTGTATCTAAATGCGTATATATGATACTCAGATATTATGAGCTTCGCAATATGCCTAGGTATGACTAATCATCACCTAGTTATTTTGGTATTAGTATAAGAGATCCATACTATCGTATAATTCTATTGTATACTCCTAGTCTCAGCCTAGCGAGTATATGGAGATCTTGGGTTGATGTTTATTTGTGTTCAATTTCAATTTCGAATTCATGAAACGTATGTATAGTCATTGTTCACTAAAATAAAGCTAATCCTGTATTGGTAGAACTACCCAGTTCTATTGTAGTTGTTAGGATTGTCCCGTGACAATATGGTCAATATATGATAGTGACTTAACCAAGTCAGGTAATGGTGATTGTTGGTCAACAATCTAGTGATGTACAATAGTAATCTAACTAGGTTAAACAGTGATATTGTTCCACAACAATATATTGGGTGTAATTCCTAAGTATTACACATTCGTATTTCCAAATAGTATTGTAGAAACGTGTGAATTATAAAAGATTAGCATTATAATTAGAAAACAGTAGTTGAGCATGCGTCTCACCCCGAAAAAAGTAATACAGTTGAAAGAGTGGGGCTATGAAACTCACCTGTGAGTTGTCAACGATCCTAAGATACGCGTGTCGTCCGATGGGTAACCTCCTAGTGTCGTAAACACGTGAGGTTGTATAAGTAAAAGACAAATCAATTTGTCTAAGCGAGTTGTGCAAATATTCGTTCGTCGCTCAGTTTTGAAAACTGTGTACGGGGGTCCGGGGGCAGCGCCCCTGGTAGCGGGGTCCAAGGGGTGGCAACCCCTGGCGGGGTGTGAAAAACGCTCCGAAATTCCATTTTGGAGTAAAATTGAGTGGCAAAATCTTAGTTTCGACACTTAGTGAAAATCATGTGTTTTCAAGGTTCTGTGTTTTGTGACACAAGGATTGTGTTGCTAAAAGGTTCTGCGACACAAGGGTTTGTGTCGCCAAATGCGACATCTGTATTTTTATGCAACATAAGGCTTTGTGTCGCAGTATGTGACAATGGCGTGGTGTGCGACACAAGTGTTTGTGTCGCAGTTATGCGACATAGGCTGCAACATAAACCTACGACACAGGTTGTGTCGCAATACTGTTTTTGGTCCCCTGCTACACAGCGATCTGTTCGACGATTTTCCCCCCAAAATCAAGATCTAACCTATTTTCAGGCCAAATCTAGTTGATATAATGTTAATACATGATATATTAAGTGTTTTTAACAAGAAATCTTAAGGAAAAGTGAAGAAATCCTTACGATTTGAAGATCGGGGGTTTGAGGATGAAGATGGTGAATCTTGGAGATGAAGAAAATGAAGAGGATGATGATGTTGCTGTGGTTGATCTTGTTGATGGTGATGACGGCGGTGGTGGTGGCCGGGCGGCGGTGGCCGGCGGTGGTGGGTGGTGTAATTGGAGAGAAAGAGGTTGAGAGAGTTTGGGTTATGTGTGTTAAAATGAAATGAAAAATGAAAGAGTGGAATGGGGGTGGGAGTGTTTGGGGGGCTGACCAAAGGGAAGAGGGGAGGGGGTTTTCCCCCACTTCGTCTCCAATTCGCAGAATAAAATACCCGTATATTCATACCCGATTATTATACAAATTTAATATGTTAAATTTATAATTTTTGTTCAAACTATTTCGTAAATATTTTAAATTAAAATATTTCACTTAAATTTCAAAAAATGTAATTTGGTCTCAGCTCGTTTCAATTGTGACTATTAAATAATCCTTGTCTTTTATATAAAAATATATGAAATTTTCGATCACTTGGTTGTAATTGCATATAATAATACAATTATTTAAAGTTTAAATTTGGCGTGAAAATTTGACCTTTTGACCGGGTGTTACATCGTTTTATCTTAAAGCAACCTTGGATGAAGATGATTATTTGATGGTGTTCTTGTATGATAAAGGGGTTGTCTTTTTGGAGGGTTTTAGAGAGAGAGAAAGATAGATAGAGAGATGATGGAGAAATAGTGTGAAGTTAGTTGGGTGGAAATGAGGAGTGGGATGGTGTTGTTGGTTATTCAAACAAGTAAGGAGAGGGGGTGGTGGGGGGTATGGCCCATTTTGGTGGGTCCACTATGTGTGGACTTATCAAGTTTTTGTTCCTCAAATTTGTGCTCCGTGCGGTGTTCGTTTACCCGATCGTTTAAACGTTTAATTATCGTTATACTTTTAATACGCGTGTTTAAATAATAATTTAAATCTAAATGTTTTTACCGAAAATATTATTCTAAATACTTTATTTTAAGTTAGTAAAATTGTTGTCAGGTCTCGATTTGCGCGTTCGTTGCGTATTTGTACGTTTGTTTAACTCGTGTAACATTTTAGGCGTTTTATTCGTACGCGTGAAATCGTAATATTTTACTTGAAGTATTTTATCAAAATACTTAATAATGAATTATAAAAATATAATTTGGGTTTATTTCGTTTGTCGGGCGTGTTTCATGCGTTTCTGTTGCGTGCGGTTAGTTTTAGACGATACGAAATACGTTTGTATATATTATCCAAATAATATATAAATAAAATGAGTTAATTAAATAATTTCCCATTATTTAATAAATTATTCACCAACTTCCATATTTGTGATTGTGTCGGATTCCATCCGTTAATGAAATGCACGATCTACATAAATCGCGTACGTGTGTGTATATAACTATATACAAAATGATACACATAATTAGCCCTAAACGCAACTAATTTCATGTATTAATACAATGATTAGGCACTAAGTACTAGCCCTAATTTGGTGGGTGTCACATTCTCCCCTTGTTAAGAGAATTTCATCCTGAAATTTAGCTCTGAGTCGTGGATGAAGTAGAGTCTGTGAATAATTGTGGGTACTTGAGTCGCATTTGGTCTTCCCGTTCCAAAGTGAATTCCGGACCACGCTGCGAATTCCACCAGACTTTAACAATGGGAATACGAGTTTGTTTCAACTGTTTGACCTCACAGTCCATGATTTCTACTAACGTCTTGACGAAATGAAGTTTATCATCGATATGGATTTCGTCAAAAGGGATAATGAGTGCCTCATCAGACAGACATTTCTTCAGGTTAAAAATGTGAAATGTGGGATGCACGCTACTAAGCTCGGGTGGTAGCTGCAACCGATATGCCACTGGACCAATCCTTTCAAGGATTTCAAAAGGTCCATGGTATCTGGGGTTTAACTTCCCGCATTTACCGAATCGAATGACACCTTTCCAAGGTGATACTTTGAGTAATACTTGATCCCCAACCTAGAACTCGAGATGCTTGCGTCTCACGTCAGCATAAGTCTTCTGACGTTCACGTGCGGCTTTCATCCGGTTTTGTAAACCAAAGATTTTCTCTGTTGTTTCGTGAATGATTTTTGGACCAGTGAGTTGGATGTCTCCCACTTCGGTCCAACAAATAGGTGATCAGCACTTACGACCGTACAATGCCTCGAAAGGTGCAACTTCAATCTTGGTATGGTAGTTGTTGTTGTACGAAAATTTGCACAATGATAGATGATGTTCCCAGTTTACACCGAAGTCAACTACGCATGCTCGTAGCATGTCCTTCAGTGTTTGTATGGTTCGTTCGCATTGGCTGTCGATTTGTGAATGGTATGCGGTACTCATAAGCAGATGAGTACCCAATGATTTCTGAAGTGACTGCCAAAAGTGAGATGTGAAACGGCTATCTCTGTGAGAGATAATCGAGATGGGAATACCATGTCAGGATACATTCTCTTTTAGATAGATTCGTGTGAGGTGTTCCATTTTGTCGGTTTCTTTGATAACGAGGAAGTGAGCAGATTATGTGAGATGATCAACGATCACCCAAATGGTATCATAACCGCTCGGTATTTTCGGGAGTTTTGTGATGAAGTCCATAGTGATTTGCTCCTATTTCTATTGTGGGATTTCAGGTTGTTGAAGCAACCCAGAGGGTTTCTGATATTCAGCTTTGACTTTTGAGCAAGTAAGGCACTTGCTGACGTATGTGGTGATTTCAACTTTCATGTTCAGCCACCAATAAAATTATTTGATGTCATTATACATTTTGTCGGATCCAGGATGGATAGAATATTTTGGACTTTTGAGCTTCATCCATCACCAAGTCCCGAAGGTTTTCAAAACTAGGCAACCAGATACGATTAGAGAAGTACCTAACTCTGTTAGGTTTAATTTCAAACTGTTTATCCATGCCTCGCAAGACTTCGCTTTCGATGTTTTCAGTTTTCAAGGCTTCAAGTTGAGCGGTGAGAATCTGAATGGTAAGATCATTATGAATGGTCATACTGAGAGCTCGGAGTCGAAGTGGTTTCGATCGTTCTTTTCGACTGAGGGCATCGGTGATGATATTTGCCTTACCCGGGTGGCATTTGCCTCGACCCATCGACGTTGCTGCATGTTGAGATCCTTTTGATCAAAGATGTGTTCGAGACTTTTGTGGTCTGTGAAGATTGTACATTTCGTGCTGTATAGATAGTGTCTCCAGATTTTGAGTGCAAACACTACTGCTCCCAATCCGAGATCATGAGTGGTGTAGTTATTTTCATGAACTTTGAGTTGTCGAGAAGCGTAGGCAATGACCTTGTCTCGTTGTATCAACACGCAACCAAGACCTTGGTGTGAAGCATTGCAGTATACCATGAAGTCATCGTTGCTTTCGAGTAATGAAAAGATAGGTGCACTGCAAAGCTTTTGCTTGAGTAGTTGGAAAGCTGACTCTTGTTTATCTGTCCAGTCAAACTTCTTGTCTTTTTGAGTCAGTGTGGTGAGAGGTTGGGCTATTTTTGAAAAATTCTCAATGAAACGGCGATAGTACCCAGCAAGACCCAAGAATTGGCGTACTTCGGTTGGCGTAGTAGGTGGTTGCCAGCACTTGATAGCCTCGATTTTTGTGGATCAATGTGACACTCGCTAAATTAGAACTTTAATTAGTGCCTAACTTACTTGTAATTACGTGTATTTAGTTTATATTAATCTATATATACGTAACCTCCTGTGTAATTACATACACACTTGCACAATTTATTTAAATATAACACTCTGTTCTGGACGAAGTCCAACACTATTTTATTTGGACGTTGGGGAAAAATGTTTAAAATAATATGGAATTATCCAAACAAACATTATTTAGCTTAATATATTGCGAGAATATATTACGTGTATTAAAAACGTCTTAAAACACTTTGTTCGTGACAGAAACGCGACGGACGAGCGGAATAATTCTAAATTACAATTTTAGAATTTGCTTCTAAGTATTTTTATGAAATACTTTTATTTAAAACATCCCAATTTCACGCGTACAAATAATACGTATACGTTTAAATAAAATGTTTAAACAACCGGGTAAACGAACACCGCACGGAGCGTGAGTCTGGGGAACAAATTTGATGAAGTCTACACCTTGTGGACCCCATGGAAAACCTGCCAAAGGGATGGGGATGGCCTCCCATGCCCTTTAACTTCCTCTTGATCACTTTAACAAACCACACCACTACCAAACCCACCTCACCTTCAATCTCATTCTTTCACTCAATCTCTTCTCTCCCTCACTCCCACTCTCGGCTCTCTCTCCTTCTCTAGAACACCTGCACCGCCACCTCTAAACACCACAAAAACACACTCCAAAATGCTTGCGATTTCCTCAAGACTTGGAGCAAAACGATCACCACGCGAGCCTCTACGTTCCTATCTTCACGGTTTATAAAACCGATACTTGTAAGATTCCCGACACTTTTCGAAAACTTCTTGTTTTATGATTATTTACTTGCTAGCATGTTCATACAACTTTGAAATTTCCATAAACAAGCTTAGAACATGTTGTTTCATACTAAAAAAACCCGTCACCTTAATACCGACTCACAAAACACTTCATATCTCGAGTTCTAGAGTGATTCAACGCATGAAACTAATGCCGAAATGTCCACATAAAAGTCCACTACAAAAAGTTCTTCTTTGGCTCATCTTGAAAACTTACGGATTTGCGGATAAAAATCAATCTTTGAACAAAGGTCATTTTCAGTTAAAAACGACACTTTTACAGAAACGACACTTCAAGATAACCATAAAGCGAACCTATAATTTTCGTAGACTCTATAAACTGTCTTAAGACATGTGTAAAAGTTTCAGGTCAAACCAAGGTCGTATGACAACAAACCCGACACTTTTTATCTTGGACAGCTTGTTATGTCGCAGAAAGGTTGGGCCTTCTGCGACACAAGCCCTTATGTCGCAAAACTATTACCTATGTCGCATATAGCGACACAAGAGACTATGTTGCAACACTTTCGGATGTCGCATATAGAGACACAACACCCTATGTCGCATTAAATTGCGGATGTCACACATAGCGACACAATGACTTATGTCGCAGTCATGACCTATGACATAACTGCCTATGTCACACTAGATCTACAATGTCGCATATAGCGACACAAAACCATACGTCGCATCTAGTGTCGCACAAATCAGAACCATCAAAACACAGATTTTTACTAAGTGTCAACACTCGAAATTTTATCACTTAAAGATACTCGAATTCAGATTTTAAATGCGTTTTTCACCAAAGCAATTTTAGTTCAACCCCAGCCAGGGGCTTTGCCCCTTGGACCCCGCCAGGGGTTGCCACCCCTGGAACCCCGCTAACCAGGGGCGCTGTCCCTGGACCCCTGTCATTTAAAGTTTGGAAATACTTTATACACTGAGTGTCAAACATTTACAACAACCAAACCACATATGATGTACTCGTACATGATACACATAAACTTCAACACTTATATACGATACAACACATAATAATAAGGATGTAAAATTATAATTACAAACCGTCACCAACAGGACGTACATGTTTTCAAAACACAAACAAACAATCGAACAAACCAATGTATTTGGACATAACTAGTTGGATGAACAACTAGCATAAGTGATCTTTTGAGATACCTACTCTCGTATTAACCAACGCGCATCTTGGACGCCCTCAGTTTATAGTCTTCGGACACCATTGCTTGGTTTAGCCATGCACATTTATTGAGATAAACGCATCAAACTCGGGTGAGTCTCATAGCCCCTCATTTTCCGTTTTCAACCTAGGGGTGGGAATACATGCTCCATTTTACTTTTACATATGAACACAAGTACAAAAACATCGATATATTGACTGCATGAGTTTGTTTTACCTAATCATGAAGCCCTCCACTACATAGTTTGTTAGTATTGCTATAGCTTGAATGTTAGTTTATGGTACCATCTGGGATTGACAATCCCTGTCCGGGGTAGTCACGCTACCATGACTCTGATGTCAAACGGGCACATTATCATTTGTTCACACGAGTGTAGATTAGGCACTCGCTCGGAGGCACCTCGCTCAGATCCTTAAAGGCGGATCCTGACTCCTCAGTTAAGCTCAAACTATGGATTCATGGCAGTAATATACACATTTATTTGATTAATTTCAAACACATTATTAAATCTTGTGGTTCATACATTATGGTTATATCATTTACACCTTTGAGCTCACCAGCTTTTAGCTGACCTTTTAGCATGTATTCTCAGGTACACAGCAGTAGTAGGACTGCTCAGGAGATACTTAACTCGAGTCGCATGCAAACATGAACATCAAGAGATTTTTCTGCATTATTATATTCTGTATAAGTAGTAATGCTATGGAATCTTTCAGATCAGGGTACCGAGTTTATGTAATCATTATAACTATTGTAAACTTTTATTACAATCAATGTATTTTGTTAAAACAACGCATATAGATTCGTTCATTATAACTTTGTGCTGTGTTTATTTATTAGTAGCACCCTAAGTATGCTTCCGCCAAACAATAAAATTTGGGGGTGTTACAATCAACATGGATTCCTTGCTTGTCAATCACGTGTCTAAGGAATTGTACAGTTTGCATCCAAGGAATTTAGCATATAACTCCTCATGTCTAAGTAGTTCTAGGATGGTTTTGAAATGATTCGCATGTTCTTGTTCGTTGCACTAGTAAATGGGGATGTCATCGATGAATATGATGTGACTCAAAAATTCATGTTTTTAAGGTTAATATTCAACACTTTTTGGGCACATCTTTAGTGAAAACATTCCAAAACAATCATTATTAACTAAAATTCACTAAAGTGCTTAAAATGTAGACGTTGCTACAAAAGTCACTAAAAACATCTGAATAACGAGCAAAATAGAGCAAATAAGCAACAACTAATTCTCGCACCTTCATTTATCTTATGATAAACATATTATAAACTTATGGTAAGTTGTAATAGGTAAAATCAAGATGGGAAAATCAAGAATCATGCAAATCGGATGAAGAACGGAGAAGACACTACACTTTCAGAATGGTTTAAAGTCATTCCGGAATCGCCTGAGCTCAACTCATCCAATTTTGGTGAACATTAGAAGCGTAACGGAATTACGAAGCCGTGGGCGAAAGAATCAAGTCAAACGGATGCATAACGAAGGAGATACGCGCATTTTAAGTAACGAACGAAATCAGACGGAGCCCATATACGGCCTTAGGAACCGTATACGGCCCTATACAGACCGTATACGGCCTTGAATAGACCGTATACAACCCTATACAAGCCGTATACGTCCCCTCCTCCCCCCTTGTGTGGTTCGTTTGCTTGTACATGCTGTTTCGCAAGTTGTACGTGTGATTTGGAGCTTTGCCTATAAATAGTGGATACCCCCTCCTCATTCCAACACACCTCTTCATTCCAATCATTTCTCCATTTTCACTTTCTCTCTCACACACTCTCTCTCTCTTTTCTCTCTCTCTCTTTTCTTTCTCTCTCTAAAATTAGGGTTAGCATCAGTTAGTTCTCAGTTAATAATTAACTGAAACTAATGGAGGGGCTACTTTTGTAATAGCATAGGGAATAGTTCAGGGGCTTTTATTTTAATATTCTGTGCTTGTACTCTCTCTCTCTCTAAACGCTTATTCAATCTATGCTTTATTAACGATTACTTATCTCCTTATCTGTTATAATGATAATTGCTATTGTTGTTATGCTAGATTTAGGATCTGTTATTATGCGTAGTGAGTAGTTTCCTTGTGTGTTTGTTATGATGTAGTTAGTTTATATATGTGCGGGGTAATGCTACTTTAAATACACGATTGGGTTAATAACATTATGAAATAACGGAGGTAACGTTATACGGCTTTCATTTTTATGGCGCCGGAAACATCACTAATGTGTGGAGTACGGAATGTGGAAGCTATGAAACTCGTGGGCACAATCCGTTGTGGAATTAATGTTCCCAATTGTATTATAAAATGAAAACCGGTGGTCTATTAACGTAGCATTTATGAATTTCTAAACCAATATTGCCTTTCCTCCAATTAAACGTGGTTAGAACCTTTATGACAAGGAGTCGTGAACCTTGATCAAACAGTCACTACCTATCTATATTTTCTAAAATTAACAACATGGTCTGAATTGTGTAACTGTGGAAGTATTGTTTAACCTTTCGTATAGTACACCGTGAATCAATCAGGGATTTATTGGGAAAAGTAAGGGTTGGTTTATATCATAGATGGTTGAACTTTAATACAAAATTAGTTAAACTAGTCTAGAGTGACCATAAAGTATGTGATACCGGAAAGACCAGAATAACGGCACTGTACTTCGTATAACGTTGGAAACACCATTGGTGGGTTACAAATACGTGGAAGCTAAGGAAATGTCAGTGGTTGAAGACTGTAGCACATCCTGGTTTGTTTTCAAAGCTATGGAAATGCTTGATCGCACTATACACCATTAGTACGCCCAAGAGCTGGAAAACTGTGGAAATGCTTAATTGCACTGTACACCGTTAGTACCTCTCAGGTTTGGAAAACTGTGGAAATGCATAATCGCACTGTACACCGTGATGAAAAGCTCTAGACTAAAATATAACCGTTAATGTAAAGTTAATAGTCACCAAACCAAATCTTAATCTTAAATGCCTTGTCTGACTTCATTGTCCCCGTAGTGTTAAAAAAGGTCGGAACCCTAGTTTGGTGCTACACTATCTCATGCACCCGGGAACTAACATTCCAAGCAGGGTCGTTACTCCATCACTGGATAACGTTGAAGAGTTGAACATTCTCCTCCGATCAGACTCAATTTGGCCTAGTACTCAGTGACATACTGGTTGGTCCCCCCCCCCCCCCAATCAGTAGGGTACTAGTGTTTACACTACGAACAATCAAGCTCATGTAAGACACAAACCTTTAAAAGACATTTTAATATCAAAACCCTAGCATCACCACCCACATAAGCTAACGAAGTCATAACAAACACATCTCCTCCATACAGATTACATCCCTATTTCTATTTTTTTTTCATTTATGTAATTTTTATTTAATTACGGACCTAAGTAACAAAAACCCCATTCAAAACCTGTTTAAGGACCCATCACTAAATTGAACAATTTGGTTTGACATTTCCGTTTCACAATACGATTAAGAACGACCCTAGGTCATACTGCTGTTATACAAGCCGTAGTAAAGCTTAGGTCCCCAGCTCTATAAATGTAAAACACACTGTCCGCAGTCCCTGATGCTGTTAGAACAACGACCGGAGTCAAATCCGACCGATCAATAGGGACGCGACAAGTTTTTGGCACCGCTGCCGGGGAGTTAATCATAAGACTCTGAAGCGTCTCGACTAATTTTCTACTTAGTGATACCCGTAGTTTAGCTTAGTTTACTTATCCTTATTCCAACCAAAAATACTTCCCCATATCCCACAACGGTATTCGACCAGATCATCCGGATCCAAATCTCTCATTTTCGTACCCGATCCTGAGTCGATTATCCGTACCATCTATAAAGAAAGACGTTCCCGTTTTCCAAAAATGGACGCTCGTGTTACTCTGGCCGACAACACCAAACCATCCATCGAAGGACGAAGAGGACCGATTAGCTATCCAGTGATTGACGGAGCTTCTTTTGAACTTAAACACCACATCGTACAACTCATAAAAGATAACTGCCAATTCCACGGTCTACCCCGTGACGATCCCAACACTCATATCGACAAATTCATTCAGGTTTCAAACTCCTACAAGCAGAATGGGGTTGAGCAGGATGTCATCCGCTTATACTTGTTCCCTTATTCTCTCGCTTTACATGCTTCTACCTGGTTTGAGGGACTTGAGACCGGCTCAATCACCTCATAGACCGACATGGGTAATAAGTTTCTCGCTAGATACTTTCCCCCGTCCAAACAAACCCAGACAAAGAATGACATCACAAACTTCCAACAAGCCCACGATGAATCTATCTACTCGGCATAGGAGAGATTCAAGAGTTTACTGAGGAAATGTCTAAACTACCAAATGATGAAGACTGACAAGGTGTGCACTTTCTACCGAGGTCTTGACCCTAACCATCGCATCAACCTTGACGCCGCAACTCAAGGTAATCTTATGAAGTTAACCGATGATGAAGCATGGAGCCTGATCAAGGATATGAAAATGCACCACCATGATTGGAGGTCTGATGAGCAATCCTCATCCTTACCCCTTTCCGCCAGCAACACCCGCCAAACGGAAGCTATTAAGTCTCTGAGCGAACAGATTGAGACTCTGACGAAACAGGTAGCAGATCTGAAGAAACAACCACAACAGGTCCATCAAGTTCAGGCTTGCCAGAACTGTGCCAACCATCCCGCTGAAGAATACGAGGTTGAGTACGAAGATCCTACCGATGGTTCAGTCTACTATGCCTAGTTTCCTGTCAGACCTCAAAACCCTCCTGGTTTTGCTAGAACTTCACCACCCAGAACTCATGGAAAACAATAACCTCCATGGAACAACCAACCACCCTTCCAGCCCAGGTTTCAGCCACGGTATCCGACGTACCCACAACAACCACAACTCCCATACAATCAACCACTTCCATTAACTGCCACTGAAGATATCCAGCCTGCTGAACCTGTGAAGACCATCATTCCAGTCACGAGTACTGATGACAACCTCAACAAATTCATCCAAGGTTAAACTGCTTTCAATCAAAAGACTACGGCCCTACAAGACCAGACTAATCTATTCCTTGGAAACCAACTCTCGGTCCTAAAAAGCCTTGAGAACCAAATCGGCCAGTTAGTCCAACGTCTCGATACTCGACCCCAGGGGACCTTATCAAGCAACTATTCAGAACCCCCACGTCGAGGAAGCCAAGACCGTAACTCTGATAATCTGACTCCACCTATGACCGGTTCTCCAGAAAAGGAACATTCTCCTATCCCACCGACAGTTGAGACCAGATCAATGCCCACGCCGAGTCGTGAGATTGAAATTCCTTTTCCTAACCACTTAAACAAAAAACACAATGCCAAGTCATTCAAACTTGATGGAAAATTCCTAGACACTGTGTCTAGAATCCCCTCTAGTACGAAATATATCCAAAGAATGCTGGCAACCAAGGACAAGATTACTGCCATTCCTAAAGTCTCTTTGAACGCCAAGTGTTCAGCCGTCATCCAGAATGCCTTACTGGAAAAACTAGGAGACAGGGGTCGATTTACCTTGCCTTTTTCCATGTATCACTCAGGCACGATACGCTCCTTGGCCGATCTTGGAGCCAGTATCAATCTGATGCCTTACTCGCTCTACTCCAGACTAGAATTAGGACCTCTTCAGCCCACTAAAATGAGTGTCCAGCTTGCCGATCAATCAGTCCGATACCCGAGAGGCATTGTTGAGAATGTCATGGTAAAAGTTGATAGGTTTTATTTCCCCGCTGACTTTGTAGTGATGGATATACAGGAAGACATTAACATACCCATTATCCTAGGTAGGCCATTCATGAATACTGCATGTGTTAATATTGATGTATATTCTCAGGTTATCAGCCTACGAGCTCATGGACAGACAATATCATACAAGATTGATCAGACCGACTGTTCACTAATGGAGCATGCAGAGATATAAGCAATATCCATGGGCAGAGTTACTTCGGATGATAACACTTCTGATTCAGAACCAGAACCATACATGCCAGACGAGCACACTTGTCTTATTTCAGTTACTAAAGATTCAGAATCAGAAGACGAGGAAATGGAAGAATCTGAACCAGAATAAGAAATAGAAGATGAGGAGGAAGATTCAAAACAGGATGAGGAAGAAGAGGAACCACCTGAAACAGAGGAAGAGGATATGGAAGAAACGGAACCAGAAGAAATGGAAGAATTAGAGGAAAAACAAGAATCAGAGCCCGAGGAAGTATATCAGCCCACACCACCTCATCAGTACCTTCCTGACTCATACTTGCCGACAGCAGAGATTATGCAGATCGAGAACTTTGAGAACTTCATCCCTCTGTCAGACAGTGAACCAGAAGAAGATTCTCAGACTGATTACTCCCACGATGCAGAATTTGGTCTCACCATGGAGAAACTTATTGCATCAGCTATTGATCCCACCAAACCTCTCGTGTCTCCTCGACTTGATGATCTGCTGAATATTGAGAAGACTATCGCCCTATCTAAGCAGCAACTAGAGCTAAGAGATAAACTGATGAGCCAAATTGCGGATTATAAAGCATCCATGTTTCCCCAAAGGATTCCATCCTTTGACACATCTGCACCTTGGAGTAAATTCGAGAAGGGAAGTACCTCCGGATCCAGCCGTGATTCTGATTCTCAGGAGGAATAGGACATTGAGATGGATTCCTCTCAGCCGATATCTCAGATCACTGATGACACCTTCCCACATTCTGACAATGTCGAGTTCCTTAATTTCCAGGCTAGGGATACTCCATCTACAGAGAGTGACATGGCCAATGTCATCTACATCGATGTTCCAATAGATATCCGGTCTATCCAGCTTCATGCAGTTCCAGCTGATTCCGCCCCTCTCCAAATCCCTATTGTTTCAAACCACGAGGATATGATAAGTGCCATCGAAGACTTTGAAAATGACATCCCTACTATGATGAGCATTATCATTAACTTCACTAATGAATAAACTCCACGTCAAAGATCTCTAATTGAAGAACTTGAGTAAGAGTCTGAAGTGTATCAAGCCAACCACAACCCACAATACTTCCACAATCGCCTGAATGCCTTTGCTGAAGATCTCGCAGCACAGCTTCTCCAAGAACACTTCAACACTAGACCAACACCTGAGGAGCTGGAGTTCTTTGAAGACCAGAGATGCATGTACATGAAGATCTATGACACACTGATCAGATCCGCATTTCCTTATTCCGTCGACCAACGTGAGTTCTTAAATTCTTATCACGGCAATATGTACAACACTACCGGGAATTCTGACACAGACATAGACATCCGGTTGATGAATGATCTTAGGGGACTTCTAAATTCTATGGCTAGGAATGATCACATCGACGAGACTTCTCCCCATAGGTTCTACATGTTGGGTTTTCTATTCCCTAACTAGATTAATATGCACAGCGGAATTATAACAAAAATTAATCTAAGGCAATTAGGAAACTAAACCCTAAGGGATCTTAACTTGAATAAATAAAAGCAATAAAATAATCAAGATAAATAGGAAAATACTAACCTTTGAGAAAACGATTTCTCACGCGTAGACCACCTTGCAGAACCTTCTTTCTTTGGAGGCGAGTGCCCAAACCAGAACACCTCTAATGCTTCACACCCACGAACCAAGAGAAATTCCCAAACTCTTAGGGTCCCGACTCTAAGTCGTGTAAACTCTTACAAGGAGTAGGAATGAGAAAGAGAGAAAGAATTGAACTCTATTCAATTCTGGGATAGATCTGAAAGCATAGGGGAGGTCCCTATTTATAGTGAAGGAGGAGGCCTAGGGTTTTATCCCTTGGCCGATGTGGGACAAACCACCATGAATTCCAACCGGCGGTTGGACCTTCCAACCGGCGGTTGGATCTGTTTCCAGAATATTCTATTGGTTCGTTCCACCGCCTTTACCCTTTAGACTCCAGCCGTCGATTGAACCTTCCAACTGGCAGTTGGATCCACTTTCCAGAATGTTCCACTACTTAATCCAATAATCAGTTATCTCTCGTTTATTCTCTTACTGTTCATTGAGGGTGACCCAAAAAAGACTCTACTTTTAATGATGTACTTACCAATTAGTTATGATATTGGACACTATTCCAACAGTCTCCCACTTGGACAATTCATCAACTATTATTGGTCTAAGCTTATCCATTAACTAAGCAGAGAGTGCCATCCAACGCAACTGCCGAACTCTGATTCTTATCTTAGAGTTAGCCCTTTAGATAAGTGATCAACTATTCCTTTGCTCTACTGATATCATATGAATCAAGACATGGATTTTAGTCAATCTCAAGATTCATGATTAGTTTTTCTGATTTCCGATTACATTGACTTTATGAGACTATTGAACCATCAACTTAGTATCGGCCAAGCCTAGCACTTTGGAGTCAATCTTTAATCATCAGAGGGCCCAAGATATCGCTTTTCCCATTTAGGCAAAAAGGAACAAATAAATTTTGACTACATAGTACTAGTCAACTCATCATGTCATACCTATCATACCCTTTATGACTGGCAGTTACGCACAACGTTTGAATAGACTAAAGTATAACAGACTTGAAAAACTAGAAACTCAATGTATCTCCATTTTAAGAATAGAGGATATTATCATCTCAGAGTTACTCGTAATTTCAATCCATGAAGTAACTTCCATGAGTGCGGGTCTCTCCTATACTTAAATCCCCATCAAGTACCCACGAGTGTTGCAGCATTCTCTATGCCATGTCTAATCTCCATAGACAATCTACTAACACTCCATGACAGTCTTGATTCACCACTTACTTCCAGAAGTGTGAACGACTGAGGAGGTTTAAGTAAAACTGTTTTACTCGGGAAGTGGTGTCTAAACATGCAAAACAGAAACACAATGACAAACAATAGTAAATGGCAGAACTCCTTCCAATAAATAAATCTCCATTATTTAATCACCAAGTCTATTACAATTTCCATCATTGTTTACAATGTTTCAAAATCAAACTAACAACTAAAACTTTATATTATCTCTTAAGCCTATGCTCCTAGCATGCTCATCATGTTTGGACTTTCCAAGTGGCTTTGTGAACGGATCAGCCGGATTATCCTCTGATCTTATGCTCTTCACAATCACGTGTCCTTCTTCTACTTTTCTCCGAACAAAATGGTATTTTCTTTCAATGTGTTTTGACTTTCCGTGATCCTTGGGTTCTCTACTCAAGGCAACCGCACTTTTGTTATCACAAAATATTTCAATGGGGTCTTGAACCGTTGGGACAACTCCAAGATCTCCAATGAAATTCTTAATCCAGATGGCTTCCTTTGAAGCCTCGCAAGCCGCGATGTACTCAGACTCGCACGTCGAGTCTTCCACCGTATCTTGCTTGGAACTTTTCCATGTCACCGCTCCCCCATTCAGTAAGTATGCCCAACCAGACTGTGAACGGCTATCATCTCTATCTGTTTGGAAACTTGCATCACTATAACCCGTTACTCTAAGTTCCTCTTCTCCACCATAAACTAAGAACCTGTCTTTAGTATTTCTTAGATACTTAAGAATATTCTTTACAGCTGTCCAATGACCTTCACCAGGATTCTGCTGATGTCGACTCACTAAGCTCAAAGCAAATGAGACATCAGGTCTCGTGCACATCATGACATACATGATCGATCCTATAGCTGAAGCATATGGGACTCGACTCATTCTATCTGATTCTTCCTTAGATTTCGGACAAAGATCCTTACTTATCTTAATGCCATGATGTAAGGGTAGATTCCCTTTTTTAGAGTTCTCCATTTTGAATCTTTTCAAAATTTTATCTAAGTGTGTGTCCTGGCTACGTCCTATGAGACGTCTCGACCTATCTCTATAAATCTTTATACCAAGAATATATGCTGCATCTCCCAAGTCTTTCATAGCGAAACATTTTCCCAACCAATCCTTTACACTTTGTAATGTTGGGACATCATTTCCTATGAGTAGTATATCATCCACATATAATACTAGGAAGACTACGACACTCCCACTGAACTTGACATATATACAGGACTCATTTTCGCTTCTAGAAAATCCAAACTCTGTGACTTTTTCATGGAAGCAGAGATTCCAGCTATGAGAGGCTTGTTTAAGTCCATAAATAGCCTTTTGAAGCTTGCACACTCTATTAGGATACTTTTCATTTTCAAAACCCTCCGGTTGTGCCATGAACACATCCTCTGTCAGTTTCCCATTAAGGAAGGCGGTTTTGACATCCATCTGCCAAATTTCATAATCATGAAACGCAGCTATGGCTAGCATAATCCTAATTGACTTTATCTTAGCTACTGGCGAGAAGGTTTCCTTATAATCAATCCTGTGAGTTTGAGTATAGCCCTTCGCTATCAACGCTTTATAAGTGTGTACTTTCCCATCCATGTCGGTCTTCTTCTTGAAGATCCACTTACAACCCACCGTCTTAAGACCGGGTGTAGTGTCAACCAAATTTCAAACTTGGTTGTCATACATGGACTGAATTTCGCTTTTCATAGCTTCCTTCCACTTGGCAGCCTCAGGGCCTGCCATCGCTTCCTTGTAGTTAACAGGTTCATCTAAGTCATTTAGTGTACCATCACTAATTTTTTCCTCTTCTTCTACATGGTAACCATAATAGAACTGAGGAGGCTTGCTAACTCTACAAGATCTGTGAACGGGTAAGGATATGTCTTCAGGTTCAACAAGTGTTTCCACCTCTTGTTGAACGTCAGTGTTTACTGTAGGTTCTTCATCGGTCGTCTCTTGAATTTCTTCAAGATCTATCTTACTCCCACTGTCCTTTTTAGATATCATTTCTCTCTCAAGGAACACTCCTCTTCGAGCTACAAAGACCACATTATCCGCGGGTCTGTAGAACAGATATCCAAATGACTCTTGTGGATAACCGACGAAAAGACACTTGTCAGATCTGGAGTCTAGTTTGTCCTGAGTTTCTCGTCTAACGAAAACTTCACAACCCCAGATTTTGATGTGACCAAGAGAAGGACGTCTTTGAAACCTTCTTGGTGGGTAAAAGATTTAAGATGCGAGCGGCTGTTTCTAATGCATAACCCCAAAAACTTATCGGAAGTGTAGCTCGACTCATCATAGACCGAACGATGTCCAACAAGGTTCTATTTCTCCTCTCAGCAACTTCATTAAGTTGTGGTGTTCTAGGAGGAGTTAATTGTGAAACTATTCCACAATCTCTAAGATCATCGAGAAACTCGATACTAAGGTATTCTCCTCCCCTATCGGGTCGGAGTACCTTTATCTTTCTGCCCAGTTGATTCTCTACTTCGCTTTGATATCTTTTGAATATCTCAAAAGTATCTGACTTATGCTTATTCAGATAAACATGTCCAAATCTACTGTAGTCATCAGTAAATGTAACATAATATCGATTTCCATCTTTTGTGGCGCATCGGAATGGTCCACAAACATCTGTGTGTACCAAGTCCAACAGTCCTTCACCTCTTTCACACGACCCGGTGAATGGTGATTTAGTCATCTTGCCCAATAAACAAGATTCACATACATCATCCGATTTGAGGTCGAATGATTCCAACACTCCATCCTTTTGGAGTTGGCCGATGCGTTTCTTGTTTACGTGCCCAAGATGATAATGCCACAATTTGGATTTATCAAGCTCATTAGACGAATCAACATTTAAAATCAAATTGCTAACATATTCAACATTTTCATATATGCCATTGTAAGGAGAAGCTTTGAAAATAAAACCACCATTTAAATAAACCAAAATATCACCATTCTCATTATCAAATGAAAATCGATAACCATCCTTAAACAAAGCATAAAATGAAATAATGTTTCTAGTCATTTCTGACGAATAACAGCAATTATTCAAATCTATCCTAACTCCAGAATTCAGCACGAGCTCATATTTTCCAATATCGGTAACAGGCGTGATTCCTCTGTTTCCCATGACTAGATTAAGCTCCCCATGCTTCAACTTTCTACTTTCCTTTAGACCCTGCAATACAGTGCAAATGTGAGTACCACACCTTGTATCCAGAACCCACGAATTAGAAGTTGTAGTATTATGGAGTTCGATCATGAACATACCTGAGTGAACACTCTTTCCAAACTTGCCATCTTCAAGGTCTTTCAGGTATTTCGGGCAGCTACATTTCCAGTGCCCCTTAGTGTTGCAGTAAAAGCACACTGCTTTCTTCGGATCATTCACTGGTGCAATATCAGAATCAGTCTTTCTTTTGGACCCACGATTGGACTTTCCATTCGTAGTCTTTGCTTTCCAATTTGACCTCTTTCTTTTCTTTGCAGTTTGACCAATTGCCAACACAGGAGCTGCTGAGTTAAAGGACACATCATCCTTTTTGATTCCTTGCTCAGCAGTTTGCAGCAAATTATGGAGTTCCATTATTGAGCCTTCTCTCTCATTCATATTTATCTGATATGATATTACAAACTGATTGTAGACAGCTGACAGACAAGACAAAATTATGGCAATGGAAAACTCTGTGTCAAAAATCATATTCAATGATTCCAACCTATCAAAGTACCCTTTCATCTCCAAGACGAAAGCACAGATAGATGCTACAGGTTTGGGTTTGCAAGCCATGAGTGACTTAACCACATCAAGGCGTTCTTTGCTCGCCTTTGCCTGGAACATTTCCTTAAGCTGTTGGTTCATTTCATAAGCCCAAGTATTCTCAAAAGTCTTTTGTAACTCGGGGCTCATGGAGGATGCCATGATACAAGACACTTTATTCGCATCATCATAATGTTTCCTGTGTGCCTCAATCTCCTCTTGGGTTGAATCTTCATCAATCACGGGAATCTGCTCATCGAGAACATACTCCTTGTTCTCGTACCTCAAGGTAAACCTTAGGTTACGCATCCAATCCATATAGTTTGGACCAGTCAGTCTTTCCCTTCCAAGAACTGAGAGAAGTGAGAAGTTCGAGTTGTGTGCGGAATTGGGGACGGGAGGATTATTACCATTTGTAGAAGACATCTATAAGATAAACAATTTTAGTTAGTTTGAATATTCCTTAATTAATTACCCAATTACAAAATTAAGGATATGATCCATATTTTAGATTCGTTTTATGAAAAGGTTTGCCGTAATCATATTGCGAATTTATTTTAGGTAGACAATGCCTTTGTCAATTTCATTCTCTATGAAACTCCTAGTTCTTTTGAGATTCATTGATTCTTATCAACGGCATGTTAATCTCGGATATGCTCATCTACCATTCATGACTGGTATGCCGAGGATCATGAACAAGATGGTGAACTTAACCATGCAAAACCCGCGTGGTCCCCGGCCCGAGTACGCTCGAGTATCGTGAGTTCCACATCACCTCTCAATATGTTCTCATATTAATGTTCCGGTAAACCACACACGCTCCATTAACAGACCATACGAAAGATGTGCGGTTTTCATGGGTTAGCATACTATTCACATTTTAGTATCTACAACGGGATTTTGTTTTAGTACTTTTAGGTCATACTTTTGATCTTCACATAATCCTATCAAAAGTCCTCGGTAACTCCATTGAACGCACAAAGAAGCGGAGAAGTAGGTCAGAGCGAAGCCTATTAAAAACCTAACTTCTTTAGGGAAGCTGAGCTACCCGCCTTATACCTCTCTTATAGTTTGTTCACTATGGGTGAGCCGATTTATCAATTGACTAACGATGTATTTAACTTTAATGATACATATACTTATAGCTCATAATATATGTAATGTCTCTCTTTAAACTCTTAAAGTCTACGGTTCTATTTTAAAACATTTTAAAATTTGAGGGTATATTTTAAAACAATTCAAAATATAGGGTCTAAAGTGTAAATTCAATTTACCAATTTAGACAATTCTATTTCCAATTTATCCTTACCTACATACTATTGTAGATAATTAAATGCTAGTATTTGTCAAGCTAAGGCTCTGATACCACTGTTGGGTTTTCTATTCCCTAACTAGATTAATATGCACAACGGAATTATAACAAAAATTAATCTAAGGCAATTAGGAAACTAAACCCTAAGGGATCTTAACTTGAATAAATAAAAGCAATAAAATAACCAAGATAAATAGGAAAATACTAACCTTTGAGAAAACGATTTCTCACGCGTAGACCACCTTGCAGAACCTTCTTGCTTTGGAGGCGAGTGCCCAAACCAGAACACCTCTAATGCTTCACACCCACGAACCAAGAGAAATTCCCAAACTCTTAGGGTCCCGACTCTAAGTCGTGTAAACTCCTACAAGGAGTAGGAATGAGAAAGAGAGAAAGAATTGAACTCTATTCAATTCTGGGATAGATCTGAAAGCATAGGGGAGGTCCCTATTTATAGTGAAGGAGGAGGCCTAGGGTTTTATCCCTTGGCCGATGTGGGACAAACCACTAGGAATTCCAACCGGCGGTTGGATCTGTTTCCAGAATATTCTATTGGTTCGTTCCACCGCCTTTACCCTTTAGACTCCAGCCGCCGGTTGAACCTTCCAACCGGCGATTGGATCCACTTTCCAGAATGTTCCACTACTTAATCCAATAATTAGTTATCTCTCGTTTATTTCTCTTACTGTTCATTGAGGGCAACCCAAAAAGGATTTTACTTTTAATGATGTACTTACCAATTAGTTATGATATTGGACACTATTCCAACACTACATTGACTGCACCATCGAGTACCACGCTCACAAGATTGTCGATGATCTCGAGTATGTGAGTTCTGATGAAAGAACGCGTGACATCCCTTCTTCCATACCTGAAGGTTTGTTGTGCTGCACACCGGCCGTTGGAATTTCTAATGGTGATGCAAGACAACAGTGGGTTTTAAATTTATAAGGTTGGGGCCTAGGGTTACTGTTATGCTAATCAAAGGGCTAGCAAAGGATAAGTATGACCTAGGATCGTTCTTCAAAGCGTGGAAAATTGAAGCTAGGGGATTTAGAAACTTTTATGTATTTAGCTAGGGAGAAAAGAGTTGGTTTTGGGTTTGGTTTTGGATTTTCTATTATAAATTAAATTAAAATAAATTGAAAGGTGGAGGTTACTTCAGGCGTTCAACAATTGAAGCGATTGTCTACTATGAAGTGGTTTAGGAGTTCTAATGGGGATAAATTCGTAAGTTAATGTGAGCTATCACTGCAATCCTTCTATTGGGCTAACGCGGAGGTGTCCACAATCAGGAAAATAGAATGTCATATGGGTTGCAGCATATATTAAAGCATACACCAAAAGTTCTCTCAAATGTATACCCATATTATCCGACAGTTAATCTCGAATCCTATTCCCCAATCTCGGTCATGTCCGAATCATGGCATAGTTTGTTGAATAAACAATCTTATGAACGAGGTTTACCCTCACCGGAATAGGTTGGACTAACTGGTCTAGGCGGCCGGATAATATGTCATCACTTATTCGTACGAATTATCAACATTACTCAGGTATGCAAGAATACAGGGATGGTTTGTACTACAAATGATAACTTAAGTAACACGTTTGTTATTCGATTCATGATATAACTACCTTCGGTCATTCTCGACTTCCATACATTTGTACTCCTCCGTAGGCGCTCAGAGAACAGTCGAATAGGGGCCGTCATATTACTTCACAATATTTAATGCCAATTGTATTTCACTATTATGATGATCCTAAGGAAACAATCAAACAAAACATGCAATAAGACGATCAAAGCAACAGTTCGATATAAGCATACAAAGGTATTATTTAAGTCGAGGATATTCCGAAAGTTGACTCAAAAATATCGTCTATGTGAATTTAATCTTAATCTACCTGCATTCCCATATTCCGTGTCTCATGGATCCTATTTTGTTCTAGAGAACACCAGCCATGCTGAGCTTAATGATTCAATCTAACATAGTACAACTAAGTGACCTATATCCTATGAGTTAGCTACATTCATTTTTGGATAAGGTTTTAGTCACAACATGAGTTGGGCAGATAAACAATAAAGATTTAATTCCTACATCTATTTATAAGATAAACCATCCACAATCTCATAACATACAACACAATTACATATTTAAAACTTTCTAAACGACTATCATAGCAGACAATTGAGTTATCTAGTTAACCATGGCAATTCTAGCATGCATATTTAAATTTATAAAATAAAGAACAAACATATTTAAATATGGGAGATAGATTAAAAACTGGAAAAGTATACAAATAACTCGTAGCTACAATGTGTCCCGGAGCACCTCCGTATAAATCTTCCTTAGTTTAATTAATTAGCTATACTAATTAATTATACTATCCTAAAGGAAGAAATACTAATTTTACAAGAAAGATATAGAATATAGAAAGTGTATGGAGTGTATTTTTTCCAAGGTGTAAAGGTGTGTGTTCAAATGAACCATGGGTTCCCTATTTATATGGGAAAATTGGTGCATTCTAGCAACTTGGGGTACATGTTAGCAAAAGGTGGGAAAGTTGCTAACACATGTACCCTAAAGTGCGTAAAGGTCTAGCACATGTACCCTGTGAGTATGGGCGAGGACAAAAAAGCACACGGGAGACAGGGGGAGGCCATCCGGCACCGCCACCATGGTGGCCGACGGCGGTGGGGTGGTGGCCGGCGGTGGCTGCCCCTCTCCCGCCCCGATTCGCTATCTTTCGCCTCGTTTCTTGATTCGTGCGTATCTCCTTCGTTATGCATCCGTTTGCGTTATTCTTTTTGCGTTGGATTCGTTTTTCAAAAACGAAGAATTGGATTAAAAAAAATCTCAAAAATATGTCTCTGATCTTTGGATGTCTCATTCGAATCATTTGAATCTTCCGGCGTACGTAGAATCTTCATTCTTCATCCATTTTTGTTGATTCTTCTTTTGTTAGATTCGTATTTTGAAAACGAATATCTTGGATAATAGAAATCTCAGTGATGGCACTTTTGCCTTTAAATCTTGTCTTGATGTCTTAAATCTTCAAACATGTGTGGAATCTTCGTTTTTCGTCCATTTTGCTTGTTTTTTTTCGTGCAACTCTATTTTGATCTTCTTGACAAAGTTTCATTGATTTGAACATTATTTGAGTTTATTTGCCAAGTATTGTTCAAGAATAGGAGAGACATCGGTAGTAAGAACATGACTTTTTACGCGATATTAAGTATCCCACACTTAGAGTTTTGCTTGTCCTCAAACAAATTGTCAGAAAAACTGTTTTGAAATTCTGGTAGGGTGTCTTCGTATCCTGGAGAACTTTAATTCCTATAGGCTGGGTGAAAAGATTTCAAACGGGGTTTCAACCCTTGATGCTTTCTCAAACTACCGTTCTAACAAGCTTTCTTTACATGACTGGGGCCCTCATAGGTGGTCACTCAATTCACTCAAGTGTATCGGGTTTCCTAATTTCTAATTCACTCAGGGGCCAGTCATGTAGCTATTTAGTCGTTATAAGCTTGGTTGAGAATTCAATCAGTAATACTCAAATGGGGACGGTGCTAATTATCCCTAGACATTTGTAAGAGGGTAAAGATGGATATGGAAGAGGAGTTTTGTAGGTGGTTTAGTGGGGTTTTGATATTGCCTAAGAATTTATCTGTGATGACTTATCTTTGACATTTTAGTAATACATCTTTTTGGATTTCTCTCTTTGAGAGCCTTCTTTTCATGTTTTCATTTTGAGGAACCTTCCCCTTGGCATTAAATGATCCTTGGGGCTTTTAGTTCTTTGGTTCCTCCTAGCAGCTTTGTTTTTGTTGAATTATGCTTTTCTTTGAAGTTTTAGTGATACCTCTTTTTTTTTTGGATGGTATTCTTATCCTTCGGGGGTTTCAATGTATTTCTTGCAGTACTTCTTCTTGACAGAACACAAACTTAGGCTATGGCCAAGAGATGTAAAGGAAGGGTTGGTTTCTTGAAGTGTGTTTTTGAAATGAAAAGGCTAAGGCTTAATAGATTTTCTACTTGATCCTCAATGCTGAAAGTGAGCATTGGTTGGGTTGGCTTGAAAACAGGGGTTTTTATGAGAGGGTTTTATCCTAGGAAATATCGAGAACTTCTAATTGCACCTTTGTCACGTATGACGCCCATCTTTGTAGTTTCAAAATGTATTGCTCAAGCAAGTTCTAACTTAAAAGGCATACATCGGCACACTCTCAATCGAAAAGTGAAGCATTAAAGATAAATGCTTTTATATGGCTCAAGGTTCCTCACTTGTTTTGGTAGTTTAATGCCTAGTCATGCGATCACTTGTTTTGAAACTTAGTTTGAAAATTTTTCAAAGAGTTTTACCCATTATTGTCGATTTCCTAAACCTTTGGATTTTCGTTGACCAGAAATACCCTTTTTAGTCTTTCAAAAATTTGAAAATTTTGCTGAAAATCTGAGTTTGCTTAAAAGATTGATCAAAATTTTATGTTGCACTTCAGTAGTGGATACTACTGTTATCTTACACTTAAAAAGAACATTGTCCCTAATGTTCCATTTCTAAGTTAGGTTAATCCCACACTTAGATTTTTGAATGAGGGTCAATATTTTCGAAGTCATTCTCTGTTTTGTGAGTCGTAATCCCACACTTTAGAGTTTTACTTAGAGTTTTAGTGTGTTAATCAAGCAAAGTAGGGTTAGAAGAGGTACTTCCTTTTGTTGCGTGCGTTGCCACTGGATTTTATGGACTAGGTTCAAGTGTGTGAAATTGCTGGAAATGGACTAGGCTCATTGGAAATGGTCCGTAATAGTGGGGTGGTCCTACGCAGTCAGGTTCCAAGGTGGGAATAGGTCCCACGGTGGAATGTGTAGAGCGGGATCAGGTCTGATGCGCTCCCAACCGTCAGTGTCGTTGGTGTTGTTGTAATGACTGAGGGGGCAATCAGGGTGTTTTAAAATTTATTTCGCTCGGGGCCTAAACCTCCGAACTATCTACTGGTACTGGGTACAAATACCTAATACTAGTACGTGGTAAGGATGATCAGGGTCGTCTCCAAACGGTCGAATTTGAAACAGAGCTTGTTTGGATAATTAAGTCTTTAAGATGGGGTTCAGATAGTTGGTTTTGTTTTGTTTTTATCTAATTTAAACTACTAACAATGAAATTAAAAATAAGCTAGCTAGCACGTATGGAACAACCAAGGATAGGGAAGACGTGGTTCACCATGACTTGGGATAGTATAATACTGGGATGGTGTTTATGATAGGGACACTTTCAGATTAATAGATTAACAGACTTTGGTGTAAACACTAGAACCCTACCAATTAAATTCCCGTTGGCATGTCACGTGGAACTAAGTTATCGTGATTCTGATCGGAGCAATACGCTAAACTCCCAATACTTACCTAGTTGAAAGATAAGCAACCTATCTTGGTGAAAAACCAAGGTACATGAATAAAGCAGCGTATTGTCTCATAGGTCCGACCGTTCTTAACACCTAAGCTTATCTCGCGTTCTTCTAAATGTGTATCTAATTATTAACTTGCTATGTTTAAAGAACCAAATATGTAAGATCTAGGGGGTTCATGTATCTAAGTCACTAAGACTTTCCTTTCTAGACCTTGTTAATACTTTTCTTAAGCTCTAACTACTTTGATTTATGACCTAGACCTCTCCTTTTCAAACAGTTATACATCCCTGGATTATTCGCAGTTTGTCAAAACGTGTTTCATATGCAGACCATACCTTTTAGTAATAAACAGTGTACTTTACATGGTAGTTCCATGGCTTCTTACTTCCAACATGCGGTCAAGAGTAATTGACACTGAAAGTGACACTCTAAACTAACTAAATGTAAAGCAGTGTAAAAAGGTAAACCTAATATATACAACGAGTGATTTCACCATGTCTTACTTATTGCATGTCATGGGCACAGATAACTACTTACCACAATTAAGGTTCATGACTCCCTAATATCTAAGTTGTAGTCACGTGGATAACTAGAAAGGATGCTCCATAAATTAGGTCTAGTGTCATATATTTAAACAATAACAAAGTATAATAATTCCCATTCATATAAGTTTCTTTTTATAAATTTAAACTATGTTGGAATGAGTTGTTTTTACGATCCTATCAACTAACTTACGTAGAGTTGTCCGCAATCAGATAGAAGATATGTCACAGGGATAGTAAACACAAACAATTACAATACACCGGAAGTTCTCCCAAATGTACTAAACACATCGGCCAACGACTACCCTCGAATCCTATTCCCCAATCTCGGTCGTCAGAGACGTCCATATCATGGCATGCTCTATTGAATAAATAGTCGCATAAACAGGTTTTACCCTACCGGAATAAGTTGGGGGCAGTCTGGTCATAAGCAGTTGGCCAAACATGCCATCATTCGTTCATAATATTATAATTAAACTATAAAAAGAAATATTGATCCGTAATATAACTACCTTCGGTCGTCCCAGACTTCCATACGTTTGTACTCCGTATAAAGCGTTTCCAGCACTATATCCGGGAACAGTCGAATAAGGGCCGTCATATTACTTTACAATATTTAATATCATCCCATTATAACTATCTAAATCATGGTAAACATATAAGCAACTACTCGCATATCATGGCAATAGACATTTCTAATGTTAATAAATTTTAACATCAAACAAGAACATTACAAATAATTAATAAAAGAAAGGATAGATATTACCCGTAATTATTGCGAGCAAAATGATGCTTATATTACTTCCGAATAATCCAAAGCGTTACATTGCTAAGCTAGCTACTACTAACTACTACATAATTATTCTCCTACTTATCTCTCACTAAATTAATTAAATTAGCTTAGAGAGAGAAAGTAGAGAGAAATAGAAAATAAAAGCTAGAAAGAAATAAGAAAGATATGAAAGGTGTGGAAGGTGTGTGTGAAAATGAAGCCTTAGGGCTGCTATTTATAGGTGAAATGTGGCTCATGTTAGCATTCCAAGGCTCACATTAGAAAAAGAGTGAAAGGTGGTGCACCGGGTACGAAAAAGCATGGAAAGGTGGTGCACCGGGTACGAAAAAGCATGGAAAGGTGGTGCACCAAGTACGCGCAAGGACCAAAAAGCGGAAATGGGATGGGAGTGGTTGGCCGGCATCAGGGTCCTGGTGGCCGGCGGCGGGGGCCTGGTGGCCGGCCTAGTACGCCGTGTTGCCGCCCCGGTTCGCTTTCTTTCGCTGTGTTGCTTAAATCACGCGTATCTTCTTCGTTATGCGTCCGTTTGCGTTGATTCTTTTTGCGTTGGATTCGTAATTCAAAAACGAAGACTTTGATGTAAAGGTATCCCAAAAATATGTCACCCATATTTGGGTGTCTCGTACGAATCATTTGAATCTTTCGGCGGGCGTAGAATCTTCATTCTTTGTCCATTTTTGTTGATTCTTCTTCAGTTGGATTCGTAATTTGAAAAAAAAAATCTTGGATGAGATGGATGTTTATGATGGCACTTTTTTTTTGACATCTCGTTTTGATGCCTTGATTCTTCAAACGTGCGTGGAATCTTCATTTTTCATCCGTTTTGCTTGATTTTTATCGTGCAACCTTGTTTTGACCATCTTGGCATAATATCATTGATTTGTATTGTTTTTGAGTTTAAAATGCCAAGAATCGTTCTAGAATGAGAGAGATATCGGTCGTAAAAACATGACTTTTTACACGATATCAAGGTCCCATCTGAAAAGGGCACACAGGTGTGGAAGGAAGGCCCAGAGCAGTTTGGATCTCAGTGATGGCAGTGTGCTGGATCTCGAGGGCTCTCAGTATCGACTAAGTGATAGCAGGGTCCGTGTTAGTTACCCCATGATGAAAGGTGGGTACTTTGGAGGTCTCTGCGGTCTGTCCCTCAGATTGGTGAGATGAAGGTAACCTAGCATGGATGGAACGTAAAATGAATGTCTCCTGAACGTTCACCTCCACCAAGTCTACCAAGGTCTCGTCCGATCGAGGGGCCGGTGACTGTGATCCCCTGATGGTCCTTATGCTACTACCCGGTGATGAACTCCTCCTAACGGGGGGTACGTGCTCTAGCTAGCTGCGAACTCATCCTGCAAAATACAAAAGGTTAATGGTCTGAACATAAACATCAGCCTTTTATAAGGCGAGGTGCTGCATAAGAATGGATTAGATCAAAAATAAAAGAAAAATTAATGCGGAAAAGATAAGATAGGCTTGGGATGCCTCCCAAGAGCGCTTTGTTTATTGAGTCTCTTAGATTGACTCATTCATACCTACTATTCTATTAGGGTGGTTCATAGTTATAGACTTCCTCAGTTATGGGAAAGTTTTCCACGTAGTGTTTTAAACGTTGACCGTTTACTTTGAAATTCCCATCTAGGGCCTCGAGTTCGATGGCACCATAAGGAAATACCTTAGAGATTGTGAATGGACCGCTCCACTGTGTTTTGAATTTACCAGAAAACTTCTTAAATCGTGAGTTAAAGAGTAGAACTTTATCACCTGGATTGAAGCGTGTAGGGTGAAGCTTTGAATTGTGGAGCAACTTGGTTCTTTCTTTGAATTTGTAGGAGCTTTCATAAGCTTGATCTCTTAACTCTGCTAGCTCATTCAGTTGCATTTTCTGGTGCGTTCCCTTTATCGTCAGATCTAAGCTGCAGTTTTCCAGCGCCCAGTAAGCTTTGTATTCGAGTTCAATCGGGAGATGATATGCTTTTTCATAAATGAGCCTATAGGGGGTTGTTCCTAATGGTGTTTTATAAGCTGTTCGGAATGCCCATAAAGCATCATCTAGCTTATCTACCCATCTCTCCTTGTGCTGACCAACTGTTCGTTCCAAGATCCTTTTTAGTGCCCGGTTTGTAATTTCTGCTTGCCCATTCATCTGTGGGTGGTAGGCCGTAGACTTCTTGTAGGTAACACCGTATTGTTGCAATAGTTTCATAAACTGCGTATTGCAAAAGTGCGTGCCTCGATCACTGATGATCGCCCGAGGGGTTCCATACCGGCAGAATAGTTGTTTTAAGAACTTGGTTACGACCCTTGAGTCATTTGTTGGAAAGGCTTGAGCTTCGGCCCATCTGGATACGTAGTCGACAACTACTAGAATGTATTCTTTTCCGTATGATTTTGGAAATAGTCCCATGAATCTAATCCCCATATGTCAAATATTTCACATGCTTGGATATTCATTAACGGCAGTTTGTTACGCGTTGTGATATTTCCAAACCTTTGGCAAATATCGCAGTGTTTCACCAAGTCTTGTGCATCTCTGAAGATAGTAGGCCAATAGAATCCTGAGTAGTAAACCTTCTCTGCTGTCAAATTGGCTGCGTGATGTCCTCCGGTAGGTCCATGATGGCTTTGGTAGATTATATGTTCGGCTTCTATACCATCGACGCATCTTCTCAAAATTTGGTTAGGACAGACTTTGAACAAATATGGATCATCACAAAAATAATGTTTGACATCGCGGAAGAACTTTTGTCTTTGCGATGATATCATCCCCTTTCTTGTGATCCCTCCAACTACGAAATTGGCAATGTCTGCAAACCAAGGATCGTCAATGAATTGCGAACCTTGCATTTGTTCTCCTAAACTCATTAACTGCTCCTCTGGAAATCGATCTTTAATATCTCTTTATGCAAGTTGTTCCATTGATGGGTTTTCTAGTCGACTTAAATGATCCGCGGTGACATTTTCTGCTCCTTTCTTATCTTTTATTTCGATGTCGAATTCTTATAAGAGTAGAATCCATCGTAACAATCTGGGCTTTGCGTCTTGCTTTTTGAAGAGGTATTTTAGAGCTGAGTGATCCGTGTATACTATCGTTTTGGACAATATCAGGTAGGATTTGAATTTGTCAAAGGCGAACACTACAGCTAGCAGCTCCTTCTCGGTGGTCGTCTAGTTCTCTTGAGCGTCTGTGAGTGTTTTGCAGGCATAGTAGATTGGTCGAAAGTGATTGTCCTTCCTTTGGCCTAGAACTTGTCCAACTGCGAAGTCACTAGCATTGCACATGATCTCAAATGGTAGACTCCAATCTGGAGCGACCATGATTGGTGCATTACTTTGCTCCTTTTTCAGGTAATTGAAGGCTTTAATACAGTTCTCATCAAATATGAACTTGATGTCTTTTCCTAGCAGGTGGGTGATAGGTCGCGATATCTTGGAGAAATCCTTGATAAAACGGCAGTAGAACCCAACGTGTCCTAGACAGCTTCGAATGGCCTTAACGTTGGTTGGTGGTGGTAGTTTGGCAATGGTTTCGACTTTTGCTTTGTCTACTTCGATTCCTGACCTTGATATTCGGTGTCCTAAAACAATTCCTTCCTTTACCATAAAGTGACATTTCTTCCAATTCAAAACGAGATTTGATTCTTCACACTTGGCGAGCATTCTATCAAGGTTGGATAGACATGACGTGAAAGAGTCTCCGAAGACCGAAAAATCATCCATAAAGACCTCCATGCATTGTTCAATCATGTCGTGGAAAATTGTAACCATGCATCTCTGAAACATCGCAGGTGCGTTGCATAATCCAAATGACATTCATCGGTATGCAAATGTTCCGTATGGGCATGTGAGTGTTGTCTTTTCCTGGTCCTTCGGATCGAGTGGGATTTGGAAATACCCGGAGAAACCATCAAGGAAACAATAGAATTCGTTCCCTGATAGTCTTTCGAGCATTTGGTCAATAAATGGAAGTGGGAAGTGATCCTTATGAGTTGCTTCGTTTAACTTTCGATAATCGAAGCAAACTGTCACACCCCGCTAAAGCGGAAACACGAGATGTAACAACACAATGGTTCCAAAGCACAAGGCTCCACTAATGACTTCAACATTCATAAGGGTAATTGTAGCTTCATTTTCCCAACTACTTATTGTTTCCTGAAAAGCATGTAAAAATGAGGGTCAACTACAAAGGTAGTTGGTGAGTTCACAGGTTTTTGAATAAGTGAAAATGTCGTTTAAAAGTATTCAAAATCACATTTGAAAGATTTACGTTGCTACGTAAATAGTTGTTTAGTGTATAAATGTGAAAGTCATCTAGAAGTTATCAAAACCACGTTTGAAAGATTTACGTTGCTACGTAACTAGTTGTTTATACGCGAATTAGAATTCATTTAAGAACGGCATGTATAGCTTGATTCCACAACCAAACCTACTGGCCCGAGAACAACGCCCCAAAGACATGTCCTATCGCGAACATTTAAAGTTGGTGGTATGCACTCACATGCACGAGAGAGTGGGAAGGTGGCCTCCTTCCAAATAGTACTATCCATATCAACCATCAGCTCAATAATGAGTTAGTAGGTTGTGTAAGAGAAAAACCGGGGACTTTAGATGCGATAGAGTCACAAGCATACAATAAGAGCATATATATAGTATATGTACACATAGAAACATTTTTAGCACAAGAGATAGCATGTGTACATTTCCAGAACCGTTTTTAATATCAAAGTAGTAAATGTTCAATCATGAGCAGTTTCATAATCGGATTCAATAAGAACAGCTTTGCAGTAAGATATAGTTTGTGTACACGTTCAAGAAAGGTTGTACTAGTGCACAAGTTCAAGGGCAGTTTCAATAAACAAGATAAGTTTCGCAGTAAAATATGGACTGTGTACCTCTTTCAAGAACAGTTTTACTAAGCGTACACATTAAAGAACAATTTAGAAAACAAGTAGTCCATACTTTTCACCCCAAAAAGTTTATGTAGAAAAATGGAGCTGTGAATACTCACCTGAGTTTAGCAAGCAAATATAGCAATTAGCAAGTATGTGTGTTCCAAATGCAACCTTCTAGCGCCCTAAATGCATAAGGTCGGGTGTAAGTGGGAGTTAATGTTTACTTATGTTAATTGTTCACTCAACTAGTATGTCCATATATATTTTGTTTTAGAAAATGTGTGTGACCCGTTGCTGAAAGTTTGTAACAATAATTCTCAAAGACATTATTATTATATATGGTTCATTGTACACTTTGCAATAGTATATGTCGCGTGTGTCTAAGTTGTCCTCGTTTGTAGTTATTGTTGTTACGCGAATTGGATACTAAGTGAAACTAGAATTTCAATCTTTGGTCCAAAAGTCCTAAGTGTCATTTTCGTTCGGGTTATATTTACAAGTCTCGTTTTTGGTCTAAGTTAGTTAATAAATCACCCAAACCCATTTTTGTTTACAATTCTTTCCAAAATATAGTAAGTTTCCAAAAATGGCAAGTTTGAGGTTTTCGAAACCGAGTCCTGTATTTGTTGACTTGGTCAAACTGACTCGGTTTGACCCTAAACTTTTACACAAACTCTTATATATGTATATAAGTCATAAAAAGTAAGTTACATCACTTATATTATGTTCGAAAGTGTCGGTTTTCATTTTTATGCAAAATCAGTCCACTATCTCATTTTTCCAGAAAATGCACTTGTTAGTCGAATTTTTATAAAATTGTACATTCCGAATTAATTCCCAAGAAAAATAAAATTTATTCCCATAGATGTTAACCACTTCCAGTAATGTTTCTATAAATTTTACAGTAGTCTAATTATTTATAGAAATTGCATATGTCCTATGAGGTCCAACAGTTGACTAATCTGGACATGCACATAAAGATTGAGTTTTTGGGCAAAAACTACAACTTTTTAGGAAAAAGCTATCAGTACAACTTTTGTAGCTAACAAAATTTAGGAGAGTTTGGCTATGGTTTCAGGTCATTTGGAGATGTGTAGCTCGAGATATGGTCAAAACAACCAGACTAAACTTTCTGACTTTATAGGGTAGATTATCTATGTGATCTCACAAAAAATATTAAAAATAGTACAAAAGCTCAGAAAAATATGAGGTTTTTGGGATTGGAAAGATAACTTTCTGAACTTGATTTTTGACTATAAATACATCAATTTTTATGAATAAATAATTTTTATAAAAATCGTGGAAGTGACAACAACATTCTGGACAGATTATGCATATTACATTTTATGAGTTTTTGAGTGATAAAAAGTTATTTTAATAAGGTTTTTGGACATAAATCTTTGAGTGAACTTTAAATATATGTTATAAGAGTAAAATAATGAAAAAAAAAAGTGTTCTCACAATGGGGATTAGATGAAGGAAAGAAGGAAGTGTTGTAGAGCTTGAATCCTTGCAAAAAGTTGAAGTTTTGATGTGGTGGTTGTATGGCGGTCAACGACGGTCAATGGTGGTCAATGGTGGTGTTGTGGTGGTGATAGGGTGGTAATTCTCCAGATTTTAGAGAGAGAGAGAGGGAGGTTGTAGAGAGAAGTGAGAGCAAATGGGAAAGAGTGAAGTTGGGAGAAATGAGGAGAATGCATGAGATTTGAGTGGTTAAGTGAGGAGGTGACATAATGAGGGTCTCATGGGGAAGGGGAGCATGGGGAGAACGACCAAGGGGCCCATTTGGGGTCAAAAATCAGTTAATATTTTGTCTATTAAGTTTAGGTTACGTATTGTGTTCGTTTACCCGTTATTTTCGTAAAAATGTTAAATCACGTAACGTTATTTTGAGTCGTTTAATTTAACGATATATTTTGGAGATTTTTCCCATTGAAGTATTATTAAAATACTTTATTTTGAATTGTCAAAATATTTATCGAGTTTCGTTTGGTTTCCGAATTCGATTCGCGCGTTTTCGTTGCGTTCAAGACGTTTTAGCCAAAACGCCTAAATTTTTTTCGTGTATTATTTAAATAGAATAATAATTTATGATAAATAACTTATAAAAATAGATTTAAGTTATTTGTAAAAATGTTTTCACCAACGTTCGTGTTAAGTTGGGTATCGTCTGATTGAATTTACTTGTCGAGTCACCGGAATTTCAGTTTTGCGATTCGATAAGGACTTTGTGAAGACGTAAAGAGGTAGATTTTTCTTTGTTTTATTTGGCACATAGTAAACTAGTTCGGCTTGTCTAAAGGAACTTAAAAATCACTAAGCAATCTTTAAGACGTTCTACGACTTTGGTAAGCCTACGGAGTCATAACCTAGAATTTTCACTATGATTTAAGGAATGTAGTAAGCGTAGTTTGATATTCGAGTGCGGTAATGACCTGAGATTTTGATGGTTGTCACACAAACCCTCCAATCGGTAACTATCCGTGTTGGAATAAGTTCATTATCTTCGTTTGTAATGACCGTCATTCCTCCCTTCTTTGGGACGACTTGAACAGGGCTAACCCAAGGTGAGTCGGATATTGGGTAAATCAATCCAGCATCCAAAAGTTTAATAATCTCTTGCTTAACCACATCCTGAATCTTAGGATTTACCCCCCTCTGTCTTTGTACGGATGGTTTGAAATTGTTTTCCATGAGTATCATGTGTGTGCAATAGTTGGGACTGATTCCTTATATATCAGAAATTTTCCATATGATTGCCTTCTTGTGCAATTTCAGAACTTCGATGAGTTGAGCTTTCTCCTCGGGTTTTAACTCTTTTGATATTATTACCGGGAGTTGTGATGTTCCGTGGAGGTAAGCGTACTCAAGGTGGGTTGGTAATTCTTTTAATTCGAGGTTTGGCGGTTCTTCCATAGATGGCTTCATTCTAGCTATCTCATCTCTATTTAGTTTCTCATATTTAGCTTGGAATGGCATATCGTCTTTCTCGGGTTCAGATGTGGAGATTGACGCTATTTCAACCCACTCGGTTTTATTTGAGAATTCTTCCGTCTTTAGCTCGTATTTGTTGACTGATGATGAGAAAACTTTATTATTTCTGGTGAGGATGATCTCTCCGTCATCGGTGAAATGGAATTCTTGAAATTGAGTAGATGAGGATTGGTTTATGGTGATTTCGGGGTTTGGAAACGGTAGTGGTTCGGGTTGGTTGGTTAATTGAGGCTCAATTGGCGGTGGTTCAACACTCATTACCTTGAATGAATCTAGGATTTCTTCGATTGAAGGAAATGGGTTTGGTCCGTTGAATATGGGTTTATCTCTTTTTAGCCAAGGTATCAGTGTACCACATTCTAATGGAACATCGATTGCTTTGCCATCGGTGTGAGGAGACTTCTTTTCAAACAGGGGAAATAGTAGTTTGTCGGATGTTGTTGGCAAAGTGATTGCGGATTGTAGCCCAGGGTCCTCGTTATATAGCTTCCGAACGGTGATTATAGTGTTGGGTATCGGATCCTGGCTAGATAGTGCTAGCACTTCATGGAGATGTTCATCAAAAATATCCTGCATGGTATCACACAAACTAAGGTCCTCTTCCAGAGGTTGCTTCATTAATCGATCGACGTTAAAGGTGACCTCCTCTTTCCCAACTCTTAGTTTTAAATATTTTTTATTAACGTCAATTACAGCTTTGGCAGTATTTAGGAATGGTCTGCCTAGGATGAGCGGGATATGGGTGTCTTCCTCTATGTCCATGATAATAAAGTCTACTAGAAAAATGAACTTATCAACTTTGACCATGATATCTTCAGCAATTCCTCGAGGGAGCTTAACTGATCTGTCTGCTAATTGTATGGTCATACGAGTGGGTAGTAGGTTATCTAGTCCTAATTTCTTATAGAGGAAATAAGGCATAAGATTAACACTAGCACCTAGGTCTGCTAAGGCGTTACTAATTTGAATTCCTTGGAGAAAATAGGGTATAGTAAAGTGTCCAGTAGCGCCTAATTTAGGTGGGAAACCACGTTGAACAATTAAAGAACATTCAGCATTCAAGGGTAAGCTAACTATTTGCTAAGTTTTTCTTTGTTTGAAAGGAGTTCTTTAAAGAATTTGGCACAAGAGGGCATTTCTACTAAGGCATCTAATAATCTAATGTTTAAGTGTAGACTTTTAAATATATTCAGACATTTACCGAATTGGGCTTCTTGCTTTTCCTTCTTTAGGCTACCAAGATAAGGTATTCTCGTGTGAGGTACATTGTCTGGAGTTTTGGATGGGTCAAATGTTGTGACAGGGATGTCAAATGACACATTTTCACTAGGTGTAGGTGTGGGCAAATAAGTGTTTTTGGGGGTGTTATCGGGAGGTGGTGGATCAACTTTGGTTACTTTTCCTCCCCTAGCCACGACTAACACATCATCACTTGGTGGATGGGTGGTGTCACTAGTGATTGCCGACGTACTTTCCTCAATAAAACTTAAGTTTTTTATAATAGATTCCATGTTAGAGATTAATTTTTCAGAAATTTTTATCATAGCGTCAATGTTATCTTGAAATCCGGTTACTCTTTTGTTTATAGCATTTTGTTCGAACATAAAATCTGATAAAGATTGTTTTGAGGAAGGTAAGTGGTTTGTGGGTGAGGAAACAACCAATAGTTGGGTTAAAGATTCATTTGGTGTGGGGATAGTTGAGTCAAAATTGGGTGTTGACATGATTGGTCAAAAGTGGTTAAACTAAAACTAAACTAATTCTAAAGGTAAAAAGGATAACTCTTGATCGATGTTGATATTTCAAAAGGATCGCTAAACACTAAAGTTGTTATATTCCTAAAATCGGTTGCTGACGCTTCCCGGAAGCGGTGCCAAAAACTTGTTGTGTTCCACACAGGTCGTTGGAATTTCTAATGGTGATACAAGACAACAGTGGGTTTTAAATTTATAAAGCTGGGGCCTAGGGTTACTATTATGCTAATCAAAGGGATAGCAAAGGACAAGTATGACCTAGGATCATTCTTCAAAGCGCGGCAAATTGAAGCTAGGGGATTTAGAAACTTTTATGTATTTACCTAGGGAGAAAAGAGTTGGTTTTGGGTTTGGTTTTGGATTTTCTATTATAAATTAATTTAAAATAAATTGAATGGTGGAGGTTACTTCAGGCGTTTAACAATTGAAGCGATTGTCTACTATGAAGTGGTTTAGGAGTTGTTTAATATGGAGAGTTCTAATGGGGATAAATTCGTAAGTTAATGTGAGCTATCACTGCAATCATTCTATCGGTCTAACGCGGAGGTGTCCACAATCAGGCAAATAGAATGTCACGTGGGTTGCAGCATATATTAAAGCATACATCGAAAGTTCTCTCAAATGTATACCCATATTATCTGACAATTAATCTCAAATCCTATTCCCCAATCTCGGTCGTCAGAGATGTCCGAATCATGGCATAGTTTGTTGAATAAACAATCTTATGAATGAGGTTTACCCTCACCGGAATAGGTTGGACTAACTGGTCTAGGCGGCTGGATAATATGTCATCACTTATTCGTACGAATTATCAACATTACTCAGGTATGAAAGAATACAGGGATGGTTTGTACTACAAATGGAAACTTAAGCAACACGTTTGTTATTCGATTCATAATATAACTACCTTCAGTCGTTCTCGACTTCCATACATTTGTACTCCGCCGTAGGCGTTTCCAGTACTATATCAGAGAACAGTCGAATAGGGGCCGTCATATTACTTCACGATATTTAATGCCAATTGTATTTCACTATTATGATGATCTTAAGGCAACAATCAAACAAGAACATGCAATAAGATGATCAAAGCAACAGTTCGATATAAGCATACAAAGATATTATTTAAGTCGAGGATATTCGGAAAGTTGTCTCAAAAATATCGTCTATGTGAATTTAATCTTAATCTACCTCTATTCTCATATTTCGTGTCTCATGGATCCTATTTTGGTCTGGAGAACATCGGCTATGCCGAGCTCAATGATTCAATCTAACATAGTATAACTAAGTGACCTATATCCTATGAGTTAGCTACGTTCATTTTTGGATAAGGTTTTAATCACAACATGAGTTGGGCATATAAACGATACAGATTTAGTTCCTACATCTATTTATAAGATAAACCATCCGCAATCTCATAACATACGACACAATTACATATTTAAAACTTTCTAAATGACTATCATAGCAGATAATTAAGTTATCTAGTTAACCATGGCAATTCTAGCATGCATATTTAAATTTATAAAATAAAGAACAAACATATTTAAATATGGGAGATAGATTAAAACCTGGAAAAGTATACAAATAACTCGTAGCTACAATGCATCCTAGAGCACCTCTGTATAAATCTTCCTTAGCTTAATTAATTAGCTATTCTAATTAATTAAACTATCATAAGTGAAAAAAATACTAATTTTACAAGAAAGATATAGAATATAGAAAGTGTATGGAGTGTGTTTTTTCCAAGGTGTAAATGTGTGTGTTCAAATGAACCATGGGCTCCCTATTTATAGGGGAAAATTGGTGCATTCTAGCAACTTGGGGCACATGTTAGCAAAAGGTGGGAAAGTTGCTAGCACATGTACTCTAAAGTGCGTAAAGGTCTAGCACGTGTACCCCAAAGTCGTGGAAAAGGTCTAGCACATGTACCCTGCGAGTACGGGCGAAGATGAAAAAGTGCACAGGAGACAGGGGGAGGCCGTCCGACTCAGCCACCATGGTGGCCGGCGGCGGCTGCCCCTCCCTCGCCCCGGTTCACCGTCTTTCACCTCGTTACTTGATTCGTGTGTATCTCCTTCATTACGCGTCCGTTTGTGTTGATTCTTTTTGCGTTGGATTTTTTTTTTTTCAAAAATGAAGACTTTGATGAAAAGAAATCCCAAAAATATGTTTCTGATCTTTGGATGTCTCGTTCGAATCATTTGAATCTTCCGGCGTACATAGAATCTTCATTCTTCATCCGTTTTGTTGATTCTTCTTCTGTTAGATTCGTATTTTGAAAACGAATATCTTGGATAAGAGAAATCTCAGTGATGGGCAATTTTGCCTTTAAATCTTATCTTGATGTCTTGAATCTTCAAACGTGTGTGGAATCTTCATTTTTCGTCCATTTTGCTTGATTTTTCTCGTGCAACTCTATTTTGATCTTCTTGACAAAGTTTCATTGATTTGAACATTATTTGAGTTTATTTGCCAAGTATTGTTCCAGAATGGGAGAGATATCGGTACTAAAAATGTGACTTTTTATGCGATATCAAGGTTCGATGCGCGAACTTCCTCACTGATCGAATCAAGGAAATCTTCCCTGAGGTACCTGATGAAGAACATGGGCAGTTATTCAACTACGGATTATGTGAAGTGTACGACATAGTAAACAATACCTTCAGGAATTCCATTCTCACGTTTTCCCCTTACCAGACCCACCTACTTCAAGAGATCCATGAGTCAATCCGAGAACTTGGAGGAAACTCAGTTCTATGGATTCATGGACTCTCTCAGACGACAACATCCTGAACATGAGATGGTGGAGTACGATGGATTCTCTATGGTAGATTCCCGCGGAGATGTCTCCAAAGCGATAAAAGACATTACTTGGGATCTTCTACACATGAAAAAGGTTACCGAGAAACATCTTCAAGGCTTCCCCATCTTTTCATCAGAGATTCCAAACATAGTCAACATCATCGCTCGTCATTTTCTGAGGATCTACCCATGCAACTCCAGGATTCCACTTCTGAGCACTTCCGTTCCTGAAGGTTCCAGCACCAACTAATCTGAAGGAAGGCAAAGTCGAGCTCTCAACTATAAAAGCAGCACTTCTTAGGATGCAACCCGTGCAATAAGACGTGTAGAGAGAACAATATCAATAAGTGAAGAAAATCTCTGACTATCCTTCACACTTGGTCGTTACCAAAACACTTTATGAATTTTTTTTCTTGATATTATGACTCACTTGCAAATAAACCACTCCTCTCAGAAAATAGGAAACCAAATTGAAAAAATAGTAAAACGTGTGTTCGAGCATTTTGAGGTACTTGCATACTACTTTTATGCATTATGCTCGAACTCGTTTAAAAACACATGTTTTATAAAACCGATTTATAGTAGAAAACATCTTTTCAAATTCTGAAACGGTGATTTATCCTTTCATTTGCAAATACTTTGAGTTTGTACACTGGTACGACCAACGTGTTCACACTTACGAGATTGATTCACAAAAAAGAAATAATTGGATGAAGAAAACCAACAGCAAAACGCTTGAAGCCGAGCCACTATTCATGAATGCAGAAAAAGATCCTAGCAATATCTCTTTTCGGCATATTCAGATTCTCAGCTTCATTGCAGCTCGCTATCTGGGGAGTGTCTGAACTCTTTACTCTCTCTTTTGTTTACGATTCTATATGTTATTTGATTTGTTAGTTTGTTAATGTATTCTATACTCTATCCTAAGCTTATCACTAAGTGTGGTATTACATCCCAAAACAAACACTTAAGAAACATTTTCTTGAATGTTCAAATTCTAAGTGTGGGATCTTTACTTTCAAGTAAATCTCAACTCAAGAGAACATTAGGGATAATGTTCCTTTAAGTGTGAGATAACAGGTTTAGAATACCTTGGTTAGTTTTAATGATTTTTAATGTCCAAAATAGTAAACTCATAAAATGTTCCTCAAAATTTTCAAATTTTTCAAGAACATTAAAAAGTATGAGCTAAATCTATTGATTAACTCTACTAATTTTTGAGCCAAAATATCTTTTGAGAGGAGCTATTTTCAAATATGAGTAATATATTTCGGAATCTAGGGAAAATAAGGTAGAAATTGCTTAAGCAAGAAATAATAATCTGATGGAAGCATGACGAAGCACATACAACCATATTTGCATTGAGGTATCTTGAGCCTATTAGCATTCATCTTAAATGCTTCACTATTCATTTCTTGTGTGTGCCGATGCATGTATCTCTGAATTAGAACTTGCTATTGACATACGTTTCGAGACCACATTGGTGTGTACCGTACGCAGTATAGGTGCAATTAGATGACCTTGACATTCCCTAGGATTTATCCCCTTTTTACATATCTCTTCAAGCCCAAAACCCTTCCGATACTCATTTTTAGTATCGATGATCTGCCTAGTAAACCCTTTTGAGCCTAAACCTTTCGTTTCATAAAACCCTCATAAAACCCTACTTCCCAAAATATCCCCAAACTTATCTTAGAATTTTTGAGGTTATGAAGAACATCTTTTAGAATATCCACTTCCCTTATCCTACCCTTTCGTGTTCTAAAAACAAAAAAAAATTAAAGAATCCCTGGTGCGAAAAATTGGCACCGCAAAAAGACTCGAAATGATCAAGATAAAGGATTTTCTGAAAGAATCAAGGAAATTATCCTTGGAAATTCTCTGGCAAAGAAGTTCTGATGAAGAAAAGAAAAAAATAGAAAAGTATAAAAGCAGGAAAAAAAGAAAATAAAAAGAAGAAAAGAAAAGAAAGAAATAGTTTCGCAAGAATAAAGCTTGAAGTCCTTTGAAGTATCTCCTCACAAGAAGATTCTGATGGAAGACGAATAGCTACCTCCCTTTCCGTTCTAGAATAAGTTGTTCATAATCTCAGCTATTTCAAGATACGCAAATAGCCGTACAACCCAAAATACACCACTATTCATACCCCTTAACCTTCACCAAACACTACAACCGTCATGAATGTCTTGGGATAATTAGCACCGTCGTCACCTAAGTGGTGGAGATCCGATTCTCGAACAAGCCTTTGACGATGAGTGCTGCATGACTGGCTATTTGAGCGATTTCAATTGTTTTAGATTGATAGGAAATCCGATACACTTTGAGTGAATTGAGTGACCACCTTTTGAGAGGTCGCCTAGTCATGTGTACTCCAAGATCATGAGATTTGGATGTATGCCTAAGAGAATCTTTTCTTGTTTAAGGAATGATCATCTTATTTTTCCCTATATTCTTGAAACTATCTTATTTGCATCTGACAGTGGTAACTCTAAAAAATGTTGAAACTCGCTCTAAAAATGTATTAAAATATTTTCAAAAACTAAGTGATTGCTTGAGGACAAGCAACGTCTAAGTGTGGGATAACTTGATGTGACTCAAAAAGTCATGTTTTTAAGGTTAATATTCCACACTTTTTGGGCACATCTTTAGTTAAAACATTCCAAAACAATCATTATTCACTAAAATTCACTAAAGTGCTCAAAATGTAGGCGTTGCTACAAAAGTCACTAAAAACATCCGAATAACGAGCAAAACAGAGCAAATAAGCAACAACCAATTCTCGCACCGTCATTTATCTTATGATAAACATATTCTAAACTTATAGTATGTTTTAATAGGTAAAATCGAGATGGGAAAATCAAGAATCATGCATATCGGATAAAGAACGGAGAAGACACTACACTTTCAGAACAGTTTAAAGTCATTCTGGCAATGCCTAAGCTCAACTCATCCAACTTTGGTGAAATTTGTACCATTAGAAGCGTAACGGAATTATGAAGCCGTGGGCGAAAGAATCAAGTCAAACGGACGCATAACGAAGGAGATACGTGCATTTTAAGCAACGAACGAAATCAGACGGAGCCCGTATACGGCCTTAGGAACCGTATACGGCCCTATATAGAGCGTATACGGCCTTGTATAGACCATATACGGCCCTATGGAATCCGTATACGGCCCCTCCTCCCCCCTTGTGTGCTTCGTTTGCTTATACGTGCTGTTTTGCGAGTTGTACGTGTGATTTGTAGCTTTGCCTATAAATAGTGGATACCCCCACCTCATTCCAACACACCTCTTCATTCCAATAATTTCTCCATTTTCACTTTCTCTCTCACACACTCTCTCTCTCTTTTCTCTCTCTCTCATTTTTCTTTCTCTCTCTAAAATTAGGGTTAACATCAGTTAGTTCTCAGTTAATATTTAACTGAAACTAACGGAGGGGCTACATTTGTAATAGCATAGGGAATTGTTCAGGGGCTTTTATTGTAATATTGTCAAGGATATTGCGGAAGTTCTGCTTGTACTCTCTCTCTCTCTCTAAATGCTTATCCAATCTACGCTTTATTAACGGTTACTTCTCTCCTTATCTGTTATAATGATAATTGCTATTGTTGTTATTCTAGATTTAGGATCTGTTATTATGCGTAGTGAGTAGTTTCCTTGTGTGTTTCTTATGATGTAGTTAGTTTATATATGTGCGGGGTAATGCTACTTTAAATATACAATTGGGTTAATAACATTATGAAATAACGGAGGTAACTTTATACGGCTTTCATTTGTATAGCGCCGGAAACATCACTTATGTGTGGAGTACGGAAAGTGGAATCTATGAAAGTCGTGGGCACAATCCGTTGTGGAATTAATGTTCCCAATTGTATTATAAAATGAAAACTGGTGGTCTATTAACGTTGCATTTATGAATTTCTAAACCAATCTCGCCTTTCCTCCAATTAAACGTGGTTAGAACCTTTATGACAAGGAGTCGCGAACCTTGATCAAACGGCACTACCTATCTATGTTTTCTAAAATTAACAACATGGTCTGAATTGTGTAACTGTGGAAGTACTGTTTAACCTTTCGTATAGTACACCGTGAATCAATCATGGATTTATTGGGAAAAGTGAGGGTTGGTTTATATCATAGATGGTTGAACTTTAATACAAACTTAGTTAAACTAGTCTAGAGTGACCATAAAGTATGTGATACCGGAAAGACCACAGTAACGGGACTGTACTTCGTATAACGTTGGAAACACCATTGGTGGGTTACAAATACGTGGAAGCTAAGGAAATGTCGATGGTTGAAGACTGTATCACATCCTGGTTTTTTTCAAAGCTGTGGAAACGCTTGATCGCACTGTACACCGTTAGTACGCCCAAGAGCTGGAAAACTGTGGAAATGCTTAATTGCACTGTACACCGTTAGTACCTCTCAGGTTTGGAAAACTGTGGAAATGCATAATCGCACTGTACACCGTGATGAAAAGCTTTAGACTGAAATATAACCATTAATGTAAATTTAACAGTCACCAAACCAAGTCATAATCTTAAATGCCTTGTCTGACTTCATTGTCCCCGTAGTGTTAAGAAAGGTCGGAACCCTAGTGGCTATGCTACTCTATCTCATGCGTTCGGGAACTAACATTCCAAGAAGGGTCGTTACTCCGTCACTGGATAACGTTGAAGAGTTGAGCATCCTCCTCCGATCAGACTCAATTTGGCCTAGTACTCAGTGACATACTGGTTGGTCCCCCCCTCCCCCCCCAATCAGTAGGGTACTAGTGTTTACACTACGAATAATTAAGCTCAGGTAAGACACAAACCTTTAAAAGACGTTTTCATATCAAAACCCTAGCATCACCACCCGCATAAGCTAACGAAGTCATAACAAATACATCTCCTCCATACTGATTACATCCCTATTTCTATTTTTTTTCATTTATTTACTTTTTATTTAATTACAGACCTAAGTAACAAAAACCCCCATTCAAAACCTGTTTAAAGACCCATCACTAAATTGAACAATTTGTCTTGACATTTCCGTTTCACAATACGATTAGCTTGAAGAACGAACCTAGGTCATACTGCTGCTATACAAGCCGTAGTAAAGCTAAGGTCCCCAGCTCTATAAATTTAAAACACACTGTCCGCAGTCCGTGTTTCTGTTGGAACAATGACCGGAGTCAAATCCGACGGATCGATAGGGATGCGACATAATACAATGACAAACTTGTCAAGATATGGTTTGCACACCCGGTTCATAATGTCCATTAATACCGCCGATGCGTTTGTTAAACCAAATGGCATCACTTTAAACTCGTAATGCCCATAGCAAGTTCAGAGCGCAGTTTTCAGAATATAAGAGTCACGAACTTGAAGTTGATGATTACCTGACCATAGATCGATTTTTGAATAAAAACTTAGACCCCTGGAGTTGGTCAAATAATTCATCGATATGAGGGAGTGGATAAAAGTTCTTGACGGTGAGTTTATTGAGTTCACGGTAGTCGATACACATTCTGAAACAACCGTATTTCTTTTTCATGAATAAGACCGGAGCTCCCAAAGGCGAAGAACTCGATCGGATGAATCCCTTATCCAGGAGTTCCTGTAATTGAGTAGATGATAAACACCAAAATGTACTATATTTTAGTACTATTTTACCCTATGTTTGATAGATTTCTAATGCATTTTATGTGAATAAGATATTTATTTCGTTCATATTTGCATTTAGGAGTTAAATCGGAGCTTGGATAAAAAAAGGAACGGAAAACGAGCTTATTTTGAAGAAAAGTTTCTAAAAGAATAAAGCATTGGACAAGAGAGGATTGGATCGAAGTGTAAATGAAGCTCGAATCGGAAAAAGAATGAAAGATGAGCTAAAAATGGAAGAAAAGTGTAAAAGCTGAGTTTTCGGCTATGCGTTAGTATTTTGGCCATAACTCCTTCATATGAACTCCAATTGGGTTGGTTCAACTTGGAGAATTTAGCTAACATATAGGGCTATAACATATCAAAAGTTCAGATCATTTGGATTTTGAGAAGGTCGCGCGGCGACCATCACTAGTCGCGCCTCTATTTAAGGTCAGTCGCACCGCGACCGTACATGGTCGCGACGTGATCCTATGTCGGCCAGAGGGTTTAAATCCGATTTTTCATCATTTCAAACCATAACTTTGCATAACCCTAAACCAAAAAGAGGCAGCCGACCAGAGGGGGGTTCTTCCCCATTTTGGGAGCATTTTGATGATGATTCGGAGGTGTAAAAGGCTAGGATTGATTCCTATCAATTCTACTTCAAACAGTTTATGATTCGGTTTGCGTATCTTTTTCCGATTTCAATTCGAACATTGTCTATGTGTTTTGTTTGAGATTTTGAAATTGATTTTTGTAAAATTGAATCATGAATTAGATTATGTATATTGTTTAGTTTAATAATCTTTGATAATGAATGTTTGAAGGTTATAATTGTGTTTTGAATGAATTGTTTGATTGAAGATTGTTACGTTATTTGTGAATCCTTGTTTATTGGTGATTATTAGTTGCTATTACTTAACGTGGTTAATAGTGTCATTGAGATTGAGTTCCTTAGATGTTATTGATTATTGATTATTATGAATCTAGGTTTATGATCATTGCTAAATAGATTGAGTTTGATAGGTTAAGATAATAGTAACTAATCAATCTAAAATGAATGAGCTAATAAGTAATTATTAGAAGGTATTGTTGAGTCATACCACGAGAATTAATCGTAACAAGTCGTGAATACTTAATGCACAATCTAGGGAAAAGCACACAATAGAGCACCATCCTTGTGACATCGGATCGATGTTTAATGTGGAACCCTAGATTGTAGATATTAGTTAGACCCGGAACGTTGGCTAATATACATTTAACTTGGACTCTTTGATTAGTATCTAAGTTAATATAAGAGGAATCACAATCAGATAATCAAAGCACATGAACCGGATAATATGAATCTAAGTGTGAAGACTCTAATCAATTACATGTCTATCTCCGATTATTTATCTATTCCTCTTATTTTGTTTTATGTTGTTGGTTTGGTTATTTAGTTCATCTTGAACGTTCGCACGGAACTAAAACGTACCCACTATTTTAGTGTTTTATTAATAATTCCAATTTAACTGAATAACATCGTTCCTGTGTTCCTGTGTTCGACCTGGACTTACCATAGCTATACTATTCCGATCGGGTATTCTTGCCTGGTTGTGTGATAGTAGTGATTGGTATATCCTGTACTTTATAAATAATAAAACTAGACGCTTTCACACGCATCAGTAGACAACTCCTGCAGTTCGGATGGGACTTAACGATAAGGTGCTCGTGCCACAGGTGCTGCACCGGGCACAAGATCGATGGAGAACTCAACCTGCCTAGGCGGTGGAAGGCCAGGTAATTCCTCAGGAAAGACTTTCGGAAAGTCTTGATCTATTGGCACATCCTCAAGTCGCTTCTCCTCCGACTTTTTCTCCATGATGTGTGCGAGGATTGCCTGATAACCCTGTCTCAAGTACTTACGGGTTTTCATGCATGAGATGATATTTAATCTCGTCCCACCGGTCTCCCCTTGTATGACTAAAGTATTGGGGGAGGCAAGAGTAATACGAATGATTTTGTCATAATAGACGATTTCGGCTCGGTGCTTGGATAACCAGTCCATGCCTACAATGATGTCGTAAGTTCCAATCTCGACAGGTATGAGGTTTATTAGAAAAAGTTCGTTTGCGAGATTTAGGGTGCAATTTGGTATTACACTATCGGCCTCGATTAGTTTGCCATTAGCTAACTCTACAGTGTATAAAGTATATAATGCAATAGGGGTAATATCAAATAGCGGGCTGAACTCGATCGATATGAAACTCTTATCAGCACTAGTATCAAACAGAACAGAAACAGTTAAGTTTTTCAGAAGGAACATACCCGTGACCACATTACGGTCTTGACAGACGTCCTTAGAGTTAAGTACGAAAGCTCTACCTCGTGCATTGTTGTGGTTGCCCTTCTTCTTGCGTTTCGGACAATCATTCATGAAGTGTCTAGTATCTCTACACTCCTAACAGGCTCGGGGTTTGATATCGCGTAAAAAATCATTTTTTTATCACCGATATCTCTCTCATTCTGGAACAATACTTGGCATTTGGACTCAAATAATGCACCAATCAATGAAACTTTGCCAAAAAGGTCAAAATGAAGTTGTACAAGAAAAATCAAGCAAAACGAACGAAAGATGAAGATTCCACACACGTTTGAAGATTCAAGACATCAATACAAGATTTAGAGACAAAGTACCCATCACCAAGATCCATCTTATCCAAGATGTTCTTTTTCAAAATACGAATCCAACATAAGAAGAATCAGCAAAAATGGATGATGAATGAAGATTCTACGTACACCGGAAGATTCAAACGATACGTACGAGACATATAAAGATCAAAGATACATTTCAGGTATTCTTTTCATCAAAGTCTTAGTTTTTGAAAAACGTATCCAACGCAAAAAGAATCAATGAAAACGGACGCATCACAAATAAGATACGCGCGAATTAAGAAACGAAGCGAAAGACGGCGGACCGGGGCGGGTGCATGGCAGCCGTCGTCGGCCACCATGCAGCCGCCGCCGGCAGTAGGGGTGGCAGCGCGTGCTATGCTCCCCCTGTCCCCTGACCACTTTTTCGTCCTTGCTCGTACTCGCCTAGTACACGTGCTAGACCTTTTCCGCAACTTTAGGGTACACGTGCTAGACCTTTTCACGCTTTAGGGTACATGTGCTAACAACTTTACCACCTTTTTCTAAAATGTGCTCCTAGTTGCGAAAGTGCACCAAATTTCAAGTATAAATAGGTGCCTTTGGTTCATTTGAAAGATACACCATTCTTATCACACCATTCTTAGAACAATACTTCTACTTAGTTATTAGTTCTACTTTCTCTCTCTATTTTCTTACTCTAAATTAGTTTTAGGCTAGTATAGGAGCTTGTTTAGAATAGAAGGAAAGTGCGGAATGCATTGTTATCTTCGGAGTACGCTCGGAATTGGGTCAATTAATTCAAGTCTATTCTCACTCGCATTTAACCCCGGATCTTTCTATCCTTATCTATCTTAATTAATTATGTTTATATTGATTATGCTAGATTTAGTTATTGCCATGATTAGAGAGTAGTATACTTGTTGTGTTTGGTTGCGATGTAGTTAGTTAATTATGGGATGATTTATAATTAAATATTAAAGAGCGGTAGTATTGCTTTGATCGTCTTATTGCATGTTCTTGTTTGATTGTTGCCTTAGGATCATCATAGTAGTAAAATATAAACGGTCCTAATTATCGTAAAGTAATGTGACGACCCCTATTCGACTGTTACTCGATATAGTACTGAAAACACTTCAAAGTGGAGTACAAATGTATGGAGGTCAAGGAACGACCGAAGGTAGTCATATTATGAAACAGTACAATATTACGAAGTAATATGACGACCCCTATTCGACTGATATTCGATATAGTACTGGAAATACTTCAAGGTGGAGTACAAATGTATGGAAGTCGAGTAACGACCGAAGGTAGTTATATTACGGACTAAAATATAAAATGAGAAACCTAGTTTGATTAACCTTTCGAAATAGACATTTAAAATTCAAATTAATCTAATCGCCTTTCCACCAATAAACGTGATTACAACACCTTTTTAACTACATCCAAATAAAAGGTAGTCAGTCATCTGTGTCAATATAATATGTCAAAGGTATGAAACTGTGGAACCGCAATGCTACATGGGGGATTATCGTAGGACAAGACATGGTCAAGGTTTGAAGCGGCGGAACCACTTTAAGTGAGGAACCTTGTAGATAATTAGGGGATTTATTGGGTAGTCTTAAGCAAGGGCTGGTTTAAAGTCATAAATGAACTTTTTAAATATACGAATCTGTTAGGATGACGAGGAATCGTTATATGATTCAGTTTTGTCTAGTACCTTTATATTTTGTTCTCGTTCATATGAAAGTATTATTAAACCATAATTAAGATTTTGCTTATTATTGTAAATACTTTGTAATGCTACCATAACGTAGCTCCCGGTGTGACATGCTAATAATACTTTAATTAGTAGGGAATCTAGTGTTTACATCACAAGTATCCAAGAAAAATAATTAACAAATGTCTTTCAAAACAGTTTATCCAAAAATCATACCATAACTTAATTAACGAAATCTCAGCAAACACTACCTTTATTTTATCTGCTTTACGTTTTATTTTTATTTCGCTTTTATTTATTTATTTGCCTAAGATAGTTAATATAAAAACCAAAACTCACCCAGTATTTTATAAACCCTTCACTAGTTTGAAAGCCCTCATCTGCTACGCCTTAGTTTTAATTCAGTCAGTTTGAAGAACGAATCTAGGTCATACCTACCGCTTGCCACCCTTAGGATTAACATTCTTACTGAAAATTTAGGCCCCGCGAATACAAATTTCAAAAACACCCACTGATGCCCATCATCAGTAGCCGGTGCAACAACAAGGGAAAAATCCTTACCGACCGCTGGCGATGCATCAGGGTTGATTTGTGTTGGTGTTGTTGTTGGGATTGTAGTTGTTATACTTGGGTGATCGGCGGTCTTTTGCAAGATGCCCATACCGCTTGCAGTTGTTGCAAGGAGTACCACAAGGACCGTCGTGATGGCGGTTGCACTTGGAACAAAAGGGTTTCGTCCAGTGTAACCCCGTTTGGGTTCGGTGTTTGAAGTATAAGCCTTGACAGTGTCGGGTTTCTTGTTCTGGCTGTTGTGGTTGTCAGTCCATTTTCTCTTGTTGTTGTTGTTAGATGGATCGTGTGTTTCACGACTGACAATCATTTCCATGAGTTGATGTGCTAGGCGGATGGCACTCTGAATGGTTGCAGGTCAGGATGAGGCGACGTTCCCCTGGATATTTTCCGGGAGACCGCGGATGTACCTCTGGATGCGTTTGTGCTCAGGGTGTACCATAGATGGGCAGAGCAGAGAAAGTTGTTGAAATCTGGTGGTATATCCGATGATGTCGGTTCCCTGAACCGATAAGCGCCAGAACTCATCCTCCAATTTCCGGAGTTCTTCGTTGGGACAATACTCCTCCGTGAGCATCTTTTTCAGATCCTCCCAGGGGAGTAGATAAGCAGTTTCGATGCCTATAGAGTTGGCATATGAATTCCACCAACTGAGAGCACCTTCCTGAAGGGTATAGGTGGAGAACTTAACTTTAGAATCCTCTGTACAATTGCTGATACGGAAAACAGATTCCATTCTTTCGAACCATCTGATCAGGACGATGACTCCTTCAGTGCCCTTGAAGTACAAGGGTTTGTAGTTGAGGAAGTCCTTGTAGGAACAGAGTTTGGCTGTAGGGTTGTTGTTCAGTGTGTCTTCGCTGCCAGAACTTGGCTGTCAAGGTAGCTAAGGCTTGGGCTACACTTTGTGCAATAAGTTTAGCGAACTCAGTATCACTGTACGTGTGTCTTTTTGGAGGCATGGTGCTCAGTAAACAAGAAAGGAGGTAAGTGAGATGTTTGCATAGGATTTTGACATATCACATATGTATATATAATGAGGTTATATACAACATGACAATATACAGAGTAAGATAATATGTTAAGGTTAGTAACCATTTCACGATATAAAGTTCAAATGATTAAAGGATTTAGAGTTTACAAAAGGTTACAGAACCTAAAGTCACAAAAGATGCCGGGAATTGTTACATCCGGTCAAATTACATATATTTCTACATAGATAGTTAACGAATTACAATATAGAGACTACACTAATCTCGGTGTAGATCCAGTTGAGGAAGCAAAGAGGTAAGGTGGTTGATAGACTCTGCAAGTCTGCTAACCATTCGGAGAGCATCCTCTGTTTCTCGCAGGCGCGTCTCGCATTTTTGAAGCCTCGATTGTAAAACGGAGATCTCGTTTCGGTTACTGATTACTTGGTTATGAACGATTTCCATGGTTTGCGTGGTATCTTCCATTTGGTCATGAGTTAGGTTCATAGTTTTAGAAATATCTGCCTGACCTATGTACAACTGTGCGATACCATCTTGGGTTTGTTCCATCCAGTTAGAGCGAACATTACGTTGTTCGATTTCCATGTCGTGTAACCGGCGTTCGTGACGGTGCACTCGAGCAGCTAACACGGGAACAGTGCGATGTGTTGGTTCTTGGGTCTACGGGAAGAGATCCATTGCTGAATATTCTCCGTCATCAGCATGGACTTCTATATCATCTTCAATCCTCCAGGTGGCCATAACCGTGGGTAACCAGCTCCATTGGTGGGTGATGCGTCACCAGCGGTCGGTAAGGATTCTACCCTTGTCGTAGCACCGGCTACTAGCGATGGGCATCCGTAGGTGTTTTGAATTTGTAATTGCGGGGCCTAAATTTTCCCTAACAATGCTAATCCTAAGGGTGAGCAAGTGGTAGGTATGACCTAGAGTCGTTCTTCAAACCGACTGAATTGAAACTAAGGCATGGCAGATGAGAGCTTTCAAACTAGTGAAGGATTTATAAAATAGTGGGGGAGTTTTGGTTTTTCTATTAACTAACTATTGCAAGTAAATAAATGAACGCGAAATAAAAATAAAATGTAAAGCAAATAAAATAAAGATAGTCTTTGCCGAGACTTCGTTAATTAAGTTATGGGGTGATGTTTGGAGAAACTATTTTAAAAGATATTTGTTAATTGTTACTCTTGGATACTTGTGATGTAAATACTAGATTCCCTACTAATTAAAATCCCATTAGCATGTCACACCGGGAGCTAGGTTATGGTAACATTACAAAGTATTTAGAATAATAAGCAAAATCTTAATTATGGTTTAATAATACTTTCATATGAACAGGAACAAAATCTTAAGGTACTAGACATAACCGAATCATATTATGATTCCTCGTCATCCTAACATATTTGTATATTTAAAAAGTTCATTTATGATTTTAAATCTGCCCTTGCTTAAGACAACCCAATAAATCCTCTAATTATCTACAACGTTCCTCACTTAAAGTGGTTCCGCCGCTTCAAACCTGGCCATGTCTTGTCCTATGATAATCCTCCATGTAGCCTTGTGATTCCATAGTTTCATACCTTTGACAAATTATATTGAGACAGATGACTGACTACCTTTTAATTGGACGTAGTTAAAAAGGCGTTGTAATCACGTTTATTGGTGGAAAGGTGATTAGATTAAATTGAAGTTTAAGAGTCTATTTAGAAAGGTTAATTAAACCAGGTTTCTCTATTTATATATTAGTTCGTAATATAACTACCTTTGGTCGTTACTCGAATTCCATATATTTGTACTCCACCTTGAAGTATTTCCAGTACTATATCGAATATCAGTCGAATAGGGGCCGTCATATTACTTAGTAATATTGTACCGTTTCATAATATGACTACCTTCGGTCGTTCCTCGAGCTCCATACATTTGTACTCCACCTTGAAGTGTTTCCAGTACAATATCGAGTAATAGTCTAATATGGGCCGTCACATTACTTTATGATAATTAGGACCGTTTGTATTTTACTACTATGATGATCCTAAGGCAACAATCAAACAAGAACATGCAATAAGACGATCAAAGCAATACTACCACTCTTTAATATTTAATTATAAATCATCCCATAATTAACTAACTACATCGCAACCAAACACAACAAGTATACTACTCTCTAATCATGGCAATAACTAAATCTAGCATAATCAATATAAACGTAATTAATTAAGATAGATAAGGATAGAAAGAAACAGGATTAAATGCGAGAGAGAATAGACTTGAATTTATTGACACAATTCTGAGCGTACTCCGAAGATTACAATGTGTTCCACACTTTCCTTCTATTCTAAACAAGCTCCTATACTAGCCTAAAACTAATTTAGAGTAAGAAAATAGAGAGAGAAAGTAGAATTAATAACTAAGTAGAAGTATTTTTGTAAGAATGGTGTAGGAAAGGTGTGTCTTCAAATGAGCCTTGGAGCCTCCTATTTATAGGAGAAAATGGGTGCATTTTACCAACTTGGGGTATATGTTTACAAAAGGTGGAAAAGTTACTAGCACGTGTACGCCAAAGTCGCGGAAAAGGTCTAGCACATATACCCTGCGAGTACGGTCGAGGATGAAAAAGCGCACGGGGGACGGGGGTGGCCAGCCGGTGCCGCCACCATTGTGGCCGGTGGCGGCAGCCTGGTGGCCGGCGGCGACTGCCACCTGCCCGCCCCGGTTCGCTGTCTTTAACCTCGTTACTTGATTTATGCGTATCTCCTTCGTTATGCGTCCGTTTGCATTGATTCTTTTTGCATTGGATTCATTTTTCAAAAAGGAAGACTTTGATTAAAAGAAATCCCAAAAATATGTCTATGATCTTTGGATGTCTTGTACGAATCATTGGAATCTTCCATCATACGTAGAATCTTCATTCTTCCTCCGTTTTTGTTGATTCTTCTTCTGTTAGATTCATATTTTGAAAAAGAATATCTTGGAGAAGATAAATCTCAGTGATGGGTACTTTTTCCTTAAAATCTTGTCTTGATGTCTTGAATCTTCAAACGTGTGTGGAATCTTCATTTTCGTCCGTTTTGCTTGATTTTCCTCGTGCAACCCCATTTTGACCTTCTTGACAAAGTTTCATTGATTTGAACATTATTTGAGTTCATTTCCCAAGTATTGTTCCAGAATGAGAGAGATATCGGTAGTAAAAATGTGACTTTTTACACGATATCAAGTATCCCACACTTATAACTTTGCTTGTCCTCAAGCAAACTTGAATTTCAAACATGGTTAAAGATATGTAGATAATGAAATATTTTAGGGCGGAACTTTTTACTGAGGGGGTTTTTGAAAAATAAAATATTTGTGCTTTTGAAAAAGTAGGGTCGTAATCTTTGGGAGCATGCTTTTGATCTTTGATCTTAGATACATGACTAGGTGACCCTCTCAAGGTGGTCACTCCAATCACTCAAAGTGTTTAGGGTTTCCTATTCTAATATTATCAATCACTCAGAACGCCAGTCATGTATCATTTATCGTCATAGGTTTGATCGAGAATCAAATCGTTACCTTTTAAGTGAGCGCGAAGTCGATCTAGCCACAATCATTCTAGGAGAAGTTATGTAGGGTTTTTGGAGTGGAGTGTTGGTGATATTAGAAGGGGATGTGTTGGTTTTTCATAGGTTTATTATATATATTTTTTATGACGAGGAAAGCTGGAATTTTTAGGAGGATTGACACTCTTTTCTCTTGATTTTTGGTAGGACTCTTTTTCTCCATTTGACTTTTTTTTCTTCGAATTCTTTTCTTTTGATGAGTTTTTTCTACATCATATCCTTGTAGCTTCTCTTCTTTCATCTTTGGAACTTTCTATGAAGTTTGAGGGATGCTTTTGATAGGGTATGGATAACGTATTTTCATTTTTGGGTATATGAATGGGTTTAAGAATGATGTGATTCGATCTCCTTTTCACTCACCAATTCGGATTGAAAATGCAGAACAGGAGCAAGTTCTGTTCTAAACGCATACATCGGCACACTCAAGAATCGAAGAAGTGAAGCATTAAAAATGAATGCTTTATATGGCTCAAGATACCTCACGAATCGAAATTTGGTTTGCTGTGTGCCTAGTCATGCGATGCTCTTTATGGGATTACTAAACTAATTTTTCAAAGGAATTCGTATTTTATTTATCCTTCTTCCGCAAAGTAAATCATTCTTTGTCTAAAATTTTTTATTTTCAACATATTTTTAACTCAATTTTGAAAAATTCTGTTTAATTATTGAATTAAGAGCAGCGAGTTTAGAATCCCACACTTACAATAGTGTAACTACTGCTATCCCACACTTAAAGGAACATCGTCCTCGATGTTATTCTAAGCTCTAAGTGGGGTAAAATCTCACACTTAGGGTTAGAAACATCTAAGATGTATTCTTTTAGCAGTGTGTGTTGGGTTTGAATCCCACACTTAGTGATAAGCATAGTGGATATGGTATATTTGTAATGAAAGAAAGAGACTGGTATAGAAGTACTCCCCGGTATTTGCAGTGCTCCATGGTATGTGTTTACGTAACTTCATATTTGTGGGTTCACTCTTGATCAAGTCTTCTTGTGATTGGTCTCGTAGGTGTGAACACGTTGGATATACTTTCTTTATTCCCGACGTCGAAAACTTGATGCGTAGGGCAGAAACTTGTTCGTATATCCAAGTGTGAAAGATAGTCGGAGACTTTATCACTTCTTGGAATGTAAAATTGCGGAAATGTAAAACACGGGTTGCCTCCCGAGAAGCGCTCTTTTAAAGTCGAGAGCTCGACTTCATTTCTCCTAGCTATATAGAGATGGATGCATCCATGGGATCCACTATAGTGATGTTGTGGGCCCTAGGTTACGAGAAAGTATATCGAGGTGGAAAGATTCTTATGAAACGATTGACTATTGTCATAATCAATTCAAGTGGACTATCTCTAGATGATGCCTTGTAGTTCTGAAGATGCTCTGAAGTTGTCCTCGTAAGTCCGTGAAGTCCGAAGCTGATGTAGTCGACTGCTTTAGTAACATGTCCACTAGGGTCGGTCATGGTGGTTGTATCTTTCTTAACAACCTCTCTTTGCGGTGGGTTTTGCAAGAGAGAGCATACAAAAGCCAAGAATTGCAGTTTCATGCTTTCAAAGTTCTCGGTCTTGGGGTCTCCGATGAATCTTCTGATGGACGTGCACAGGTCCTTTATTTGTCGGTGCTGATGGTTGTTGAATGGAAAGTCGATTCTGAGAAAACTAGAGTAAGCTGACGAAGTATCTCCTTGCATCCTGAGTGGAATATGAACTTCATTCTGGAGTTACTTTTCTGTTGTTGAATCTCCCGTATATGGATCGTAACAAAAGTAGCGATATCAAGTGGTGATTCATGTGTGGCCCTAAAAGGTCATTCGATCCTTGATTCCTCCCAAACAAGATCACTAAGTTCTTCAATCAATAACTCAACTTGTTTTTCAATAGTGGAGTTGATAACCATATATCCTTTTTCTTTGGAACTAAGGTAATCTTCTCTATTTAGCAAGTCAAGAAATGATGTGAGGTCAGTCATTGTCAAGATATCAGCATGCCTGCTCGGATGTCCAATAGTCTCTTTTATATGCGCTCTAATGGATCCTAACATCTCCCATTGCATTGAGGTGAATGGGATGTTAGATCTTTTAAGGGCATTGTAGATCCTAACGTAAGTCCATTTCTATTGTTGACAGAATTGCAGTTCAGCAGGGGAAGGGGTAAGCATGTTGATTTTGCTGCTTATTTCTCCTACTGCTTTGTTGAATCTTTGGATGAGCACTTTGGGATCTGTGATGGTTTGTGGTTGGTAACTAGTGTGTTTGGAATATTCCTCCAGTGTTTCTCCTCTCGTGGGATGGTTGTGGTTACTTTTCGCCATTTCTTCAGGGGTAAACAGATTAGTTGGCGGTCTGCTTCTTCTGTATTCTTCTTTTATCTTTCTCTTTCCGATTATTTCTTCCATCATTGGTTTGTTTGCTGATGCATTTTTCATCTTTTGTCCTATTCGTGGGAGGTCAATCGGAAAATATGGCGTGATTGCCAGTTCCTTGCTAGATTTCCTTTCACTTGTTGACCTTGCAGTTTCTTGGAGATCATGTACATGTCGGCTTGGTCTCCAGGGTTAGGGTTGTCGATATGGAAAGTGATGGTTTCTCCCTGGGACTGAAAACCGATGGTTTGTGCAAAGATGTTGATGATTGCCTTGGTCGTATTCATGAAAGGTCTTCCTAGTATGATTGGGATGTGTATGTCTTCCTGCATATCCATTACTACAAAATCTGCTGGGTAAAGAAATTCTACAATCCTAACTAAAACATTTTCAGCTATTCCCCTAGGGTATTTGACTGAGTGGTCAGCAAGCTGTATGGTCATTTTGGTAGGTCGAAGATTTTCTAACTCAAGCCTCTTGAAAAGCGAGTATGGCATAAGATTAACACTAGCTCCTAAATCGGCAAGAGAACAGATGATGCCTGAACTGTAGATAGAACAGGGGAGAGTAAAACGTCCGGTGTCTCCGAGTTTTTCTGGAATGGTATTTTTCAAGATAGCTGAACATTACTCGTTCAGCGGGACATTGGGTACTTCGGGTACCTTATCCTTGGTTGTAAGAAGCCTTCTGAAGTACTTTTTGGAAGGAACTTCAGATACGGTATCTAGGAATTTCCTATCAAGCTTAAAAGACTTAAGCTTGTCGGGTCGTTGTTTAAGACGAACCGGAAATGGAATTTTCCTATTTGATGTAGACTCTAAATCTATTGTCGATGGGACAACAGGTGGTTCCTTCACCGGAAAAGAAATCATAGGTGGGCTATCTGCTACTTGAGAGTCTTGAATATGAGAAGCCTCTTTATGGCAACTAGTTGGACTATTCTGAGTTTCGCGCTAATTCATTGTGCTAATTGTCCTAATTGGGATTCGAAAGCTTTTAACAAAGTCAGTTGATCTCTTACGATGAGATCAGTTTGGTCTTGTTTAGCCGAGATTCCTTAAATGACTGGTATCAGGGTGTCGTTAAAACTAGAGGGTTGCAAGGAAGAGGGTTCAGAAGGTTGAGGTTCGTAAGTTAGTCGGCTATTCCTAAGTGGGTTAAAGGAAGGGTTAGCATCGTGTAACACCCCCAAAATCACTGTTCAGCGGAAGCAAGCTTTGGGGTGCTACTAATCAAATATCACAGCACAAAAGTAAAGCAAACGACATCTATATGCAACGTTTGTAAAATAGTTACATTTCCATACATAAAATGTTTTGAAAACATAGAGTTTTTGGTTACAAAATGAAGTTCCCTAGAGTCCGCGCGTATAGCGGGAGATTCTATTACATAATCATAATAAATACAAAAGATAATGTTAAGAACCTCATTTAACTGCAGTGTAGAAATCTTGCGACTATAGCTAGTATCCTGAGGGGATCCTACTCTATCGGTGTTCCTGAGATACAAAGCTAAAAAGTGTCAACCAAAAAGGTTGGTGAATCTCACAGGTTTGTAAATAATATTAGTATTTGAACACAAGCTTTCATCAATAATGCTCGCATGCATAAATCAGATATTTGCAATCCCGCAAATGTAAAGTAAGTAAGTTATACCGTTGCCATGAGGCTCATAATCGAAGCTTAACCCGTAAGTAATAAGTTGCTCCCGTGACATGTTCGTAACTGAGCAAGCATAAGTAACGAATAATAGTCGCCCGTTTATACGGTACAGTTCGTGGTAGCGCTACTACCCCGGGAGGGGAGAGTCATTTCCCTAATGGATCCATTAACTAGTGTTCGCGCTTAAGTCCATAACTAACGATATATGATGGAGAGACTTCAGTAAAAGTAATTAACTCATGCAATCCCGTATAGTAAAATGAGTTGTTCGTACTTGTGTTCAAGAAAAGTAAGCAATGTATCTCACCCCATATGTATAAAACAGTAAAAGTGGGGCTGTAAGACTCACCTGAGTCTAGTAAGTATGAAGGTGTAATCAAGTAAGTAAAGCGGATGTAAGTCCGTACGTGGTTCTCCGAACCCTGCAACCTTCTGGCATCCAAAACGCACAAGGTTGTAAGTAAGCAAGTAATCAAATAAGTAGGTATCTTAAAAGATCACTCATGCTAGTTGTCCACTCAACTAGGAAATGTCCAAGTGTTTGTTTAGTATTTCATTTGTAGTTTTGAAAAACAAGTATGGCCCGTTGGTGACGGTGTGTAATAATAATTCTCAAAAGCATTATTGTTATGTTTTGATTCGATTTTATACTCATAAAAGTGATTGTTAACCATTCTAGCATTGGTTTAATATCGTATTGATTAATTATCATCATTTGGTAACCATTTTGAGTAAATTTCAAAGTGCTGAAAAATGTTGACCAAAGTTGACCATGATCTGCTCTGCGAACCGAGATTGCTCTGCGAACTGAGATGGTTCTGCGAACCGAGATGGCTTTGCGAACCGAGATGGTTCTGCGAACAGAGATGGCTCTGTGAACCGAGATGGCTCTGCGAACCGAGATGGCTCTGCGAACCGAGATGGCTCCGCGAACCGAGATGGCTCTGCGAACCGAGATTGGATCTCAGCTCGCAGGATCGGCTATTCGCGATTTTTCAGTAGATTTCAACTTTTAAAGCGTTTTTAATTGGGTTTTTGGACATAATCTTGTGGGGTAAACATTCTAGCATGTAAATAAAAGCTTTCTAAGCAATTGAATCGAGTTTTGAAGCGTTTCTTACCAAGAATCAAAAATGGAGAAGATGGAGATGAGGTAGAAGATGATGGTGGTGATCTTGATGTTCTTGCTCCCTTGATGATGAAGATGACCGATTACGATGATGAAAATGGTGTTATTTTTGCAGTTTTTAGAGAGAGAGAGGAGGATGTAAGGTAGAGAGAGATGAGAGAAAAATGGGTGGATGTGTGTGTGTAAATGAGATGAGGTGAGGAAGAAAGGGGTTAAAAGGGGTGGGCCATGGGTCTGTTGGGGCTGAGCTCGGGTCGCGGGTCTGGGCCAACCCATTTGGGTCTCGTGGGGTTGTTTCCTCGAATTTGTGTTACGTTCCGCGATTGATTAAATGTTATGCGTTTTGTGTTAAAGTTTATCTGGAATATCGAGGTATTTTACCAAAATACCTAGTAATGAGTTATAAAAATATAATTTGAACTATTTTTGTTTGCCGGGCACGTCTCGTGTGTTTTCGCCACGTTCGGAGTGTTTTAAACAATACGAATTACGTTTAATATATTTTCATGATATATTAATGCAAATAATGTCTGTTTGGATAGTTCCACATTATTTAAAAGTTTTGTCACCTACGTCCATTTATTAATGTCGGACCTCGTCCGGTTCATAAGTGTACGATTTAAATTAAATCGCGTAAGTGTGTATGTAATTACACCATAATGTTACATATATTTAGAGTATTACAAAACTAAATACACGTAATTACAAGTAGTTTAGGCAGTAATTAAAGTCCTAATTTGGCGGGTGTCACACATCGGGCGGAGTTAGATGAGAGTGAGGAATTTGGGCTGAGTGGTTCAAATTAGCACAATTAAGGCATGTTTGAACTTGACAGACTTCTTGTTGTTGACTTTTCATTTCCTTAACCTCCTTGGTTAGGTCTGCCACTTGCTGACCGAGAGTTTTGATAGCTTCATTTTCGAGTGTAGTTGGTGGATTCACTATTGAGGAGTGATTTTTACTGTTCCAGTCATGGTTGTGCGTTGTCATTTCCTCAATAAGGCTCCAAACTTCATTGGTCGTACAATTCATGAAACTGCCTCGAGAGGCGGTATCAAGTAAAGGACGGTGATGTGGGAAAAGACTATTGTAGAAAATGCGAAATTGGTCTGAACGTTAAAATCGATGATTTGGACATTTCTTCAGCAATCCCTTAAAGCAATTCCATGCATCGTAGATTGATTCATCATGAACTTGGCGGAAGTTTATGATGTTGGTCCTAAACGTGGCTTGTTTTGATGGGGGGAAATATTTGGCCAAAAATTTGGTTACTAATTCTACCCAAGCGGTTATAGAGTTAATCTCTAATCCCTCAAACCAGGTTTTGTGCATTGAGAGTGAGTGAATAGGGAAATAGGTATAGATAGACTATGTCCTGATTAACTCCAATTGGCTTAAAGGAGTTGGATAAGGAAATGAATTTGCCAAGGTGTGAGTTGGGATCGTCATTTAGTAGGCCATGGAATTGACAGTGATTTTGGACTAACTGAACAATGTGTGGTTTTAATTCAAATGATCCTCTATCGGTTTCCGGATAGACGATTGGCCCTCCTCGGCCTTCAATCAAAGGTTTAGAGTCTTCAGCGATAGTGATACATGCAGCTTTCATAGTCTTGTTGGCAGGTGGTTGACTAGCAGAGTGGAGAGGGGTGGTAATTCCTAAAAGTAGTAAAAGGAAGGAAAAACAAAGAAAAATGTAGGGTTTTAAGAAATCCTAAAGGTTCACTAGTAAGTAAGTTCGTCTTAACGCCTAAGGATCGTACAGTTGGTTCCCCGGCAACGGTGCTAAAAATTTGATGCGTCACCAACGGCTACTGGCGACGGGCATCAGTGGGTGTTTTAAATTTGTAATTGCGGGGCCTAAGTTTTCTCTAACAATGATAATCCTAAGGGTGGGCAAGTGGTAGGTATGACCTAGAGTCGTTCTTCAAACTGACTGAATTGAAACAAAAGCATGGTAGATGAGGGCTTCCAGACTAGTGAAGGTTTTATAAAATAGTGGGGGAGTTTTGGTGTTTCTATTAACTAACTTAGGCAAGTAAATAAATGAAAGTGAAATAAAAATAAAACGTAAAGCAGATAAAATAAAGATAGTGTTTGTTAAGACTTCGTTAATTAAGTTATGGGATAATGTTTGGAGAAACTATTTTAAAAGATATTTGTAAATTGTTACTCTTCGATACTTGTGATGTAAACACTAGATTCCCTACTAATTAAAATCCCATTAGCATGTCACATCGGGAGCTAGATTAAGGTAACATTACAAAGTATTTAGAATAATAAGCAAAATCTTAATTATGGTTTAATAATACTTTCATATGAACGGGAACAAAATCTTAAGGTACTAGACATAACCGAATCATATAACGATTCCTCGTCATCCTAACAGATTTGTATATTTAAAAAGTTCATCTATGACTTTAAAACATCCCTTACTTAAGACTACCCAATAAATCCCCTAATTATCCACAGCGTTCCTCACTTAAAGTGGTTCCGCCGGTTCAAACCTTGGTCGCATCTTGTCCAATGATAATCCCCCATGTAGCCTTGCGGTTCCATAGTTTCATACCTTTGACAAATTATATTGAAACAGATGACTGACTACTTTTTAATTGGACGTTGTTAAAAAGGCATTATAATCACGTTTATTGGTGAAAAGGCGATTAGATTAAATTGAAGTTTAAAAGTCTATTTAGAAAGGTTAGTTAAACTAGGTTTCTCAATTTATATATTATTCCGTAATATAAATACCTTTGGTCGTTACTCGACTTCCATACATTTGTACTCCACCTTGAAGTGTTTCCAGTACTATATCGAATAACAGTCGAATAGGGCCATCATATTACTTCGTAATATTGTACCGTTTCATAATATGACTACCTTCGGTCGTTCCTCGACTTCCATATATTTGTACTCCACCTTCAAGTGTTTCTAGTACTATATCGAGTAACAGTCGAATAGGGGCCGTCACATTACTTTACGATCATTAGGACCGTTTATATTTTACTACTATGATGATCTTAAGGCAACAATCAAACAAGAACATGCAATAAGACGATCAAAGCAATACTACCACTCTTTAATATTTAGTTATAGATCATCCGATAATTAAATAACAACATCGCAAGCAAACACAACAAGTATACTACTCTCTAATCATGGCAATAACTAAATCTAGCATAATCAATATAAACGTAATTAATTAAGATAGATAAGGATAGAAAAAACCAGGATTAAATGCGAGAGAGAATAGACTTGAATTTATTGACACAATTCCGAGCGTACTTTGAAGATTACAATGCGTTCCGCACTTTCCTTCTATTCTAAACAAGCTCCTATACTAGCCTAAAACTAATTTAGAGTAAGAAAATAGAGAGAGAAAGTAGAACTAATAACTAAGTAGAAGTATTGTTCTATGAATGATGTAGGAAAGGTGTGTCTTCAAATGAGCCATGGAGCCTCCTATTTATAGGAGAAAATGGATGCATTTTAGCAACTTGGGGCATATGTTAGCAAAAGGTGGAAAAGTTGCTAGCACATGTACCCTAAAGTGCGTAAAGGTCTAGCACGTGTACCCCAAAGTCGCGGAAAAGGCCTAGCACATGTACCCTGCGAGTATAGGTGAGGATGAAAAAGCGCATGGGGGACGGGGGGTGGCCATCCATCACCACCACCATGGTGGCCAGCGGCGGCAGCCTGGTGGCCGGCGGCGGCTGCCACCTGCCCGCCCCGGTTCGCCGTCTTTCGCATCGTTACTTGATTCGTGCGTATCTCCTTCGTTATGCGTCCATTTGCGTTGATTCTTTTTGCGTTGGATTCGCTTTTCAAAAAAGAAGACTTTGATGAAAAGAAATCCCAAAAATATGTCTCTTATCTTTGGATGTCTTGTACGAATCATTTGAATCTTCCGTCGTACGTAGAATCTTCATTTTTCATCCGTTTTTGTTAATTATTCTTCTATTAGATTCGTATTTTGAAAACGAATATCTTGGATAAGAGAAATCTCAGTGATGGGTACTTTTTCCTTTAAATCTTGTCTTGATGTCTTGAATATTTAAACGTGTGTGGAATCTTCATTTTTCGTCCGTTTTGCTTGATTTTTCTCGTGCAACTCCATTTTGACCTTCTTGACAAAGTTTCATTGATTTAAATATTATTTGAGTTTATTTGCCAAGTATTTTTCCAGAATGAGAGAGATATTGGTAGTAAAAACATGACTTTTTACGCGATATCAGTGGGCGATTGCCCGATGGCGAGCTATAGTTGAGACGTTACCCGCGATGGAAGGATTGTGGTAAGGTCTAGCTCGGTGTGAGCTACCAGTGCTTCTATCCATGAGTGGTTCTGAGTGGCTGTGATGTGAGCGAGAGAGAGATGATGGTGTACGTGCAGTTTGTCTAGGCGATGAGTCTGCCATTTCTGTGGTCAGAATGTTTAACAAGTGAGGCCTATGATCATATCATATCATATAATATAATATAGCCTAGAAAGTTTCTAGCATAAAGAAGTATAAGTCCCAGTTTCTCTCGTGGTCAGAGTCAACTAGTGTATTCCTGTTCAATATAATTATTTCAGCTCTTACATCATCTTTATTTAATTGTACATAGTTGATCAGGCTATGTTAAATTAAACTCGTATGATGTAATCCCTGAACCAATCACACCTAACAAGGAAATACTGCCTAACGGTCATAGTCTAGGCCCACTAAATTCAACCTAGTTCACTATAACCTTAGGCTCTGATACCAATCTATTGTAATCCCAAATTTTGATGCGGAAGCGATTCGGGTCAGGGCGCAAATAATACGGTAATCACAGGATATAAGATAAAGTGAACGACTCTATATGCGTCGTTTTAACAAAATACATTGATTGTAATAAAATTTTACAATAGTTATAATGATTACATAAGCTCGGTACCTTGATCTGAAAAATTCTATAGCATTACTACTGATATAAAATATAATAATGCAGTAAAATCTCTTGATGTTCGTGTTTGCATGCGACTCGAGCTAAGTAATATCCTGAGCAGTCCTACTACTGCTGTGTACCTGAGAATACATGCTAAAAGGTCAGTTAAAAGCTGGTGAGCTCACAGGTGTAAATGATAAAACCACAATGTATGAACCACAATATTTAATAATGTGTTTGAAGTTAATTAAATAAATGTGTATATTACTGCCATGAGCCCATAGTTCGAGCTTAATTGAGGGGTCAGGATCCGCCTTTAATGACCTGAGCGAGGTGACTCTGATCGAGTGCCTAATCTACACTCGTGTGAACTAATGATAATGTGCCCGTTTGACATCACAGTCAAGGTAGCGCGACTACCCCGGACAGGGATTGTCAATCCCATATGGTACCATACACTAACATTTACGCTAAATCCATATTAACAAACTATGTGGTGGAGGATTTTATGATTAGTAAAACAACTCATGCAGTCAATATATCGAGTTTGGTACTTGTGTTCACGTGTAAAACAAATATGAGCATTGATTCCCACCCCGGGAGTAAAAACAGTAAAAATACGGGGCTATGAGACTCACCTGAGTCTAATGCGTTTATCTCAAAAATGTGCGTTGCTAAACCAAGCAGTGATGTCCGAAGACTGTAACCTGAGGGCGTCCAAAACGCGCGTTGGTTAATACGTGAGTAGGTATCTCAAAAGATCACCTATGCTAGTTGTTCATTCAACTAGTTCTGTCCAAATACATTGGTTTGTTTGATTGTTTGTTTGCGTTTTTGAAAATATGTACGGTCCGTTGGTGACGGTTTGTAATAATAACCTTAAATCACTATTATCATGTGTTGTTTCATTGTATATTATCAAAGTATATGTCTCGTGTGTTGTATCGTATATAAGCATTAAAGTATATGTGTATCATGTACGAGTACATAGCATGTAGTTTAAGGGTTGTATATGTTTGACACTTGGTGTGAAATGTATTTATAAACTTTAGGTGATGGGGTCCGGGGGCAGCGCCCCTAGTTAGCGGGGTTCCAGGGGTGGCAACCCCTGGCGGGGTCCAAGGGGCAGAGTCCCTGGCTGGGGTCGAGGTGTTTTCAAGGTCTTGACAACTAGTAATTCAGTGTTTTCAAGGTTCTGATTTGTGCGACACTGGATGCGACACCAAGTGCGACATAGGCTATTGTGTCGTAGGTCATGACTACGACATAAGTGTCTGTGTCGCATAATGCGACGTCCGCATATTAATGCGACATAAGGTGTTGTGTTGCTATATGCGACCTCTGAAAGTGTTGCGACATAGACATTTGTGTCGCTATATGCGACATTCGTGATGTAGTGCGACATAAGGGCTTGTGTCGCAGAAGGCCTAGCCTTTCTACGAAATAACCGGTTGTTTGGGTTTTCAAGTGTCGGGTTTGTGGTCAAACGACCTCGGTTTGACCCGAATCTTTTACACAAGTCTTAGATGAGTTTATAGAGTTTGCAGAAATTATTGGTTCGTGTCGGGGGTAACCAAAGTGTTGGATCTATAAAATGGTCAAAATCGACATTTTCAGACAATGTTGTAAAAATTATAAGTTAGTAAAATATTATTCTAAATACTTTATTTTAAGTTAGTAAAAATGTTGACGGGTCTCGGTTTGCGCGTTCGTTGCTGATGACACGTAATAAGTCAAGTTCTTATGTGTTATTATCTCACCTTTTTAGCCCAAATCATGATGAATAAACCCGAAATTAACACTTTATCATTAAAACTCATCAATTGGGCTAAAATGTAGACAACGTTTCAAAAATCATCTTAAATGGTCAAAAAATACGATAAATGTAACGAATACGATCATAAGCATTTCCGTTCATGATTTTAAGCACTTTTTAAGTTCCACTTAGATTTATGACCTCTAACTTATGTCATTTTCTTCATTAGGAAATTACGATCGTGTGCATATAAAGAACGCTCAAAATGGACAATCGACGAAGAAGTTACGCCTAAACGAAGATCCCAAACAACCGAAGAGTAACAATACGGGAGAGCCAAGCCGTATACGGCCAAGCCCAGCCGTATACGGCCAAGACCAAGCCGTATACAGCCTGTCCCAACGGTATACGGCCAAGGTCCAGTCGTATACGGCCAATCTCACCCGTATACAGCCTGGTCCCTCCCCTATCGCCCCCATTCTCTCCCATATACGGCCAAACTCGCCCGTATTCTATGTTTTGTCCGTACAAGATTCAATTTTGATACGATTGGGAAATACGGCTGAGATTTTAGAGGTGGGAATACGGTTGAGCCAAGTCTATAAATACTCATCACCACCTCCTCATTTCTCATCCATTCAAACACACTTCATTTCATTCTCTCATTTCTCTCTCTACTCTCTCTCTAGAAATAATCAAATTAGGTTAGTATAATAAGCTAGTAGATTAACTTCTAGCTTAGTTGTAATGGAGCTGTTCCAAGACAGCGATTGCACAAGATTTGTAATAACGCTTTGTCAAGTTCTATTATAATCTCTATCTTGTTATTTTTAATAATGTTGTGCTGCTGCCATGATTATTTAGAAATGCTTGCTAGAATTATTTCCATGCTTAGCTAAACAAATCTGTGTTTGCTATGATAGTTGTTATGCTAGGGTAGTTATGCTTTAATCATGTTGTTACTCTGTCTGTATACTGTTGATATATATTTGAATATATGAATTGAATCTCCATTGTTTATCTATCCAACCTATGTTGTGGTTTGTAACTTACCGCTAGAACTTAACTTGTGGTACGCCGCTTATTATTCTGTGTCTGATGATCGTTGAACTCAACATGGCTGGTGTTCTCCTGGTTGAAATACACCGGAGGGAGACACGGAGCGTAGGATTAGAGATAGATTAGATTCACTTTATATAACAAATGTTTAGAGAGAACTTTTGGAACATTTGTGACTTAGCCACTTATCCAGTTACTCGGCACAAATAAAAATGATCCCTGTATGCTACTCTGTTGCATGTTCTTGTTTGATTATTGCTTTAGGGTTTGCATGCTAGTATCACTTGTGCTGTTGGATACATGATTAGGTTTTCGAATATAAATTGACTGTATACATCAGTTTAATATGCATAGAATAGTTATGTTGATTTATATGAAATAATGATGAACAATTTAATCAACCGTTTGACCAGACCATCCCAACTTGTTCCGGTGGGAAACTCCTGTTCATGTTTTTGTTTATTCAAGAATTCATGCCATGATTCGGATATCTCAGATGTCCAAGATTGGGTAACAGGATTCGAGGATGGTTATTGGTTAAATTGGTTTTTGCATTTGGGAGAACTTCCGGTGTAGTTTACATTCCATAGTTGTTATCCACGTGACATGTTATTTATCTGATTGCGGACAACTCTACATTAGATAGATAATAGGATAGGAGCTATGGCTCATTAGGACATATAAACCCAATCCAGGATAGACAACAAGGACCTTTTAATGTAGCAATGGAAATACCGTATAACAGCTGAATACATGGTATAGCGTTGGAAACACCACTGGTGTAGTACAAATACGTGGAAGCTGTGGAAAAGCTGTAGGTAGATTACTTTGTTATCATTGATTGTTCCAAGTACGTCTGTTAAATCCTGATTCCTGTCATCATAACTAAAACCGTAACTAAAATAACTACCCCTAAATATCATAAACGATTATCATAGTAAACACTCGCGTTAATTTGTAGTTCTCGTAGCCACCTCACCATCATTACTTTAGTTTTAGTTTTTTTAAAATTAGGTAGTTAGAACAGAAAATAAACAAAACCCCTATCAAACTCTTGATAAACCAGCTAAGTTACGAAAGATAATCAAAAGCCTAGATCCCATGCCCGTAGTAGTTTGAAGAACGACCCTAGGTCATACCTATCGATGTACTCACCCATAGCTTTAGTATACTTAGGCGCCGCAAAACATAAATTTTAAAACCTCACTGGTGCGTGGCCCGATGCTGTTTGGTTAGTCCTTCGATGACGAGGACGGTTCTCCCCCCTTCACAAGGAGAGAACTTCACAACCTGACCATTCGGGCGACATCAAGTTTTTGGCGCCGCTGCCGGTGACTACAACGACCAATTTTGGATTTTAGTTATCTTAGTTATTTAGCGATCCTTTCGAACGATCAATATCATCCGAAAGTTCCTTTTCCGTACCTTTCCTTTCCAAAAAGCTCGTTTCTACCACACCCAAACTTCCATCAGCCATGACGAATCGTATCACTCTCGCATCAACCTGCACACCACTGCTAGAGGGAAGAGGAGGACCTATCGCATTACCACCTGACGGAAACTTCGAAATTAAGCTGACCATTATCAAATTACTTAAAACCTTCTGCCAATTTCACGGTTTTCTACTTGATGATCCAAACTTACATTTGGACAGATTCATCAATCTTTCTAACTCCCATGAACACTTAGGAACTCCTAGAGACGTCATTCAACTATATCTTTTCCCCTACTCTTTATCCTCACATGCTCGAGCATGGTTTGATGAACTCGAACCCAATTTGATTCATACTTGGGAGGAGTTGGCTACTAAGTTTATGGCTAAGTTTTTCCCTCCTTCCAAACAAACCAAGCTTAAAGATGACATCATCAACTTCCACCAAGGAAATGATGAATCATTATCCTCAACATGGAAACGATTTATGAAATTACTTCATAGATGTCCGAATCATCAGATGGTTAAAACGACCCTTATCTGCATATTCTATAACGGTCTGAATCCTCATCACAAATCAACCCTCAATGCTGCTTCATTAGGAAACTTCATGAGACACACTTCAGAAGAAGCATGAGATCTAGTTGAGACGATGGTGATGCATCAACATGACTGGGAGTCTAGCGAACCCACTAAGGAGGTAAATAGTACTTCCGATTCAACCCTAGAAACTTTGCAAACTCAAATAGATAATCTTACCAAAGTCTTCGAAGGTCTACAAGACTCTTCTAAACCTAAACGAAGAAATGATTTCCAAAGATCATCCACTAGTAAAGGTAAGGAAGAAATTCTTGTTATAACTGTCAAAATCCATGAACCAAACTTTCAATCTACATTTTTTGTTCAGTGGCCCATTCAAACTCCGTCTACTTTATCCACCACTCTATCCGATTCCTCTATTAACTCTCAACAACACTATAACAAAACTTTGACTAACTTCATGGTTGAACAAAATAACGTTAATAGATGCTTTACTTAGAATTTCCGAAGATTTAATCAAAAACATAGAAGTTAGTTTTAAACAATTATTTTCAAAAGTTGAGGAGAGCCAAAGAGAAATTGCGATCAGTAATGCTATCTATCTCTCATCCTATGAGCATGATGACATCTTAGCTGTTACTTGAGGAGGAAAAGAAACCAGAGTTGAACAAACCTCAGATAATCCTTCAAACAAACCTTCTACTTCTACTGAACCACCCATTGACCCAGTGCCTAGTGACACCCCTGTCACTGCACCAGATCCAGTGTCCACTCAAGTTCCAGAAATCATACCATGTACTCGAATTCCATTTCCTGGTAGACTTAAGAAGGAGAAGCAAGAAGCGTAGTTTGGGAAATATCTTGAGATGTTTAAAAGCCTGCACTTAAACGTTAGATTATCAGACGCTTTAGTAGAAATGCCCAGCTGTGCAAAATTCTTCAAAGAACTTCTTTCAAATAAGGAAAAATTAAAACAAATAGTTAATATACCCTTAGATGCTGAATGCTAGGAGATACATGGCCTTCCACCAAAACTAGGAGATACTGGCCGTTTCACTATTCCTTGTTATCTTCAAAATACCCAAGTTGGTAATGCCTTAGCTGACCTAGGTGCTAGTGTCAACCTTATGCCTTACTCACTATATAAGAAACTAGGATTAGGAGAACTGCTGCCCACTCAAATGACCATCCAATTAGCTGATAGATTAGTTAAACTTCCTCGAGGGATTGCTGAAGATATTATGGTCCGAGTAAGTAAATTTCCCTTCCCAGTTTACTTTGTCATTATGAATATTGAGGAAGATGCCCATGTTCCCCTCATCCTTGGCAGACCTTTCCTAAACACTGCCATGGCTGTTATTGACCTAAACGAAAAATCTTTAAAACTGAGGGTCGCAGCGGAGGAAGTCACCTTTAATGTCGATAAACTGATGAAACAACATGTGGGAGAGGATCTTGGTCTTGTGGATTCCATGAAGGAAATATATGACGAGCATTTGGAGGAGATTCTAGCAGTTAGCAATCCTGAACCTCTTCCCAGCACAGTAATCACTACAAAAAGACTATGCCAGGACGATGTTGGATTCTGCTCAGCTATTTCTGAAAAATCATCACACTCTGGGGAGCTGCTATTTCCTTTACCTGAAATGAAGTATCCTCTTGCACCACCTGACAACACTCCCACGAACAACTCTTTTGTTGTTGTTCCTTTAGGTGAAGGCATCCCTCTACCAATCTTACAAAGGAGTCAAACTGATTCATCTCCTTCGGTAGCTGAAATTCTCAAATCTTTTGAGGAGATGGAATCAGGAATTTTAGCTGAGCCACAATTATCCGAAAGTTGTGCACCTCAAAATCCTGAAATCACCATAAGTACATCTTCAACAGTTCAATTCCAGAGGTTCGTATTCAATGACAACAACGATATCATCTATATTAAAGATAATGCAACATCCTCATCATCTACAAGCAAATACGAGCTGAAGAAGAATGCACTCTCTAATAAGACTGAATTAGTAGAAATAGCATTAGCCACTGCAGCCGAATCATCTCCAAACGAACCAGAATTCCAAACGAAGTATGACGAATTACACAGAGACGAGATTGCTAGAATGAAGCCTTCCACTGAAGAACCACCAGAGTTGGAACTGAAGGAACTACCCTCTCATCTGGAGTATGCATTTCTTGAAGGAACCTCACACTTACCTGTCATAATTGCAAAAGGTCTTGCACCCGAAGAGAAAGCAAAACTCATCCTAGTGTTGAAGTCACATAAGAAGGCTATTGCATGGAAAATTTCTATATTCAAGGGATTAGTCCAAACTACTGCACGCACAAGATACTCATTGAAAACGACTTAAACCTTCTATACAGAGACATAGGAGAGTCAACCCGAAGATTCAAGATGTGGTCAAGAAGGAGATTATCAAACTCTTGGATGCTGGCTTGATTTATCCTATTTCAGATTCCCCATGGGTCAGCCCAGCTCAAGTTGTCCCCAAGAAAGGAGGAATGACGGTTATTGCTAACGAAGATAATGAGCTTATTCCAACATGAACCATCATCGGTTGGAGGGTATGCATCGACTATTGGAAGCTGAACGAAGCAACTCGAAAAGATCATTTCCCTCTACCGTTCATTGATCAAATGTTGGAGAGATTATCTGGGAACGAGTTCTACTGTTTCCTTGATGGTTTCTCTGGCTATTTCCAGATTCCTCTCGATCCTAAGGACCAGGAAAAGACGACTTCACATGTCCTTACGGAACATTCACTTACCGACGCATGCCTTTTGGGCTATGCAACGTACCTTCTACATTCCAAAGGTGTATGGTGGAAATATTCCACGATATGATTGAACATTGCATGGAAGTACTCATGGATGACTTCTCGGTCTTTGGAAACTCCTTCACTTCTTGTCTTTCCAACCTCGAATGAATGTTAGCCCGATGTGAAGAATCGAATCTTGTTTTAAACTGGGAGAAGTGCCACTTTATGGTGAAGGAAGGAATAGTTCTAGGACATCGAATATCAAAGTCTGGAATTGAAGTTGATAAAGCTAAAGTTGAGACCATTGCCAAACTTCCTCCACCTACTTCTGTTAAAGCCATTCACAGTTTTCTAGGTCACGCCGGATTCTACCGTCGCTTTATTAAGGATTTCTATAAGATTTCTCGACCTATGACGCACCTTCTCGAGACACTTCGTTTGTCTTTTCAGATGACTGCCTGAAAGCTTTCAACATTTTAAAGGACCAGCTCACACATGCACCAATCATGGTTGCTCCTGACTGGAGTCTCCCATTTGAGATCATGTGCGACACCAGTGACTTTGCTGTTGGAGCTGTTGATCGCCTCTCAACGGTCGGTCAAGGAATTGCTTCCTTGTCGTTGCTGACTGTCCAGTCGGGTTGCAGATCAGGGGGTTTTAAAAATTTATATTTTGCTGGGAAGCCTAAGTTACACTACTACTTTGTATAAGCGGTAGGTATGACTCAGGTGTCGTTCTTAAACCACAACGGGCATGGGATCTTAGGGGGATTAATTATCTTTGGTAATTTAGCTGAGATTTGAAACTTTTTAAGGGGTTTTGTTTTCTATTCTACTTTAAACTAAAATAACAGAAAAGTAAATGAGGAGTGTAGTCGCTGAGAGATCTATCGATTACGTGAGTGTTTGCTATGATGTCAGTATATGCTATTTTGGGGTAGTTATGAGGGTTAAGGCTCTAATTATAATGAATCTCAGCAGTGCTGATTTGGGGTCTCTGAACGATGTTCAACATAGTACTGTACCTACGGCCTTTTCGTGGCTTCCACGCATTTGTACTTCATCAGAGGTGGTTCCAGCGCTATACCAAGTACTGAGCCGTTTTATGGTATTTCCGATGCCTTGCCCAGAGATCCCGTATCGTTACTGTATATGTCCTAATGGGCCATAACTTCTACCCTATTACTTATCTAACGTAGAGTTGTCCACAATCAAATAAATAACATGTCACATGGATAACAGATATGGAGTGTAAGCTACACCGGAAGTTCTCCTAAATGTAGCACCAATTTAACCGACAACTAACCTCGAATCCTATTCCCAAGTCTCGGTCGTCTGAGACGTCCGTATCGTGGCATGAATTGTTGAATAAACAATAAAGTGAACAGGAGTGACCCCGCGGAATAAGTTGGGAAAGTCTGTCTAACGATCGGTTAAATTGTTCGACATTATTTCATACAGATTATTGTAATTATTCTTGCATGTTACACTGTTGTATGTAATTCTTCTATGTTTGAAAACCTAATCATAAACCCAACAACTGCAGTAGACAAACAGATACTAGCATGTAAACCCTAGAGGAACAATTAAACAAGAACATGCAGTAGTGTAACATGGATAAATATCAGTTTGTTTCAGGCAGAGTTTCTGGATAAATGTTTAAGTCACGGATGCTCTGAAAGTTCTCTCAAAAGCATCCGATATATGGGATTAATTCTAATATAACTCTAATCCTATGGTCCGTGTCTCCTATGATTTATTTCAATCTGGAGAACAGCGGCCATGCCGAGTTCATCGAATCATTCAGACACAGAATAGTTGAGGGACATATTTCTACAATTGGCCGGATTATATCAATAGGTTTCAAACCACGGCATAAGTTGGATAAATAAAACATTAAAGAATTAATTCATAAATTCAAACATATCCTAATTTCATACCAGCAGAGTAACAACATTGTTTAAAGCATAACTACCCTAGCATAACTTTTATCATAGCAAACACAGATTTGTCTAGCCTAACATAGCAATTATCATAAAAAATCATGACAATAGCACAACATATTTAAAAATAACAAGAAAGGATAATATAATAGAACCTATTAGGCGTTACAACAAATCTACGCAATCGTAGTCTCGGAGCGACTCCGTACAAAGCTCGTAAGCTTGCTACTCTACTCCTACTATTTCTCCTCTAACTCCTTAGAGAAGTGTTAGAGAGAGAAAGCTGTTACTATTCTTAGAGAGAGAAGTGTGTAATGTGTGTGTTGTGATGTGTGTGGAATGATGGATGAGGAGGTTAAGCCTCTATTTATAGACTTCAAGAACTAAATTTACATACAGAACCCCTCACCCGTATTTTACACTGAAATACACCCTCGATCTATGAAATTCGACACTTACAGGGGTGTATTCGACACCAAATAGGGCGTATTTGGTAGCAAATAGGGCGTATTCGGTAGCAAACAGGGCGTATCCAACACCAAAGAGGGGGGTATACCACCCAAAAAGGGGGGTATACCACCCTTTAGAGGGGGTATATGGCCCTAAAGGGGGCGTATACGGCCCTCTAGGGGTGGTATACGGCCCCTAAGGGGGTGGTGTACCATGGGTCTTGTTCTTGTGTGTTGGATCGTAAGTCTTGTGCACTGGTCGTAGTTCTTGTGATCTTCGGTTGCCTCTAACTTCTTCGTTACTTGTCAGATTCGAACAATTCTCGTGCCCATGGTTTCGTATTTTCCTGAAGATCAATATGACACAAATTAGGCCAGTTTAGCTTAATTATACGTCAGAATCGCAAGTGGATCGTTTTAGCTCTGATTTGTTCGTTATTTGAGCATTTTAAGTGATTTTTCGAAAGGAAGTCTAAGTTTTGGTTCATTTTACATTTTTAGCATAAAACATTAATTATTTGATGTTTATTAAAAGATTTGAACTAAAATGGACTTGAAAAGGTGAACAAAAACGTGACTTTTTACGTCAAATCAAGTATCGAACACTTAGACTTTTGTTTGTCTTCAAGCAAACTCCAAACCGTCATTTGCCAAAAACTTTAATTTTTGAGAAAAATTCATTTTATGGGTGAGTCTTTAAGAAAAGAAAAAGGCACAGATTTGAAACAAATATTGTTCCGGCACAGAAAAGAGAGATGTTCCCATGTCGTGTCTAAAGAATTTATAAAATGATTATCTTAGGCATGCTTTCAATTCTCGTGATCTTGGAATATACATGACTGGGCAATCTCAACAGGTGGTCACTCAATTCAGTCAAAGTGTATCGGGTTTCCTATCATTCTAAACAAACGAAATCGCTCATATACCAGTCATGCATCATTCATCGTCATAGGCTTGATCGAGAATCAAATCTCCACCACTTAGACAAGGACGACACTAATTATCACCAGACATTTGAGAGGGTTGTGAAGTGGGGGTTGAAAGGGTATGGATAGTGGATTTTTTTATTTTTTTTTTTGTAGGTTTTAAAGGGTTTTGTTTATCTTAGGATCTTCAAACTTTTTGAAATTTTTTTATTTAGATACACTTTTTAATGAAAACGGAAACGGATAATCAAATAGGGAAGAAGATAGCAATATGGACTTCTATCCTCAAGAACGCAATGAAGATTTATATTTTTAGGAATCGGAGTTTTTGAGAGATTTGAAGCACTTATCTTTATACACATTTTTTTTTCTTTTTGGGCTTAGAACTTCTTTGTCAAGGAATTTCTAAGAGATTTTTATAATTTCTCTACCCATTTTGAGATCCTTTCATTTTTCAATCCTTTTGACAATTTCGAATTTACTTGGTGCCAATTTTCCGCACCATACGACTCTTGATTTTTTTTAATATTGATCATGGAACACACGCGAGAAGTTTTAAGTAAACACGAAATTTGTGAAATTTGAGGGAAAACAAAAAGAATATCTAAATAGCATTTTTCAATAAATTTAAAAATTCTAAGATAAGGTTTTGGTGGGTATGGAAGTGATTGGGTTTAAAAATATGGGTTTATAAGAAACAAAAAGATTAAGGCTCAACAGGGTTTTCTAGGCGGATCATCGATACTGAAAATGAGTATCGACAGGGTTAGGCTTGTAGAGATATGACAAAAACGGGTTTTATCCTAAGTAAATATCTAGGTCATTTAATTACACCTATGCCACGTATGGCACCTGTCAATGTAGTCTCGAAATGCATACCAGGAGCAAGTTCTAATTCCGAATGCATGCACCGGTCACACACAATAAATGAAAGTGAAGCATTAAAAATGAATGCTTATATTAGGCTCAAGTTACCTCACTGCAAATATAGGTTGTATGTACCCAGTCACGCGATGCTCCTCCTAGAATTTCATTTTAAAATTAGTTAGAGTCTGACATGTTCCGATCTCTTTTTACTGACTTTTGAATACTTGTAAAAAAATCTGTACTTCCTTCTTAACTTATTGACTCAAAAACCTTTGAAAAAGTCAGTCTGCTGAATGAGTAGTTCGACTACTGTCGAAGCAAGCGAAAATTTTTAAAATTTTTGGACAAAGTAAAGGGCTATTTATTTACTGAGGACTATTTTTGAAAATTTTTGATATAAACAAGTAAGCGAAGAGTATACTGGTATCCCACACTTAAAAATAAACATTGTCCTCAATGTTTCTACACTAAGTAGGGAGAATCCCACACTTAGGGTTTTGCATTAAGTTAATTATAAATTTCAAGTTTTCTAATTATGAGGTGTTAATCCCACACTTAGAGTTTTAAATGGGCGTGAGCATAAATTATCATAATAAAGATCATAAGAACTAGACAGGTACTTCCCTACGATTTGTGGGTACTAGATGTAGGACCAAATTCGTGAAGGAGTGGTGCGGGTGATTTGCTGGAGTTTGGCTGGACCAGACTTCTTTTAAGATCATCCATTCCTACGAATACTGAGTTCTGCAAATAGCCATAAATAGAGTCATAATCACCAGATCTCACATAATAGTAGTATGATAGAAATAAATAAAGTAGATAAGATATAATAAAGTAAAGATAAACTAATCATCTAGAAGATCATCCATATCAGGATCGAACTCAGCAACAGCAACATGGTAAAGGGCAGCAATGGCAACATCCTGGGGGACAGAAGAAGGTGATGGTATATCAAGTCTACTAGCAGCTGCGAGCATCTCAGCAGGATCAACGTGTGAACTCGAAGGACCCGGATCCCGTGTTGGAGCATCAGTTGTGCTAGGTGCAGGAGGGAAGAATGACCATGGTGGACGAGAAGCTCTCGAAACAGACCCTAGCCTGTAAGGGATGTCTGGGAGTCTCGGTAGACCGACTGCCTCTCGGATCTCAGCCATTGAATCATTATGAATGGACAATGTCTGAAAGAGCGCCCAAGCAGCTGCTGGGTCAATAGTAGTGATCCCATTATCCAAGGTCGGGATCGTCCCAGATGATGGGGCAGACTGTGGTGCAGCAGGACTCAAATGCTCCACTGGAGTAGTCAGCACATCAATCATACTCTCATCCTGAACAGCAGTCTTCTTCTTCTTCTTGCCTCTGCGGGTTTTCTTTCGCTTCTTGCTCTCCTAGCTGGCTTCTGCTGGATTCATCTTAAAAACATAAACAAAACAGGTAACATTCAAGTTTATAAGAATATACAAATGCGAAAAGGACTAATGATTGTAAAAGATTTTAATTTGTAAGTGTCATCAAGACTTTTGCATTTGTATATTTAATAATGAAGACTTATCTCAGATTTGTAAATTTCAAAGTTTGTCAGATAAGTAGCTATCCTGCATTATTTAGTTAGGAATGATAATACTAGATAAATTTTAAGAAATTAAAAATAAAAGAGAAATTATTCTAAGATAAGCTTGGGGTGCCTCCCAAGAGCGCTTGTTTAAGAGAAAGTCACTAGCTTGACTCGTGATACCTGGGAATAATTCAAGGTGGCTCAAAAATGTAGACTTCCTCATTAATGGGGAAATCCTCAATGTAATGTTTCAAGCGTTGACCATTAACTTTAAAGTTACCTTCCGGGGCTTCGAGTTCAACTGCTCCGAAGGAAAATACCTTTGAGACTATAAATGGTCCGCTCCACTTGACTTCGAATTTTCCAGAGAACTTCCTGAAGCGTGAGTTAAAGAGAAGTACTTTATCCCCTGGTTTAAACTTTGTTAGCTTGAGTCTTGCATCATGGAACATCTTGGTTCTTTCTTTGTATTGCAGGGAGCTATCGTACGCTTTATCTCTTAACTCAGCCAGTTCATGAAGCTACATTCTCCTATGGGATCTTATGGTGGGAATGTCCAAATTACATTTCTTCAGCGCCCAGTATGCTTTATATTCCAACTCTATTTGTAGATGACATGCCTTACCATAAACCAGACGATATGGTGTGGTTCCTAATGGTGTTTTATATGCTGTTCTGAATGCCCACAACGCATCATCTAATTTATCGGACCATTTTTCTCCATGACTGAACACCGTTCGTTCTAAGATTCGTTTCAAAGCCCTATTTGTCACTTCAGCTTGCCCATTGGTTTGTGGATGATAAGCTGTTGAAGTTTTGTGAGTGACGTCGTACTGTTGCAATGTTTTCATTAGGTGAATATTGCAGAAATGTATGTCGTGATCACTGATTATGGCTCGTGGAGCTCCAAATCGACAAAATAGTTGTTTGAGAAACTTAGTGACGACCTTGGCGTCGTTTGTTGGGAGAGCTTGTGCTTCGGCCCACCTGGAAACGTAATCAACAGCAACCAGAATGTATTCTTTACCGTTAGATTTAGGTAAGGGTCGCATAAAATCTAATCCCCAAATGTCGAAGACTTCACAAGCTTGGATGTTGGTAAGTGGCATTTCATTGCGTACGGACACGTTACCAAATCGTTGGCAAGCATCGCAACGTCTCACCAAGTTGTAAGAATCTTGAAAAATGGTTGGCCAATAAAAGTCGGCATCGTACATTTTCCATGCGGTCTTGTTAGCTTCATAGTGGTGGTGTACCCTTGTTCTTGTGTGCTGGATCATAAGTCTTGTGCACTGGTCGTAGTTCTTGTGATCTTCGGTTGGCTCTAACTTCTTCGTTACTTGTCAGATTCAAACGATTCTCACGCCCATGGTTTCGTATTTTCCTGAAGATCAATATGACACAAATTTGGCCAGTTTAGCTTAATTATACATCAGAATCGCAAGTGGATCGTTTAGCTCTGATTTGTTTGTTATTTGAGCATTTTAAGTGATTTTTCGAAAGAAAGTCTAAGTTTTGGTTCATTTTACATTTTTAGCATAAAACATTAATTATTTGATGTTTATTTAAAGATTTGAACCAAAATGGGCTTGAAAAGGTGCACAAAAACGTGACTTTTTGCGTCAAATCAGCTGTCTTAGGGGCAAAGGAAGGATAAGTGTTTTCAACCAATATACTACGCCAGCAAGACACTCACCGATGCTCAAGAGAATTAGACTACTACAGAGAAAGAGATGCTTGCGGTAGTATTAGCTTTTGATAAATTTCATTCTTACTTAATCTTGTCCAAAACCATTGTCTATACAGACCACTCAGCCTTGAAGTATCTTTTCAAAAAGCAAGACGCTAAACCAAGACTACTTCGATGGATTCTGCTTCTCCAAGAATTCGATATAGATTCAAGGATAAAAAGGGAGCAGAAAACGTCGCGGCAGATCATCTCAGTCGATTGGAAAATCCATTGATGGAAAAGCTTAATGAAAAAAGAAATCCAAGATCAGTTTCCTGAAGAACAACTCATGAATATCGGAGGCCACCAGAAGGGATCACAATTCAACTATAACCCTTGGTACGCAGGCTATGCTAATTATATAGTTGGAGGAATTGTGCCAAAAGGAATGCCTACCTCTAGAAAGCGCAAATTCTTCAGAGACGTTAAAATTTACTATTGGGATGATCCATACTTGTTCAAAGTATGTCTGGACCAAATCATCAGAAGATGCGCAGACGAAAGGGAAGCAAGGAACATTCTCCACCAGAGTCATTACGGACCCACTGGAGGACATCATGGAGCAAATATGACCGCAAGGAAGGTATACGATTCTGGCTTCTATTGGCCGACCATATTCAGAGACGCTCACGACTTGGTAAAACGTTGTGATGGTTGCCAAAGGTTTGGAAGTATCTCACGGAGGAGTGAAATGCCACTTACTAACATCCAGGCCTGTGAGATCTTCAATATATGGGGGTTGGATTTCATGGGACCATTCCCAAAGTCCTTCGGAAAAGAATACATTCTGGTAGCTGTCGACTATGTCTCTAGATGGGCCGAGGCACAAGCATTTCCTACCAATGACTCACGAGGCATGACCAAGTTCCTCATGCAACTCTTTTCTTGTTTCGGAACTCCAAATGCGATCATCAATGATCGGGGCACACACTTCTGTAATGCTCAGTTTATGAGGACATTACAATATTATGGTGTCACCCATAAGACCTCTACGGCCTACCACCCGCAAATGAATGGCAAGCTGAAGTGACGAACAGAGCCCTCAAAAGGATCTTAGAATGAACATGTAACACCCCCAAATTTAATGTTGCGCGGAAGCAAGCTTTGGGTGTTACTAATCAATAATCAAGCACCAAAGTATAGCAAACGACTTCTAAATGAGACGTTTGTAAAATAGTTACATACCATTATAAAATAGGGTTTGAAAACATAATGTTTTCGTTACAAAAGTAAGGTCCCCTAGAGTCCGCGTACGTAGCGGGAGATTCTATTACATAACCATAGTTACAAAAGATAATGCTAAAGAATCTCCGTTAAATGCAGTTTGGAAATCATGCGACTCTAGCTACTAATCCTGGAGTAATCCTACTCCGTACGTGTACCTGAGAATACATGCTAAAAAGGGTCAACACGAATGTTGGTGAATCTCACAGGTTTGTAAGTAAGTAATAGTTTGAACACAAGATTTTTATCAGTTGTGCCCGCAGGCGTAAATCAAGTATTTGCAACCAAGCAAATAATAAGTAAATATGTATATACCGTTGCCATGAGCTCATAGTCGCTTAACCCGCAAATCGGTGGTACAACCAAGTACCGTATAGTGCCCCCACGAGTGCCCAATCCAAACACTCGTACGAAACAAATAAAAGTCGCCCGTTTATACATAACGGTTCGTGGTAGCGCTACTACCCCGGGCGGGGAGGGTCAGTCCTTAATGGATCCATTAACTAATATTCGCGCTTAAGTCCATAACTAACGAAACTATGATGGAGGGACTTCAGTGGATTAGTAAGTAACTCATGCAAGCCCGTATATGGAAGTAAGTAGTTTCAGCACTTGTGTTCAAGAAAAATGTAAGCAATGTATCTCACCCCGTAAGTAAAACAGTAAAAATGGGGCTGTAAGACTCACCCGAGTCAAGTAAGCAAGCGTTTAACTTAATAAACGTAAAGTCTGAAAGCAGTAGTAATCCGTAGGTTCCGCGAACCCGCAACCTTCTAATGCCCTAAGCATATAAGGTTGTATGTATAAGTGAATGTCTCAAAAGATCATTCATGCTAGTTGTCCACTCAACTAGTTATGTCCAAATACTTTGGTTGTTTGATTGATTAGTTTGAGTTTTGAAAATGTGTACGGCCCGTTGGTGATAGTTTGTAACAATAATCTATAAGTGCTATATTTTTTTATATGTTTCGTGGTGTCGTATACTTATCAATGTATTTGTTGTTGGTTGACCAAATATTATATCGATGTATAAAGATTGTCGGAATTATCACTCATGCAACAATAAGGATTGTTGGGACAGTTTTTAAATACAAGTGTTAATGCGATAATGGTATTACGACAATATGGTTTCATGCGACAATCGAAGGGGATAATCATCTGATAATCAATTCCGACAATAAGGTAATACGGGCACTGTTCATGCGAAAATAAGGTATTCACGGACTTAGTTTATGCGTGAATGATTATTCACGGATTTAGTTTATGCGTGAATGGTATTCACGGAATTTCATTCGTGCGTCAATAAGGATTGACGGAATTCTTTCAAGTGTTAGTTTTTATGCGACAATGAGTATGTATTCACGGAATTTAGTTTTTATGCGACAATACATTCACGGATTATTTGTGATTTTTATCTAAAATAGTAAACTTTATCAAATCGTTCTGAAATTTTTACACAAAGTTCCTATATATGTTATGTACTTTCTGTAATTTGTTTATGATTTTTGGAGGTTGTTTGATATTTTATAAAAATTCACAAAGTGTCAGTGTTCAGTTTAATCCGAGATTAGACCACTTCTGACAAATCTAATCTTCTGGAGAAATGAGTGTATTTCTGGAATGAGCCAAAGAAGAACTTTTTGTACATAACAAAATTACCAAGATTTCCCAAGTGGTCTCATACGTTTTTGAGGTCTAAAACTCAAGATATGGTCTCAAGAAGGAGGTCATTGTCGGATTTTTACTATTGTCGGATTTATATTTCACCCGTGTTAAAACATCAATTTGGTGAAGTAAAACTTAATGAATCGTTATGAAATTTTTACACAAGGTTCTCCTATGTCTTATATTTCCAAAATATATTTTTGCATCGATTTTAACCAAGAACAACTCGAGATGAAATTTTTTAAATTGAAATAGGTCCAGCAGATCGTTTTTGTGACATATGCTCAATAATCTGGTCATAAGTTAAGTTTTACAAGACTTCACAAGAAGTTACAGTAGGATTTGGAAAAATAACAAAATTTGTGATCTTTTCCCACTGGTTTCAAGTTCTAAATCGTTCCATAGCCCAAGGTATACCTATTTGTATTTGGTCAAGATTCTGGTCAGATTCATCAGATCTGCTATGTACTTTTATTGCAGTAACTAAAAATAGCAAATGAACTTCAATTTTCGTGAGGCTTACAGATTATGAAAGTAGACATCCTAAAATTGATTTTAGGCTCAAGAAACACTTGATTTCGTTAAGAAATGGTTCGGTTATGGGCGATCTAATCTGATATATTTTATTGTCCAGTGGATAATGTTATTACCCAACGGTTATTAGCTTTCTTTTTCGGTTTTTCGAGTGGGTCTTGGACATAATTAGCAGATATGAAGCTTGAGCATGTTTATTATGTTTATCCAAGGAAGTATAAAGTGAAAGGAGGGATATATATACCAAAGAAAACGTGGTATAGAGCTGGAAGGGAAGGAGGTACGCTGCTGCTGCTCGGTTTGTGTGTTCCTTGCTTCTCCTTTCTCAAAACGATGGATGATGTTGCTAGATGAGTAAAGGGAAGACTTGGTGGTTCTTGGATGAGGTTGGGGGAGTGGGAGGTGACTGATTTCAGTCGTTTTTAGTGAGAGAAAGCAGAGAATTTGGTGAGGTAGAGAGAAGGTGGCATGTGTGGAATGAGAGGGTTAAGAGGAAAAGAAGATTAAATAGTTAGGGTTAAGGAGATGGGTTTGGGCCTGGTATTTGGGCCGAATTTCGGGCCTTTGGGTCGTGGGTTTGGGTCAGCCCAAGTGAGGGTTGGGCTCGTGAATCTCGTTCCTCGATTCGGGTTATGTTTATTAGTCGGTTAGACGTTAAACGCGTGTTTTTAGAACATATCGTTATCGTTTGAACTTTCTCGCGTATATACTCCATATGTGGATGACATATGGATTGACTAAATATTTATAAGACACTTATTTAGAGTTATCAAAATATATTTTGGATTTCATTCGAGTGTCGGGTTCGATTCGCGCGTTTTCTCGTATTTGTTACGTTTTATATCAAACGAAGTAGCTTTCTATGTACATTATTATAAATAATGATATCAGGTACATGACAACTATTTATCACTTAAAATAGATTTACAAGTCATATGGGAAGGTTCACCAACGGCCGTGTGATTCGGAATTCATCCGAGCAAATCGTGTAATAACAATTTATTACGCACATGTGTATATTCAATATACGTTATATTACAAGCAACTTAGTTCTATTTTAAACTAATTACAAGTAATTACAAGCAAGCTTAGGGTAAATTAATACGCCTAAGTACGGATTGTCACATTCTCCCCTTGTTAAGGAAATTTCGTCCCGAAATTAAGTTGTAGTGGGAGTCTGAGTGGGGGTCGAGAAGAGGTGTGGGTATTAGACTACTCTCTGTGGGCGTTCAGAACTGCATATAAGTCACCATTAGGGACCACGCCTTACAGACTAGTCTATGGAAAAGCATGTCATTTGCTGATAGAGTTGGAATACAAGGCATACTGGGCGCTGGGAGATTGCAATCTAGACCCTTGCACAATAGGATTACATCGCAAGATGCAGCTGAACGAACTAGCCAAATTGAGAGACCAAGCCTATGATAGTTCTCTACATTTCAGGGAGTGAACCAAGAATACTCACGATGCTAAACTTAAGTATTCTAAGTTCAAACCTGGAAATAAAGTTCTTCTCTTCAATTCATGCTTCAGAAAATTCTCAGGAAAATTCAGATCAAGGTGGAGCGGACCATTCGTAATATCAAAGGTCTTTACATTCGGAGCAGTTAAACTAGAGGCACCGGACGGTATATTTAAATTCAATAGCCACCGCTTAAAGCACTACATCGAAGACTTTCCTTCCAGTGAGGAAGTCTATACCTTTGAACCACCTTCAGCCGACAAAGTAGGTAAACGAGTCAAGCTAACGATTCGTTAAACAAGCGCTCTTGGGAGGCACCCCGTTGCTTATCTTAAATTAGTTTTATTTTATTTCTATGTTTACTTTTGCTTAGTATTATCATCCCTTGACTAATAAATGCAGGATATGCTAGATACCTTACAACACCGCACTCTTACATATACATCGGAGATAAGTTTTATTTGACTTATACAAATGCAACCATTCAGATGACTCAAACTTTATTAAAATCTTTAAAAAATTCATCCGACTCTGTTGCATTTGTATAACCTCATAAACTTTAGCATTACCTGTTTTTCTTTATGTTTCAGGATGGATGCTTCAGCTGAGACATCAGGACACACTGCTCAGACTCAACAGAAGAAGAAGAAAAACCGCAGAGGAAAGAAGAAGCTGACCACCATTCCAGAGGAGCATGCGGCAGATGTGATGATCACTCTAGTATCTGTGCCAGTATTCGACTATGAGGTCACCACAGCTAATCCATCCGTGACTTGGGCGATTCTTCGAGAGCTCTCCATCCTGCATGACTCTCACTCTGACATCAGAGAGATGGTTAGACTCCCGAGACTTCCTGACCAGTCCTTCAGACTTGGTCAAGGTCCGAGACCACCTCTCCCACCATGTGCATTCTTCCCAGCTGCCCCCACTTCAGAGCCTACTATTCCTGCTGATGCTGAGATATCTCCTGACCCTCCTGTTGCACCTATGATGCCTGGTTCCACTGTTGTCACGTCACCTATTTCAGTTCCAGATAGTGACGCACTTGCAGCATTTGACCCCGACATGGATGATTTACTAGATGACTTTTAATTTATCTTATTTACTTTATATTTTATTCATGTTAGACTTTTTATGTTGTTGAAATGTTGAACTGGTGATTGTGACTGTGTTTATGGTATTGCAGAACTTAGCTTCATAAGGAATGGATGAGCTTTAAATAGAGACTGGTCCACAAATCCAGCAGATCACTAGCACCACTCCTTCACAAACCTAGTCCTGATTCCAGTGCTCACCGTACGGAAGTACCTCTCCTAAACCCTCCTAGTTTCTACGTAACTTAGATATGCTTATGCCCACTTAAATCTCTAAGTGTGGGATCCTCCATACTTAAAACTTTTAAATTCACATTTTTCCTAAGGCAAAACCCTAAGTGTGGGATTCTCCCAACTTAGTGTAGAAACATTGGGGATAATATTTATTTTTAAGTGTGGGATAGCAGTATATCTCTCGTCTAAATATCCGTAAAGTTGATTTAGAAACATGCAAGTCCTCAGAATCATTTTCAATCCTTATTTTTGCCAAAATTTTCAAAAAATTTTGAACCTTTTTGAGTCACAATGTAAGAAAAATTGGTTAAAACTTAGACAGTGAAATTGTCACTCATTCAGTAAAGCTTAAACATCTTTACTTCGACAGTGAAATTGTCACTCATTCAGTTGGCCCAAATTTTTCTGTAAGAAAAAATATAGATTTTTTTTTACAAGTATTCAAAAGTTGATAAAAAGAGTTCGAATCATGACGGATTCCAAACAATTTAAGATGAGGATTTAAGAAGGGCATCGCACGACTGGACACATATAACCTATTTTTGCAGTGAGGAATTTTGAGCCTTATAAGCATTCATTTTAAATGCTTCACTATTCGTTTGTTGTGTGTGACCGGTGCACGCATTTCTGAATTAGAACTTGCCCTGGGTATACGTGTCGAGATCACATTGACGGGTGTCATACGTGACATAGATACAATTAGAGGACCTTGACATTCCTTAGGATTAAACCCTATTTCAACATATCTCTTTCAAACCCAAAACCCTATGTTGAGCCTTAGCCTTTTCATTTCTTTCAACCCATATTTTAAACTCACTTATTCCCATACCTACCAAAAGCTTATCTTAGAATTTTTAAAATCTTTTTGAAAAATGCTAATTAGGTATGCTTTTTGTTTCTACCTCAAATTTTGTGTTTACTTAAAGCTACTCGTGTGCGTTTACATGATCAATATTTTAAAGAAATCGAGAGGCTTGTGGCGTGAAAAATTGACACCAAGTAAAATTCAAAAGTGAAAAGAGGTTACAAAAGCAAAATGATGAAAGAAAGAAAGGATGTCTGTAGGGCAAAAGAAAATAAAAAGAAAAAAATCCCTTAGAAGATCCCTGGCCAAGAAATTCTAAACCAAAAATAGAATAAAGCTAAGTGCTTGAATCTCTCGAAAACTCCGATTCTTTAAAAGCATAAATTCTTCATGTGTTGTTAAAAGATAGAAGACAAAATAGCTATCTTATTCCCCTATTAGTTATCCGTTTCCATTTTCATTAAAAAGTATGTCTGAGTAAGAGTTTTTCATGAGTTTTTAAAGGTCCTGAGATAAGTATAACCCTTAACCCTTTTTACCCTTATACATACCCTTTAAACCATCACCACACGTTATAACCCACTTGAATGTCTTGGGATAATTAGTATCGTCCCCATCTAAGTGATGGAGATACGATCCTTGGGCAAGCCTATGATGACGAATGTTGCACGACTGGTATTTGAGCGATTTTTTCATTTGGCTTAGGATAATAGGAAACCCGATACACTTGAGTGAATTGAGTGACCACCCGCGAGAATTGAAATTTTGCCTAAGTAAATCATCTTAAAAACCTTTGGATACTTCATGTGAACATCTCTTCTTATCTAAACTAGCAGAATACTTGTTTTCATTCTGTATGACTTCTTCTTCGATGCGCAAAAAGTTTAAAAACAGAAAGTTTTGGCTGGTAAAATTGAAGTTTGCTTGAGGACAAGCAAAAGTCTAAGTGTGGGATATTTGATGACACGCAAAAAGTCAAGTTTTTATGTGTCATTATCTCACCTTTTTAGCCCAAATCATGATGAATAAACCCGAAATTAACACTTTATCATTAATACTCATCAATTGGGCTAAAATATAGATAACATTTCAAAAATCATCTTAAATGGTCGAAAAACACGATAAATGTAACGAATACGATCATAAGCATTCCCGTTCACGCTTTTAAGCACTTTTTAAGTTCCACTTAGAATTATGACCTCTAACTTATGCCAAGACCAGCCGTATACGGCCAAGACCAAGCCGTATACGGCCTGTCCCAACCATATATGGCCAAGATCCACCCGTATACAGCCAATCTCACCCGTATACGGCCTAGTCCCTCCCGTATCACCCTCATTCTCTCTCGTATACGGCCAAACTCGCCTTAATCCTATGTTTTGCCCGTACAAGATTCAATTTTGATACGGTTGGGAAATACGGCTGAGATTTTGGAGGTGGGAATACGGTTGAGGAATACGGTTGAGCCAAGTCTATAAATACTCATCACCACCTCCTCATTTCTCATCCATTCATACACACTATCATATTTTCATTCTTTCTTTCATTTCTCTCTCTATAAATAATTAAATTAGGTTAGTATAAATAAGGTAGTAGATTAGCTTCTAGCTTAGTTGTAACGGAGGTGCTCCTAGAATTCTATTGCGCAAGATTTGTAATAACGCTTTGTCAGGTTCTATTATAATCTCTATCTTGTTATTTTTAATAAAGTTGTGCTGCTGCCATGATTATTTAGAAATGCTTGCTAGAATTATTGCCATGCTTAGCTAAACAAATCTGTGTTTGCTATGATAGTCGTTATCCTAGGGTAGTTATGCTTTAATCATGTTGTTACTCTGTCTGTATAGTGTTGATATATATTTAAATATATGAATTGAATATCCATTGTTTATCTATCCAACCTATGCTGTGGTTTGTAACTTACCGCTAGAACTTAACTTGTGGTACGCCGCTTATTATTCTGTGTCTGATGATCATTGAACTCGACATGGCCGGTGTTCTCCTTGTTGAAATACACCGAAGGGAGACATGGAGCGTAGGATTAGAGATAGATTAGATTCACTTTATGTAACAAATGTTTTAGAGAGAACTTTCAGAACATTTGTGACTTAGCCACTTATCCAGTTACTCTACACAAATAAAATTGATCCCTGTATGCTACTCTATTTCATGTTCTTGTTTGATTGTTGCTTTAGGGTTTGCATGCTAGTATCACTTGTGCTGTTGGATACATGATTAGATTTTCGAATATAAATTGACTGTATACATCAGTTTAATATGCATAGAATAGTTATGTTGATTTATATGAAATAATGATGAACAATTTAATCAACCGTTAGACCAGACCATCCCAACTTGTTCCGGTGGGAAACCCCTGTTCATGTTTTTGTTTATTCAACAATTCATGCCATGATTCGGATATCTCAGATGTCCGAGATTGGGGAACAGGGATGGTTGTTGGTTAAATTGGTTGCTGCATTTGGGAGAACTTCCGGTGTAGTTTACATTCCATAGTTGTTATCAACGTGACATGTTATTTATCTGATTGCGGACAACTCTACGTTAGATAGATAATAGGATAGGAGCTATGGCTCATTAGGACATATAAACCCAATCCAGGATAGACAACAAGGACCTTTTAATGTAGCAATGGAAATACTGTATAACAGCTGAATACATGGTATAGCGTTGGAAACACCACTGGTGTAGTACAAATACGTGGAAGTTGTGGAAAAGCTGTAGGTAGATTACTTTGTCATCATTGATTGTTCCAAGTACGTCTGTTAAATCCTGATTCCTATCATCGTAACTAAAACCATAACTGAAATAATTACCCCTAAATAGCATAAACGATTATCATAGTAAACACTCGCGTTAATCTGTAGTTCTCGTAGCCACCTCACCACCATTACTTTAGTTTTAGTTTTTTTAAAATTAGGTAGTTATAAAAGAAAATAAACAAAACCCCTATGAAACTCTTGATAAACCAGCTAAGTTATGAAAGATAATCAAAAGCCTAGATCCCATGCCCGTTGTAGTTTGAAGAACGACCCTAGGTCAATACCTATCGATGTACTCACCCATAGCTTTAGTATACTTAGGCCCCGCAAAACATAAATTTTAAAACCTCACTGGTGCGCGGCCCGATGCTATTTGGTTAATCCTTCGACGATGAGGACAGTTCTCCCCCCTTCACAAGGAGAGAACTTCACAACCTGGCCGTTCGGGCGACATCAGTTGCGTATTTATACGTTTGTTTAACTCATGTAACATTTTTAGGCGTTTTATTCATACGCGTGAAATCATAATATTTTTACTTGAAGTAGTTTATCAAAATACTTAATAATGAGTTATAAAAATATAATTTGGGTTTATTTTGTTTGTCAGGCGCATTTCGTACGTTTCTGTTGCATACGGTTAGTTTTGGACGATACGAAATACGTTTGTATATATTATCCAAATAATATATAAATAAAATGAGTTAATTATATTATTTTCCATTATTTAATATATTGTTCACCAACATCCGTATTTGTGATTGTGTCGGATTTCATCCGTTAATGAAATGCACGATCTACATAAATCGCATACGTGTGTATATATAACAATATACAAAATGATACACATAATTAGCCCTATACACAACTAATTTCATGTATTAATACAATGATTAGGCACTAAGTACTAGCCCTAATTTGACGGGTCTCACATGTTGCGGACCCAGGAATCTTTGTATTCCATAAAAGGGTCATTGTTCCATCAAAAAGGAAATATTGAGAGTCAAACAGCCTCCTCCGATCAGAATCATAACAATTTAGTACTCAGTGGCATGTTGATTGAGCAATCAATCAGTAGGGTGATAATGCTTACACCATAAATACTTAAGACAAATAAAATACAAATCTTTATAAAGACGTTTTCATAACTTAAACAAAAACATCATCCCAATGCAAGGCTAACAAGTCACAACAAATACCCCCTTTATCCTGACTGCTATCATTTATTTTACTTTATTACCTAGTTTAAATTAGTCGTATAAATTAGAAAACCAACAAAAAACAAATTCCCAACTATATTGTAAAAACCCTTCACCAGCTAAGATCGGACATCGTGATTACTTTGTTTCACAATACAGTTGATTTTAAAGAACGACCCTAGGTCATACTTGTCGCTATACACCTTTAGGTCATATAGCACTAGTAAACTTAGGCCCCAACATTTACAAATTTAAAACTCTCCACAGACACGCCACTGGCAGCCGGTCCAATGGCAGGGTAAAACCTGACTGTAACATCCTATTTTTTGAGTCTAGAAATAAATAGTATTTTACTAAGTTTTAAAATGGTTATTTAAAATAATGGGAAATAATTTTATTTGATTTCTTCGAAATAAATAGGTAAAAGAGTCATAGAATTTATTTTGACTAATAAAATAGTACTTTTTTTTTGGGTAAAGGGAAATACCCCGGTAAATATATTAAATACCAAATGTTAAGTACAAAACGATGTGAATGAGTTCCACATCAACCTCGAAACATCCAACCATTCTAACTCACTCTTCTAAATGTATATGACATGCCATATACATATTACAAATGAAACAAACAAGTAAAACAACCAGAATAGAATGAACGAACATTCAATATGCATCAATGAGATTCTATCCATTTTTCAGACATGATCGAGGTAATCTCCAAGCTTCAAGCAACCGCACCACCCCATCAGAATTCTTGAACTTGAAAGTAAGAAGCTTAAGCCAAATAGTCTCAATTATAACATCACGAAGCTGTTGGGGATTCCTAGCTCCTTTCATAAATAGCCGATTGTTTCTTTCTTGCCATATGAAGTATGAACTAGCAGCTATTAGTAATCTGCCAACAATACTTCTCGCTTTCCTAGAACGGGATAAAGGCTGAATATAGTCTATAATCACATCCCAAGTAGCCGGCACATTACCCATTTCTGCTAAGTCACGAACCGCCATCCAAACCTGTGAAGAAAAAATGCAATCAAAGAAAAGATGATTATGTGAATCCGGCTGCGACTTGCAAAGATGACATCTAAGCAGGTTTAAGTCAGTGGTAACACCAACATCCCATTGCTTAAGCATGTCTTGCGTCTTTAACTTCCTTCTCATCACTAGCCAAAGGTGAAAAGCATGTCTTGGGATACAATGCGGAAACCATACTATACAAAACCAATCAACTTCAGCATTCCTTTCTCGAATGGAATTCCACACATTTAAAACTGAAAAATCTTTATCAACACCATCATAATCACGCCATACAAGAGAATCAGGCTGATTAGTCATTAAAACCGGGCATGGCACTTGCATTAATTCGGATAGACTACTCCAACCCTGATTCCAATATCCGTTAACAACTAGATCAGCCACTTTATCCTTTAACGAAAACCCTGCTTGAGTGATGCGTCGAGAAGAAATTAGATCCATAATTGGGCTGAAGTGACACCAATTATCGAACCAAATATTTGTCAATTGACCATCTCCAAGCCGAAACCAGAAAAAATGTCTTATAGTGTCACGTATTTGAAGAAGCTTCCTCCAGCTCCAACATACATTCGGACGAAGAGGAACATCCCAAAAACTTCTATCTTTCAATCTATATGCATGTATCCATTGAACCCACAAAGATTCACGTCGTGAAAGCAGACTCCACACATGGGAAACCATTAGAGCAACATTAAAAGTACATAATTTCCGAATCCCTAAACCCCCTTCCAGTTTAGGCAGACAAACCGAATCCCACGCCACTTTAGCTTTTCCCTTCTTCATATCACCTTGGCACCATAAGAATCCACGCAAGAGCTGCTCAATATCAGCTATAATTCTATTTGGTAATATGAAACCGAAGCCCAATAAACATGTAAGGAAGATAATACCGATATAATCAGCTGGAGACGCCCCGCAAATGATAAAGATTTATTCTTCCAATCACCAATACGGTTTCTGACCTTTTCAACCAGCCCCTGACAATCCTTGTACACTAGACGTGATGATATTAGAGGAACTCCAAGATACTTTACAGGAAGCGTACCTTCCTCAAACGGCATGGTAGAAAGGATAGCTTGCTTAACATGAGTTGGAGTATTGCAAAAATACGCAGTGCTCTTAGCAATACTCGGGGTAAGCCCAGACATGTCTTTAAACACATCTAAACCTGTTAATAGAACACGAGCTGAAATATAATCCCCACGAGCAAATAAAAATAAATCATCCGCAAAACACAAACTCACTATTTTCTGCTCCTCACACCGATGATGGAATCTAAACCCAGGTTCTTCATGAGCTTTCTGCTGCATTATTAGGGTAAGAACCCCCATGACAAGAGTAAACAAATATGGAGATAAAGGATCACCTTGCCGAAGACCTCTTTTTCCTTTAAAATAACCATGAATAGCACCATTAACATTGATCGAAAAAGACACACTTGTAACACAGGTCATTATACGATCTACCATAGTTGAGTGAAAGCCAAAACCCAACAATATGGCATGTAAAAACTTCCAATCCACCGTGTCATAAGCTTTTTGAATGTCCACTTTAAACGCACACCTTGGAGGACCTCGATTACAATGATAATTATGCATAAGCTCTTGGGTTAAAAGAATATTATCGGATATCTTCCTTCCCGGAATAAAAGCTGATTGGTTTATGCTCACAATACTCCCCAAACTATCCTTTATTCGGTTAGCAATCAGCTTGCTTATGCACTTGTACATGACATTACAACATGATATTGGCCTATAGTCATTAACCTTTGATGGAGTTGCAACTTTAGGGATTAAAGCAATGATTGTATGATTAATTTCACGAAGCAACTTTCCATTGCAAAAGAACTCCCGAACCGCCTCATAAACATCCTTCCCCACGATATCCCATGCTTTCTTGAAAAATAAAGACGTGTAACCATCCGGGCCTGGAGATTTATCATTATCAATAGAGAACATGGCTTCTTTTACTTCTGCAAAAGTAACATCTCGAACCATGAACTCAGCCATATGAGCATCTAAACGTTTTGTAAACAGCCCCAAGGTAGGGTTTCGGCTAGTACTCTCCTCCAATCCCAAGAATTGCTTATAATGTTCAACAAAAACAGTAGGAATGTTGTCTCCTTCAAAAACAGCCCCCGAAAGATCCATAATTCTGGAAATTCGACTTCTATGATTCCTGCTTTTGACAGAATTATGAAAGAAAGCTGAATTCGAATCACCTACTCGAAGCCATTCAATTTTAGCTTTCTGCTTCAGAAACCTTTCTTCATCCAATGATACCTCATGAAAAGTGTTTAAAATATCCGCATGCTCCTCTCTTAGGGACTGATTTAGGGGGTCCGAATCAATATCAAGTTGAGCCGAATCAAGCTTTGATCGTAAATCAGCCACTTTAGAATGCAAATGACCTTGATCAAATAATAATTTACGAAATGGCTTTTTAAGATTTTTCAAGCTTTTAACAACCTGAAACATCTTATGGCCTTCAACATCTTTCATCCATGCTCCTTTAACAAGATCAGAAAAACCCTCTTTATACACTAAGAAATTCGAAAACCTGAACGGACCAGCTTTTCCACGCATTACATTTGGCATCTTTAACACACATGGAGAATGATCCGAAATACGATAGGGTTGAAATATTGCATAAGAACCCTGATACAAATCCAAGAACTGCAAATTGGTCATCACCCTGTCAATCTTCTTTAACGTACCATTTCTACCTCTCGGTTTCTGGTTCCAAGTAAAATGGAGACCCGTACTTGTAACATCCGATACATCCAGACTATCAATACAATCTTTAAAGTCATGCATCGCCGTATCTATTCTAGCCCCACATAGATGATCTCCAATATTAAGCGCAACATTGAAATCCCCAAGAAGCACCCACGGATTATTTCTGACAAATAACTTATGCCTCCCAAGATTATGCCAAAGATCCCGCCGTTTCATATAACTATTATCTGCATAAACAAAGTAGCAAAAGAATGCCTTTTGATCAGCTTTTACAACAACCTGTGTGTGCAACACCTGATTAGAAGCATCAATAACCATAACATCAACCAAGTCCGGATTCCACCCTAGAATAATACGAGTGCCCTTGCTACACATATGACCATTAGAAGTCCATTCCCATCTTTTAAACACAGCCTTACAAATTCCTTGTAATTTAGAAACATCAACATGCGATTCAAGAATGGCACAGATACTAAGCTGATTTTCATTAATTACCTGACGAACCTCCTTTTTCTTCGGGTTGCGATTCAAACCCCTTATATTCCAAGCTGCGAGACTAAACATTATCACCATCATGACCGGGAGTGCTTGCCCCCTCAGAATAATTGCTAGTCTTATCCGCAACAAACATAGCCGTTTCATCATAAATGTTCTCAACCTCATCATCCGACTCATCCATTCTCAATTCAGCCTTCCGTGAATTTTGGTCATGTATGACTTTATTACTAGTACTTTTCGAGCTTTGTCCCTTCTCCTCATGAGTATCATCAAGCATTCCAAAACTGTTAACCAATTTAACCGAATTGGATGTGTGACCTTGGGTTTTTGGTCTATAAACAAACTTTGTTTTCTGTTTTGGCATCATAAATCCTTCCGTTTGTTTCCCTATCTGTTTAGCCGGTTTTGGAGCAGCCCCACCCGACTTATTCTGCTTTTCTTGACTAGGAGCAACAGATTTAGGGCATTCAACATCCTTGTGTCCAAAAGTTTTGCAAACACTACATCTCGGAGGTCGCCACTCATATTCCACTCGAACATTATAAATGTTCTTTCCCTCACTATTTAATTTCGGAACACCCACCAAAACAGCCTCCTTAAGGTCCTTTGCTGAATCTATCTCAATCATTGCACGTGCAAAACTAGGACGACCCCAAGCTTCAACACACATGGAACTAGTGTATGAATCCAACATTAACGGTTTGCCAACTTTAGTAGCTATTGCACTCAAACCAGTTTCGTTAAACGCAAGCAAAGGTATATCATGAAGTTTTACCCAAACTGGAACCTTCGTGGTATCCTCCTTATCCAGATTGTCATCCGAGTTCCATCTTTTCAAGATAATAGGAATTAATCTAATCATCCATGGACCACCCTCCAGAACTCCCTTCAATCCTTGTTCTGATGCAAACTTAAAGAAGAAAAAGCCTTTTGAATTCATCATAACCTTCTCTATGCCAAATTTCTTCCATACATTCAATACATAATTCTGCACAACAGGAAAGGGTAGGCGTTTTCCTACAAAATATCCATACAAGGTGTTCATATACTTTTGACTAGCCTCAATAACTGTGTCCAATGGAATATCCAGGTCTACATCATCACCCTTGGGATCTAAATGTAATGCATTAAACGTAACCTTACATTGGACACTAGCCTGCGTTACTTGAGCATAAGACATGGCTGATTTCATACCATTATGAACCACTGGGATTGTTGATGCTTCCAGTCGATCAATACCACGCAAATCAGGGATTTTATATGTACTCGAAGACATAAACTGATTATGCATAGCATTCCCACCTTGCTCATTAGAATCCATCGGTTTAGGAACACAATTTTCAGGATTTTGCGAACCAGGGATTTTACCAAGGTTGGGCACCTCAACCTGGTCGCCAAACAGAGTATAAGACAAATCATCACAGTTTATACCCAATTCCGTATCAGAAAGCTTGCTCAAATCAGACTTTAATGTTGTGTCCACATTATTTTCCACGTTTAATAGCTCCAAGTCGACTTGACTTCCACTTTCCTTGTTAGCCACATCTTTCCTTGTTCCCCAAGAATCAATCTTTTCTGAATTAGGGTTTAATGGGACATTAGCCGTATCAGGATTTATGTTACTATGCATGTCCCTAATTCGTGCAAGTCTAACTTCCAAGGGAACATAATCATCATCTTTAAGATTAACAGGAGCTTTAGGAGACGTTTGTTCCAAACTATGATCAGAATCAGAAGACTTGGGCGATTTATTAGGTGAACTAGCCGACTTCTTCTTTTTCTTCTTGGTTAAGTTCGTCATAACACCAGCAATAATCCAAGCACAATCAAAATAAAACCAGCAAATCAAATAATGAAATTAAAACAGAAAACTAAACTAGCAAATAAACCCTAAAACTGAATTCAGATTTCTTGACCTATTAATGAAGTTCGAATCACCAAACGAGGGATACAAACGTATATCAATGATGATATCAGATTCAGTAATAGCTAGAACATCCAAACCAGATTCGGATCATTGCAAGAAACCATGAGAATCGACTAGAGAGAGCAAAAAAAATCGCCCCACACCTACTTGAGTTAGTTACTTAATAAAATAGTACTTGTTTTAAATAAACGGGGTTGACGGTAAAATAAAGTTGTAAATGGTTTTCGGTTCCAGACAATAGGTTAAGAAGGAGATCAAAAATTAAACTGCGTTATATTGATCCAGTTGGTAGGTGCCGCCCCATTTAGCCTCAAACACTCTGACCTCTCTCTTGGCTTACACTCACTCTCACTCTCTCTAAAATTACTCTCAAGAAAATAAAGGAAATCTAAAAAAACAACTTATGTTTTGGATTCAAGTTTCATAATCAGATTCTTCATCCTCATCATCTTCACTTTGTTCCCTCATTTTAGATTGTAAGTGTTAATATCTTTTATTGTTGAATATGTGCTTGAATAATGCATGCATGAGGATTTGTTTATGTGTATTGAATACAATAATCTGATTAATATCATCATATAGGTATATGAATTTGCTCTATAAATCTGCCAATTTGGTTTTAATTAAAATTTCATGGGTGGTTGGTTTGAATATGAATTTGTAAGAAATTGATGATTGAAAGATAATATATGATATTATTTGGTGTTGTAGATGTTATGTTATTACTAGTTGATTGGATTATTGAGTTGTTAAGAATGAGTGAACTGATTTGGGGGTAACAGCGGCTTAGCTCGCAGTTTAAACAAGAAATCAGTTCGTCTCGTGGACCCAATTGGTCTTGCGGACCGAGTTGGTCTTGCGGACCCAGTTGGTCTTGCGGACCAAGTTGACTGTGCAAACCGAGATCTCTGTGAACTAAGATTTTAAAATTTTATTTTTAATTGCAAATTTTGAAAATGCGTAAGTCTTTTCAGGGATTACCTGATTGGATAAATATGCTATGATGATTATATGAGTTCTTGTTATGGGACACATTACTAACTTGTATTGTTTTGTTGTAATTCCAGATAAGCAGAAGGAAACTCAGTGACATAAGACTACTGAGTTGAAGACTAGGAATTTCGGTGAGTGGTAACTGTAATCTTCGGTTCAACCCAGTTGTAACAAATTTGGTTACAACGGGTGAACATATAATGTTATTGGTTATTGACTGTTTAGTCATTTGGGTTATTATTATTATTGTTGATTGGTTGTTTATATTCGGTAATGGCATGACGATTATGCATTATGTGATACTTGGCCGCTGGGCATTTGTGATTATTTAGAGGTCAACGCTGGTTGGGTTTGTTACTATTGTTTGGTTGGCGGGGTTTCCGATACAAATAGTTGATGGATGAACACTAGTCAGTGAAGATAGCTTCAAACTATTAGTAAATCAATGTTATGGCCGGCAGTTGTTTAAGGGTTCTTTGATTGGCTAATCAGGAACCGCTGATCCTCTTTGACGTTATGTGCTTATGTGTTTATTTGTTGTAAGATTTGTTATTTCTGTATTGAACTGTCGGATGCAGTTCCATTCACTTAGCTGTGAGCTAATCCCACCATATTTAACACTTTCCAGGTTTTGGTTAAGTTATGTATCGGGCTTGTGGATACTAGATGGGATGTTTGACTACTACAGCGCTTACTCTGATATTTTGGGAAATCTTGTTTTGTGAATTTATATAACACCCATCCATTAGTACCTTGTTTATAATCATATGTTTGTAATAGTAAACTTTTGAAACTGTAAACTTTTGTAAATGTCTGTACATGCGAAATATATAGATATGTGATGTGACGTTCCGACCGTCACAAGCGCGAATGATCACAACACCAATCGTTGAGTGTTTTAAATTTATATTTGCTGGGGTCTAAGTATGACTTACTAATACTGAACCAAGGGCTAGTAGATGGTAATTATGACCTAGAGTCGTTCTTAAAGAGAAACTGAATTGAAGTAGAGGTGATCCAATCAATCGTTACTTTCTAGTACAGGTTTTTAAAAGAGTGTGTTGGGGGTTTGGTTCATGGGAAAAGTAAAGTAAATAAAGGGAATAAAATGTAATAATAAATCAGATAATGGAAAGTAGTATTTGTTGTGAGTTCATTAGCTAATAATATGGGATGATGACTTTCATGGGAAAAATGATCAACTAAATTAGAACTATTTGCAAGATTCTATAACTTATGGTATATCCAATAGATTCCTTATTAGTCGGTTATCAACTAATATGTCAAGAGGAACAAAGGTGTCATGATTCTGGTAAGACAGACGATGCTCAACTCTCCACACTCTCCTGTAAGGGAGTCAGTGATGCATATTATTGAACGCATTTGCTCGTGGGCGAAGGATAGAGTAGCAAGTCCATAATACGTCTAACCATTCTTAATACCATAAAGATTACGAGTCTTGTAAACAACTAACTTAGGGTTTATGTTCGGACTTGTTTACCAATTCCTATTAGTAAAACTTAAGAGTGATAAGCGAGGGAAAACATTTAGGTTTCTTGCGTATCTTACTTTAGGGTTTTACCGATTAGGGAAGAGTATCAGTTTAGATTGGATCTTAAACTTGCCTTTCTTGATTTAATTAACAAATCCCTAGGTTTTCGTAAATGGTTATTTAGTCTATAGCCTACCTACTCTAATCTAATTTAAACTAATCTAATTAAAATGATGATGGCTTTTTACAGAAAGTTAAACCCAGACCATGTCAGAAAGTGCTATGGTAGTTCACAATGTATTTAATCATTTACCGATGTTTTCGTTGTGAATTTAATTGTTTCATGATGTTTACATGATACTTACAATGTGATTGGAAATGTACTATACTCATGGTAATTCAACGTAATCACATTGCTTTTTATGATGCTTGCATGACGTTACAATTAAACCATAGTTTTGACGCAGATAATTATTGACCAAGTATTAAGGTTCGCGACTCCTCTTTACAAGGTTACAATCACGTTTGTTAATCGAAAGGCGAATGTAAGTTTTAGGTTTAAGATCACATGATAAGTCCGTTCATAAAGTTTCCATTTTTATAACGTCGATCCATAATACAACTACCTTCGGTCGTTTACCGGCTTCCATACGTATGTACTTTGCTTAAAAGCATTTCCAGCACTATACCAAGTAAACAGTCGAATAGGGGCCGTCATATTATTTCACGACGTATTTAAAGTCATCCCATAATTATATATGCAAACTACATCACAACAAATACAATAGTAATCTACTCGCTAATCATGGCACAAACTAATTCTAACATAATTAAAGCATACATATTTAACTAAGATAGAATAGAAAAGAAAGAACCCGGATTAGAATGGGAGAAGGAATGGACTTGAATTAATAAGCCTAATTCCAAGCGTACACCCAAGATTACAAGATGTTCCTTGCTTTCGTTCTACTCTAAATAAGCTTCCTAACTAGTCTAATACTAATTTTGAAGTAAGAAAATAGAATGAGAAAGTAAGAAAGTAATATCACTAATGCATATGGTGTTTTGAAGGTGTTTCTAAGGTGTGTGTTCAAATGAAGCCTCATGCCTCGTATTTATAGGAGAAATCCGGCTCATGTTAGTATCTTGAGGAGCACTTTAGCAAAAGGTGGAAAAGGTGGGGCACCAGGTACGTACAATCGCGCAAAGGTGTGTTACCGGGTACGAACAATCGCATAAAGGTGTGGCACCGGGTACACGAAAGGACCAAAAAGCGGAAACTAGATGGGGGAGGGGTGTCCGGCGCCGCCACCATGGTGGCCGGTGGCGGTCTGTGGTGGCCGGCGGCGGCTGGATGCCACACACCCCAGTTCACCGTCTTTTGCTTCGTTTCTTAATTCGCGCGTGTTTTCTTCGTTATGCGTCCGTTTTCGTTGATTCATTTTTTGTTGGATTCGTTTTTCAAAAACGAAGACTTTGATGAAAAGTAATCCCAAAATTGAGCTTCCTATCTCCAGATATTGCGTACGAATCATTTGAATCTTCCGGCGGGCGTAGACTCTTCATTCTTTATCCGTTTTTGTTGATTCTTCTTCTGTTAGATTCGTATTTTGAAAACGAACATCTTTGATTAGATGGATGTTGATGATGGGCTCTTTAGTCTTTAAATCTTGTTTTGATACCTTGAATCTTCAAACGTGCGTGGAATCTTCGTTTTTCATCCGTTTTGCTTGATTTTTATCGTGCAACCTTGGTTTGACCTCCTTGGCAGATTCTCATTGATTTGAGTGTTATTTGAGTTCAAATGCCAAGAATCGTTCCAGAATGAGAGAGATATTGGTAGTAAAAACGTGACTTTTTACGCGATATCAAGTATCCTACACTTAGAACTTTGCTTGTCCTCAAGCAAACTCGTTTCAACACGGTTAAAGATAAGTAGTTAATGAAATATTTTGAGGCGGAACTTTTTACTAAACGGGGTGTTTTGGAAAAATGACATATTTGTTCTTTGAAAAACAAGGTTTTGTAATCTTTGGGGGCATGCCTTTGATCTTTGATCTTGGATACATGACTAGGCGATCCTCTCAAGGTGGTCACTCCAATCACTCAAAGTATTTAGGGTTTCCTATTCTAGTATTACCAATCACTCTGAACGCCAGTCATGTATCGTTTATCGTCATAGGCTTGATCGAGGATCAAATCATTACCTTTTTGGTTAGTGCAAAGATGATCTAGCCACAATCATTCTAAGGGAAGTGATGTAGGGTTTTTGGGGTGAAGTGTTGGCGATGTGAGAGGGGGTTTTGTTGGTTTTTTCATTGGTTTCTTTTTGGGGAAGTTTGGAATTTTTGGGAGGATTGACGCCCTTTTCTTTTGGTGTTTTCAGAAGGAGTCTTTTTCTCCAATTGATTTTCTTTTCTTCGAATTTTCTTTCTTGGGTTTTCTTCTTTGACGTCATATCCTTGTAGTTTCTTTTCTTTCATCTTTGGGACTTACTATGAAGTTTGAGGGATGCTTTCGAGAAGGTAGGAATAACGTGTTTATTTATGGGTTTATGGATGGGTTTAAGAATGAAGTGATTCGATCTCCTCTTTACTCACCAATCCGGATTTGAGATGCATCACAGGAGCAAGTTCTGATTCTAAACGCATACATCGGCACACTCAAGAATCAAAAAATGAAGCATTAAAAATGAATTCTTTATATGGCTCAAGATACCTCACGAATCGAAAGTTGGTTTGTTGTGTGCCTAGTAATGCGATGCTCTTTATGGGTTTACTAAACTAATTTTTCAAAGGAATTCATATTTCATTTATCCTTCTTCCCCAAAGTAAATCATTCTTTGTCTAAAATTTTTCATTTTCAACATATTTTTAACCCAATTTTGAATATATATTTTTTTCGAGTTACTTTTTGGAGAAGGATGGTCTAAGGAGCAACGATTTTAGAATCAAGCATATACCATTATCCATTTCACAGTAGTGCAACTACTGCTATCCCACACTTAAAGGAACATCATCCTCGATGTTATTCTAAGCTCTGTCCGGGGTGAAAATCCCACACTTAGGAGTTGAAACATCTAAGACATATTCTTTTAGTGGTGTGTGTTGGGTTTAAATCCCACACTTAGTGATAAGCATAATGGATATGGTATATAACGAGTGAAAGAGACGGTATAGAAGTACTCCCTGGTAGTTGCAGTATTCCTTTGCTTGCATCTGTCGGACTTCGTCTTCATAGGTGCATTCTTGATCAAGTCTTCTTGTGATTGGTCTCGTAGGTGTGAACATGTTGGATATACAATTCTTCGGGTGTTGATAATTTCTTACAGGCTGGGGCATGTATGATCCGTGTGTGAAAGATAGTCGGAGATTTCATCACTTCTTAGAAAGTAAAATTTGCAGAAATTTTTTTAAAAAATGGGTTGCCTCTCGAGAAGCGCTCTTTTAAAGTCGAGAGCTCGACTTAGTCCTTTCTTCTTCAGAAAATGCTAGATGCATCCCTAGTGCTGGAGTGGTCACTGTGGATTCTAGGTAGGGCGTATCTTGGATGAAAGTATTGGAGGAATTGCTATGTCATGTCGGCAATAAGAGTTGGTGGGTTGGTGGATTCCATTCTTAAGCTTTTGAAGTGGTCAATGGCCAATCTGTCAAGGACTGCCATCCCGTAGCTGATGTATCTAACTGACCGTGTAACTGGTCCGTTAGGGTCAATTCTGGTGCAGGTGTACGTTCGGAGAACCTCACGCTGGGGGTGGTTTTGACCTATCGAGGTGATTAAAGCCATAAACTCAGTTCTTACTTCTTCAAAGTCACTAGCCAAAGGATCTCCTCCAAAGGATCTTGTTGCTTAGCATACTTGTTTGATGATTTTGTGTTGTTCACAGTTGAAGGGAAAATCCGAGTCTGTGAAGATGTAAATTAACTTGCTGAATATTTCGCGATATCCATTTCGGTAAACGTCAAGTTCTACGTCTTCTTCTTGGTACATTCCATGCAGTCGAGTCATCACATAGGTTGCTAGGTTGATTTGCGACATATGTGGAATGAATCTTGGTACCTCACGAGTTTCTTCTTCATATGCTGAGTCATTCAGCTCATCAATTATTAGTTCAACGTGATAACCAATGGTGGAGTGAATGACGATCCTGTAATTTTCCGAGGCTATGATATATTCTCCAGTTTTGATGAGATCTAGAAGGGTTCTAAGATCTCCCACCATTCTGATGTCGGCATAATTTCATGGGTTTCCAGTAGCTCTTTCAAGATTGGTTCTCATTAATGTAAGTATAGCCTTCTGACTAGAAGAGTAAGGAAAAGCAGATCCGGCCAAGACAGAATACACTTTTTGGTATATTTGCCTTTGGTTGCTGTAGAACTCGACTTCCCTCATCGGGTAGTGGGGTCTTTCTGGCTGTTGATCTTCTCTGGTGATTTGTGCTTGAAGGGAATCGGAGAATTCTTGAATATATCTTCGAAGAGCGTGGGGTTCTGGTTCTCCATAATTGGTAAGGTATGAATTGTTTTCTCGTTCTATTTCCCTTATCAGGTGCCTTTGAGCGGTGTTGTAGTCATTGGTTGATTCTTTAATAGCTTCTACTATGACGCGAACATCATCATTTTCATCAATCAAGTCAATCATCTATTGGTGTGTATCTATTAGAGGGATTTCCAATATCTCGGTTGTGGTGATGGAAGAAATTGCTGGAGCAGGGGGTATAGAGTGTTGGTCAAGAGTGACATCGATACAATCGTCATCATACTCGATTTCTTCTTCAGAATCTTCATCACGGGAATCTGGGAATTGGTGGAATTCTTCATCTGAAGGGGCGTTATTGAAAGGTCGAGAACTGTCGACTTCAATGGTCCTAATTTCCGTGGTTGTTTCTTGAAGTTTTTCTTCCACAAAGCTGTTCGTTTGACTTGCCTTATACGCAGCGATTCTTTGTAAGAGCTTGTCATATATTTCCGATTGGCTTGAGGATCGGAATTCTTCTTCAATTGTATCTATATCTCGGAGTCAGGTTCAGGTAGAAGTTTCGAAGGGTCGAGGTGAGAGTCAAGAATGTTTCCCATTCTTCTTATATGAGTGAACTTTAATTCTTGATGGAGGGTTTCATAATCAACGGATCCTCTTCACTTCAGCCATTTCGGTGATTCAACATGATCTTCATCGTCCTCCATTTCTTCGTTTATTTCTTCCTCTTCCTCAGTCTCTTCTTCTTCCTCTTCCTCAGGTTCTTCGTCTTCAGATTCAACTTCTTCCTCTGTTTCTTGAAATTCTTCACCCTCTTCTGGGTCGTATTCAGAGTCAGAGATAAAAGTTGACGATCGCGTGAAAGGTTGTTCTTCTTCGGGCTCTGATTCATCATTATAGGTAATTATGCCTGTTGATATAGCGCAACATTCTTCTTGTTCTGGGGTACATTCTGGTTGGTTGATCTTGTAAGTAATGCTTTCACCATGTGAGCGTAGGACAATTGTGTGATTGTACACATCGATCACTACTCTAGTGGTGTTCATGAATGGTCTTCCAAGGATAATCGGGATGTTTATGTCCTCGTGGATGTCGATTTCCATGAAATCCGTCGGAAAGAAGAATTTGTCAACTTGAACTAGGACATTCTCAGCTATTCCTTTTGGGTATCTAACGGATTGGTCAGCTAGCTGGACGGTCATCTTAGTGGGTTTCAAGTTTTCAAGCTCTAGCCTCTTAAACAGTGAGTAAGGCATGAGGTTAATGCTAGCTCCTAGGTCGGCTAAGGCGCTTATTTCTCTGGATTGGTAAATTGAATATGGGAGTGTAAATCTACCAGTGTCTCCTAACTTATCTGGAAGGCTATTGTTAAGTAGGGCTGATGTTTCAGAACTAAGGGGAATGTTGTGTACTTCGGGCAGTTTATCCTTAGTGGATAGCAGTTTTTTGATGTACTTATTATGACTGGGAACTCTAGACATGGTATCAAGGAATTTTCCATCTAACTTAAAGGATGATAATTTCTTAGGTTAGACCTTAAGTCTAGCGGGGTAAGGGATTCTAACCTCCTTGTTCATGGTCGGAGTGGTTTTCACAGCTGGTATCTTAACCTTTTGTTCTTCCTTTACTAGGACAGTAGTAGGTGGTGGAGTGGCTGCTTCCTTGGTGGTGGTAACTTTCTTTGCCTCCTCAACATGTGGGTTGTGAACCGTGTTGCTAGGCAAACTTCCTCTGGGTCTGTTCTCAAGACGTTGTGCCAATTGTCCAATTTGAGCTTCCAAGTTTTTCAATACGGCCAATTGATTTCTCATGAAGAGATCGGCTTCGTCTTGCCTAGCGGATGTCTTTTGGTTGAGTATATGTTGGCCTTGCATGAACTGGGTAAAGGCGTCTTCTGAACTTGAAGCTGGGGCATTTATCTTGTTGGGTTGTTCAGTGGTTTGGTTTGTGTCGGAATTGGGTCTAGGAAGTGCGAGGGGTTGGTTGTAGGTAAGTTGTTGTTGTTGTGGGTAAGGTGGGTATCTAGGTGGGTATCGGGGTTGGAAAGTCTGGTTGTTTCTTTGTGGGAATGCAGATCCTCTAGGTTGGTTGTTGTTATGGTTGAAACCGGGTGGAGAATTCTGTGGTCGAGTGGGATATTGAGCATAGTAAACGGTGCCGTCTGTCTCTTCATATTCAACTTGATATTCAACGGGTGGTTGCAAGTTGGTGCAGTTTTGACAGGCTTGCACTTGGTGCACTTGGTGCTGTTGTTTTTTAAGTTCTCCGAATTGCTTGACAAGTGTGTCCATCTTCTATGTTAATACCTTAATTGCTTCGACTGGAATTGGATTTGATGCAGCGAGAGGTGCTGAAGATGTCAAGTGATCTCCAGAGTTCCAATCATGGTGATGCATAGTCATATTTTCTATAAGGTCCCATCCTTCTTCATCTGTCTTTGTCATAAAGCTTCCTTGTGCGGCAACATCGAGGGTAGTTCGGTGGTTAGGGTCTAAACCATTATAGAAGGTACACAATTGTGCAGATCTGTCGAGTCGGTGATTAGGGCATTTCTTCAGTGCTCCTTTAAATCGTTCCCATGCGGTGTATAATGACTCATCAAAAGCTTGGTGGAAGTTCATGATGTCATTTTGGAGTTTGGTTTGTTTAGAGGGCGGAAAGTACTTGGTTAGAAACGTTGTTGCCATTACCGTCCATGAAGGGATAGAGCTGGTTTCTAAACCTTCAAACCATGTTTGTGCATGATGTGTGAGCGAATAAGGGAAAAGAAACAAGCGGATTGTATCTTGGCTAACTCCATTTTGTTTGTAGGAGTTTGAAAGAGATATGAACTTGTCAAGGTGAGAGTTCGGATCATCACTTGGTAATCCATGGAATTGACAGTGGTTTTGGATTAGTTGGATGATGTGTTGCTTAAGCTCGAATGATTGTCCTGGGGTTTCTGGGTAGAGAATCGGGCCTCCTCTTCCTTCAATAGAGGCTTACCGTTGTCAGCGAGAGTGATGCGATCAGCCATTGCTTGTCTAATTGCAGATTGCTTCTTTTCTCGTCGAATAGTGCGTATTATAAGTTCTGGATCAAGAAAGTTAAAAAGCGGTGCAGATCTAGGGGAACAGGTCATACACTAACTAAAAAAAGACAATAAAGAAAATATTTTGTTTTTTTATAAGGTTTTATCCTAAGGGTATACTAGAAAACAGGATTGGTTGGGCCTCTGTATCGGACAGTTAGTCTCCACGGCAGCGGCGCCAAAAACTTGATGTGATGTTCCGACCGTCGCAAGCGCGAATAATCACAACGCCAATCAGTGGGTGTTTTAAAATTTATATTTGTTGGGGTCTAAGTATGACTTACTAATACTGAACCAAGGGCTAGTAGATGGTAAGTATGACCTAGAGTCGTTCTTAAAGAGAAACTGAATTGAAGCGGAGGTGATCCAATCAATCATTACTTCCTGTACAGGTTTTTAAAAGAGTGCGTTGGGGTTTGGTTCAGTTAACTAAGTAAAGTAAATAAAGGGAATAAAATGTAATAATAAATCAGATAATGGAAAGTAGTATTTGTTGTGAGTTCATTAGCTAATAATATGTGTAGGTTCCTTGTTTACGGACCAAATCGAGTAGTTTAACTTGTGTGTTAGAGCGGAAATCAAACACACCAAGATATGCAAGATTAACACAATAAATAACCAAAACACAAAGGTGTATGTTTATATATAATGAACTAGCAACAATACATACACTTGGACAAACACACAAAGATCAAAATAACACTACCTAGTGAATTTTCTATGAAAAAACAGAAGTGTTATGTGTGTGAAAGTCTTACTAAAACAGAAGCTGGCGAGCTTCTAATTTATAGTCTAATCCAGACATTCTGCGACACAATCCTTGTGTCGCATAGACTTATTCTGCGACACAATACTTGTGTCGCATAGAATGATTCTACGACACAATCCTTGTGTCGCATGATTACAAAAATTGTAATTAAACTAAGTCTAAAACTATTCAATACGTAATTACAATATCGACACGATTACAGACTGAGACCAACTGACAGACACACATAGATGTACCAACAAACTCCCCCGTGTCTTCAGCTTGGTCTTCAAGAATTCTTCGATTGGCTTCAGTCTTCAAAACATCAGATCTTCAAACGCCTAAACATCAAACCCATCCGGGTGGAAACTTTCCGCCAGCATGTATGCCAAAAGTGAAGCATATATCAATGATTTTCTGAAATCTCTTCGCTAATACTGTATTGAACTCGTTTCCAAGGTTGTAGCGAATCCGATTGTCAAATAGCTTCTTCATATCATCTCTGGACAGATTTATCAGGCTCATTGGGTCAAATATTCTGAATTCAGCCTTTTGTAGACCCCACAATGAACTAGATCCAGTATGTGGCACTGAATCTGGCACATAAACAAGAACGGCTTCGCCAGTGTGACCATCCAGTTCCCAGTAGTGAAAACGCTTCAGCAGATTGAATGGAACTATTTCCAGAGCAATTTCACGCAGACATTCAGCAGGAGGATAGTCAACCTTTACGATTGGCTGCTTGGTCTTTGAATCGAGCTTTTTCTTGAATGTATACCTTGTACCCAGTATCGGTTTGACATAATGATATTTCTTCAGTCGAATTTCTTCACGCATGATCTTTTGAATAGCATTTGCAATTCCGTCTTTGTAAGGATTTATCAACTGAAGCTGAGTGAGACGAACAATGTCATGCTTCGGCAACGTACTCAGTTTCTTCATAGACCGACGAAAATACTGAATACCGTCAAGTCTCTTGATCATAAACCTCCCTTTACTAACCTTCCAACTTTTTATAAGACCTGAATAATCACCGCCAACCTTCTATTTCTTGCATGTAACAGGAACAGGTTCGGGATTTTTTCCTTTGGGAAACCAGTTATCCCTGATGGACATTTCTTTGTCAGAAGGAACATATTCATATGTATCCTGTGGGAAAATGTCATTATAATTTATCGATTCACGAACAGGGACTGATTTTTCTTGTGAAGAGCCGACAGGCTCAGACGATTCTTGAGCAGGAGCTGCTTGAGAAGTAGATTCTGGTACGTACTTAAATGCAGGCTCTGACTCATCATCTGAAGAATCAGATACAACATTACCCTCTTGTGGGTAAGCTGGACAATTGGTATATTCTTCATCTGGTTCAAGCTCTTCTTGTTCAATATTAACTTCATCATCATTATTAACAGTTTCAAAGTCAAAAGGTTCTTCAGGAGCATGACCGCCTGCGTTGACCACAGCTTGAAGGTATGTCAAATTACAATAGGTGTAATCTACAGCTAGCGGTTTTGGTTGCCTTGTTGCTCAATAATATAATCCAAAACAAGAGTTTTTCATTAATAGTAGAATCAGTTACATTATCAGAATTTACATTTTCATCGCCCTCGGCGGAAACCCTAGGTGTTGATTCTAAGGCTGGTGGGCCTTTCTCCCCCGAAGAAATAGCTTGGGTTTCCAGCTTCAAAACCATTGATCTCAGCTCTGCATTTTCTTTTTCAATACGAGAGATCCTGGCATCCTGAGCTTCAAATTTTTTAGCTTGAGCGGCCATATCATGCTGCATTCGATCAATCCTGCTCAGGAGCTCTTGAATGACTGTTGGATGAGGGGTGATTGGAGTTTCAGTTCTTGGGAGCTCAGAAGATGTAGAGGTGGAAGGGCGAGAACGTGTGACCGGAGGATTCAGATCAGAAGAATCAGAAGTGTCTTGAGCCCTTTTTCTGTGGCTGGAGGATTCAGGACGTGGAGAAGGTGGCTGATAAGCATCAATCTCACGATCAAGATCCACTAACTCCGGATCCACGAGATCTGGTTGAACCGGCGGTGGCTGAACTGGAGGTTGTTGGACTGGAGGTTCAGGTCTCGGTGCAACGAATTGTTCACCTGGAGGAGCAACATACGTAGGATCCACTATGTGACCGAACAGAGCAACCTCACGATCCGGTGCCTGTCCCTGCTTGGCAAAAGAAGCACAAGTGATGTAAATTCTGGTGTTCATCGGCGTCTGCTTAAAAGTGAATGAAGGAGTCACAGGAAGATCTGGTTGCATATGATTGAGCAACAACTGAGTAAACCGAGGATACACAGCCCATTTTTCTTCTGTATCCAAAGCGTTTTTAACAAAACCCCTGAAGATATTGTCACACCCCGCCTCGGTGGAAGGTTGCGAGATGCGACTATCATGAGATCACAACACAAGAATTACAATGAACGACCTCTACATGAGTCATTTTAAACATACTTCATAAAAGTTTAAATTGTCTTACAGACTTAGAACATTTGTCTTAAAAGGTTTACAAACAATTCCCATAGGTTACAAAATAGTTAGGAGTTTAAGAATTTAAGATCAAAAGCAATGTTCATCCATGCAAATGTAGTTCCTAACTTCAAAAGGGGTATGCCATCTTCACAAATAGCAAGCATCTTAATTACCTGAGAATAACATGTAAAAATGGGTCAACATAAAGTTGGTGAGCTCATAGGTTTTAATAGTTGTAAAACATTACCGTGGATCACGAGATTTCAAGTTATATTGCCATTCAACAATATAGTAAAAAATTGTATTACTATTGTCATAAGCTCATGAATTGAAACCTTAACATTTAGTGCCTCGCAAGTGTCCTATCCAAACACTAGTAGTTCTCAAATGACAATGCACCCGTTTGACTTATAGTCATGTTGGCGCTACCAGCCCGGATGGGGGCGTCAACCCAAATAGATCTATTCACGACATTCACGTTTAAGTCCTTAACTAACAATTCATGATAAAGGCCTACATAATGGATAGTGTCAACTCATGCAATACGTAACAGTTTAGTTTGTGTCCACAAAGAAAAGAACATGTATTCTCACCCCAAAAACATGTCAAAGCATTTAAAAAAAAGTAGGGGCCATGAGACTCACCTTAGTGAGAGAGCGGAAAGTTGCAAGTACTTGTTTGGGTCTCGGTGGGGTTTATGCGTCCTAGATCACATAAAATGTTTAAGTTTAGTCATATAGTATATATATATATTAATTCTAGTTTTTGTAAAGTTTCATCACCCATAGTTTTAGTTTAAGTGTCACATTTTATTCAACCATTGACGGGTGCATTTACACCCTTTTAAGTAATTCTTAATAAAAAAGTCCAACTTATTTCCAGAAACTTCCAGACCAGACCCTTAAATCGGCTTGTAGAGAAAAATGTGTGCATTTCTGGAAAAAGTTTAAAACGTGAAAGTTGTAGATCTTTTCAATACGCAAATTTAAAAAAAAATGCATCTTCTAACTTTTCATAGAACTCAAGTTATGACCATTTTAGTAACCTGTGTTTTTCTAGACAGATTGTGTGTTCTTGTGTATAAAATTATAGAAACGTATTTTAAACTTGTATTTGAACATAATCTTGTAGATGAGCTTGATAACATTGAAAATCAGTAACAAAATGGTAGTCTTTATTTAAGTATTCATGGAGTTATGCTCTTGTAAAGTGAGGTATACGAATCTGCCACAACATGCGCAATAGTTTCGTATGGGCTGTTTGGAGGTCGAATACTCCATGTTTTTGAGTGAGACCACTTGGGTTTGAAAGCTAATACATAACAGTAATTTCAGTAGTAAAATGGTGGTATTTTGTTAAGTATACACGGATTTATGACCTCACAAAGTGAGATATAGAAATCTGGACAGATTGCATGTAATGTGTGTGGGTTAGGATTTCGAGTCATAGACTACTATCCTAACTCCTAGGTACCAAATCATTGTTATAGTCCTTTTTCCACATGCATTTGCCATCATTTTTCCATAGATTTTGATTACATTTACATGCATGAGATCTTTGAAAGATTTATAGATATGTATAGGTATATTTTACATCTTTTAAGACTTGACATAGGTTTGATCATGGCTTATCACCTCTTTTTAACACATGAACATGTGCAAGTGAAAATCTACAAACATCAAGTTATTTTGTAGGCTTAGCCATACTTTTCAATATTTCATATTAAAAGAAAAAGAAGATGAAGATGAGTAAAAGAGATGCATGTAGGCCTTGCCATACATAAGTTCATAAACAAATGAAATACGAATTGCATGTATACATATATGATTGTAGGCATAGCCATACATAAGATAATAACAAAAATGAAATATAAAGTGCATATATACATATGTAGATTTGTAGGCATAGCCTTACATAAAATCTTACATATGTATATAGTAAGATAAGATGTATATACATAGATATAGATATATTTTTATAAGTCTTGTATTATTCATCCATGGGTGATGATTAGTGTGAAAAATGAAGGCATAGAGTAGAGAAATTCGTGTATCATCTTACCAACACAAAGGGTGATGAAAGTAGGTTGTTTTGGGTGGATTAAAGGGTTATTTGAGTGGTGATTTGTGGTGGTTTAGGGTGGTTGTTTATGGCAGATTTTTGGAGAGAAAATGGAAGGAAAATGGTGTGAGGAAGAGAGAAATGGATGTGTGTGTGTGAAAAGTGAGAAAATGGTGGATGTAAGCTCTTTAAATAGAAGAAGTGAGGGGGGGGGGGGGATGGGAAGGGGTGGCCGGCCATGGGGGGGGGGGAATGGTCTTGGTTGTGATTGGTGGAGAATGGAGGTGATTAATTGGTGATTAATTGTTTTAATTAATTAAATTAATTTTATTTAATTAATTTATAATTAAAAATCAGATTTTTATTTATAATTTAATTAAGTTTTTAAATAATTCAATTATAAGTATTTATTTAATTATTATGTTGTATTTCATGCAAAGGTGGTGGTTTGTTACTTTCATGCAAGTAAGTGTACTTATCACTATATTATTGTTTCACACATACTTATATATATATATATATATTAGGGTTTACTAAATGAATTAATAAACATAAACGTAAGCACTTTGTCACATTATATGCATCCACGGATAAACGCTTGTTTAGTGTCAGGTTGTAACGATAAGGCGCCTAAATTCAATGTTATTTAATTATAAGCATTAATTCACTAAAAATTATAGTTTAACTAAAAAAAAAATTCTCCAAGTTTATTACCTGAACAGAGTTGAGTAATAAATTATTTTTGCCGGTTGTCACATTCTTCCCCTGTTAAAAGAATTTTGTCCTGAAATTTAGTTCGTGATCTCGGGTTTCTCCCCCTGTTAAAAGAATTTCGTCCCGAAATTTAGTTCGTGATCTCGGGTGGCGCAGGGTTTTAGAATAAGTGGGGATACTTGCGACGGATTTGATCCTCGCGCTCCCAGGTGAATTCCGGACCTCGTTTCGAATTCCACCTAACCTTTACAATGGGTATACGACTACGCTTCAAGGTCTTTATCTCTCGGTCCATGATCTCGATTGGTTCTTCGACAAAATGCAATTTCTCATCGATTTGTACTTCTCCGACTGGTATGATAAGGGATTCGTCTGATAAACACTTTTTCAGATTTGACACATGAAACGTGTCATGTACATTACTGAGTTCTTGAGGCAACTTAAGTTTGTATGCAACTGGACCAATTTTCTCCAGTATCTCGAATGGTCCAACATATCTGGGGTTTAGCTTTCCTCGTTTCCCAAAACGGACTACGCCTTTCCAAGGCGACACTTTCAACATGACTCTATCCCCAATTTGAAATTTTAGCGGTTTGCGCCTCGTATCTGCATAACTCTTTTGGCGGTCACGGGCTGCCTTCAGTCTGTTTTGGATTTGCACAATCTTCTCGGTCGTTTCGTGTATAATCTCTGGACCAAGGAGTTGACTATCTCCCACCTCAGTCCAACATACAGGCGATTGACACTTTCATCCATAAAGTGCTTCGAATGGGGCGGCCTTGATGCTGGTGTGATAACTGTTGTTGTACGAGAACTCGCATAATGGCAGGTGGTTCTCCCAGCCACGTCCAAAGTCGATAACACATGCGCGTAACATATCTTCTAGGGTTTGAATTGTCCTTTCGCTTTGGCCATCTGTCTAAGGGTGGTATGCGGTACTCATATCCAAGCGAGTACCTAGAGCTTTTTGGAGTAATTGCCAAAATCTAGAGGTGAAACGGATATCTCGATCAGAGATAATCGAGATGGGCACCCCGTGCCTTGTCACCACCTCTTTCAAGTAAATCCTAGTTAATCTTTCCATTGTGTCGGTCTCCTTGATTGCTAGAAAGTGGGCGGACTTTGTTAGGCGATCAACAATTACCCAAATCGTATCACAACCATTTGCTGTCTTAGGAAGCTTAGTAATAAAGTCCATTGTTATTTGCTCCCACTACCATTGGGGTATTTCGGGTTGTTGCAATAGACCTGATGGTTTTTGATACTCGACCTTTACCTTGGCACACGTCAAGCATTTACTAACATAGGTGGCCACCTCAGACTTCATGTTAGGCCACCAATACAAGTCCTTAAGCCCATGGAACATCTTGTCAGCACCCGGATGGATGGAATACCTAGATTTATGTGCCTCGTCCATTACCAACTTCCTCAAGTTACCAAAACTTGGTATCCATATGCGATTTATATAATATCGGATTCCATTGGACTTAACCTCAAATTTCTTATCCATACCACGTAGAGATTCGCCCTTTACATTCTCCTCCTTGGTTGCCTCGAGTTGAGCATCACGAATTTGAGAGGTAAGGTTCGTATGAATGGTCATACCTAAAGCCCTAACTCGTAGTGGTTTCATCCGTTCTTTTCTGCTCAAAGCATCAGCTACAACATTTGCCTTGCCCGGGTGATAACGAATTTCGCAATCGTAATCACTGAGCAATTCAACCCACCTACGCTGTCTCATGTTCAGATCCTTTTGTTGATGCATCTTTGAGTGTCTGTCAGTTGGTCTATCGAGTTGTAATAAGTGTCGTTAATTACTTAATAGAAATATAGTTTTTGTATAGTGCGACACTCGTGTTTTAGTTTAGGCGACACTTGCCTGAGTGACGCATAGCGACACTTAGGTAAGTGACGCATAAAGGCGGCCACATGCGACACTTCCACAAGTGACGCATGTCGGCTGACTTTTTAATATAAATACAAACCTACGGGTTTTCGGCTAGGGTTGACGAAACCCTAGCACCATTTGTCGACTAAACCAACTTGTAATCGTTCCCAAACAGTTATACAAGCTAATATACACGTTTACATTATTGAATTCCTTGTGTTCGGTTTGTGTTTTGTTAGCCATACAAGCAATTGTTTGATTCCGCCTTACTATTGCTGTCAATTGACATCTAGGTCCACGACAAGGGGCACTTTCAACTGGTATCAGAGCCATCTAGGTGAATACATTGACATTTAGATTCGATTTTGGGTTGATTTCGGCTTTGTTCGAATAATTAATTGAGATTACATACGGTTTTGGAGTTGCTAAGGTGATTTACAGTCAAGATTCTTCATCATCTACAGGTTTCGTCCATTAGGGTTCAAAGAATTTTCGTTTGGTTTACGAAAATTCGACATTTTTAGGGTTTTGGGATTTTTCAGCCGTTTTGCGTCACTCGATCCGTCACTTAGACGCGTCACTTATAGCGGCACTATCTAATCCCAAATTAGGGTTTTACCGTCACTTAGACGCGTCACTTGAAGCGTCATTTGAGGTTTATACGACACTTAACTTAAGTGTCGTCTACTCTAATACACCGTCACTCAAGTGCGTCACTGTTGCACGTCACTTGACCCTCAAGCGTCACTTCTGTTAGTGACGCCTGTTTGATTTATAATGTCACTTTTACTAGTGACGCCTATTCGATTTAGCACGACACTCAAGTACGACACTTGAGTGCGTCACTTGCTTAACTGACCGACACTTACTTATAGTGTCATCCGTCACTTTGTACGTCACTCGATAGCGTCATTTGCTAAGTGTCGCTAGTCGCTGCGACACTTGAGTGCGTCACTTACCTAGTGACGCCTTTGGTACTAATTAGTTTGCAAGTTCTTGTTTTTGCGTATAATTTCAGGTATATCTTCAATGGCTTCTATTGCTGACAAGGAAGATATTAGAGGTATTAGGGAGATGCTAAAGCAGGGAAATGATATTGGTTCCAATAATAAACCCCCACTTTTCACTGCAGACATGGATTATGCTTACTGGAGGGATAGATTTGAACAGTTTGTTGACTTTCATTGTCCGGAATTGTGGGGCCCATTAAAACAAAGATATGAGGCTCCAGTGGCTGAAGGAGATTATCGGACGGTTCCTCCACCAAAATCTTTTATTGCAATCACACCTCAAGAAAAGAAGGACTATCAGATAGAAAGAAAAGCACACTCAGCTATTTGTATGTGCTTAACAAAGGATGTCATGAGACTGTTTAAACATCATGACACAACCTATGATTTATGGAAGGCTATAGAAACGAGGTGTGGGGGAAATGAGAAATACAAGGAAGCTAAGCTGGAATTGATAAAGAAACAGTACGATCTGTTTGACTCCTTACCTAATGAGACAACCTCTGGACTGTTTACCCGGTACTCACAATTGGTGAGTGAGTTAACGGAGGGTGGATATAATCTCACAGCACTTGAGATAAATAAGAAACTGTTAGATGTTCTACCAAGTGCATGGGATGTAAAAGTCCAATTCTTGAAGGAAAGTAAAGGATTGGATGGTATGACTTTGGATAAGCTGATAGGAGTTCTTCAAGCACACGCTATGGAGTTGAAGAAGAAAGAGTGCAAGTCAACTGGTTTTGTACAAAATCCTTCACTTTATGGAGGCCAAGTTAACTCTGGTAAGAGTTATGGAGGAATGGCATTCATCTCGGATACCAATTCTCCATCTTATTCAGCTGGAGCATCACATGCTGCTTATGTTTCTGGCACATCCTCCATTACTCAAGGATCACAACAGCAGGTTTCATCTTCACCAGCTATTCAAGAGCAAGCTGTAATCTATACAGCTTTCCTCAGTTCTTACAAAGATTTGGTTACTCAACCAAATACTACTTTGGAAATGACCAAAGAATATTATGCTCAGCTGGATGACGATGACTTGGAGCAGATGGATTTAAACTGGAATATAGCTATGATTTCCAGAAGGGTTCAGAAATTTATGCAGAGAACGGGACGGAAGAGTTTGGAAGGTAATGGGAAGACCGGATTTGGGTTCGACAAAAGCAAGGTTCGATGTTACAACTGTCAGAACCTTGGTCACTTCGCAAGGGAATGTGAGAAACCCAGGATGCCATCGTCGGGTCTTACTAAACCGGATCCACCCAAGGCAAATGAAAAAGAAGAAGCTAAATCGTTAGCTGTAGATAACGCTTTGATTGTTTTTGAGCCAACTGCTTTTGATTGGAGTGCTCAAGCTGCACAGTTTCAATGCCTGATGGCTCACATTACTCCTGAGGTACCAAATGAACCCAATGAGCCATTTAATTGTGTTTCGTGTATTAACTTAACTGAATCCCTTAAGGCCTATCAGAAAGACAATCAAAATTTGCGGGACAAGATAGTTAAACTTAATGAATCTAATAACTTTTTGCTAGATAATGAAAAACTTTATGAACAACACCTTGAAGCTCATAAATTAGATACCGAAACCTTTAAGGCAAAGGTCTTTAGCCAGCAAGATGCAATTAAAAGTTATCTTACTGAAATTGAATTGTTGACTAAAGAATTATCTGATTTGAAAAATGAGTTTGAGAATCATAAAAGCAAAATCTTAGGTTCAACATCCGCCACTCAAGTCTTTAATGAGATTGTTAGCAAGCAGGGAGCAAGTGGCAAAAAGAAGGAAGGTCTTGGCTATAACCAAGTACCACCACCTTCTAATGCTGAATATTGTCCCCCGATTGCTAAACAAGGCCTTGAGGAGATCTCAGTTGATTATACCAAACTATACGGTATTAAGGCCAAAGAAGCCAAGCTAAACAAACTGACAACGGAGAAAACCAAGAGGCAAGAGTATCCATTGCCTCAGTTTGTTAAAGCTGAAAATAAGTCTCAAGTTCATACTGATGAGATTGTTGAGATAGAGGATATTACTGATCAGGAATATCCTGAGTTTAAGAAGGTTGAGGCTAAACCTGAAAAACAAATTTTAAAAGTTGAACAGGTATCAAAGGTTCAAAATAAAAAGGAAAACAGAGTTTTAAATGTGAAACTTCAAACTCAAAAGTCACCGGCAAATGTTTTAAAACAAAAGGTGACGAATGAAAAGGTTCATGTTGATAAAACTCATGTCTCAACTTCCACTTCTAAACAAGCATTTTCTAACACATGCACGAAATGTTCATGTTCTAGAAATGCTTCACCACTTCCTGCAGTAAATCCTTCCCCTCAACAGTTTAGAGAGACTCGTTCTTGTTTCTACTGCAAGAAACAAGGACATTTGATCCGCGATTGTCCCAAACTCTCTTATCAGCGTCATGGGAGAGATATGCCTAGGACATTATTCTACAGAAATTCCCTTTCAAAATCACCTCCTAGGCATCACTCCATCTCTTCCATGCCTGCTAAGACAGTAGTTAGTGTTGGGCAAAATCCTTTGTTAAAACCAAAGCCCAACATTATTTCCAAGCCAAATCCCTAACCATAATAACACATCAGATTCAAAATCTGATTTGTTTAAAAATAAAGTTTTATCTGATGTGCTTATTGTTGATGACTATGGTCGACCTAAGTCTGTAAAGGCTTGGTCACCGTTTCTCACTAATCTCCTCATTTTTATGTGTTGTAGCAGTCTGAACGTGTAAAAGATAGCGAATGGTTCATGGACAGTGGCTGCTCGCGACACATGACGGGTGATGTGTCTCTCCTAGTGGATATTAAACCATACGCAGGAGGTCATGTTGCTTTTGCTGGAGATACAAGGGGAACAATTTCGGGTAGAGGGACGCTAACTAATGGAAAGGTTAGCTTTGAGAATGTAAATTATGTGGCTGAACTTCAGCATAACTTGCTAAGTGTTTCACAAGTTTGTGATAAGGACTATACCACATCTTTTACAAAGACTGAGTGTGTCATATTGAAGCCGGGGTATGTCATTCCAGAGGAATGGGTGGTAATGCGTGCACCTAGAAGAAATGACACCTATGTAATGAATATGCGAACTGTGGAGACAACCAGCGAGTACACTTGTCTCCTTTCGAAGGCTTCAGAAAAGGAATCACTCCTTTGGCACAGACGAATGGGACACATTCATTTCCGAAAAATGAATTTCCTAGTCAACAACGACTTGGTTCGTGGAGTTCCAAAACAGTCCTTCGCCTTGAAGGATGACTGTGCTTTTTGCCACAAGGGCAAACTCCATAAGAAGTCTCATAAGTCTAAGGTTGTGAATTCCATTAATGCTCCGTTGGAATTACTGCATATGGATCTTTTTGGTCCAGTTTCCACAAAGAGCATCGGTGGTCGCTCTTACTGTTTAGTAGTGACAGATGACTACTCACGGTTCTCGTGGGTATACTTTCTTGCAACGAAGGATGAAACAGCGGGTATTTTAGTTCATTTGTTGGATAAGTTGGCAAATCTGTGCAACTTAAAGGTAAAGAGACTGCGAAGCGATAACGGAACCGAATTCAAGAATTCAACTCTCGAGTTATTTTGCGCTTCTAGGGGTATTGAACATCAATTTAGTGCTCCGAGAACTCCTCAACAGAATGGAGTTGCTGAACGAAAGAATAGGACCATCATTGAAACTGCTCGAACTATGCTAGCGGATTCCAAACTTCCTATTATTTTCTGGGCTGAGGCAGTTAATACTGCTTGCTACGTTTTGAATCGGGTACTTTCGGTTAAAAAGAAGAATAAAACGTGTTATGAGCTCTTCAACAATTGCAAGCCAAATCTGCAGTTTCTGGAGCCATTTGGGTGTCCTTGTTTGATCATGATAACCAAAGAACGTGTCCCTAAGTTTGGTGATAAAGCTGTTGAAGGGATTTTTCTCGGATATTCGGTCAATTCTCCAAACAAACGGGTGTACAACAAATCAACAAACGAGATCGAGGAACACTTTGAGGTAAAATGTTTACGATATACAGAACCACCTCAAGGAACGGGTCCGGATTGGTTCTTCAATTATGGGAAACTCTTGAGTTCCTTCAATGTACCGGAGGATGACGACACTGAAGATTTAATCACAATGCTTCATGGACTAGATGTTTTTCAACAAACATCCGATTCTCCTCCTACAACACCCAATCCAATTCCCGATATGACATCCACTCCATCAGCTACTCCAACACAACAAATGCCTGCACCTACATCCACTATTTCTCCTGCATCTGTACCTACACCCACACCACCAACTACAGCCATTCCGTCTTCTTCAAACACTGTTAATGCCGCGGATCTTCCGGACGATCCCAATATGCCTCTCTTAGAGGATGACGAAGACATGGATTATTCTCGTTTCTTCATTAATGAAGAGAACGAAGATGCTTCTGCCACTGAAGGTGACTTGAACAACTTGGAATTAAATCTTGTGCCAGATGCCATTCCAGTGACTCGGATACATAGGAATCATCCAGTTGAAAACATTATTGGTGATCCTCATTCTACTGTTCAAACGAGACATCAGGCGAAGCAATCTGCTGAAAATAAGGATACTTCAGCTAATCAGATTTTGGGATTTATGGCGACTGTTAATTCATGCCATCTTTCCCAAACCGAACCGAAGAAAGTTTCGGAGGCCTTACAAGATCCATCTTGGGTCGAGGCCATGCAAGATGAACTGCAACAATTTCACAAGTTGCAGGTGTGGACTCTAGTACTATTACCCAAGGGTGCTGATCCAAAAGGCACTCAATGGGTATATCGAGTAAAGAAGGATGATCGAGGGGTTGTTACAAGAAACAAAGCTCGACTAGTTGTTCAAGGGTATACTCAGGTTGAAGGACTGGATTATGATGAGGTTTTTGCCCCTGTCGCCAGATTGGAGTCTGTCCGTATCTTCTTAGCTTTTGCTTCATTTAAAGGGATTCGTGTCAAGCAACTTGACGTCAAAAGTGCATTCCTTTATGGTAAGATTGATACGGAGGTTTATGTTCAACAGCCTCCAGGTTTTGAAGATTCGGTGCATCCAAATTATGTCTACAAGCTAAATAAAGCATTGTATGGACTTCATCAATCTCCTCGACTATGGTATGAGAGGCTTGCTACTCATCTGGTGGATAACAGTTTTTCTCGGGGCACCATCGACAGCACCCTTTTCACAAAAGGGAAAGGGGATGATTTGTTACTCGTTCAAGTATACGTCGATGATATTATTTTTGGATCATTGAATGAGGCTTTATGCAAAGAATTTGAAGAGGTCATGAAGTCAGCTTTCGAGATGAGTGCAATGGGAGATCTAACTTTCTTCCTAGGGGTGCAAGTTGAACAGTCATCCAAAGGGATGTATATTCATCAGTCGAAATATGTCAATGACATGTTGACACGGTATGATATGCTCACTTGTAAGCCTTATGGAACTCCTATTGAACTCAACCATAATCTTGGACCTGCTGATGATGATGAGGACTGCAAAGAAAAGGATTATCGTTCGATGATTGGTTCTCTAATGTACCTTACTGCCTCAAGGCCTGATATCGTATTCGTTGTTTCAATTTGTTCAAGATATCAGGCACGTCCTAAGGTTTCTCATATGAAGGCAGTGAAGCGGATTTTTGGCTATCTTAAATATAGACCCTCTCTCGGTCTATGGTACTCAAATGAGAAGAACTTCATGCTCTCTGCTTACTCCGATTCAGATTATGGTGGCTGCAACATGAATAAGAAGTCTACAACAGGAGGATGTCAGTTTCTAGGATCCCGATTGGTGTCATGGCAATGCAAAAAGCAGACAACGGTTTCTACTTCAACAGCGGAGGCCGAGTACATTGCTGCTGCAAGCTGCTGTTCTCAAGTTCTTTGGATTCAACACCAATTGCGTGATTACGGGTTACTCTTAACTTTAACTCCTATACATATTGATAATACTGCTGCCATATCAATCACACGCAATCCCGTACAACACTCTAAAACCAAACACATAGAAATTAGGTTTCACTTTATACGGGATTGCTATGAGAAACACCTCATTGACCTTGTCCATATAGATACCCTTAAACAAAATGCTGACTTATTCACTAAGGCTTTTTCTAGAGCCCGATTTGATGAATTAGTCAACATGATCGGTCTAAGGTTCTTTACTACGAAAAAGTAATTTGTGACTTGGCTTAGCTTTAAAGTACTATTTTATTAAAAAAAAAAAAATGCAACCTACGCAACTGCCAGTCATTATATTTTCTAGTATTAATGAAATGCAAGGTTGCTACATTTTAAAATAGACGTTGAAGTTGTGTCTGTAAACAACTTGGGATATGATAGTACATTGCATAAAAATGGAAGTTTAAGGTTTATCTTGGATGTGTCAGTAGATTTATCTGACTTATTGAAAACAGTTTTTATAAACATTGTCTTCATCATACGATATATTAGTAGGCATGTTATGCAAAACTCTTTGAGAAGTCTTAAGAAGCCTAATAATTAACTGTCTATTTCAAGTGGTATAACACCATTAGATGTATGACAAAAGTCTTAATTTCTTACTTATACTAGACATGCTTTCGTGAAAGATGTTTATTTGATATCATTTGGGGGTATATATTGATAGTTTCCTCTGTTATACGTAAGTATAGACCTGGCTTCTATTAATATATACTTTAAACTTAAGCAAACACAAGTCAAAGCACTTGCAAAGTCTTTCAAAATAAGATACCTTACAAGGTCGCCAAAATGGTTTGACCAAGTCTGGTTTTGCTTAAACCTGAATCAAGCTATGTCGCTCTGTTGTACGTAAGTACAGACCTGTCACCGCTGACTTGATTCTTAAAATTGATTCTCTTATATTCTATCTGTAAATGGAAACATGGTCTATGTCTTAAGTTAAGATGTATATCTATGGTGGGAACTACAATGAAATGCACATACCAATAATAATAAAATACTTCCTAGATGTGAGTATAACATGTTTAAGTGGATAAACATACTAATAATCGTTTTGAAATAATTTTTATAAAAAGTGCTTTTAGTATGTCAAGTAAATTTAAGGAGGACAAATATACTGATGATCGAAATAACACTTAATGTTCCTAATAAATGCATGTTATTCCGATATGATCCCTAATCAGACTATATCAACTACGTCACCAAAAAGAATGTGTTTATTTTTCTAGTTATAAATTTACATTCTTATTTTCTCTAAGTTAGTGTCATTTTAGTTATTATCCAAGTTACAGTTACTTTTTCGAATTTGAGTACCGAAATCACAACGCGAAAAATCGATGAAATCGCAATTTTTTCACTAAAAGTGAACTGAGCGTCACTTTCATAAGTGACACTACCAGTGACGCATACGATATTGCGTCACTCACTTTAGTGACACAGTAAGTGCCGGGGTAAGCTTCGCTATAAGTGCTGGGTTGAGTGACGCATACTAGGGTCGGTGTATAAATACCCCTTCCCCACGACACTCAACCTCACAACTTTTCAAATTACTATAGCGTTACTTGCTCTGACACACCGACACTCAAACTGTCTCTGCGTCACTTACTTTTGTGCGTTTTCCATCGATCGATTCGAGCGTTCTGTGGCTTTTCATCGCTTTCCAGTCCCATATTCTTGTTCTACTCATTCATACGAACTATTTGGTACTAACCTTAACCTTTTTCGTTTGATATTCATGCTGTAATTTATACTTAGGGTTACGGGTTTTTGGGTAATTTGAATTCCCTTAATTTAATGCATGTTTAGATAATGCTTTCATGTAATAAAGGGTGTGTTATACTCGTTTCTACCTTGCGCACACTCCGGTTCACTTGATTTAGAAAACCCCTAATTTTGAAATCTGGGCATGAACAGTGACACGATGATCTTCATCGTTGCGTCACTTCGTGCGTCACTTACCTCAAGTGACGCTATTTGGTAATTTTGAAACCCATACCGTCACTTAATAAGTGACGCTTGATTTTGCGTCACTTCTTAAGTGACTCGTGTAGTGACACATATAATTGCTTTACTTCTTCAGACCGTCACTCTTCCTAGTGACGCCTTTACATGCGTCACTACCCCAAGTGACTGTCTAAGTGACGCTTATTTCTAAACGTCACTTATACCGTCACTTCGTAAGTGACTCCCTTAGGATACCGTCACTATGATAAATGTCGCATGTTCTTCACCCGTCACTTTGCAAGTGTCGTATAAATTAAATCACCAAATACAAACGTCACTTACATCACCGCTTGATAGCGTCACTTCCAATAAGTGACGCTATATTTTGATTTTAATTTTCATTACTGTACAAAACGACACTCACTAAGTGACGGTAGTGGCCATGCGTCACTTACCATAAGTGACGCCTAAAGTCAAAATTATTTTTCTTTGTATTTTAGCTTACAGATGGCTGAGTTATAGAATTATTACCGCCGCACCAACACCCGTCACAAAATCACGGCGTTTCTGGAATCCACGCATGCCAATTCGGCGCCCTTCAGGCTGATGATAGACTTTCTACGCAGATCGAGAATTTATTATGCGATTACGGCAAGGACTCCTGTATATATGAATCAAATAGAGGAATTTTATGATCATGCCGTGATCAGGGTTCAGGGTGATGTTCCCCGGATTGTTTCGAATATGTTTGGGGAGGAAATCGAGATTACCGAGAACTCGATTAGGCGGGTTTTACAGTTCATCGACAACTCCACGATGCCCACCATTTTCCCAACGACGTTTATCTATGGGGGACTTCAAAGAATGGGGTATCCGGCAAACCAACTCTCGGACTTCAGGAAACAGTACCTCTGCAGGGTATGGAGGTATTTGTGTCAGATTATCATTGTTTGCTTGTCTCCGAGAAAGGGAGGTTATGACGCTGCGAGCCATCTTACTCTGTCTTTCATGTTGGCCCTGATTTACAACAAACCGTACAACTTTAGCGGTTACATTTTCGGCAACATGGTGGAAAATATCCGCGCCGGTAAGGATAAATGGCTGCAGTATCCAAGGTTCGTGCAACTATTGTTGAATGATTTGAACCTCGAGATTGCACCGGATCAGCGATCTCTCTTGGTGCCGACACCTATGTTGTTGCGAGTCTTCAATGACTGCAAGCTCGCGCCAAAGGGCGAGCCGGTGTTGGCTGATCGCGAACTCTTCGGGCACATAGTTAACGAGAACTATGTTGCGCCGCGCGATCATGGTTTTGCGGATGATGTCGTTCCTCCGGTCAACGAGGACGACTTAGTTGACACTGATATCGCTCACGATTTGGACGAAATTGAACGTTTTGACCGCGTTGAGCCTGATGATGGTGGGCCCACTCCTTCTGATTCTGAGGGTGACGTGCCACCTCAATCAGCTTTAGATGGGATTCAATTAGCTGATCCCCAACACTTTAAGCGTATTATGCGCCGGATTTCTGCTGGTCGGGTTCATATCCCGAGAAATCCTGGTAAGCGTCCTGCTGGGTCGTCGCCCTCTTATGCCGATTTACCTTTACGTCGACGCCAGCAGACTTCGATTGTTCTTGAGGAGCCGACTCAACAGACTTCTCCTCCGCCTGCAACTGCTTCTATTCAGCAGGTTTTAGCTCAACTGGAGCTTTTATCAAAGCGTTTTGATGATCAACAGGCGATCATTGCAGCTCAAGCTTCACAGATCAAAGATTTAGAGATGAAAGCTGCTACAGTGGACTCTCTCCAGCAACAGATTACGACTATGTCTTCTAGGTTATTAGAATTGGAGTCAGTCACACTTGTTTCGGGGGAGGATAATCCCAGGGAAATAGAAACAAATGTAACTCCTCCCACTGAACCTGAAAATGTACAACCTTCTTCAACTATGAATGAAAATATCTGTTTAGATTATTTTGTTGAGGTTCAAGGTCAGGCAAGACCAATAGCTGTTGATTATTCATTTGTAGATCTCACATATCTGCAAAACTTGATGAATGATAATAACACGATGCCTGAGGAAGAGGTGATGAATGATCCTGTAGCAGAGGATTATTTTTTTGAGGAAAATGAGGATATTGAAGTTGAGGGGGAGCAATTGCACAGTGATAAATGTTATGATGATGCTCCCATTATAGAATCGGACTCGTCTGAAGATGAATCGGAAAAGGAGACAAACGAGCCATCAACTTCTACAACAAAACCGGATATAGTGCTCAAACCGATTATCGAGGTACCGGTTACGTGTAAATGCTACAAAGTTAGATCTGATTACACGGGATTGATTAAGAGTTGGAAATTCGATGAGAACAACTCTGTGTTTATGATAAAGAGAAGTGACGGCATTCAGTACTTCAATATGAAGTTTTACAAAATAAGTACTTTGCCGAAGTGTGAGCTTCAAAGGTTAGCTCAGATACCCTTGATCAACCGGTCGCGAGATTCAAGAGCAGATTTCTTTCAGGTGATCATACGTCGTGAGATTAATAGTAAAAAGTATAACTTGATAAAGCCGACGTTGGGTATGAGGTACAAGTTTAAGAAGAAGCTAGATCCGGTTACCCGACAACCTCTTGTGAAGATGATCTATCCACCAGCAAAGTGTCTACAGAAGATACCTTTGGAGATCATCCCGCTAAATTTTTTGGATAGGTTGGTTTATTGGGAATATGATGATGTTACGGGTGAAGCTGTGATAGTATTCATTCCAAATTCAGAACCAGCTACAGACCCGGAGTCTTCAAATGCAGATACAGAACACAACGAGAAAACAGCTTGGGATGCTGTTCAGCCTAAGAAGAGGTCGTTATGGGGTCTTAAGAGGAAAATGTTTTGTGTTTTTGAACCATTAAGTTTGATCAATCTTTCTGCTCAAGATATGAAAAGATTACATGAAAACAGAATTGAGTTCAATACGAAAGATAGAGCTGAAGCGTTAAAATTTCAGAAGATCGTGGATATCTGCGTCGCCAATGGAGTACACGCTGGTGGTGTATTTCCAGCTGGCTGGAAGTGAAGACTTGAAGATTTTTGAAGACCAAGCTGAAGACACGGGGGAGTTTGTTGACGCATCTTTGAGTGTCTGTCAGTTGGTCTATCGAGTTGTAATAAGTGTCGTTAATTACTTAATAGAAATATAGTTTTTGTATAGTGCGACACTCGTGTTTTAGTTTAGGCGACACTTGCCTGAGTGACGCATAGCGACACTTAGGTAAGTGACGCATGAAGGCGGCCACATGCGACACTTCCATAAGTGACGCATGTCGGCTGACTTTTTAGTATAAATACAAACCTACGGGTTTTCGGCTAGGGTTGACGAAACCCTAGCACCATTTGTCGACTAAACCAACTTGTAATCGTTCCCAAACAGTTATACAAGCTAATATACACGTTTACATTATTGAATTCCTTGTGTTCGGTTTGTGTTTTGTTAGCCATACAAGCAATTGTTTGATTCCGCCTTACTATTGCTGTCAATTGACATCTAGGTCCACGACAAGGGGCACTTTCACCTTTTGATCGAAAATGTTCTGAAGGCTTTTATGATCTGTAAACACGGTACACTTTGTACCATAAAGGTAATGCCTCCAAATCTTGAGTGCAAACACCACTGCTCCCAATTCCAGGTCATGGGTTGTGTAGTTTTTCTCATGCACCTTAAGTTGATGAGAAGCATAAGCTATGACCTTCTCCTTTTGCATTAACACACATCCTAGCCCTTGTCGTGATGCATCGCAGAAGACTACAAAATCTTCGGTTCCCTCCGGCAATGATAATACTGGTGCGCTACAAAGTTTTTGCTTCAACAATTGGAAAGCTTCCTCCTGCTTATCACTCCAATTATACTTTGCTATTTTCTGAGTTAGCAGTGTCAAGGGTTTGGCTATTTTAGAAAAATTCTCGATGAATCGTCTATAGTAACCAGCAAGACCTAAGAATTGCCGTACTTCTGTTGGGGTTTTAGGCGTCTCCCAATTTTTGATAGCCTCAATCTTGGCAGGGTCGACATGTATTCCTTGACTATCAATAACATGTCCTAGAAATTGCACTCTTCGTAACCAAAACTCACACTTTGAGAACTTAGCATACAACTCCTCCTTTTTAAGCAACTCCAAGATTGATCTCAAATGCTTTTCATGGTCCTCTTTGTTCTTCGAATAGATCAAAATGTCATCGATGAATACGATGACGAACTTATCTAAGTACGGTTTACACACGCGGTTCATGAGGTCCATGAATACTGCCGGTGCGTTAATGAGGCCGAACGGCATTACTTGGAACTCATAATGACCATACCGAGTTCTAAATGCCGTCTTTGGGATGCTTTCTTCTCCGACTCTCAACTGATGATACCCCGATCGTAGGTCAATTTTTGAGTAAAAACTCGAGCCTTGCAGCTGATCGAATAAGTCATCAATTCTAGGGAGTGGGTAACGGTTCTTCACGGTTAGTTTATTCAATTCCCGGTAATCGATGCACATCCTTAAGGATCCATCCTTCTTTTTCACAAATAAGACGGGAGCTCCCCAGGGTGAGGAACTTGGCCGGATAAACCCTTTATCTAAAAGCTCTTGTAGTTGACTTGACAACTCTTGCATTTCGGAAGGGGCTAATCGATATGGTGCTCGGGCAACGGGTGCAGCACCAGGCACCAAGTCGATATGAAACTCCACTTGCCGGGCTGGTGGTAGTCCAGGAAAGTCTTCAGGGAAAACTTCGGGAAAATCCCGCACGATAGGGACATCCTCGAGTCGTCTCTTTTCCGGTTTCTCCTCTACAACATGAGCTAAGATTTCTTGGTACCCTTTTCTTAGGTACTTCTGTGTTTTCATGCACGATATGATGTTTAATCTCGTTCCACTCTTTTCTCCTTGTATTATTAAAGTTGCTCCGCTAGAGAGGGGTATGCGGACAATCTTATCATAACATACTATTTCAGCACGATTCTTGGATAGCCAATCCATGCCAACGATGACGTCAAAGCTTCCTATTTTGACGGGTATCAAATTTATGGGAAAGATTTCGCTTGCTAAGTTTAGGGAACAGTTTCGAATTATACTATCAGCTTCAATTAATTTACCATTAGCTAACTCTACCGTGTATTTAGTGTCTAAGGCAGTTGGGGTGATATCAAGTAAGGGGCTAAAATCGTTAGACACGAAACTCTCATCAGCACCAGTATCAAATAAGACTGAAACAACCTTGTCATTTAGGAGAAACGTACCCGTGACTAGGTTGGGATCTTGGCGTGCTTCATTGGTATTGATCACGAATGCTCTGCCGCGCGCCGCATTGTTATTCTGATTTTTCAGCTTCGGACAATCCTTTTTAAAGTGTCCAACACTCCCGCACCCGTAACATGTGTTTGGAGTGTTAGTGTTGGCGACAAGTGCAGGGCTCCGACAATCCTTGGCTTGATGGCCAGGCTTCTTACATCTCCCATATGCGTTGCTACAGGGACCTTTGTGGTGAAGGTTGCAACGCTTACAATATGGTTTGTTTCCAGCATAACCTTTCTTAGCATCTGGCCCTGCAGCATAAGCCCTAACTATCTCGGTCTTCTTATTTTGTTGTTGGTTGGTGTTTCCCCTAGAACTTTCCTCCCATTTCCTTTTACCATCAGAATTCTTATCAACATTTCCCCTTTCCATTGCCCCACGTCGTACAATTTGATCCATTAAACTGTGTGCCATGCGGACAGCATCGTGGATCGTATTGGGCTTGGATGAAGTTACATTTCCTTGGATTTGGGAGGGAAGTCCCCAGATATAACGTTCAATTCTCTTGTACTCGGGAGTGACCATAGATGGGCAAAGAAGTGCCAATTCATGGAATCTCCTTGTATATCTAGCTACTCAGCCCCAATGACAACCAGATTCCAAAATTCTACCTCCAACTTCTGCAGTTCGTTCCGAGGACAGTACTCTCCGTCATCATTTTCTTAAGATCTTCCCAAGAAATCTGATAAGCAGCATCAATGCCCACCGAATGGGCGTATGAATTCCACCATGATAACACACCATCTTGAAGGGTGCCTGTTGCATACTTAACCTTACAATCTTCCTTGCAGTTGCTAATACGGAAAACTGATTCTAGCTTCTCAAACCACCAAACCAAACTGACAGCTCCTTCGGTTCCATTGAAGTGATGGGGTTTGCAATTCGAAAAGTCCTTATAGGTGCATTCTCGGGTTACATTCCCCGAACCTCCTCCGGTTTCATTCCTTCTACCGGTTCTTTCGTTTCCATCGTTCCTCTCAGTCCTTTGGGTGGCGATTGCCTCAGCTACTCTTTGTGCTACAAGTCGCTCGATAGCTGCATTACTCATCGTGGGTGTTCTCTTGGGTGGCATGTTTCTTGAAATTACAAAGCACAACAAGACAATTAGATACTATACAAGATAGAACTTTATCATGCGTGTAATGAATAAATAATTACAAACCACACAACCAAAATCACAAGATAGTAAGATTAATAACCCAACAAGAGCATAAACTTAGTCAAAATACTTGATTCATTGTTCACAAAAACAGGCCGGGAATGAAACATCCGGAAAAATACAAGCAAATCCATAAATTTATCCTCTAGGCATAACCCGCCATAGTAGGTTAAAAATCGAAATGAAACTATCCGCGAAACTGGCCCAAAAGTGCACTAACACGTCCCAAACTATGCTCCATCGCGGACATACGCTGCTCTGACCTAGTCGCGCGCTCTTCCGCTAATTCAGCGTGCCTTTCGCTGTGCTCCACCCATCGGCGTAACTCAGTGACCTCCTCTCGAAGCATCTTGATGTCGTCATCAGCATAGTAAACCGAGTAGTCCATGTTACCGATCCTCCTCTCAACTTCCGAAACTTGTGCCTGTATGAGTTCCACTTTATCGGAACGTGACTCATCCTGGTCGTACTCCAACTGATTAAGTCTCCTCTCCTGATCAACCAAACGTGCTACCACAACGGGGATAGTGTGATGTACAGGCTCCAAAGTGAGAGAGGGTATGGGTGTAGTGGTGGAGGGCTCCCCAACCTCCAGTGTCTCGGGTATCCCTTCTTCTCTTCTCCAAGACTGAATCTGCTCCTGCATCCAAGTCCACTTGCGGGATCGCACTCGCCTAGTAGTAGTGTTGGTAGTTTCGGTAGGAGGAATGGAGGGGGTCTCAGTAGGGGGGATGGAGAATGTCTCAGTCAAAGGTGGGAACACGGTTATCCGAGGGGTACGCATCAATCGTGGTCCCCCAGGGTGGAATGATCGGAGTGAAGAGGCTGGTTTTGGTTGGGTAGGGGGAGCAGGGGCAGCCTTAGTAGGTATGACAGGGGAGGGATGGGATTCTTCGGAATCAGACTTGTCCTCAGTAGGCTCGGACTCTTCCTCCATTGGCTCGGTCTCATCCTCAAATGGCTTAGTCTCATCCTCAAATGGCTCAGAAGGTATGACAGTAGGCTCGGACTCTTCCTCCATTGGCTCGGTCTCATCCTCAAATGGCTTAGTCTCATCCTCAAATGGCTCAGTCTCATTAGAGGAACCGGTCTTCTCAATTCGGGTAGCGGACACAGGCATGAATGAGGGTGACTTAGGTGAGGTGATGGGAAACGGTGAAATCTCGGGGTCGTCGTCGAACACGATGTGGAAAGGGCTATTAGGGTTCGACATACTCTGTCATATAAGATAATAGTATATAAATAGGGAGAATATAAAATAAGTAATTATTTAACATGTATGTACTAACTTAACAATTAACATGTAATAAGCATGCATGGAAACACATTCAGTAAGTAGGCAAGTATGTATGGATTTAATAATTAGCAAGTACACCTAAAAGTCCTTATTCTAGTCATGGCTATAGTCTAGGCCCACTAATGCAACCTAGTTCACTATAACCTTGGGCTCTGATACCAATCTGTCACACCCCGCCTCGGCGGAAGGTTGCGAGATGCGATTATCATGAGATCACAACACAAGAATTACAATGAACGACCTCTACATGAGTCGTTTTAAACATACTTCATAAAAGTTTAAATTGTCTTACAGACTTAGAGCATTTGTCATAAAAAGTTTACAAACAATTCCCATAGGTTACAAAATAGTTAGGACTTTAAGAATTTAAGATCAAAAGCAATGTTCGTCCATGCAAATGTAGTTCCTAACTTCAAAAGGGGTATGCCATCTTCACAAATAGCAAGCATCTTAATTACCTGAGAATAACATGTAAAAATGGGTCAACATAAAGTTGGTGAGCTCATAGGTTTTATTAGTTGTAAAACATTACCGTGGATCACGAGATTTCAAGTTATATTGCCATTCAACAATATAGTAAAAAATTGTATTACTATTGTCATAAGCTCATGAATTGAAACCTTAACATTTAGTGCCTCGCAAGTGTCCTATCCAAACACTAGTAGTTCTCAAATGACAATGCACCCGTTTGACTTATAGTCATGTTGGCGCTACCAACCCGGATGGGGGCGTCAACCCAAATAGATCTATTCACGACATTCACGTTTAAGTCCTTAACTAACAATTCATGATAAAGGCCTACATAACGGATAGTGTCAACTCATGCAATACGTAACAGTTTAGTTTGTGTCCACAAAGAAAAGAACATGTATTCTCACCCCAAAAACATGTCAAAGCATTTAAAAAAAAGTAGGGGCCATGAGACTCACCTTAGTGAGAGAGCGGAAAGTTGCAAGTACTTGTTTGGGTCTCGGTGGGGTTTATGCGTCCTAGATCACATAAAATGTTTAAGTTTAGTCATATAGTATATATATTCTAATTCTAATTTTTGTAAAGTTTCATCACCCATAGTTTTAGTTTAAGTGTCACATTTTATTCAACCATTGACGGGTGCATTTACACCCTTTTAAGTAATTCTTAATAAAAGTCCAACTTATTTCCAGAAACTTCCAGACCAGACCCTTAAATCGGCTTGTAGAGAAAAATGTGTGCATTTCTGGAAAAAGTTTAAAACGTGAAAGTTGTAGATCTTTTCAATACGCAAATTTCAAAAAAAATGCATCTTCTAACTCTTCCTAGAACTCAAGTTATGACCATTTTAGTAACCTGTGTTTTTCTAGACAGATTGTGTGTTCTTGTGTATAAATTTATAGAAACGTATTTTAAACTTGTATTTGAACATAATCTTGTAGATGAGCTTGATAACATTGAAAATCAGTAACAAAATGGTAGTCTTTATTTAAGTATTCATGGAGTTATGCTCTTGTAAAGTGAGGTATACGAATCTGCCACAACATGCGCAATAGTTTCGTATGGGCTGTTTGGAGGTCGAATACTCCATGTTTTTGAGTGAGACCACTTGGGTTTGAAAGCTAATACATAAAAGTAATTTCAGTAGTAAAATGGTGGTATTTTGTTAAGTATACAAGGATTTATGACCTCACAAAGTGAGATATAGAAATCTGGACAGATTGCATGTAATGTGTGTGAGTTAGGATTTCGAGTCATAGACTACTATCCTAACTCCTAGGTACCAAATCATTGTTATAGTCCTTTTTCCACATGCATTTGCCATCATTTTTCCATAGATTTTGATTACATTTACATGCATGAGATCTTTGAAAGATTTGTAGATATGTATAGGTATATTTTACATCTTTTAAGACTTGACATAGGTTTGATCATGGATTATCACCTCTTTTTAACACATGAACATGTGCAAGTGAAAATCTACAAACATCAAGTTATTTTGTAGGCTTAGCCATACTTTTCAATATTTCATATTAAAAGAAAAAGAAGATGAAGATGAGTAAAAGAGATGCATGTAGGCCTTGCCATACATAAGTTCATAAACAAATGAAATACGAATTGCATGTATACATATATGATTGTAGGCATAGCCATACATAAGATAATAACAAAAATGAAATATAAAGTGCATATATACATATGTAGATTTGTAGGCATAGCCTTACATAAAATCTTACATATGTATATAGTAAGATATAAGATGTATATACATAGATATAGATATATTTTTATAAGTCTTGTATTATTCATCCATGGGTGATGATTAGTGTGAAAAATGAAGGCATAGAGTAGAGAAATTTGTGTATCATCTTACCAACACAAAGGGTGATGAAAGTAGGTTGTTTTGGGTGGATTAAAGGGTTGTTTGAGTGGTGATTTGTGGTGGTTTAGGGTGGTTGTTTATGGCAGATTTTTGGAGAGAAAATGGAAGGAAAATGGTGTGAGGAAGAGAGAAATGGATGTGTGTGTGTGAAAAGTGAGAAAATGGTGGATGTAAGCTCTTTAAATAGAAGAAGTGAGGGGGGGGGGGGAGGGGAAGGGGTGGCCGGCCATGGGGGGGGGGGGGGGAATGGTCTTGGTTGTGATTGGTGGAGAATGGAGGTGATTAATTGGTGATTAATTGTTTTAATTAATTAAATTAATTTTATTTAACTAATTTATAATTAAAAATCAGATTTTTATTTATAATTTAATTAAGTTTTTAAATAATTCAATTATAAGTATTTATTTAATTATTATGTTGTATTTCATGCAAAGGTGGTGGTTTGCTACTTTCATGCAAGTAAGTGATCACTATATTATTGTTTCACACATACTTATATATATATATGTATATATATATATATATATATATATATATATATATATATTAGGGTTTACTAAATGAATTAATAAACATAAACGTAAGCACTTTGTCACATTATATGCATCCACGGATAAACGCTTGTTTAGTGTCAGGTTGTAACGATAAGGCGCCTAAATTCAATGTTATTTAATTATAAGCATTAATTCACTAAAAATTATAGTTTAACTAAAAAAAATTCTCCAAGTTTATTACCTGAACGGAGTTGAGTCATAAATTATTTTTGCCGGTTGTCACAGATATAACCTGAAAAGTTAAAGGGTTTGTTGTAGATCAAAGCAAGAATAGCAGAGGCAGTCGAATATCTCATCCCTTCAAGGCCTGCCCTACGACTAGACAAACACACGATCACAATGTGTGCCAGATATCTCCAGACCTTCATCATGTATGTCTTCTTGTATTGATCAACAGGAATATCTTGATATCCAATTTATCTCATGCCTTCGGCGATTGCAGCAGCACTGAACTGAATGATCATGTCAGAATTGTCACCAGACTCAAAGAAATCCCGAATAAGCTGCTCGGAGAAGATAACTTGGCGGCCACAAACCCTAGAGATGATACGAGGATCCTGTTCATCTCTGTTGACGACCGCGTTGTCCCAAAACTCGGTAATATGATTTGTTAAGATCCTAGTGTCAGCAGTGATTGCCTTGCAAATTCGGGAGCGACGAAGAAAGGCTATCATGGGACGATACGGGCGCGAAGACTCAACAGTGGAGTTCAAGAATGCCACGATATTGTGACGTGGTTCCCAGAAATATTTTGTGACATCGATCTCGGCGGGTTGAGCAGCGTGTTGTTCAGCCATGACTGCAAAACATAACAATAATACAACAAAGCTCAAAATGCGTTAGCGTTAGCACCAAAAAAATAAGAACTACGACACAAGAGTTATGTCGCACTACAGAAATACGACACAAGAATTGTGTCGTAGAATGAAAATACGACACAAGTATTGTGTCGTATGACACATGTCAAACGGACAGCATTTCCCTTGCATTTAGCATTTTTTGAGAAATTAATCTTAGATGCGACATAGCTATTGTGTCGTAGATTGTGTCGTATAACATTGATACGACATAAGGCATGTGTCGTATGTTGTGTCGTATTAAAATACGACATAAGCAGTTATAACACTACGACATAAAAGCCTCTATCCTATACGACACAACAACTGTGTCGTATGTTGTGTCGCAAAGATGAACACCATCCCAACCCAGATTCGATCGATGAGAAAAATTGGGGTTTTCAAAATCTACGCATACCCTAGGGTTCGCAATCAATAGGGGATCAATAATATACAGGTGCCTAACCCTAGAAACCCCTAAACCCTAAATAATTTGGGTAAAACCCGTAACCCTAAAAATGTAAATGTGCACTAACCAATCTAAGGCTAAATAACCGATAAAAAAATTAATCGATCATACCTAAAGGTGCGCAGAGGGGTGAGGAACAAGAATTGAACAACGAATCGCGACGAAAAAGCTTCAAAAATACGAATCCGAACGAGAAAACGAGTATGTCACAAAATCGCCTTTGTGTCGTATATCGTGTGTCGTGAATAAAACGTAAATGATTATGTCGTATGGGTTGAAGTGTTATACCCGGACCCACATACGACATAATATACGACATAATATTCGACATAATATACGACACAATTCTTGTGTCGTATAGTTGGAATACGACACAATGCTTGTGTCGTATAGACCACATCGCAGATTTTGATGACAAAAAATTATTTGAGGTCAGACCCGATTTTGATTTTGATTAGAGAATTTTCGCATAGAAGATGATTTGTGACTGAAATAAATAAATAAATTTTACATACTATTAAAAGGATAAAACTACATATAAATATAAACATAAAGGAAAAAAATAGACAAGGACAACTAAAAGCGTAAAAACGATAAAAGTTTTAGTGACGGAGTTGAGAATTTTGATTAGGGATCATACCGAAATGTACTATACTCATGGTAATTCCACGTAATCACATTGCTTTTTATGATGCTTGCATGACGTTACAATTAAACCATAGTTTTGACGCAGATAATTATTGACCAAGTATTAAGGTTCGTGACTCCTCTTTACAAGGTTACAATCACTTTTGTTAATCGAAAGGCGAATGTAAGTTTTAGGTTTAAGATCACACGATAAGTCCGTTCATAAAGTTTCCATTTTTATAACGTCGATCCATAATACAACTACCTTCGGTCGTTTACCGGCTTCCATATGTATGTACTTTGCTTAAAAGTATTTCCAGCACTATACCAAGTAAACAGTCGAATAGGGGCCGTCATATTATTTCACGACGTATTTAAAGTCATCCCATAATTATATATGCTAACTACATCACAACAAATACAATAGTAAGTTACTCGTTAATCATGGCACAAACTAATTCTAGCATAATTAAAGCATACATATTTAACTAAGATAGAATAGAAAAGAAAGAACCCGGATTAGAATGGTAGAATGAATAGACTTGAATTAATAAGCGTAATTCCAAGCTTACACCCAAGATTACAAGATGCTCATTGCTTTCGTTCTACTCTAAATAAGCTTCCTAACTAGTCTAATACTAATTTTGAAGTAAGAAAATAGAATGAGAAAGTAATATCACTAATGGATAGGGTGTTTTGAAGGTGTTTCTAAGGTATGTGTTCAAATGAAGCCTCATGCCTCGTATTTTTAGGAGAAATCCGGCTCATGTTAGCATCTTGAGGAGCACTTTAGCAAAAGGTGGAAAAGGTGGTGCACCAGGTACGTACAATCGCGCAAAGGTGTGTTACCGGGTACGAACAATCGCATAAAGGTGTGGCACCGGGTACACGAAAGGACCAAAAAGCGGAAACGAGATGGGGGAGGGGTGGTCGTCGCCGCCACCATGGTGGCCTGGTGACGGCCGGTGGCGACTGGCTGCTACCCCCCCGGTTCGCCGTCTTTTGCTTCGTTTCTTAATTCGCGAGTGTTTTCTTCGTTATGCGTCCGTTTTCATCGATTCATTTTTTGTTGGATTCGGTTTTCAAAAACGAAGACTTTGATGAAAAGTAATCCCAAAATTGAGCTTCCTATCTCCAGATATTGCGTATGAATCATTTGAATCTTCTGGCGGGCGTAGACTCTTCATTCTTTATCCATTTTTGTTGATTCTTCTTCTGTTAGATTCGTATTTTGAAAATGAACATCTTTGATAAGATGGATGTTGATGATGGGAACTTTAGTCTTTAAATATTGTTTTGATGCCTTTAATCTTCAAACGTGCGTGGAATCTTCATTTTTCATCCGTTTTACTTGATTTTTATCGTGCAACCTTGTTTTGACCTCCTTGGCAGATTCTCATTGATTTGAGTGTTATTTGAGTTCAAATGCCAAGAATCATTCCAGAATGAGATAGATATCGGTAGTAAAAACGTGACTTTTTACGCGATATCAATATGCATATAAAGTAATATATGTTTGGGGACAAAACGCTTCCCGTGTTTGAATATATATAAATTATGTTTGATAAAAGTTGGGGTGTTATAAATTGGTATCAGAGCATAGGTTTGGGTGAATTGGACATTGGAAATTGTTCAATCCCAAATCTATTTGGTGTTAGTCAAACATTCCAGTATGTGGGATTAGCTAGTAAATGGGTATTGATTAGTTAGTATGTTAGGTACTAACGATTAACAAGTTGTGAGTTGTTGTTATGTTGAGTACAGATATGGTAGATGATGAAAACCCGATCAACGCACCCAATAATGTCTCCATAAATGAAGTTCCTCCTCCCACGATACTGAATAATAGACATGGGCAGACCGGTACTTCATTTTAAGCTCATGAGGATACTGAAAGAGATGATTATGTGTTCTGATTATAGGATGAATTAATTTCACTTAGAGGATTTAGGCAGCAAGTTTTGCAGGATCAACAGCAGCAGAAGCCTCATGGTACATATCATCAGACATCAGTGCCATTCTCATCTGGGCCTTCTGGTTATCAGTTACCTGTGTTTCCACCACAACAACAAAAAATGGTTTGCTCTTTTAAAACCTTCAGGTCCGGTAATCCTTCAGAATTTCAGGGAAGTACAAATCCTACATTTACTTTGGACTGGTTAAGGGATGTTGAGAGGAAATTCGAGGTTTGCCAATGCGAGGAAGAAATAAAGGTTCCCTATGTTGTGGAATTGTTGAAAGGACCAGCTATGACTTAGTGGGATTCCATTACCGCACATTTGACTCCACAGCAGAGAGCCTCTATTAGATGGTCAGATTTTCATAACGGGGTATGTAAATAGTTTTGTTCAGAGTTTGACATGTCCAGGATTAGATAGGAATTTATGGAACTGAAAATGACTGACCAAATGACTATGGATGAACTTATTACCCAATTCTCGGAAAAATTGCGATTTGTTTAACAATAGGTTCCGGATGATAGGATGAGGATTGACCATTTTGTTGGAACTTTAGCCCCACATTATCGAACAACTGTAAGATTGGCAGGTACACTTACCCAGGCTTTTACCTTAGCTCGTTCGGTGGATAGTGACATACGAGCTTCTGATGAATTAAACAAGGATAAGACTATGCAACAGTCTAAGGGTAGTTCATCTGGGAATAAAGGAAATCAACAAAATAGGAGATTGAGTTTTAGCAATGATTCAGGTGACAGAATTTCATGGTGTGTTGATTGTAAATCTAGACACACATGACCGTATACATCTGAGACTACAAGACGTGTGAAATGTGGATTGTTTGGACATAATATTAGAGATTGTACTTATCCTCGGAATGTGTGCTAGAATTGTCAGAAAGAGGGTCACAAGGCAGGGCAGTGTCCAGAAAAGGTGAGACAAGGTTCAGGTTTGGCTGGAAGTTCGAGTTCGGGTTCTTCATCATCTGTGGGACAAAAGAGAAAGATTGTGCCGCCAGCAACTGCGAGAGCTTTTCGGATGGCAGTGGAAGAAACTGTTGAGGTTAATGACGTCGAGAAAGGTATATTCTGTATTAACTTTATTTTAATATGTATTTCCAAACAAATAGTAATTAACTAAGTTTTAAAATGGTTATTTAATATAATGGAAAATAATTTTATTTGATTTTTGGAAATAAATAGGTAAAAGAGTTATAGAATTTATTGTGACTAATAAAATAGTACTTATTTTAAATAAACGGGGTTGACGGTAAAATAAAATTGTAAATGGTTTTCGGTTCTAGACAATAGGTTAAGAAGGAGATCAAAACTTAGACTGTGTTATATTGATCCAGTTGGTAGGTGTCGCCCCAATTAGCCTAAAACACTCTGACCTCTCTCTTGGCTTACACTCACTCTCACTCTCTCTAAAATTACTCTCAAGAAAATAAAACAAAATCTAAAAAAACAACTTATGTTTTGGATTCAAGTTTCATAATCAGATTCTTCATCATTATCATCTTCACTTCATAATCAGATTCAAGTTTCATATCTTTTATTGTTCAAAATTTGCTTTAATAATTCATGCATGAGGATTTGTTTATGTGTATTGAATACAATAATCTGATTAATATCATCACATAGTTATATTCTTCATTGTAAGTGGATTATTTGCTCTATAATCTATCAATTTGGTTTTAATTAAAATTTCATGGGTGGTTGGTTTGAAAATGAATTTGTATGAAATTGATGATTGAAAGATAATATATGATGTTATTTGGTGTTGTAGATGTTATGTTATTACTAGTTGATTTGATTATTGAGTTGTTCAGAATGAGTGAACTGATTTGGGGGTAATAGCGGCTCAGCTCGCAGTTTAAACAAGAAATCAGTTCGTCTCACGGACCCAGTTGGTCTTGCAAACCGAATTGGTCTTGCGGACCCAGTTGATCTTGCGGACCGAGTTGGTCTTGCGGACCGAGTTGGCCTTGCGGATCCAGTTCATCTCGCGGATCCAGTTCGTCTTGCGGACCGAGTTGGACTCGCGGACCGAGTTGACTGTGTGAACCGAGATCTCTGTGAACTGAGATTTTAAAATTTTATTTTTAATTGCAAATTTTAAAAATGTGTAAGTCTTTTTCAGGGATTACCTGATTGGATAAATATGCTATGATGGTTATATGAGTTCTTGTTATGGGACAAATTACTGGCTTGAATTGTTTTGTTGTAATTCCTGATAAGCAGAAGGAAACTCAGTGACATAAGACTACTGAGTTGAAGACTGGGAATTTCGGTGAGTGGTAACTGTAATTTTCGATTCAACCCAGTTGTTTCAAATTTGGTTACAACGGGTGAACATATAATGTTATTGGTTATTGACTGTTATTGTTATTGGTTATTGACTGTTTAGTCATTTGGGTTATTATTATTATTGTTGATTGGTTGTTTATATTCGGTAATGGCATGACGATTATGCATTATGTGATACTTGGCCGCTGGGCATTTGTGATTATTCAGAGGTCAACACTGGTTGAGTTTGTTGCTATTGTTTGGCAGGCGGGGTTTCTGATACACATAGTTGATAGATGAACCCTAGTCAGTGAAGATAGCTTCAAACTATCGGTAAATCACTGTTATGGCCGACAGTGGTTTATTTGTTGTAAGATTTGTTATTTCTGGATTGAACTGTCAGATGCAGTTCCATTCACTTAGCTGTGAGCTAATCCCACCATATTTAACAGTTTGCAGGTTTTGGTTAAGTTATGTGTCGGGCTTGTGGAAACTAGATGGGATGTTTGACTACTACAGCGCTTACTTTGATATTTTGGGAAATCTTGTTTTGAGAATTTATATAATACCCATCCATTAGTACTTTGTTTATAATCATATGTTTGTAATAGTAAACTTTTGAAACTGTAAAATTTTGTAAATGTCTGTACATGCGAAATATATAGATATGCATATAAAGTAATATATGTTTGGGTAAAAAACGCTTCCAGTGTTTAAATATATATAAAATATGTTTGATAAAAGTTGGGGTGTTATACTGACCGACCGCTGGTTGCGCGTCAATGATAAAGGAATTCATGTGGACCCATCCAAAATTGAGGCAATCAAGAATTGGGAAGCCCTGAAAACCCCATCTGAGATACGACAATTTCTTGGTCTAGCTGGCTATTACTATTGATTCATCGAGAACTTTTCAAAAATAGCCGAGCCCCTTACCACGTTAACACAGAAAGACAATAAATTTGATTGAGGCGAGAAACAAGAGAACGTTTTTCAACTGTTGAAGCAGAAATTGAGCACTGCACCCATCCTATCACCTGAAGGGGTAGAAAACTTCATCATCTATTGTGATGCCTCACATCAAGGATTGGGTTGCGTCCAATGCAAAATGCAAAGTCATTGCCTACGCATCTCGTCAACTAAAAGTTCACGAGAAGAACTATATAACCCTTGACTTAGAGTTGGGGGCAGTCATTTTTGCATTGAAAATTTGGAGACACTATTTGTATGGCACTAAGTGTACCATTTTCACCAATCTTAAGAATCTCCAACACATATTCGACCAGAAAGAACTCATCATGATTATGATTGTGATATCAAGTACCACCCGGGAAAGGCAAACGTAGTAGCAGATGCCCTGAGTCGTAAGGAACAAGTTAAACCACTACGAGTTCGAGCTTTGGGATTGACAATCCACTCGAACCTCATCACTCAAATTCGCGACGCACAAACAAATAGCCTTCACCACTGAACATCTGAAAGATGAATCCTTGAAAGGATGGAAAAACAACTTGAAACAAAGGACAACGAAGTGTTCTACTTTATGAACTGAATTTGGGTTCTTTGTGTAGACGAATTGCGTAGATTGATATTGGAAGAAGCTCATAAGTCCAATTACTCGATACATCCTAGTGCAGACAAGATGTACCAAGATCTGAAGAATTTCTATTGGTGGTCTGGCATTAAACGAGATATCGCAACTTATGTCAGCAAATACCTAACTTGTGCAAAAGTAAAGGTTGAATACAAAAAACCTTCTGGACTTTTGCACAACCCAATTGCCACCATGGAAATGGGAACAAACCATGATGGACTTCATCATGAAGTTACCCAAAATGACATTTGGAGCAGATACCATATGGGTGATTGTCGACCGACTGACGAAATCAACCCACTTTTTAGCCATCAAGGAAACAGATAAGTTAGAAAAGCTGACGAGAATTTATCTGAAGGAGATTGTTTCCAGACACGGTGTGCCGTTATCCATTATCTCTTATAGAGATACCAGATTCACATCTCACTTTTGGCAATCACTCCAAAGGGCACTAGGTACTCAATTAGATATGAGTACTGCCTACCATCCTCAAACCGCCGGCCAAATTGAGCGAACGATACAAACACTCGAGAACTTGTTGTGAGCATGTGTGATAGACTTTGGAGGTAACTGGAATACTCACCTACCTCTAGCAGAATTTTCTTACAACAATTGTTATCACACGAGTATACAGATGGCACGATTTGAGGTGTTGTATGGACGCAAGTGCCGATTACCACTCTGTTGGGCAGAGTTGGGTGACAGACAGCTGTCTAGACCTGAGATTCTCCAGGAAACCACTAATAAGATAACTCAAGTAATCCAACGATTGAAAATGAAATAAGACTGATAGAAGAGTTATGCCAATAACCGCCGAAAACCTCTTGAGTTGCCAGTAGAAGACAAGGTCCTACTCAAAGTATCAGCCTGGAAAGGGGTAGCACAATTTGGCAAATGAGGATAACTGAACCCGCAATACGTTGGACCATTTGAAGTCCTTGCGAGGATTGGTCCTGTCGCTTACAAACTCAAACTGCCATAAGAGCTTAGCAGTATCCATGATATTTTCCGCGTTAGTAACCTCAAAAAGTGTCTTTCTGACGAAACTCAATTATCCCTCCCGACGAAGTTTTTATTGACGTAAAACTAAACTTTGTGGAGGAACCTATCGAGGTCACAGACTCAAATACACAGAAACTTTGACATAGTCGAATCAAACTTGTCAAAGTTTGTTGGAACTCAAAACGTGGCCCAGAGTTCACGTGGGAACGCAAGGATGAAATGCGAAAGAAATATCCTCAACTTTTCGAATGCGTGACCGAGACTCACGACTCTACTTAAATCTCAGGACTAGATTTTGCTAACGGGGGGAGAATGTGACACTACTCGAAATTAGGTATATGTTTATACTTAATTTCATGCAGTTCTTACGCTAACTTCCCTACGAAAACAAAAACAAAACTATTGATCTGGGCTAAGTCTAGCGAGCCCAAAACTTTAGGATAATAAGTATTACGAAATTTATAATTATTCATAATTATAAACTAATAATACGAAACAATATCAGAAGGAATCCAAAAAAATAAATATGATAGTTGGTGATACAAAGTTTGGAAATAACGCGAAAATATTTTTAATAATTATGTATTTGAAAGTATTATGCGAACATTCGGAAATAAAAATTAAACAAAAACTTTATATACGTTTTATATAAAACGTATAGTACGAGACATAAACAAATACAAAACATATCTTATAATCAAAATAATAAAAATTTTATTTGGGTATGGAGATATCCACAACAATTTTACACGACACTTATATATATATATATATATATATATATATATATATATATATATATATATATATATATATATGTATATATATATACACATACACACACGAAGGAACAAAGCGATATAAACAAGAGTGAATCGCATAATAAACAATTTCTTGAGTATCATCACCAACTAATCGTACACAATTTTGAAACAAACGATCTTTGAAACAACCACATTATTAACATAATTTTACAAACTGTCAAGTACTTATTTTAATACATTTATTGTGTATAGGTTGACTTACTTGGGCAACGTTTACTCTCATCTGCTAGCTCTCACATCACCGCGCCTACTGTGAGTTCACAACCCCTTTTTCACCGTTTTAATTGCTTTTAAAACTTGGGGTGAAAAACACAACAATTGTTTTTGCTACTACATGCAATAACTGTGTATAAATACTATCTTGTATTTACTTGAACGGTTTATTTATGAAATGACTTTTCATACTATTTTTGGGAATAAGACAACGCATCTAGCTTGGTACGACCCTAGGTTTACGTGAGGTAGTTTTAGTACACGTAAGTCCCAGTGCTTACAACCTATAATCATTAGCTAGGTGACTCTAGCCACTGAGTATACTGATAGTACTATCTAGGTGACAACCCTCCCACGGATATAACTCATTGGTCATTCCAACCACACGACGACAATCGTAACGAGGAGCGTACACTTACCTGTTACTGAGGCAAAAACATCACACAAGTCATGAATTAGTTATAGCACTAGGTGTCGTCAAGGACGGAGGATGTATAGGGCTGGAAGGGGCTATGGGCCACAAGTCCAATATGTATATAAATTATTTGGGCCAATTATAACAAACGTGGGTCACATGTATGCTGGCCTTTAAGATAATATAGAAAACTTAACGTTAAGTCATTAGTTTTACCGAAAGTTTTTAAATTTGAAAGTAAAGACAAAAGAAACCTTATGTGTTGGTCTTTTGCTTCTTGCGTCCGTAGATCTTTAAAACTAACTCTTTTTTTACTGTGATATTAAATATTTTTCTCTTAGATCAGTCCATGGTAATCATTAATCAATTTAATTTCAGTAGATGACTTTCGTATCAATTTGTGATTATTTTTGTCTCAATTCGTATCTTTCTATAATGTTGTATTGTTGTTGAATATTTCAATATTACCTTGTATTTAGGAGAATGTTTTAAATAGGTTTGATGGTGCTAGGTAGTTTAGTTATGTTATTTTTTTCTTTCAAAAGGAAATGGATACGATTGGGGATGAATTCAGAGCATGCATTCTTCTATACATCAGCTCTCTATATAATCATATTATGTATCTCAACCATAATAATTTTGGCCCCTCCAAAGAGAATGTTCAAGCTCCGTCACTGGGTGTCGTTACTTTAACCCTAAAGGTTTATCTCACCTTAGGGGGATCATCGTCGATATTTTCCCACAAACTATAAAACTAATAGGAAAGGTTTTCCCACATATGAGTACTTATAAAAAATGTTTATTATATTGGAATAAGCCTTTGTTTCCTACTAAACGATTAACTATTGATAAGAATGAATTTGTTACTGATTATATAGAAAATGAATTTGTTACTGATTTAAACATTTTGTCTGACTGTGTATAAATGATTTTATATAACTTGGTTTACTGTTGATATACAAAACCTCTGAATTCACTCAACATAGTTTTTTGACATTTTCGTATTAATTTCAGGGAATTAGCAATGTTATTGCATGGATTCAGGACGAAGAACCCTTGAAGGATTAGGATGCCACTTATTTTGGGATAAATTGTAACAACCGTCAATTTAGGACTTTTGATTTGTGCCTAAACTGCTGGTAATTACATGTATTTAGTTTTGTATTAATCTAAATATATGAGACATCCTGTGTAATTACATACACATGTACGCGATTTGTTTAAATCGTACACTTATGAACCGGACGAGGTCCGACCTTATTTAATATGGACGTTGGTGACAAAAACTTTAAATAATGTGGAATTATCCAAACAGACATTATGTAACACCCGCTAATTTAGGACTTTAATTAGTGCCTAACTACTTGTAATTACATGTATTTAGTATTATATTAATCTAAATATATGTAACTTTCTGTGTAATTACATACACGTCATATGATTTATTTAAATCATACACACTTGAACCGGACGAGGTCCGACACTATTTACTATGGACGTTGGTGACAAACTGTTAAAAATAATGTGGATTTATCCAAATAAACATTATTTACTTTAATATATTACACGACTATACGTTTTACTAAAACGTAACTTTACGCAATGAAAACGCGTGGAACGCGCCCGACGGATGAAATAAAGGCAAAGTATGTCTTATATCACATTATTAAGTATATTAATAAAATACTTCAAGTAAAAATAACGTGTTTTAAATCGTTAACGAAACGTATTGAATAAAACGTTATACGATTAATAAAAACGTAAAATAATCGGGAAAACGAACACCGCACGTAACCAAACTTTGGGAAAGGATTTAAATACTCACTTAGTGGTGTGGGACCCACTAAAAATCTGCATGAGACCATAAGCATGGCCTCCCATGCCCTTACACCCCCCCCCCCTATCCCTTTCTTTTACTTCACTCTTCCTCCACCATTCCTCTTCACCATTTCCCTCTCCAATCTCTCTCTCTCTCTCTAAAAATCGCTGGAAAACAAGCCCCAATAAACCCTCAAATCACAAAAAAAACCCATTGGATCGCAAGACGGTTGGAAGGAAAAATCTTCACCGCAACGAGCTCTACCTTTCTATCTTTTCCGTTCCCTCATTCGACGTTGTAAGAACTTCACTCCCCATGTATTTTACTTATAATATGTATATTAGCATGTTATATTGCTTATTCAAATTGTTAATGTCCAAACCATCTACTAAAATTCGTTTTTAAGACACATATATACATACTACTTTCTGTCCAGAAAAACCGTCTCACCAAAACGTTAATATCTTGAGATATAGAAAGAGTTAGACAACGAAACACCTACCAAAATTTGCGTATGGAAGATCTCTACAAAAAGTTCTTGTTTGACCAATCCCAAAAATGCCCTCATTTCCGGATATAACTCAATCTTTGAACATATGTCTGTTTAGGACCAAGTCTGACCACACCTTGAAGCTATTTTTGTTTCAAATAGTAAATGAACATACAAAAATACCATAAAGTGCAGAAATGAACTAGACATATATAAGAACTTGTGTGATTTTTGGTTTGGTATAAATCGGAATATAAATGCTCCATATCGAAAGGTCTATCGAGTTGAAAATCAGGAAAATGTGATATAGGGACTGTGATGGAAATTAATTAAAAACCGACAATAAGCTAATTGTCGCAGGACTATCCGTGAATCACAATCTATACTCTTTGTCGTATAAAAACTAACCCATACTAGAAAGAAGATCTTCAATCCTCATTCACGCATAAACAAAAGAATCCGTGAATATATTGTCGCATAAAAGCTAATTTCCGTGAATACATACTTATTGTCGCATAAAAACTAACACTTGAAAGAATTCCGTCAATCCTTATTGTCGCATGAATAGTACTCCGTGAATGCTATTGTCGTATGAACAGTGCTCCGTGAACCTATTGTCGCATGAACAACATTCCGAGAATATCATTATCGCATGAACGAAATCCGTGAATATTATTGTCGCATGAACAGTGTCCGTGAATGGCATTGTCGGGTTACATATTGTCGCACGAAATGGAAAATTTAAAAATATTTTTTTTATATACTAAGTATTAAATACATAAAACACTATCCTTACAAGATATACAAGCACAATGAATTACATAATAATAATACTTGATTTATTATTACACCTCCGTTACCAACGGGCCATGCTTATTTACAAAATGATCACAAACGTACAAACAAATACTTGGACATAACTAGTTGAGTGGACAACTAGCATGAATGATCTTTTGAGACATTCACTTATACATACAACCTTATATGCTTAGGGCATTAGAAGGTTGCGGGTTCGTGGAACCTACGGATTACTACTGCTTTCAGACTCTACGTTTATTAAGTTAAACGCTTGCTTGCTTGACTCAGGTGAGTCTTACGGCCCCACTTTTACTGTTTTTATACTTTGGAGGAGATACTTAGCTACCGTATTACATGTGAACGCAGTGTACTGTACTGATTTTACTACTGCTTTTACACAAACTTTGCATGAGTAACTTTTATCCACTGAAATCCTCCTGTCATAAGTTGTTAGTTATGGACTTAAGCGCGATTACTAGTAAATGGATCCATTTGGGACTGACAATCCCTGCCTGGGGTGGTAGCGCCACCACGTACTGATTTACACGTAGAAACAGGCATATTAGTATTTGTTACATATGAGTGTGCGGATAACACTCACGGGGGTACGTGATATATTCACATTACACGGTTAAGCTTCAACGTATGAGCTCATGGCAACTGTGCGTACATACTAATTTACTTACTTTGCTTGATAGCAACGCTGGTACGTACTTGTGGTTCATAAACGATTACCTTATAACTAAACCTGTGAGATTCACCAACCTTTTTGGTTGACCTTTTTAGCTTTGTATCTCAGGTACACAAACGGAGTAGGATTACCCCAGGACTGATAGCTCGAGTCGCATGCATACAAACTTGTGGAGATTCTTTTGCATTACTTTTTGTATATAAGTTTTGTATTAGAATCTCTAGGAAATCATCTTCGAACTCAAAGCTTGTTATTATGATTCAACAATGTAATACTTTTGTACTATTGTACGACGTTGCATATAGATGTCGTTTGCATTACTTTGGTACTTGATTATTGATTAGTAACACCCAAAGCTTGCTTCCGCGCAACAGTAAATTTGGGGGTGTTACACATTATTTGCATTAATATATTGTAAAAATATATTACACGTATCGAGTATCGTTTAAAACACTCCGAACGCGACGAAAGCACACGAAACGCGCCCAACAACAGGAAGTAATTCAAGTTATATTTTTTATAACTCATTATTAAGTATTTTGATAAAATACTTCGGCTAAAAATATTTCGAATACACTTTAACATATAACGCGAAACAACATTTAAACAACTACGGGATTTAACCAACAACGACTCGTGATATAAAATTCGGAAACACAAACCCACGAGCCGGAGACCCAAGTTGGGTCAGCTCAGACCCGCGAACCCAGCCCCCAACCGACCCATGACCCACCCCTTTTAACCCCATTCTTTCCCCACTTCCACCTCATTTACACCAAACACACACATATACACCCCCTCCTCTCCTTCTCTCTCTCAAATCGCAGCCTCAAATCCTCACAAAAACGTCACCAAAAACTCATCATTTTGCTGAATTGATTCAAGAGAAAACGACCACCATCTCAAGCTCTCCATCTTCATCTTCTCGATTTTCGATTTCGTGGTAAGAAGCCTTAAAACTCTTTTATATTATTTGTAAAGCTTTTATTTACATGCTAGAACGTTTACTCAACGAAGATTTGCCCAAAAACCGACTTGAAAATGCATTTTTAAAGTTAAGTATTCGAGCAGTTCGTCCTGCGAACCGAGATCTGTTCGTCTTGCGAGACGAACCCAAACTGCGAACCGAGATCTATTCGTCCTGCGAGACGAACCCAAACTGTGAACCAAAACTGACCTGCGAACCGAAACTGACCTGCGAACCGACCCGACCTACGAACTGAACTGCGAGTCGACTTGCGAGTTGACTTGCGAGCCAAAACTTGTGCTGCGAACCCAACTCGGTTCGCAGCCTACTGCCTTGCGAGCCGAACTCATCTCGCACCGCGAACTCAGTTCGCACCCCTATTTCAGTCCGCAACTAGACTTGACCAATTTCTCGAATTTAAATTCCAGATGCGATTTTTAATAAAGCAATGTATTAGAAATAAAAATTTTCCAAGCTGACCTGGCAGCTCGACCCCAGCCATGGGCGCTGCCCCCGGACCCCCGTCATCCAGGAACTTGTAAATACTTTTCGCAACTAAGTGTCGAACACTTACAAATAATGAAACTTGATACAACAATACATATAATAATAACACATTCGGATTCTTATTACAAACCGTCACCAACGGGCCATACTTGTTTTCAAAATACAAACGGATTACTAAACGAACACTTGGACATTTCCTAGTTGAGTGGACAACTAGCATGGGTGATCTTTTAAGACACCAACTCGTTTACTTGTTTACTTACGACCTTAAGCATTTCGGATGCCAGAAGGTTGCAGGGTTCTGAGAACCGATACACGGACTTACATCCGCTTTACCTGGTTGATTTCACATACGTACTTACAAGACTCAGGTGAATCTTATAGCCCCACTTTTACTGTTTTTATACATTGGGGTGAGATACTTAGCAACTGTTTTACACGTGAACACAATGTACTGAACTGATTACTTTTTACACACAACGCATGAGTTACTGTTTATCCACTGAAAGCCTCCTATCATAAGTTGTTAGTTATAGACTTAAGCGCGAGTATTAGTAGGATGGATCCATTCGGGACTGACAATCCCCGCCGAGGGTAGTAGCGCTACCACGAACTGTTTCCGTATAAACGGGCATTTGATACTTGTTACATATGAGTGTTCGGATAGCACTAACGGGGGTATGTGATACTGTACTAGACTGTACCATTCACAGTACACTGTTAAGCTTCAACTTGTGAGCTCATGGCACTTATGATGAATTACTGATTTACTTACTTTGCTTGATAGCAATACTGGTACATACTTGTGGTTCATAACGATTACTTATTACTAAACCTGTAAGATTCACCAACCTTTTTGGTTGACCTTTTTAGCTTTGTAGCTCAGTTACACAGACGGAGTAGGATTACCCCTGGACACTAGCTAGAGTCGCATGATTTCTACATTGCATCTAACGGAGATTCTTAGCATTATCTTTTGTATATTATGATTATGTAATAGAATCTCCCGCTACACGCGTGGACTCTAGGGAACTACATTTTGTAACTGAAAACACTAAGTTTTCAAACTTTGTATCTATGAAATGTAACTATTTTTCAAACGATGCATATAGATGTCGTTTGCTTTATCTTTGTGTTGTTGATATTTGATTAGTAGCACCCCAAAGCTTGCTTCCGCTAAACACAAGAAATTTGGGGGTGTTACAGATTGGTATCAGAGCCTAAAGTTATAGCGAACTAGGTTGCATTTAGTGGGCCTAGACTATGACCATTAGGCAGTATTTCCCCATTAGGCATGACTAGTTCAGGAATTACATATACGACTTTAATTTAACATAGCCTGATCAACTATGTACAATTAAGGAAAGATGATGTGAGGTCTGAGATGGTGATGTCGAACAGGAATACACTAGTTGACTCTGATTACTAGAAAAATGGGAGCGATAATTGTTTGTGCTAGACACACTAGGCTATACTAGCACAAACAATTATCAACTCGAAGCACTCAAACCCGAAAACATCATCAATGAAGCCTTGCGAGGAATGGATAAACAATTTGAAATCAAACCTGATAGAACTCGGTATTTCTCTAACCGGGTATGGTTACCCGAATTCGGAAACTTGCGAGATTTGGTGATGGCTGAAACTCACAAATCTCGATACTCTATACATCCTGGTTCTGACAAGATGTATCACGACGTCAAAGGGTTGTATTGGTGGCCTAACATGAAAGCTGACATCGCCATGTACGTCAGTAAATGCTTAACTTGTTCCAAGGTCAAGGCCGAACACCAAAGACCCTCGGGATTGCTCCAACAACCTGTAATCCCTCAATGGAAATGGGAACAAATTTCCATGGACTTTATTACCAAACTACCGAAAACTTCGAGCGGTTGCGATACCATTTGGGTGATTGTAGACCGTCTCACGAAATCTGCCCATTTTCTAGCCATCAAGGAGACTGACAAAATGGAGCGTCTAGCTCGCATCTACATCAAAGAAATAGTTTCACGACACGGTGTACCTACCTCGATCATCTCGGATAGGGATAGACGCTTTACTTCCAACTTTTGGCAATCATTACAAAAATCTCTCGGTACTCGTCTGGATATGAGTACTGCTTATCACCCGCAAACTGATGGCCAAAGTGAACGAACTATTCAAACACTGGAGGATATGCTACGCGCCTGCGTAGTTGACTTCGGTATTTCTTGGGAAAACCATTTACCATTGTGTGAGTTCTCATACAACAACAGCTACCATACCAGCATTAAGGCTGCACCTTTCGAGGCACTCTACGGACGTAAGTGCCGATCACCTATCTGCTGGACTGAGGTGGGAGATACCCAACTCACTGGTCCAGAAATCTTTCACGAAACCACTGAGAAAATCATTGGTATCCAAAATCGGCTGAAAGCCGCACGTGATCGTCAGAAAAGTTACGCTGACGTGAGACGCAAACACCTTGAGTTCTAGGTTGGGGACAAGGTACTTCTTAAGGTGGAACCATGGAAAGGTGTCATTCGATTTGGAAAACGAGGAAAACTGAACCCTAGGTACATTGGACCGTTTAAAACAGAGTCGTATTCCCATTGTCAAGGTCAGGTGGAATTCGAGACGCGGTCCTGAATTCACTTAGGAACGGGAAGACCAAATGCGACTGAAGTACCCACACTTGTTCATAGATCCTGCTCACACCGTGACTTCGAGCTAATTTCAGGATGAAATTCTCCTAACAAGGGGGAGAATATAACAACCGCCAATTTAGGACTTTTGATTTGTGCCTAAACTGGTTGTAATTACATGTATTTAGTTTTGTATTAATCTAAATATATGAGACATCCTGTGTAATTACATACACACGTACTCGATTTGTTTAAATCGTACACTTATGAACCGGACGAGGTCCGACCTTATTTAATATGGACGTTGGTGACAAAAACTTTAAATAATGTGGAATTATCCAAAAAAATATTATTTGCATTAATATATTGTAAAAATATATTACACGTATCGAGTATCGTTTAAAACACTCCGAACGCGACGAAAGCACACGAAACGCGCCCAACAACAGGAAGTAATTCAAGTTATATTTTTTATAATTCATTATTAAGTATTTTGATAAAATACTTCGGCTAAAAATATTTCGAATACACTTTAACATATAACGCGAAACAACATTTAAACAACTACGAGATTTAACCAACAACGACTCGTGATATAAATTCGGAAACACAAACCCGCGAGCCGGAGACCCAAGTTGGGATGGCTCAGACCCGTGAACCCAGCCCCCAACCGACCCATGACCCACCCCTTTTAACCCCATTCTTTCCCCACTTCCACCTCATTTACACCAAACACACACATATACACCCTCTCCTCTCCTTCTCCCTCTCAAATCGCAGCCTCAAATCCTCACAAAAACGTCACCAAAAACTCATCATTTTGCTGAAATGATTCAAGAGAAAACGACCACCATCTCAAGCTCTCCATCTTCATCTTCTCGATTTTCGATTTCGTGGTAAGAAGCCTTAAAACTCTTTTAAATTACTTGTAAAGCTTTTATTTACATGCTAGAACGTTTACTCAACGAAGATTTGCCCAAAAACCGACTTGAAAATGCATTTTTAAAGTTAAGTATTCGAGCAGTTCGTCCTGCGAACCGAGATCTGTTCGTCCTGCGAGACGAACCCAAACTGCGATCCGAGATCTGTTCGTCCTGCGAGACGAACCCAAACTGCGAACCGAAACTGACCTGCGAACCGACCGGACCTGCGAACTGAACTGCGAGTCGACTTGCGAGTTGACTTGCAAGCCGAACCTTGTGCTGCGAACCCAACTTGGTTCGTAGCCTACTGCCTTGCGAGCCGAACTCATCTCGCACTGCGAACTCAGTTCGCACCCCTATTTCAGTCTGCAACCAGACTTGACCAATTTCCCGAATTTAAATTCCAGATGCGATTTTTAATAAAGTAATGTATTAGAAATAAAAAATTCCAAGCTGACCTGGCAACTCGACCCCAGCCAGGGGCGCTGCCCCCGGACCCCCGTCATCCAGGAAGTTGTAAATACTTTTCGCAACTAAGTGTCGAACACTTACAAATAATGAAACTTGATACAACAATACATATAATAATAACACATTCGGATTATTATTACAAACCGCCACCAACGGGCCATACTTGTTTTCAAAATACAAACAGATTACTAAACGAACACTTGGACATTTCCTAGTTGAGTGGACAACTAGCATGGGTGTTCTTTTAAGACACCAACTCGTTTACTTGTTTACTTACGACCTTGAGCATTTCGGACGCCAGAAGGTTGCAGGGTTCTGAGAACCGATACACGGACTTACATCCGCTTTACCTGGTTGATTTCACATACGTACTTACAAGACTCAGGTGAGTCTTACAGCCCCACTTTTACTGTTTTTATACTTTGGGGTGAGATACTTAGCAACTATTTTACACGTGTACACAATGTACTGAACTGATTACTTTTTACACACAACGCATGAGTTACTGTTTATCCACTGAAAGCCTCCTATCATAAGTTGTTAGTTATAGACTTAAGCGCGAGTATTAGTAGGATGGATCCATTCGGGACTGACAATCCCCGCCCGGGGTAGTAGCGCTACCACGAACTGTTTCCGTAGAAACGGGCATTTAATACTTGTTACATATGAGTGTTCGGATAGCACTAACGGGGGTATGTGATACTGTACTTGACTGTACCATTCACACTACACTGTTAAGCTTCAACTTGTGAGATCATGGCACTTATGATGAATTACTGATTGACTTACTTTGCTTGATAGCAATACTGGTACATACTTGTGGTTCATAACGATTACTTATTACTAAACCTGTAAGATTCACCAACCTTTTTGGTTGACCTTTTTAGCTTTGTATCTCAGGTACACAGACGGAGTAGGATTACCCCTGGACACTAGCTAGAGTCGCATGATTTCTACATTGCATCTAACGGAGATTCTTAGCATTATCTTTTGTATATTATGATTATGTAATAGAATCTCCCGCTACACGCGTGGACTCTAGGGAACTACATTTTGTAACTGAAAATACTAAGTTTTCAAACTTTGTATCTATGAAATGTAACTATTTTTCAAACGATGCATATAGATGTCGTTTGCTTTATCTTTGTGCTGTTGATATTTGATTAGTAGCACCCCAAAGCTTGCTTCCGCTAAACACAAGAAATTTGGGGGTGTTACAGATTGGTATCAGAGCCTAAGGTTATAGCGAACTAGGTTGCATTTAGTGGGCCTAGACTATGACCATTAGGTAGTATTTCCCCATTAGGCATGACTAGTTCAGGAATTACATATACGACTTTAATTTAACATAGCCTGATCAACTATGTACAATTAAGGAAAGATGATATGAGGTCTGAGATGGTGATGTCGAACAGGAATACACTAGTTGACTCTGATTACTAGAAAAATGGAAGCGATAATTGTTTGTGCTAGACACACTAGGCTATACTATATGTTATATATATGTAGACCTCATTCTTTTTAACGCTTTGTCTCAGAATGGCAAACACACCACCAAGTTCGTCACACTCTCATCCGTATGGATCGCGAAACCCAAGGGTGGCTAGAAGGAACACCAGGTCGCCTCGAGCCGACCCATACCCCACTCACTCCACCTTGTCGGACTTAGCCATTAGGCTACACTGGCATGAGCAATGACTTAATACTATGGATATCGAACTCTAAGAAACCAACGAAAACTGGAGACTCACATCACTCGAACGTATCAATCAAGTCTCCGAAGATCACGAAAATACCGTCAACCGCATGGACACCCTTGACAACCGTCTGGGTGAAAATATCAAAACTATGGAGGTTGTCCACAACCAAGTGATTGGCAACCGAAACAAAATCTTCGTCCTACAATCAAGGCTGAATCAGTGCGAGACACGTCTAAGGGAAACCGAGGACGCCCTCCGAATGGTTAGCAGACTCGCAGAATCTGTGGACCATCTCACCGCACTACTACCACAACTCAATCTACATCAGGATTAGTTTAGGCTAAATCTGCATTCTATCATGTTTTCGTAGGACCTATGTAATTCGACCGGATGTAACAATTCCCGGCACTTTTGTAAAATTTCTAAGTCTGTAAACTTTTGAAACTCGTAACTCAAAATTTTCTGTAATTATTTAACATCATAATATCAATCGGCGATTTCTCTCAAACTATCTTGCATTGTTAATTTTCACCTTGTGATGTCGTATATTACCGTTTTAATATATGTATATCTATCGACAATTTCTTATGTGTCTCTTGTTTCTTTCTTGAAGAATCATGCCGCCAAAGAAGAAAAGTTATAGTGATGCCGAACTTGCTGCTATCGTATCTTGAGCAGTGGCCGATGCTTTAGCTGCTCGGGATTCACCTCGAAACTCTTGAAGTAATGACAAAACCCCAGTTATCAAGCCTTGTTCCTACAAGGATTTTCTCAGCTGTAAACCATTATACTTCAAGGGCACAGAAGGTGCCATTGGCCTGATCCGATGGATAGAACGTATGGAATCTGTCTTCAGTCTCTGCAACTGTACTCAGGATAACAAAGTTAAATTCACTGCTTACACCTTTCAAGAAGGTGCACTTATGTGGTGGAATACCCACGCCAACTCTGTGGGCATTGAGGTTGCAAACCAGCTTCCCTAGGTTGAACTAAAGAAGAAGTTAAGGGAGAAGTATTGTCCTGAAGAAGAGCTGCACCGTCTAGAGGAAGAGTTCTGGCACCTGACAGTGCAGGGAACCGATATTGATGGATATACCACCAAGTTTCAGCAGTTCGTGTTGTTATGCCCGGGTTTGGTTGATCCGGAGGTAAAAGGCATCAAGAGATACATCCGCGGCCTCCCGGAGAATATCCAGGGGAACGTCGCCTCGTCCAAACCAACCACGGTTGAAAGTGCAATTCGGCTAGCTCATGAACTCATGGCAATGGTTGTTAGCCATGAGACATCCAACACACCTAACTCCAAAAACAAACGCAAATCCTCTGACCACCAAAACCAACAACCCAACAAAAGGCCTATGACTGTTAAGGCCTATGCTACCGGCTTTGAGGATAGGAAGGAGTATAAGGGAAATAAGCCTTATTGCTCTAAGTGCCAACGGCACCATGATGGTTCTTGCCCCTGTAGCAAGTGTAAGAGATTTGGACACTTGGCTAAAGATTGTAGATCAAACACCAATGGCACCAATTCCTCTGCACCAAGGACCTATTATGAGTGCAACGGTACTGGGCATTTCAGAAAAGATTGGCCGAAGCTGAAAAACAACAACAACGCTCGAGGAAGAGCTTTCGTGTTGAAATCTGGGGAAGCCCGTCAAGACCCGAATGTGGTCACGGGTACGTTCCTTCTCAACAACTTGACTGCTTCTGTATTGTTTGATACTGGGGCTGATAAGAGCTTCATTTCTGATGAGTTTTATCCACTACTTGACACTACACCTGTTACCTTAGATTCTAAGTACACAGTAGAATTGGCAAACGGAAAACTTATTGAGGCCGATAGTGTGATACCTAATTGCACCTTAAACTTAGCTAATGAACTCTTCTCCATTGATTTGATACCCGTAGAGATCGGCAGCTTTGACATTATCGTCGGTATGGATTGGTTATCCAAGCACCGAGCTGAAATCGTCTGTTATGACAAACTCGTTCACATACCTCTCGCCTCCGGTGGAACCTTTGTCCTACAAGGGGAGACCGGTAGGCAGAATCTGAATATTGTATCGTGCATGAAAACAAGAAAATACCTACGAAAGGGGTATCAAGCCATCCTTGCACATATCACCGGAGAGAAGTCAGAGGAGAAGCGACTTGAGGATGTGCCTATCGTGCGGGATTTCCCGGAAGTCTTTCCTGAGGACTTGCCTGGACTTCCGCCACCCAGACAAATCGAATTCCAAATCGAACTTGTGCCAGGAGTTGCACCCGTGGAACGAGCTCCGTATCGTTTAGCACCTTCCGAAATGCAGGAGTTGTCTAACCAATTACAGGAACTCCTGGATAGAGGATTCATTCGACCAAGTTCTTCACCTTGGGGAGCTCCGGTCTTATTCGTGAAAAAGAAAGATGGATCGTTCCGCATGTGTATCGATTACCGAGAGCTGAATAAGCTAACCATAAAGAATCGGTATCCACTTCCTAGAATCGATGACCTATTTGACCAACTTCAGGGATCGAGTGTTTACTCAAAAATTGACCTACGGTCAGGTTATCACCAACTCCGAGTTCGTGACGATGATATTCCAAAAATAGCTTTCCGAACATGCTATGGGCATTACGAATTCCAAGTGATGCCGTTTTGTTTAACCAACGCACCTGCAGTATTCATGGACCTTATGAATCGGGTGTGCAATCCATATCTTGACAAGTTTGTCATTGTGTTCATTGATGACATTCTGATCTACTCTCGCGATGAGCAGGAACATGCCCAACATCTGAAAACCGTTCTGGAACTTCTCAAACATGAAGAGTTATATGCCAAATTCTCTAAGTGTGAGTTTTGGATTCAAACTGTTCAATTCCTTGAGCACGTCATTGACAGCCAGGGAATCCATGTTGATCCCGCCAAGATTGAAGCAATCAATGGCTGGGAGTCACCGACTACTCCAACCGAAGTGAGGCAATTCTTAGGTCTCGCTGGGTATTACCGTTGATTTATTGAGAACTTTTCAAAAATAGTTGTTCCTCTAACGACACTAACTCAGAAAGATAAGAAATTCGATTGGACCGACAAACAAGAGTCAGCCTTCCAGCTACTGAAACACAAACTCTGCAGTGCACCAATCTTGTCCTTACCCGAAGGCACCAATGATTTCGTGGTTTACTGCGACGCCTCCCACCAAGGACTTGGTTGCGTGTTAATGCAACGGGAGAAAGTCATTGCCTATGCCTCACGACAACTGAAAATTCATGAGAAAAACTATACAACACACGACCTAGAATTAGGTGCCGTGGTATTCGCGCTAAAAATCTGGAGACATTACCTTTACGGTACGAAAAGTACTATCTTTACCGATCACAAAAGCCTCCAACACATATTCGATCAAAAGGATCTAAACATGAGGCAACGTCGTTGGGTCGAGTTACTTAGTGACTATGACTGCGAAATCAAATACCACCCAGGCAAGGCGAACGTAGTTGCCGATGCCTTAAGCCGAAAGGAACGAGTGAAACCCCTTCAAGTCCGAGCCCTCAATATTACCATCCACAACGATCTCATCACCCAAGTTCTTGCCGATGCCTTAAGCCGAAAGGAACGAGTGAAACCCCGGTATTTCTCTAACCGGGTATGGTTACCAGAATTCGGAAACTTGCGAGATTTGGTGATGGCTGAAACTCACAAATCTCGATACTCTATACATCCTGGTTCTGACAAGATGTATCACGACGTCAAAGGGTTGTATTGGTGGCCTAACATGAAAGCTGACATCGCCATGTACGTCAGTAAATGCTTAACTTGTTCCAAGGTCAAGGCCGAACACCAAAGACCCTCGGGATTGCTCCAACAACCTGAAATCCCTCAATGGAAATGGGAACAAATTTCCATGGACTTTATTACCAAACTACCGAAAACTTCGAGCGGTTGCGATACCATTTGGGTGATTGTAGACCGTCTCACGAAATCTGCCCATTTTCTAGCCATCAAGGAGACTGACAACATGGAGCGTCTAGCTCGCATCTACATCAAAGAAATAGTTTCATGACACGGTGTACCTACCTCGATCATCTCGGATAGGGATAGTCGCTTTACTTCCAACTTTTGGCAATCATTACAAAAATCTCTCGGTACTCGTCTGGATATGAGTACTGCTTATCACCCGCAAACTGATGGCCAAAGTGAACGAACTATTCAAACACTGGAGGATATGCTACGCGCCTGCGTAGTTGACTTCGGTATTTCTTGGGAAAACCATTTACCATTGTGTGAGTTCTCATACAACAACAGCTACCATACCAGCATTAAGGCTGCACCTTTCGAGGCACTCTACGGACGTAAGTGCCGATCACCTATCTGCTGGACTGAGGTGGGAGATTCCCAACTCACTGGTCCAGAAATCTTTCACGAAACCACTGAGAAAATTGTTGGTATCCAAAATCGGCTGAAAGCCGCACGTAATCGTCAGAAAAGTTACGCTGACGTGAGACGCAAACACCTTGAGTTCTAGGTTGGGGACAAGGTACTTCTTAAGGTGGCACCAAGGAAAGGTTTCATTCGATTTGGAAAACGAGGAAAATTGAACCCTAGGTACATTGGACCGTTTGAAATTCTCGAGAGAATTGGTCCAGTGGCATATCGAAGGCAGCTACCTACCGAACTTAGTAGCGTGCATCCTACCTTTCACATTTCTAACTTGAAGAAATGTCTGTCTGATGAGACACTGATCGTACCGCTCGACGAAATACAAATCGATGATAAACTTCACTTTGTCGAGGAACCCGCAGAAATAATGGACCGAGAGGTCAAACGTTTAAAACAGAGTCGTATTCCCATTGTCAAGGTCAGGTGGAATTCGAGATGCGGTCCTGAATTCACTTGGGAACGGGAAGACCAAATGCGACCGAAGTACCCACACTTGTTCATAGATCCTGCTCACACCGCGACTTCGAGCTAATTTCGGGACGAAATTCTCCAGCAAGGGGGAGAATATAACAACCGCCAATTTAGGACTTTTGATTTGTGCCTAAACTGCTTGTAATTACATGTATTTAGTTTTGTATTAATCTAAATATATGAGACATCCTGTGTAATTACATACACACGTGCGCGATTTGTTTAAATCGTACACTTATGAACCGGACGAGGTCCGACCTTATTTAATATGGACGTTGGTGACAAAAACTTTAAATAATGTGGAATTATCCAAACAAACATTATTTGCATTAATATATTGTAAAAATATATTACACGTATCGAGTATCGTTTAAAACACTCCGAACGCGACGAAAGCACACGAAACGCGCCCAACAACAGGAAGTAATTCAAGTTATATTTTTTATAACTCATTATTAAGTATTTTGATAAAATACTTCGGCTAAAAATATTTCGAATACACTTTAACATATAACGCGAAACAACATTTAAACAACTACGGGATTTAACCGACAACGACTCGTGATATAAAATTCGGAAACACAAACCCGCGAGCCGGAGACCCAAGTTGGGTCGGCTCAGACCCGTGAACCCAGCCCCCAACCGACCCATGACCCACCCCTTTTAACCCCATTCTTTTCCTACTTCCACCTTATTTACACCAAACACACACATATACACCCTCTCCTCTCCTTCTCTCTCTCAAATCGCAGCCTCAAATCCTCACAAAAACGTCACCAAAAACTCATCATTTTGCTAAATCTATTCCAGAGAAAATGACCACCATCTCAAGCTCTCCATCTTCATCTTCTCGATTTTCGATTTCGTGGTAAGAAGGCTTAAAACTCTTTTAAATTACTTGTAAAGCTTTTATTTACATGCTAGAACGTTTACTCAATGAAGATTTGCCCAAAAACCGACTTGAAAATGCATTTTTAAAGTTAAGTATTCGAGCAGTTCGTCCTGCGAACCGAGATCTGTTCGTCCTGCGAGACGAACCCAAACTGCGAACCGAGATCTGTTCGTCCTGCGAGACGAACCCAAACTGCGAACCGAAACTGACCTGCGAACCGACCCGACCTGCGAACTGAACTGCGAGTCGACTTGCGAGTTGACTTGCGAGCCAAACCTTGTGTTGTGAACCCAACTTGGTTCGCAGCCTACTGCCTTGCGAGCCGAACTCATCTCGCACCACGAACTGTTTCCGTATAAACGGGCGTTTGATACTTGTTACATATGAGTGTTCGGATAGCACTCACGGGGGTATGTGATACTGTACTTGACTGTACCATTCACACTACACTGTTAAGCTTCAACTTGTGAGCTCATGGCACTTGTGATGAATTACTGATTTACTTACTTTGCTTGATAGCAATACTGGTACATACTTGTGGTTCATAACGATTACTTATTACTAAACCTGTAAGATTCACCAACCTTTTTGGTTGACCTTTTTAGCTTTGTATCTCAGGTACACAGACGGAGTAGGATTACCCCTGGACACTAGCTAGAGTCACATGATTTCTACATTGCATCTAACGGAGATTCTTAGCATTATCTTTTGTATATTATGATTATGTAATAGAATCTCCCGCTACACGCGTGGACTCTAGGGAACTACATTTTGTAACTGAAAACACTAAGTTTTCAAACTTTGTATCTATGAAATGTAACTATTTTTCAAACGATGCATATAGATGTCGTTTGCTTTATCTTTGTGCTGTTGATATTTGATTAGTAGCACCCCAAAGCTTGCTTCCGCTAAACACAAGAAATTTGGGGGTGTTACACAAATGGGATTTCCTTTATACAACTACAAGTCATTGTGGTCATATTTATTAAATCTACTTTTGTAGTATGTAATTATATGACACTACTGTTCCTAACAGCACTACTACTATTACAACTTTTCTAAGTTGTAACCTTTTGTAATAACTATTAAAAACTTGGCATCTTAATATATATATCTTTCTGCAATAACCATATGCTCTGTGGATGTATTTATTTGTTGAAACTGCTCGCGCCCCGCCACGTCACCATCTTCCACAATTACTTAACTTAATCGTAGATTACCGTTTGACGGGGTGTGACATGTAGTGAATGCAATCTTTTCCCTCTAAACTTCTGATGGAGGCCCAAGTCTGGAAGAAAGGCCATTACGTTTATGGAGGCCCATGATCGTCACACAAATAGGTCTACATGGAAAAGGCCACAACTTGGGCTACATGGCACCATTTCAGGCCCACGAGTAGGCGAATCGAAGCTCGATTCGAGGCCCACCAAGCCATAAACATGCGGTTAGGCCTACCCTCAAAGCCCAAAAACGGCTCCGTTAGGAAGTTACGGCCATTTTATGTTTTTTTCTAGTTCATTTTGGACTTTTATTTTGGATTTTATGTTCGGCCCGTTATATTTTGTCGGCCCATTTTAATTTTGGATGTTATTTAGGGTTCATGGAACATTGTAAAGAACTCAGTTTTTGTGACACCCATCAAATTAGGACTAGTAATTAGTGCCTAATCAAGTGTAATACATGTAATTAGTTCTATGTTAGGCTAATTAATGTATCAATATATATATTGTTGAATATATACAAGTATGTGATTTGATTAAATCGTACAAGTTTTAAATCGAATGCAATTCGATTCAATTAATACGAACGTTGGTGAAAAATTTTATTAAATAATATGACATTATTTAATAACTCTATTTTATCCAAAATATTATTTAGATAATATTTCAACTCAAATTCGTATCGTATTAAGTATTTGATGAAATACTTCAATTTAAAATATCGAATAAATATTTGTATTTCAAAACCTATAATTAAATGTGCGAAAAATGACTTAAACGACCGAGAAAACGAACATCGCACGGAGCACAAACACGGGAAACAAAATTGGAACACACCCACAAGGGGTGGGGCCCACCTAACTGGCCCAAGGGAGGGGGTCATCCCCCCCCCCCCCCTTCACCTCTTTTCCCTCTCATTTTTCTCCCTCACTCCCTCTCTCTTCCATTTTCTTCTCCCTTTTTCTCTCAAACCAACACACCACCACAACCTCACTAATTCACCAAATAACACCCTTAAACAACCTCAAATCATTTTGCTCCTTTGAAGAAAAACGGCCACCTCGCAACGATCTACGTTTCTATCTTTCCGGATTCCTCTCGCGCGAAGTTGTAAGTTTCTGACAAATCCCAAAACTCTCCAATTTTACTCATTTTCACTTGTTTGTTGTTTGTAATAGCTTATAATGTCTATCTAAGGGTTGGGTAAAAGAATCGGACCTTCTAAGTGCCGCATAAAACCCCTTTTTTCCGATACTCCAATCGTCACTTGCCTAGTGGCGCCTAACACCTTTATCTGACACTTCTAGCGACACTTCCTAAGTGTCGCCTATGATCAGAAACCGACACTCGAAACCGACACTCGAACCCGACACTCCCTAAGTGTCCCCCCCCCCCTTATGCGTCACTTCTCCAAGTGACGTTAATAATTCAGAAACCATCATTTTATGTGACACTTCTTAAGTGTCGCCCAAATTTTGAAAGTGACGCATCAAGTGTCGCTAAAAACAGAAAGTTTAAAACTCATATTTCACTAAGTATTGAGGCTCAAACTTGACACCCCAATTTTACCAGAATTCAAATCCCAAGTGCATTTTCAATAAAGCAATGTAGTAGAAATAAAAAATTTCCAGGGGCTCAGCCCCTTGGACCCCGCAAGGGGTTGCCACCCCTTGGACCCCGCTAACCAGGGGCGCTGCCCCCGGACCCCCGTCATTTACGAGTAACAGTGTTACATCTAAACTTTCACACAAAGGGTTAAACTTGTATAACATCAAACACGAATGCGATATGACTTCTAAAACACATTGGAACTTACTTTTTAAGTATAACACTTCAAAATCATTAAAATAATAATGAGATTATTGATACATCCAATTCACCGACGGGCCGTACACCTTTTTAAAACACAATCAAATCAACCAAGTCATAGTAATTTGGATATTCTAAGTTGGACGAACAACTACAAGGGCATTCTTTCGAGATGCCTACTCATGTTATAACCATCGTGTGTCTTGGACACCCTCAGGTTACAAGTCTTCGGACATCAATTCACCGCTAATCAATTCAAGTTTATTAAGTTAAACACTCAATGCTCAGGTGAGTCTCATAGCCCCTATTTTACGGTTTTCATCTTGGGTGTGATTACATTGCTCGTTTTATTTTACAATATGAACACAAGTACAATACAAATCAAATACTACATGAGTTGTTTTCACTAATCATTTCAAAGCCCTCCACAACATAGTTTGGTAATACATCTGTAGCGTGAATGTTAGTATATGATATCATATAGGATTGACAATCCTCTTCCGGGTTAGCACACAGTAACTGGTCAAACGGATGTATTAGCATTTGGGAAGACGAGTGTAGATTAGGCACTCGTAGGAGGCAACTCAGTTAGGTTTCCTTAATTGGACCTAACACTCAAGTTAAGCTCAGACTATGTGCTCATGGCTGTATAACTTTTATTTTGCTTAATTGCATTTTAAATTCAATTAAATCTTGCGGTTCATACAAATATGTGTTGACATACAAACCTGTGAGCTCACCAGCATTTCGTTGACCCTTTTTAGCATGTATCACAGGTACTCAGCAGTAGGTTAGCTGCCCAAAACAGGAATCATTAGCTTGAGTCTGCATTCAAACAAATCAGAGATTTAATTGAATTATTATATTTTGTATAGATTAATTATGTAATGTAAATCTCTCAATTTCAAGTAACCGAGCTAATGTAAATAATATTTTGATGTAAACTTTGGTTTTATTCAATACCATGTAAAACGACGCATTTAGTGGTCATTCATTATATCTTATGTGTTGTGTATATTGATTAGTCGCGCCCCGACTCGATTCGTTTCCGCAACCCGAATTTGGGGGTGCGATAGATTTCAGCTTTCAATAATTTGGATTTTCCACTCAATTTGGTGAATCAAAGTATACCCATCCACGACATTCGTTGTGAATCAACGTGTTTTGGAATAATTATTCCTGGCTATTCCTTGAATCAACAGGATTAATTTACTATCTCAATTTTACGCAACATCAACTTCGTTTCGTATCTCTCCAATTCGTGAACATGAATCATATAAATGTTATTCCTCTTCAATTTGTGAAGAATTGGTAGAAGAGAAGATTAAAGAATGAGTTTTTCTAATATGCGCCATCAATATTAAGAGCATTAATATAACACCCCATAATTTCAAGACATTTTTTTTATATAATTCGGAAGCGTTTTCCCATTCAATAAAGTTTATAGCATTATATAAAACTTCAAACCTTTACTAACTATTTTACGATTACAAACTTAATTAAACATATTTACAAAAACACATATTCTAACTGGGTGTTACATAAAAAAAAACAGTTTAGCCCACAAAATGATCAGAGTTTCAGCCGTCAAACATTTCTTCAAAAATCCATAATTTGTCCAACTATCCCAAAAGTTTAACCTATAAGAGTATTGTGGGGAATTAGCACGAAGCTAAGTGAGTAAACTAAGTCTAACAATCTAACTTAGCATAACAATCAATTCACAACAATCAACTATAAGAAATAATCAAAACAGAGGATCGGTGGTTCTTGAGGCGTCCTCAGTCTGCGGTGATCCTCCAAGAACACTTAATAATCAACTGCAGGCCAATACAGAGATTTTACCGATAGTTTATTGCTATCTTTAATTAATATGGGCTAATTCACAACGAATGTTCATCCAACCCATAAAAATTAAACTATAGCAACTAAACCCAATATAATTGACATCTATCATTCCAACCTATCATGGAATTATTCACAAGCAATCAATTAATCCATCAATCAACAAGTTCAATCAATAATTCTATCATCAACTTATCAATAAATCAATCAATACAATCAACTTAAGATTGATGTAACTAACTGTTAACACCAAAATTAAACTGTGAGAATCAGTCCACTCACCTGTCTCGTTCAAACTCCAAACTCAAAGATCTAATTTTATTGAGTCTTCGTCGGATCTGAAACACACAAGAAATTTCGAGTCAAACTTCATATCATATTGTTTATAACTTAATATTAACAATCAAGCATATATTAAGTCCTATAACCACAATGTACAAGCTAAATCACATTATGAAGTTTAAATCAAAAACATGTTGTCCATGTTGTCACCCAATATAAATCCGCCGGATTCTAAATGAATCCGTCCGGATTCAACTGAATCCGCCAGATTCAGATAGAATCCGCCGGATTCAGATAGAATCCGCCGGATTCAGATAGAATCCGCCGGATTCCAGACATTTTTCAGATTCAAAACTGGGACAGAACTTTATTATAGAATTTGGTTGAGGAATCCACCCGGATTCAAGATGAATCCGTCGGATTCAAGATGAATCAGTCGGATTCAAGATGAATCCGCCGGATTCCCACTGTCTTCCAGACCTGTGCAGTTCACAATTTCCTGCAACTCCACATACGAACCAACAATCACAAAATCAACCAAACTCAGTTATGTCCTCGAATTTTTACCAACATTTAGTTACCATAACACCTAATAACATTATATAACATAGTTTCAATCATCAATTCATTACAATTCACCTAAAATCACATATAACCTAACTCATTCATATTCAAGCTTAAATTCAAGAAATCTAACAATTTATCATGTAATCATCATGTAATCAACTTAATAAAGCTCAAGAATCATCATTCAATCATTATACAACTAATAACTAAATCATTTAAGCTTTAATTCAACCCACACAAGAATTTAACCTAATTTCATCATTTAGGAAATAAGAACTTACTTACAAAGATGAAGAGCAAGAAGAAGCTTAGAATGGTGAGTTATGACTTAATCTTCAACTCTTGTAAATCTTTACTAGCAACTTGTATTGATTTTTGATTTAGAAAAGGGTTTTGAGATACAACATGAAGAACAAGAAATTTGGGGCAAAATAAGTCGGCCTCCCCTATTTTGTTAAACCGACTCATTTAGCTCACAGTATTAAAATTATACCCCTTTTAAATCTATTATCTGGAACTTTAATTTCAAATGCGAGAAAATTATTTTATTTTACCGTCAAATAAATTTATTTAAAACAAACAATATTTCACTAGTCATAATATTTCCTGAAACTTATTTTCTTATTAATTTTACAATCAAACATATATAACAATATAAATTATATATAAAGTTAAGAAAAATACCTGTTTCTCCTAGGCCCAATTTGGGGATGTTACAAATCACCCATCCTTATGAAGATTTCGTCCCTGAAATCTCACTAGAAGTAAACAAACTAGGGTATCTAACACGCATACTCTCCTCCGTTTCCCAAGTAAGATCCGCACCCAAACTATGTTTCCACTTAACTAACACCATCGGGATTTCTTTCTTCCTTAATTTAGTAACTTTTCTATCTAAAAGCTTGACAAGTTCCTCCACCAATTTCTTACTTGCGTCAACACGAAGGTTTTGCAAAGGAAGGATTTGGGATTGATCCTCCACATTACACTTTCTTAAATAGCAAACATTAAATGTATCGTGAATACCAGCTAACTCAGGCGGAAGATCTAAAGAAACCGATTGGTCATTAATCACTTGCCGGATTCTAAATGGGCCAATATATCGGGGAGCTAACTTTTCACGCTTACCAAATCTAATAACACCCTTCCATGGAGAAACTTTCAAATAAACAAGTTCACCTTCAACAAAAACAACGGGTCGCCTACGTGGGTCAGCATACTGTTTCTGTCTATCACGAGCCGTTTTCAATTTCTCATGAGCAATCTTAACTTTGTCAGCTGTAATTTGAACTATCTCGGTACCCGCAAATTGTTTTTCTCCCGCTTCTAACCAACATGTAGGTGTTCGACAACGGCGCCCATATAACATCTCATACGGTGGCATACCAATACTAGAATGATACGAGTTATTATTAGCAAACTCTATCAATGGTAAATGTGAATCCCAAGAACCACCATATTCAAGTACACAAGCTCGCAACATATCCTCGAGTGTCTGAATAGTACGTTCTGACTGTCCGTCTCTCTGAGGATGATAAGCTGTACTGAGATTAACTTGGGTACCTAATTCACGCTGTAAACTCTGCCAAAAACCAGAAATAAACCGAGAGTCTCTATCGGAAACAATGGATAAAGGAATACCATGTCTTACAACAATCTCGTGAATATACAACTGAGCAAGTCGAGTCAACGATGCTATCTCACTAGTGGCCAGAAAATGTGCACTCTTAGTTAATCTATCAACAATCACCCATATCATATCATTACCTTTCTGAGTACGTGGAAATTTAGTAACAAAATCCATAGTAATGTGCTCCCATTTCCACTCAGGAATATCTAACTGTTTTAACGAACCATAAGGTTTCTGATGTTCAGCTTTTACTTGAGAACATATGTGACAAGTTTCAACAATTCGAGCAACATCGATTTTCATGGTTGGCCACCAAAACAGTGGTTTTAAATCATTGTACATTTTCATACTCCCTGGATGAATAGATAATCTCGATTTGTGTGCCGCTGAAAATATCAAATCCCGAAGTCCCCCAATCAATGGAGCCCAAACCCGAGACTGGAAAGTTTTTAATCCCCGAGAATCATCAACCAATAAATCTTTCCGTTTCAACAAAATCTCAGATTTTAAATATATATCTAACAACGCCTCTAACTGTGCAGTTTTCAACTGAGAAATCAAATCAGAAGATATTTCAATACGCATAAAATATATTCGGTCAGAAGGTACCTTTCGGCTTAAGGCATCGGCGACCACATTAGCTTTACCCGGATGATATCGGATTTCACAATCATAATCTTTAATCAATTCTAACCATCGGCGTTGTCTCATATTAAGTTGTTTCTGAGAAAACATGTACTGGAGGCTTTTATGACCTGTACATACAACACATTTAGTACCGTATAGATAATGTATCCATATTTTTAACGCAAACACCACAGCTGCAAGCTCTAAATCGTGAGTAGGGTAATTTCTTTCATGAATTTTAAGCTGGCGAGAAGCATATGCAATAACACGACTATGTTGCATCAATACAGTACCCAAACCAGCATGAGAAGCATCACAATAAACCACAAAATCATCGGAACTGTCAGGTAGTGCTAATACTAGAGCCTGACACAACAACTGTTTAAGAGTCTGAAAAGATGATTCTTGTTGATCACCCCACTCAAATTTAACATCCTTCCTAGTTAACTTAGTTAACGGGCTAGCAATTTTGGAAAAGTCTTTAATAAACTTACGATAATATCCCGCTAAACCAAGAAAACTTTTAATCTCAGACGGAGACTTAGGAGCATTCCAATTCATAACTGCTTCTACTTTAGAAGGATACACTTTGACACCATCCTTACAAATAATATGACCAAGAAACTGTACCTCACGAAGCCAGAATTCACACTTAGAAAATTTAGCATAAAGATGTTCTCTTTTCAAAATCTCAAGAATCAATCTCAAATGATGTTCATGCTCAGACTCAGACTTAGAATAAATCAAGATATCGTCAATAAATACAATCACAAACTTGTCTAGAAAAGGTCGACATACTCGATTCATTAAGTCCATAAAAACAGCAGGAGCATTAGTCAATCCGAAAGGCATAACTAAAAACTCATAGTGACCGTACCGGGTACGAAAAGCAGTCTTAGAAACATCTTCCTCACGAACTCGCACATGGTGATAACCGGATCTCAAGTCATATTTTAGGAAAATAAGATGATCCCTGCAACTGATCAAATAGCTCATCAATTCTGGGCAACGGGTATTTATTTTTCACTGTTCTCTTATTGAGCTCTCTATAATCAATACACATTCGAAGAGTACCATCCTTTTTCTTAACAAACAAAATCGGAGCACCCCACGGTGAAGAACTCGGTCTTATAAACCCTTTATCTAACAGTTCCTGAATTTGACCCATCATCTCTCGGATTTCAGAAGGAGCTAATCTATAAGGAGACTTAGCTACAGGAGTTGAACCAGGAATTAATTCTATTCGATACTCAACTTCCCTTACAGGAGGAAACCCAGGTAATTCATCAGGAAAAACTTCCGGGTAATTAGAAACCACCGGAATATCAGATAAAGATTTCATTTCTAACTTGCTATCTATCACATAGGCCAAATAAGAATCACATCCCTTAGATAGGGATTTCCTAGCTTTTAACAAAGAAATCAACGGAAAACTACCCCTTTCACGTTCACCTCGAGCCATGACGTATGACCCATCAGAAATCGGAATTCTTATAATCTTTTTGTGACAATCAATATTGGCTTTATTCAAACTTAACCAATCCATACCAATAATTACATCGAAACTAGGAATTGGCATTAACAAAAAGGATACTAGAAAATTATGACTCTCAATAAGTATACTAGCTCCAGCTACCGATGTGGTAACCGGAACTAATTTACCATCAGCAATCTCAACTTCTAAAGGTTTAACAATCAAAGAGGGGGTCAATTTCAGTCTATCACAAAATTTCACAGATATAAACGAACAGTTGGCACCAGAATCAAACAATACACGAGCTGGTACAGAATTAATTAGAAAAGTACCAGTAATAACATCTTCAGTGACGACAGCTTCATCAACTGTCATTTGAAAAGCTCGGCTAGTAGCTACTGGTGGATTCTTCCTCTTTTGACTAGAGGATGACGAACCTTTACCCGCACCCATACTCTGTCTTTTCACCTCAGGACAATCCCCTGCACGATGCCCTTCTATATGACAATTCCAACACACGCTATTAGGGTAAGTACAATCTTTTGCAGCATGTCCAAAAATTCCACACTTAACACACCTAGATGTCTGAGGAGTACAAGGACCATTATGCCTAGCTCGACATCTATTACAATAATTACTATCCGTCGGAATACCATAATTCAATCTCCTATTTTGTTGACTACCTTGCCCTTTCTTCTTACTAGAAGAATCTACTTTATTTCTCTGTGAGTACCTTTCTTTATTCAATACTCTTTTAGCCATAATATCACCATCAACCGAACGAGCTAAATCATAAGCTTGTGTAAGAGAACCTGCTAACCTCACTGAGGTACGGTAATGAAGAAGTAAAGTTTTCACAAAGTGATCAATCTTAGTCCGGTCTGTCGGAACCCACTGTTGCACAAATCGCAATTTATCAGAAAACTGCTTAATTAACTCATCAATTGTCATCTGATCAGTCTTTTGTAAGTCAAGGAATTCTTGTCTAATACGTGACAGATTATATTCTGAACAAAATTGCTTACAAACCTCGGCATGAAAATCCGGCCATCTAATAGCACTCAACTGTTGTGGAGATAACGGTGCAGTAATCGAATCCCACCAGGACATCGCTTGACCTTTTAACAACTGTATCGCATAGGTCACTTTATCCTCCTCCTCACAATGGCATACATCCAATTTTCTCTCAACATCACGTAGCCAGTCTAGAATGACTGTAGGATCATTACTTCCAGAATATACTGAAGGATTACAAGACATAAAGGTTTTAAGAGAACAACCTTTCTTCAACTGCTGAAATGGTGGAATAACAGGTATTTGATAACTAGAGAAACCAGATGAAGGAAAAGGACCCGAAGTCTGATAAGTATAACCCTGCTGCTGCTGCTGTGAAACAAAAGGTATAGATACCGGAATCCATGTAGAAGATACGATAGGAGGAACATTAGTCTCAATAGGCGGGTAAGTATAAATAGGCTGTTGAGAAGACCCAGCCTGTTCTCTTTGAAGTTCCAAGACCCGATTCTCCAATCTCATAATATACTCCTGATCATTTTCAGTTTCCCCACCGGCTAAATTAGATGTACCATTATGACCCTGATTCTCTGGTGGTGCATTTGTCTGCGAAGTATTGTTAAGAGTATGGGAAGGTGGTTCATTATCCGCCATATCTGAAATCACATCACATCTCAACATTCGTTAATTGTTAGTACTAGCAAACTAACCGAATCTCCTATCATAACTAATCTCCACCGCAATAAATGTTTGACCAACATGACTAAATTTAGGATTGAACACTTTAAAATGGTCAATTCACCTAAACTTACGCTCTGATACCAACTTATAACAACCCATAATTTCAAGACATTTTTTTTATAATTCGGAAGTGTTATCCCATTCAATAAAGTTTATAGCATTTATATAAAACTTCAAACCTTTACTAACTATTATACGATTACAAACTTAATTAAACATATTTACAAAAACACATATTCTAACTGGGTGTTACATAAAAAAAAACAGTTTAGCCCACAAAATGATCAGAGTTTCAGCCGTTAAACATTTCTTCAAAAATCCATAATTTGTCCAACTATCCCAAAAGTTTAACCTGTAAGAGTATTGTGGGGAATTAGCACGAAGCTAAGTGAGTAAACTAAGTCTAGCAATCTAACTTAGCATAACAATCAATTCACAACAATCAATTATAAGAAACAATCAAAACAGAGGATCGGTGGTTCTTGAGGCGTCCTCAGTCTGCGGTGATCCTCCAAGAACACTTAATAATCAACTGCAGGCCAATACAGAGATTTTACCGATAGTTTATTGCTATCTTTAATTAATATGGGCTAATTCACAACGAATGTTCATCCAACCCATAAAAATTAACCTATAGCAACTAAACCCAATATAATTGACCCCTATCATTCCAACCTATCATGGAATTATTCATAAGCAATCAATTAATCCATCAATCAACAAGTTCAATCAATAATTCTATCATCAACTTATCAATAAATCAATCAATACTATCATTTTAAGATTGATGTAACTAACTGTTAACACCAAAATTAAACTGTGAGAATCAGTCCACTCACCTGTCTCGTTCAAACTCCAAACTCAAAGATCTAATTTTATTGAGTCTTCGTCGGATCAGAAACACACAAGAAATTTCGAGTCAAACTTCATATCATATTGTTTATAACTTAATATTAACAATCAAGCATATATTAAGTCCTACAACCACAATGTACAAGCTAAATCACATTATGAAGTTTAAATCAAAAACATGCTGTCACCCAATATAAATCCGTCGGATTCTAAATGAATCCGTCCGGATTCAACTGAATCCGCCGGATTCAGATAGAATACGCCGGATTCCAGACATTTTTCAGATTCAAAACTGGGACAGAACTTTATTATAGAATTTGGTTGAGGAATCCACCCGGATTCAAGATGAATCCGTCGGATTCAAGATGAATCAGTCGGATTCAAGATGAATCCACCGGATTCCCACTGTCTTCCAGACCTGTGCAGTTCACAATTTCTTGCAACTCCACATACGAACCAACAATCACAAAATCAACCAAGCTCTTTTATGTCCTCGAATTTTTACCAACATTTAGTTACCATAACACCTAATAACATTATATAACATAGTTTCAATCATCAATTCATTACAATTCACCTAAAATCACATATAACCTAACTCATTCATATTCAAGCTTAAATTCAAGAAATCTAACAATTTATCATGTAATCATCATGTAATCAACTTAATAAAGCTCAAGAATCATCATTCAATCATTATACAACTAATAACTAAATCATTCAAGCTTTAATTCAACCCACACAAGAATTTAACCTAATTTCATCATTTAGGAAATAAGAACTTACTTACAAAGACGAAGAGCAAGAAGAAGCTTAGAATGGTGAGTTATGACTTAATCTTCAACTCTTGTAAATCTTTACTAGCAACTTGTATTGATTTTTGATTTAGAAAAGGGTTTTGAGATACAACATGAAGAACAAGAAATTTGGGGCAAAATAAGTCGGCCTCCCCTATTTTGTTAAACCGACTCATTTAGCTCACAGTATTAAAATTATACCCATTTTAAATCTATTATCTGGAACCTCAATTTCAAATGCGAGAAAATTATTTTATTTTACCGTCAACTAAATTTATTTAAAACAAACAATATTTCACTAGTCATAATATTTCCTGAAACTTATTTTCTTATTAATTTTACAATCAAACATATATAACAACATAAATTATATATAAAATTAAGGAAAATACTTGTTTCTCCTAGGCCCAATTTGGGGATGTTACAAATCACCCATCCTTATGAAGATTTCGTCCCTGAAATCTCACTAGAAGTAAACAAACTAGGGTATCTAACACGCATACTCTCCTCCGTTTCCCAAATAAGATCCGCACCCAAACTATGTTTCCACTTAACTAACACCATCGAGATTTCTTTCTTCCTTAATTTAGTAACTTTTCTATCTAATTAAACATATTTACAAAAACACATATTCTAACTGGGTGTTACATAAAAAAAAAAACAGTTTAGCCCACAAAATGATCAGAGTTTCAGCCGTCAAACATTTCTTCAAAAATCCATAATTTGTCCAACTATCCCAAAAGTTTAACCTGTAAGAGTATTGTGGGGAATTAGCACGAAGCTAAGTGAGTAAACTAAGTCTAACAATCTAACTTAGCATAACAATCAATTCACAACAATCAACTATAAGAAATAATCAAAACAGAGGATCGGTGGTTCTTGAGGCGTCCTCAGTCTGCGGTGATCCTCCAAGAACACTTAATAATCAACTGCAGGCCAATACAGAGATTTTACCGATAGTTTATTGCTATCTTTAATTAATATGGGCTAATTCACAACGAATGTTCATCCAACCCATAAAAATTAACCTATAGCAACTAAACCCAATATAATTGACCTCTATCATTCCAACCTATCATGTAATTATTCACAAGCAATCAATTAATCCATCAATCAACAAGTTCAATCAATAATTCTATCATCAACTTATCAATAAATCAATCAATACTATCAACTTAAGATTGATGTAACTAACTGTTAACACCAAAATTAAACTGTGAGAATCAGTCCACTCACCTGTCTCGTTCAAACTCCAAACTCAAAGATCTAATTTTATTGAGTCTTCGTCGGATCTGAAACACACAAGAAATTTCGAGTCAAACTTCATATCATATTGTTTATAACTTAATATTAACAATCAAGCATATATTAAGTCCTACAACCACAATGTACAAGCTAAATCACATTATGAAGTTTAAATCAAAAACATGCTGTCACCCAATATAAATCCGTCGGATTCTAAATGAATCCGTCGGATTCAGATAGAATACGCCGGATTCCAGATATTTTTCAGATTCAAAACTGGGACAGAACTTTATTATAGAATTTGGTTGAGGAATCCACCCGGATTCAAGATGAATCCGTCGGATTCAAGATGAATCAGTCGGATTCAAGATGAATCCACCGGATTCCCACTGTCTTCCAGACCTGTGCAGTTCACAATTTCCTGCAACTCCACATACGAACCAACAATCACAAAATCAACCAAGCTCTTTTATGTCCTCGAATTTTTACCAACATTTAGTTACCATAACACCTAATAACATTATATAACATAGTTTCAATCATCAATTCATTACAATTCACCTAAAATCACATATAACCTAACTCATTCATATTCAAGCTTAAATTCAAGAAATCTAACAATTTATCATGTAATCATCATGTAATCAACTTAATAAAGCTCAAGAATCATCATTCAATCATTATACAACTAGTAACTAAATTATTCAAGCTTTAATTCAACCCACACAAGAATTTAACCTAATTTCATCATTTAGGAAATAAGAACTTACTTACAAAGACGAAGAGCAAGAAGAAGCTTAGAATGGTGAGTTATGACTTAATCTTCAACTCTTGTAAATCTTTACTAGCAACTTGTATTGATTTTTGATTTAGAAAAGGGTTTTGAGATACAACATGAAGAACAAGAAATTTGGGGCAAAATAAGTCGGCCTCCCCTATTTTGTTAAACCGACTCATTTAGCTCACAGTATTAAAATTATACCCATTTTAAATCTATTATCTGGAACCTCAATTTCAAATGCGAGAAAATTATTTTATTTTACCGTCAACTAAATTTATTTAAAACAAACAATATTTCACTAGTCATAATATTTCCTGAAACTTATTTTCTTATTAATTTTACAATCAAACATATATAACAACATAAATTATATATAAAATTAAGGAAAATACTTGTTTCTCCTAGGCCCAATTTGGGGATGTTACAAATCACCCATCCTTATGAAGATTTCGTCCCTGAAATCTCACTAGAAGTAAACAAACTAGGGTATCTAACACGCATACTCTCCTCCGTTTCCCAAATAAGATCCGCACCCAAACTATGTTTCCACTTAACTAACACCAATGAGATTTCTTTCTTCCTTAATTTAGTAACTTTTCTATCTAATTAAACATATTTACAAAAACACATATTCTAACTGGGTGTTACATAAAAAAAAAAACAGTTTAGCCCACAAAATGATCAGAGTTTCAGCCGTCAAACATTTCTTCAAAAATCCATAATTTGTCCAACTATCCCAAAAGTTTAACCTGTAAGAGTATTGTGGGGAATTAGCACGAAGCTAAGTGAGTAAACTAAGTCTAACAATCTAACTTAGCATAACAATCAATTCACAACAATCAACTATAAGAAATAATCAAAACAGAGGATCGGTGGTTCTTGAGGCGTCCTCAGTCTGCGGTGATCCTCCAAGAACACTTAATAATCAACTGCAGGCCAATACAGAGATTTTACCGATAGTTTATTGCTATCTTTAATTAATATGGGCTAATTCACAACGAATGTTCATCCAACCCATAAAAATTAACCTATAGCAACTAAACCCAATATAATTGACCTCTATCATTCCAACCTATCATGTAATTATTCACAAGCAATCAATTAATCCATAAATCAACAAGTTCAATCAATAATTCTATCATCAACTTATCAATAAATCAATCAATACTATCAACTTAAGATTGATGTAACTAACTGTTAACACCAAAATTAAACTGTGAGAATCAGTCCACTCACCTGTCTCGTTCAAACTCCAAACTCAAAGATCTAATTTTATTGAGTCTTCGTCGGATCTGAAACACACAAGAAATTTCGAGTCAAACTTCATATCATATTGTTTATAACTTAATATTAACAATCAAGCATATATTAAGTCCTACAACCACAATGTACAAGCTAAATCACATTATGAAGTTTAAATCAAAAACATGCTGTCACCCAATATAAATCCGTCGGATTCTAAATGAATCCGTCGGATTCAGATAGAATACGCCGGATTCCAGATATTTTTCAGATTCAAAACTGGGACAGAACTTTATTATAGAATTTGGTTGAGGAATCCACCCGGATTCAAGATGAATCCGTCGGATTCAAGATGAATCAGTCGGATTCAAGATGAATCCACCGGATTCCCACTGTCTTCCAGACCTGTGCAGTTCACAATTTCCTGCAACTCCACATACGAACCAACAATCACAAAATCAACCAAGCTCTTTTATGTCCTCGAATTTTTACCAACATTTAGTTACCATAACACCTAATAACATTATATAACATAGTTTCAATCATCAATTCATTACAATTCACCTAAAATCACATATAACCTAACTCATTCATATTCAAGCTTAAATTCAAGAAATCTAACAATTTATCATGTAATCATCATGTAATCAACTTAATAAAGCTCAAGAATCATCATTCAATCATTATACAACTAATAACTAAATCATTCAAGCTTTAATTCAACCCACACAAGAATTTAACCTAATTTCATCATTTAGGAAATAAGAACTTACTTACAAAGATGAAGAGCAAGAAGAAGCTTAGAATGATGAGTTATGACTTAATCTTCAACTCTTGTAAATCTTTACTAGCAACTTGTATTGATTTTTGATTTAGAAAAGGGTTTTGAGATACAACATGAAGAACAAGAAATTTGGGCAAAATAAGTCAGCCTCCCCTATTTTGTTAAACCGACTCATTTAGCTCACAGTATTAAAATTATACCCATTTTAAATCTATTATCTGGAACCTCAATTTCAAGAGTAAATTCTATAGATGGTCCCCGTGGTTTACACCGATTTACGAAAACAATCCCTAAACTTCTTTTTTTACTTTTTCAGTCCAATAAGTTTGTGTTTTGCTCGAAAATGGTCCCTCATCCACCTAAAATGACTAAAGTACCCTTCCTTTTGTCATTACTGGATAGTCACGATTTAAACGGTCAAAGGGTACTTTAGTCATTTTAGGTGGGTGAGGGACCATTTTCGAACAAAATGTAAACTTATTGGACTGAA